>OW240913.1:184016472-184303972 GCA_933207985.1 Pelobates cultripes | reverse complement strand
ATCAAGCAGGGATTAAATTTCACAAACTGACTTATTGCAAAGGTGGCATCATATCACAGTAAAATGCTTGAATTCCCTGAGCTCTTCAGTTTTTGTTTTTTTTAAATGTTTGTAAATGCAGTCTGCATGGTTGATGCATGCTGGATTAATAATCAAGAGGTTTGTCCCAATACTTTTATTCATTTAGTCTATATACAAATTGGGCCAAAATTCAGAGTAGGGTTCGATGAGTCTATAACTTTTTTAATTAATGAGCCAATTTCAATGATATTACGTACAATGAATGCTTAGCATATGGAGATTTGTTTGACTGGTTACATAAGATGACATCTTTCAAATTAGCTCAATTTGCCACCTCGCATAGTCGGGGTCTTTCAATTGCATTGTTCATATCATTAGTTAATGTTTGAGGTTGTAGTGCTTCATTGCTTCCCAATAATGTCCAGCGAGGTCACCCTGCACCAGGTGGTGCATTTGGTAGGATGCAATTAGCGCTGGTGAATTATCCGTGAGTTTACTGTATCCTAGCAAAAACAGTTTTGCTTACTGTTTAGCTTACCATTTAAATGAAAATGAATCTCCCTAGATTCAGTTATATTATGTACCGGCAACAAAACAAATTGAACTACTAACAAATAAGTAATCTATATTTTAAATCCTACTGTGCGTTTTGTATATTTAAGTATATATACGTACTTATGAAACCAGATATATTGATTTATTTGGGAGTATAGAACAGCTCCCAGGTTTTTTACCTTCCCTGTCACATTCCTCATTCAAGGGCCCTATTTATCCTGCACTGCAGTGAGCACCAGGACTTTGAATTCGACTTGTTGAAGTTTGAATTATATGGTGGTTTCTGTCTAAAAATCATCAGATGGTATGCAAAAATTACCAAACAACTGGTCAGGCTAACCTTTATTTTTCATTATAATCTATTATATATTTTATGCTTGGAATTTATTTATTTGGCACCAAGGTCCACAGCACCTGGACATAACATCAGTATAGAGTTGCTCCATGTTGTTGGATTTGCAATAATGTCTGCTAAATTATCAAATTTAATCCCAAAATGTTCCCCACAGCTAACTAGGACTGGATCTGAAAATTGTCCACAAAACAGTTGTATATACATAAAATGGCTATCTTATATTGATGTATATGTTTATGAGCTAGCTATGCATCTCATGTTTTAAAGTAATATTAGGTCACTATATTAAGATGAAAAAGAAATTGCTTGGTGTTAAAGGCTGCCTTTAAGGCTGCCTTTAATGCAGGGCAAACAGGGCAGCTGCCCAGGTTCAGTTACTCCTGGTGGCCCAAAGCAGCTATGGACATTAACATGACATGGCATTAACTCCTGGCTTGGGATCCACCATTGGGTACCTCTGCTATTTTAATTGTTTGGAACAATCATATTATAAACATCAAATCTCACACAACTTCAAAATATATTTATTGTAACATTTCCTCAGTATAATGGAGACACCTTTAACAATGGAAGTAGCTTTTTGAATACATTTTAGTATTTATGAAACAAAGAGTGGATCACTGAGTTAATTTTACAACTGAAGCAAGGGTATTTCTAATGCCATGCAAATAATTTGGGTTCTTATTAAAAAAGATCAAGAACCAGTGACTCAAAGTGTTTACACATCTGATAACCCCAAGGGTGCTACTTATGCATTATTCATGCAAACCAAATGGCAGATGTGTAATTACAAAGTTATTTAGAACTGAATAGTTACTGCAACATCAGTCAATACAGGTTTGCAATTAGGTTTTCTGTACTCCATAATTCGCAATTTGCTGAATAAACCTCTAGGAATTTGGTGAGTGATCCATAATTTGCATGAAATAATGTTGGGAAAGAAAGATGTTGAGCTGGTCTGAATATTAACAGTTAGTTAATTAACCCATTAATTACCAGAGATTAGCCAAATCACAGGATCTCTGGAATTGCCTCGCATGTCATTGCCTTTATGGGGTTAAATAAATAAAAATAAAATAGAAAAACTTACCAAGAGTAAATATTTTACAAATAAATGCATTTTAAAACAAGTGATTATTTTGAGTAATGTTGATGAACATTTCATAACAGCAATAATTTAACCCTGCGCGACTGTGCGATTGTGCTTCTATAATGCTCAGTAAACGGTGCAGGTAAAAACTGTAAATACTTTTCTCTCCTGCAGAAGGTATATTAGTATGCTGTGTTGGTTCTGGACATGTTACAATTTCAGACTGGATGTCTTATCACTGAGGTGGAAATATCAGGAATTTCCAGATCACACAGGAGTAGGCAGGTTTAGCATACATTCTGGTTTCAAAATGAACTGGTAGATATCCTTTGAGATGCGTATGCTGCTCTGTAGTCTAGGACACACACTTGTGTGTCCATAATCTTTCCAGAGCATTATTTCTAAAATAATGTGTTAGTTTTGGGGAAAAACATGAAAGAAAAAGAAAACATCAAAAGTCAGCACAGAGTGATATTAAGAGTTTATTTTTGAATTTTAAAGCTAGAGACTGATTTCAAAAGGCCCTATCCACTGATTGAGTGGAGGGGCCTGTCTGTCTAGCTCCTGGCTCTCTCTGCAGAGTCCTAATGCCTATGCTACCCAAGAGCAGGTAGGGGCATTGTTGAGGGGGGGCTTGTGCCTTCCCAATTAAAATCCTAATTCAACTTAAATAATTAAAAACATTGGAGACAAATTAAATATTGCTAGTGCTGAATAAGTTTAATACACGTTAGCTTATTTAGCACTAGCACTATTTAATTTGTCTTCCACATTTGGATTTAGTGTAGGACCCATTAATATTTGAATGCTGTAAAGTAGTGGTGGGCTTATTACAATATGGCCATGTGGTGGAACTGAATCCCCATATTTGTTTGCTGAGATATGACATTTTAAGTAGTCTCATAAGATTTAAAAATGTATTTGTATGTGTGCGCTGTAACTTAATCAGTATTGTGTAAAATGTGCAGTCCTGTTAACCCCTTAAGACCGGAGGGCGTACTATTACGTCCTCTAATAGGCGGCTCTAAACGCCGCCGGGCGTAATAGTACGCCCTCCGGTCTTTCTGTACTTACCCGGTCGCCGGCGGTCCCACGCCGGCGATCGCGGTGGGGGGGACTCCCAGGGAGCCCCCCGCGGCACGACCGTCCTCCAGGAAGCCCCCCGGCCGTGTGAGAGTGGGGTCCTAGCGAGGACCCCACAATCACATGGCCGAGTATAGCTGGCTTCTGTATTGCCAGCAGGGGGGCTGCCTGTAATTACAGGGGGTCCCCCTGCTGGCTGAAAATAAAAGTAAAATAAGTTAAAAGTGTAAAAAAATAAAATTATATATACTTAGATCATATATATATATTATATATATATGATCAAAGTATATATATACACATATACATACACACATGTACACCGTCTAGGTGTATTTTACTATTTACTATATATTAATATCAAATTACACGTACACTGATACTGATTAAATATATATATAATTATTGTTATATATATATTTATATATATTATAAAAAAAATTAAAATGTAAATACGTTAAAAATAAAATTACAAAAATAATTAAAAATAAATAATTAAAAAATATATAGATGTGTGTTATTTCGTTCTAACTGTATTGTGAAATTAATATATATATATATATATCAAAATACACATAGAACGAAATAATATATATATATTTATACACATAAATATATACGTATATATCACTATATATATACCTATATAAAATAAAAATATTTAAAAAAAATTATATAGATATATACATATATATACACATACGTATATATATATACACATATATTGATTCTACATATATATTTATGTAATATTTTTACATAATTAGGTATCTTAATTAATTACAATTAGCAGGACCTGCATGACAACCCATGCCGAAAGTAAAGGGAATTTAATTTGCTAGCACTATATTTAACCCTATAACTTTCCGAGACACCATAAAACCTGTACATGTGGGGTACTGTTCTACTCGGGAGACTTCGCTGAACACAAATATTAGTGTTTCAAAACAGTAAAATGTATTACAAGGATGATATCGCCAGTAAAAGTGACGTTTTTTGCATTTTTCACGCACAAACAGCATTAAACGGACAATATTATTGCTATGATACTTTTTACTGTTTTGAAACACAAATATTTGTGTTCAGTGAAGTCTCACGAGTACAACAGTACCCCTCATGTACAGGTTTTATGGTGTTTTCAAAAGTTACAGCGTCAAATATAAGGCTTGTGTTTCATTTTTTTCACATTAAAATTTGCCAGATTGGGTACGTTGCCTTTGAGATCCTATGGTAGCCCAAGAATGAAAATTACCCCTATGATGGCATACCATTTGCAATAGTAGACAACCCAAAGTATTGCAAACGGGGTATGTCCAGTCTTTTTTAGTATCCACTTAGTCACAAACACTGGCCAAAATTGGCATTTTTTGCATTTTTCACACACAAACAAATACTAACGCTAACTTTGGCCAGTGTTTGTGACCAAATGGCTACTAAAAAGACTGGACATACCCCATTTGCAATACCTTGGGTTGTCTACTATTGCAAATGGTATGCCATTATGGTTGTAAATTTCATTCCTGGGCTACTATAAAGTCCCAAAGGCAACGTAACCAATCTGGCGAATTTAAATTTCAAATGTAACGTGCTATATTTGACCCTGTAACTTCCCAAAACGCCATAAAACCTGTACATAGGGGTACTGTTTTACACGTGAGACTTTGCTGAATACAAATATGTGTATTTTATTGCAGTAAAAGCAAACAGTATTATGACACTGACCGTTAAAATGTCATGTAGAACTAAAAAAATCCAAAAAAATCGTATTTTCTCCCATTTTTTTCATATTAAATTATCTTTCACAGCTAAATATTTGATATTAAATGAAAGCCCTGTTTCCCCTGAATAAAATGATATATAATAAGGGTGGGTGCATTTACTATGAAAGAGGTGTATTACGGTTGGACAGACATGTAGCGGAAATGCCAGGTTTTGTTTACATTTTGTTTTGTTCACAACGTGTACATTTGGCTCCGTCCTTAAGGGGTTAAGTTTTTTTGTTGTTGTTACCATAAGATTCTGCATGGAAAGCGATGCCCAATAAAAAAAAAAAAAGCTAAAAAGCTTGAAATCCACAAATAAAAATTACAGTATTTTGACATCACAGGAAAGGGCTGTGTGTAATTTGTTGATGAATAAATTTACGTGCAATTTTCAGTCAATTCGGCCATTCTTCCAAAAGAAGGAAAGCAGTATTCAAAACACAACAAAGTCCACAAATTGCTTACTGGTTGAAATGTTGTTCATGCAATCCGTATGTTAAATACAAGAAGGATGTACCGGTTCCCTCCTTGAAATGTCATTATTTATATTACAATATTATTATTATAATATTACTGTCAGGGAGCTATGGGAATCATTGATATACACAGGACAAATATGGGATACAGCTGTTACTTCTAAAAAAATATATATATACAAAGAATAGTATGGCAGCACAGATATATAATAACACTCATACTGGCGTTAATATTGCCTTAAGGGTGCCTACCCCGATAACTCTCCTTTTATGGATATCACTCTGCAGAAACCAGGATTCAATAGGAACCACATTTAGGAATCCGAGGAAGGGTAATTAATTGCTACTATTATGTCAATTGTTTAAAAGATAAACAAAACATATCAAAATAACAGGTGGTATAAAAAACAGACCTATACATTTTGTTATAAACATAGTACTTCCTCAGAGATCACAAAGATATAAAAACACAGAATCAAATAATCAAGTGCCACAAAGCAGTCTATAACCCTCATATTTAAATCTTCTCTCATGCCCCCAACATCCATTGTGAAGGTAGGTATATTAAACAGCGATTAGCCAGAGACTGCTCTCTGCTGTAAAAGGCTAGCGATTGGGAAGCTATTGCTGCACAGTTGCTAATCCAATAAAGGGGGACTTAACACAGGTCCTCCATGCCCCCATGATAAGGCAATTAATTAAATAATAGAGCCCATAGAGTCCCCTCCACTCCAGCTCCTACATCTGGGCAGCCTATGGGGGCACAAAATACAAATAATACAATAATACTAAATACAATAATACGATGTAAATTTCTCATCTCCCCTAAATATAAAAACTTTCACTAAATATAAAAACCAGAGAGGACCTATTTTGATTCAACTGCCAAAGTACTCTGTTTTGTTGGTGGAGCCCTCCACGTGCGGAGCCCTCAATGGGCGAACATGAATTTAATTTTATGTGCAGTCCTTTTTTTTTTTAAACTTTAATAGTTGTGAAAGGAATTAAGGTTTTTTTATTTAACTTTTTTTGTGGGGTAAAAACAGAACATTTTAAGAAGATAGAAAACATCTGATGCATCTGATGAAAGGTATAATTTTTTTTTAGAGGAAATTCATTTATTGCCCCTTTATTATTAGGGTGAGCGAGTTAGGTAGGTTATTTTTATTGTGGACTGACTAGGGGCTTAGGGATGCCTGAATACCAGGTTTGGTGCTGAGGGGGGAAATGGGAATCCTACCAGTCACCAATGGGTTAACACAGATTATTGTAGTTTACTGTTAATTGCAGGTAAAGCTCAAGATTTACTTTTCAGAGCACTTTTCAGAGGGCTCTAGGTCAAATTGAATGATATGGAAGGCTTTATAAGACATTCCCCACTCTGCACACTCAGTCAGTATAAAACCCTTGCTGAGTGAAGATTAATTATTTTTTTTATTTTTTTAATTACAGACTTTATAGATTTTTATTTGGCCTTTTTGGGGGCTGAAAAAAGATGTTAGAAAAAAGAAGACATCTAATGGTAAGTGTAATTTTTTTGTTTTCAGGTATTTCGTTTATTGCTCCCCCTTACTATTTTTAGGGTAACGGTATTTATTTTGTTGGGTGTGTGAATAGGAACTTGGGGACCCATGGTCACTTGGGGGTTGTGATTTTTACAATTAGCCTCCACCCATCGCCAACCCGTCGGTTGTTAGGGGGGAGACAATAGGTCCTCCCTTATCACTCAGGGCCCCAACACACCACGAATGAGTGGCGGCTGGAGGAGAATAGGTTCCCCCTTATCATCCACTGCCAATGGGTGGGGACTGAAGGGGAGATAATAGGTCATTTAGGGCTCCCACAGACCAGGGGAGTACTCCCCATTATCATTAGGTTTCCCACCTGTCAATAATAGGTGGGGATTGGGGGAGGCACTAGGTCCCTCGTTTAGTTTAATAGCCCCCACACAGGCACAGGTGGGGGCTGGAAGGGAACACTATGTCCCCCCATTAATTATTTTAATAGGTGCATAAGGGACCTGCCCAACTTTATTGGATTAGGGGTGTCTTTTTTTTACAACAGTCAGCAACCACTGTCAACTCAATGTGTAGTAGATATACCCCTACTTGCAGCACAGAAAGTAGAGGCAGGAGGGAGATTGTAACCTCCCTAATGCTAATATGGGGGTCATATTGATGCCCATAGAGACAGGGAGCTAAGGGGAGGCTTACGAACTGTCAGGGAGCACAGCTGCATTCCTCTCTGAATTTCAGACAAAAGTGAATGCCTAAGTATGCAATTGGACATGTGCAATTTCAGACAAAAGCAAATGCCTAAGTATGCAATTGGACATGGAGAATTTCACAGCACAAGCTTGTGTGGGCAGATGACACATCATCTGGGAACACTATGATGGCGGCGCCTAGGAGATAGATCGAGAGAAGAAATAGAGGTTAAAAAAAAGTGAAATTGGGGACCTAGAGGCATTTAGACGTGACTATATAGTGGAGTTGGTACAGGGGTTAAAAAAAGGATGCGGCCATGACAGTGCTGCTTTAATTTTGGACAACCAAAAATTTGAAAGTTAATAAATGTGAATAAAATAAACCAAAATATTTTGTTCAACAGTGCTCTAATATTTGGAGGCTGTGACTTGTTCCTGATTACACTATACATTTACCAGTAAGGCATTTGCTATGTCCTTCTAATAAGTGTATGTGTCTGTGCTCCATTATGCCCATCCATAAATAAAGTCCACAGATACTGCTTTCTATCTCTTTTCTATTTCTGCATACTGGAATCGAGTTGTTCATCTACATAACATTTATCAAAGTAGACTGATGCACTTATCATTACACATTATCACATTGTGCCTTGTTTGCAGGTAAAACATACAGTTGTTATTTAGATTGTGTTATCTATCTTCATATCATACATGTATTCACTATCTCAGTAATGTGGATTCCCTATTCACTATCTCAGTAATCTGCATTCCTCCTATACATATTATCTCTGAATAGAGAGACACTGAATGATATTTTCTTTAAAATGTCTTGAGTTTAAGTAAACCAAGTAGAAATTCTGTTCATTGCTGTAAAACCGTGCATCAAAGATGAAGACCAGTCTGGGGTATCTTTAGTAAGCTTGGATAACAAAATGTGTTATACTAGTTACACACATTTATTTCTACTTGAATTGGTTCGTGTCAATGATCCCTCTTACACTCAGAGATACACACATACACACTCACTGACAGACACACTGACACACACTCTAAATGAGAGATGAAGCAAGGCTGTAATTATGTTTCGGATTAATAAGCACTGTAACTTTTACAATTTCATTCTGGCCTGTCTCTTTTTTGTTTTTGCATAGTCTCACTTAAATCATATTTTTAGTTCCCTCCGAAACAAATTTGTGCAATTAGGCAGCACATCATTGTTATGCCGCTAATTAATCATTTTTAAAATCAGATCATATGTTACTGCAACTTGACACAGTGACAAACATCGAAAATAGATGAAAGCTTTTCAAGGCTTAATCATCTGTGATCTAGTGATTTATTTTGACACTCTATAGGATTCTCATTTATTCAAATAAAAGGATAGACTAGGTGGTCAGAATAGATAATTCATGTTCTAACAAATTGAAAGAGGCTTGTTTATCTTCTTTCTACTCCAAATGGAAATCATTTGATTAATACCACATCTAAAATTTTTATGTTAATGTGTTTTTAAAAACATTAATTAAACTGTATATTTTAATGCAAAATTAACCCACCAAAAGTCTGGGAGAGTTGTTTCTAAATGCTGCTTACCAACCAGCCTTTATCCATACCTTGCTGAAGAAGCAAGATCCCTAGTGATTTATTCTAGAGGGAATGCAGGGAATCTGTGAAATGGGCAACATAGATCCTCCACAGTTCTTCTTGCTTGTTTAGTTATATCATATCTAATTAAGTGCGTGCAAAGAAAGTAGAATAATGGAACAATGAACCACTGATGGACCAGTCATTAGCACATGCAATGCATAGCAACACTGTCATGATCATTCCCTAATGTTATGGGTTCAACCACTTTCATATAACCTAATAATCCAATATGCACAATTTTAGTGAAAAAGCCTTTGTATATATCAGTGGTTCCCAACCCAGTCCTCGGTACCCCATAACAGTCCAGGATTTAGGGATTGCCCATTTGTGTGTAAGGTGTTTTAGAAAAGAAATAAAAGTACTTTAGACACAACATGGTAATACCTAAATCCTGGACTGGTAGGGATTATTTGAGGACTGGGTTGGAAACCCCTGGTATATATCATCCCGTTGATATCCCAGCAATCAGGATAATGCACATATCAAACTGTATTTGATATTAACTCCAAAAGGTTGTTAATCACTCATTTAACAAATGATACAATGTGAGGACAAAAGACAGACAAAACATGCATACTAATATATTTTGTGCATCCAGGTTTAATGTCACAATTAAAATTGAAAGTAAGATAATAAAGTACGCCCTTTATGATGTCCCTGGGTGCTGGGTCATGGCTCCACCTCCTCTGATGTCCCATGACGAGCAGGCACTAATGCGCATGCATGGCACATTAGACCTCCCCACAGGAAAGCATTGAATCAGTGCTTTCCTATGGGAAAAATCTGATGCTGGATGTCCTCATGCAGAGCGTGAGGACGTCAAGCATCAGATACCGGACCAAAGGTCCGTTAGAATGCAGGAAGCGCCTACAGTGGCTGTCTGGTAGGCAGCCACTTGAGGCAGGCTTAGTGCTGCAATGTAAACTTTAGAGTTTTTCTGGAACTGCAGTGTTTAACATTGCAGCACTAAGTCCAATAGGAACACTGCCCCAGAACACTTCAATGAGCTGAAGTGGTCTGGGTGTCTATAGTGTACCTTTAAGGCCAGAGTAGCTGGATGGAAAGCATAGCTGACTTTTTCCAGTTTAGCTATTCTGACCTCAAATTTGAAAAACACTTTGAATTCACCTTGAATTCTCATTTTAGTAAAAAACTCGGTCCTACTTTATACTTTTACCATTGATCATCAACCCCAGCTAATTGAGTAGACCAAATAGAAAAATGTAAAATATATTTTAGAACAGTAATGATTAATGTATTAGATATGTATTTCTACTATTTGATTATAAGCAAAGTAAACAGCACGATACATATCTGGTTATATCTTCTTCCTAGGTACATATTGGCAGCAGAACTCTTTGAATCCTAAGCATTTCAATTTATTTTTAATTGATTATAAACTGTTGAAATTAAGTGGCTTTTACATCTGCATTGACTGAAGATGCCTTTTTTCGCTATTATACTTTTTTGATTTATTTCACACTAATAGCAGCGCTCCGGAGCATATTTAGAATCAGTGTGTGTTTATTTTCCCATTCATTTGTTTAATATGTAGCTGCCTCACTCTTTGTATCTCTCTCTTGGTCTGTTTACTTAACCAAGGTTATTCTTACTTTTCTCACAATTATATAATTATCACATGAGGGATCTATTGCTCATGCTGTTTTACAATGGAATGTAAACACAAACATTTTGGACTAAGCAGTTATATGAAACTTATGTTAAATTGAAATGGTCTGCGTGCAGTGTCCCTGTTGCCATTAGTGCTACAATGTTAAACATTGCAGTTCTAGAGAAACTGCAATGTTTACATTGCAGCACTAAGTCTGCCTTTAGTGGCAGTCTCCCAGACAGCCACTGGAGTTGCTTCCTTCATCCTTTTCTCCGGTATCTGACGCTGGACGTGCGTGAGGACATTCAGCATTAGATTTTTCCCAATAGGCAAACATGTATGAACACCTTTATACCTGCACTCACACACACACACACACTCAAATACACTCTGACACACAGATACACGCGCTCGCGCTCGCGCACACACACACACACACTCAGATACACACTGACACACAGATAAACACATTGAAACACACACTCAGATACACACACTGACACATACTCAGATAGACACTGACACACAGATACACACACTGGCAGATACACACAGACACACACAATAATATACACACTGACACATACTCAGATAGACACAAACACTCAGATACACACACTGGCACATACACTCAGAGGCACACACTGGCACATACACTCAGATGCACACACTGACACAAACATTCAGATGCACACATTAACACAAACACTCAGATACACACTGACACACACTGGCACATACACACAGATACACACACTGACACACAGGGCCGGCGCTTTCTATAAGGCGAACTAGGCAGCCGCCTAGGGCGCCATATAGGAGGAGGCTCCCTGCGCCCCCATCGCCGGCCCTTTAAATGCTGCAGCCGCCTGAGCGCTCTATAGCGAGTGCTCAGGCGGCTGCCGCACTGCCTCACCTCCGCCTCACCTCCCCTTCCCTGTAGCGTGGGCAAGCTCCTCTCCGGCCGGACTGACTCAGTGTGCACTTCCTGTCAGTCTGGCCGGGTCGCGGACCGGAGAGGAGTTGAGCTACGCTACAGGGAAGGGGAGGTGAGGAGAAGAAGATTACAGGGAGGGTGGGGGAGTGGATAAGATTGGAGGAGGGGGAGTGGAGAAGATTACAGGGAGGGAGGGGGAGTGGAGAAGATTGTTTTACTTAGAAGATGTAACTGAGCATAATTGGTTTTTTTTATGACAGTGGTACAGAAATACTCAGCAAAAATAAATGTAAAAATGCCATTTTGTTTCCCCTCACCACAAACATTGACATAAATTGGTAACAAGTTAAGGCACAATATATGCCATATAAGATACACTGGGGTGTCTGCTTTATAAAATGAAAGCCCTTTGTGGGGTTATTTGAACAGTCACACTGCTATAATACCCTAAACTGAGACAAAGGCCCGCACACACCAGCTTTATGAAATACACATTACAAAAACCTTGTTATATGTGTATATACCAAAATAGAGAAAAAAAAAAAACACAATTTACTCCAATATTTAGCAGAGATTGGCAATGAAATGGCTACATAAAAAGTGTCAAACCAACCTTAAGTAAATAGCTTGTGATGTCTACTTTATATAAATATATACTTTTGTGTGGCAATTTTGTTTTCTGTGATGGCTACTAAACCTACAAGACAAACATACCAACTTCTAAAATTGTTTCACATTGAAATTTTATTTTAGTCCTTGTATTTTGTGACCTGTAACTTTCAAAATAAGC
Source organism: Pelobates cultripes (assembly GCA_933207985.1). Taxonomy (NCBI): domain Eukaryota; kingdom Metazoa; phylum Chordata; class Amphibia; order Anura; family Pelobatidae; genus Pelobates; species Pelobates cultripes. The sequence goes on along the minus strand of OW240913.1, from coordinate 184,291,437 downwards.
TGAACTCCTATACATATTATGTACTCTGTAAATCAAGACACATAAATTAATTTATTTTGATTTACTTTTTTTAAGCTGGACATATTATGCAAACGCTACTATTGCCAAAACTGTGAAAAAAATGTGGTTTTGTTTTTTTCCAATTTTTTGGCTTTTTTTTTAATAATTAATGAGAATTTATCTATCTACATGTGACATCAAATTAAAGCCCTGTTTGCCCTCTAAAAAACGGTATATAATACGTGTTAGTGCAATAAATGGCAGAGATGCAAATTGCGTTTGAACACAAACAGAAAAAAATGGAAAAATGGCTTGTGTCCTAAAGGGTAAAAGTGGTTAAAAAGGACTAATACAAACTGCAAGGTTTTATGAAATTCTAAATTATGTGTATGTTATTTAGGCTGCTTATTGTAGGTTGGCAAAGAAAGGGGGAAACATGCATCTCTTCCTGGATTTGGGGTGTAGGTAGCGCAATAATGTTGGCTGTATGCTGACTGCCAGGTGCAAAGGCCATAGCAACGCTCCAATCCCCCAAGAGGGAATTCTAGCCCCAGGGGACCACAAGGGCTTGAGAATGATCCCCCTCCTTGACAAAGGTAAGAAAGAAGGGGAGATATAACATATATGTTTTAAAATAAAATCAAATGATATACATTTTTGCTTTAATCTGCCCCCCTATGCCTCCATACACAGCAGTTTCCTACACATTCACATACTGCCCCCCCTTACACACACACTGCACCCCACATACACACTGCACCCCACATACACACTGCACCCCTCACACACACTGCATCCCTCATACACACTGTATCCCATATACTGCACCCCTCACACACACTGTACCAGACACACTCTACATCCCTCACACACACACTGCACCCCGTACACACACACTGTACCCCAAACACTATACCACACATACACTGTGCCCCATACACCCACTGTACCCCTTACACACACACACACACACACACACACACACTATACCCCCTCACACACTGAACCACACACACTGCACTCTTTACACACACTGCACCCCTTACACACACACACACATGCACACACACACCACTACCCATATCCCTCAATGCAGGCCCTATCGCCTACTACAGCCCCTATTTCAGCATACCCCAGGTAAGTTGTCAAACTGTTCTTAAACAGTTTAATTACTTACTCTGGGAGGGTGCCACAGCACTCCTGCCACCATAACCACTGTTGTGGTTATTATCCTTGGATTGTTCCTTTAAATAATCTGTTAGTACCCCTCCCGAGATTAGATTCCAAATCCCGCCTTGGCCTTAAGGTGCCCTACTGTGGGTGGATATAAAGCAATCAAAGCTCACACAATAACATTTATTAGAGGCAATGTGGACCCCTTGTGTTCTCCATGAACAATATTGCCCTTTGTTCCCAACCCTACAAATATGGGATTTCCTTAAAAATAAATTCAGTTTCAAAAACAAGTTTCACCCTATGGCTCCGGTGTCACCACTTTGGGCTTGGACTATTCTGTCCCTATATCCATGGTTGGGTTCCTGAATAATTAATTAATATTTTGCAGTCTTTATCTCAAGGCTCAGTAATACCCTAATCTAAATTACAAGAGAAATTTAATTTGTCCCCCTACTGCTATCAACTGTCGTATTCTATTCTACTCAAATGTTACTAGTGTTAGAAGGCAACGATGTAACCCAAAACCTTATCAATGACACACTATTAGACACTTGCCTGTTAAGATGTTTTCAATTTTTTTTAATGGTGTAGTTTGTGTACGTGGGAGAGTACATCATTGGGTCTATTTAAGTTCTGCCATAGCCATAGACCATCTAACTTGCTGCGCATGATAATGCCTGCTTCCCACAGCCACCACTAGTACTGGCTTTGGGATTTGACAAAACCTGGTGGCAGACACTCTGCCTTTTGTGAATTTTTGTCAACTTCAGGCTTCAGAGGACAAAGCATCTCTCAATTGAAAGTTGAAATCGTCATGCATAATATTTGAATCATTACTGCACAATATGAGGGTCAGAGAACTGCATGAGGACATCACTACAGGAGAAGCAAATCCTACAAAGGTATTCAGTTAATTCTGAATTAGGCAATTAAAATCTGAAATTCTCCAAGTATTTTCAGAGTTTATATTTTGGCCTACATGTTTCAATTCAGATTTTAATCCATTATAATTTGGTATTAAGTGAGTAACTCTGTATTAAGATAGACTTTTTTTCATACAAGGGGTAGATGTGCATTTTTATTTTTTGATTCTATTTTATTTAACTAAACCCCTTCAAGACTGTGGGCGTGCTATACCATCCTGAAAGTGACAGGCTTAAACGCTGCTTGGGTGGCATAGTATGCCCACTTGTTTTAGCCATCACACCTGGCCACAGCCATTGCCATGCTGCAAATCCTAATGTGGGGACTTGCCTGGCATACAGGTAGTCCCTCTGTAGCCAATCGTGGCAATAAGCAGCACATGATCATTTTCAGCAAATGATTTCAAACATTGCCTGAGACATTGCCCCTCTCTTATTCTGACTTTAATCTAAGACGAGAGAGGCAGAGAGATAATTGAAAGCTGTCCAAAATGTTTGGTAAATTTTCAAAGTTTAAAAAAAAAGAAAGAAATGTTTTAACCCTTTCAGTGATGATCATAACATTAACCCTGTGATCAGCCTGCTTAGGGTGATTAGTATCTTGGTGTTATTCCTGTTATTTTATTTTAGGGTCAGCCATAGCGGGTTTACATTTTTTTAACCCCTTCTCTGCTGTGCCTTCACTGTACTGTACAGTATCAATATAAGTGAGCAGTGTGATCAGGGGGCTCTCTTCTGAAGCTGATATTTTTTGAGGGGGCTTATTGCTATATAAAAAAATCAATAAAAAAAAAACACTTTTAGTACTGGTTGCAGCTATTTGATTAATAATTTTGGGGTTGGTGTGGGTAGTGTGTATTATGCAAGTAGGTACATAAATTAAAGTATCCCCTTAGTTACATAGCGTTAATCCCCCTAAAATGGCACTCTACTATACAGCAGAGGAGGCATAAGCCATTCTGGTAGACTCTGATAGTGACACTATCATACGGTGGAAAAAAAGAAATATGTAGGCACACCTGAGGTTTCTTTTAAATGGTGCTAACACCTCTGTAAATTTCCTCTTTAAATGAATAGGCCTATAACTTTATTGAAGTACGTGTGTGCCCCAGATATTCTTCCTGGTGAAATTTCTTTTAAATAAATAAATACAGCACATATGCCACATCACAAATGTGGAGGTAATGCAGTAATATTCAAATATATTGTTGCAGCAGCAAATGAAAGTCCTATAACTCATTTGAAATAAGAACAGTACTCAGAGGTAGTTAATGGAGTTTGAAGGCTATTTATATAACAATAGATTAAGAATGCAGTCTGATACTCTGTCGAAAAATAGACAAATGTTTTTCTGGGGCTCGCTGCTTAAAGTACATTACATTATAATATGCTTTGAATTGTTAGTTTTTGATCTATATTTTATTCATTGGATATTTTTCACGTGCATTGCTATTGTTAAATTCACAGTGCTTAAACGTGCGTTTTATTGATTACTTCAAACTAGCTGAAAGTGTGAAAAAATAGCTGCTGCTACTTACGTTCGGAATATGTAATGGCATATAATAAATACGATATAACTACTGCATTAAGACTATTAGCTCCTTAATGACACAAATTCAAAAGTAAAAGGGCAGCATGAAAGAAATTCCTTAAGTGGTTAGTTTAAATTACTTTGTGACACTGTATTAATTAGAAGACTTCTAGAGCCCTAGATATTATTGCTATTATTATTATTATTATTTGGTATTTATATAGCACCAACATACCCCACAGGGCTGTACAATAAAGAAAATACAGACAAATATTGAACACTTACTGATATAAAAGGAAAATAGGACCCTGGCCATAAGCTTACACTCTACCAAGCTAAAGTAGTTTAGGGCAGGGCTTGACAAATTTGCTTTGTATTTAGAAGCCATCTTAAAAAGTTAGGATCCAGATTTTTTTTAAACTAACAAAGCTTTATTTTTAATGATTCAAATTACAAATTTTAAGGGGATAGCTTAATATAGTGGTTCTGGTGTCTGTATCTTGTCCCTGCAGGATTTTCAATGTGTTTCTTTTTAAAGAAAATTCAATGCTTACATTGCTTCCTATTGACTCCTCTAGTGGCAGTCACTCAGATGTCGCTTGAATATGTGCTCCCTAGTCCAGTGCTGCACAGTGTGCAGCATCTACGTTCAGCGTCTCCAAGCGCTGCATGCTCAAAATTGGTGATCTCAGCCATGGAGGTAGGGACAGCCATGGCAAGAGTAGTGCAGCTTGAGAAAAAGGTAAGTAAATACACATGCGATCGTAGGGTGGCTGGTCACCTAAATAGTTAGTTTAACACAATGCAAACATGTTTGTATTTCTGATACTATAGTGTTCCTTCAAATTTACCCATAAAGAAGACAAAAACCTGTGTTATTTAGTTTATGCCCGTAATGAATATCTGATGTGACACACAAGATGTTTTGTGCAATATAGTATATCGTTTTTTGGTTTTTTTTTGCTTGACTTTTTGTGGCCATGAACAGGCTTTGTATTTTTAGAATTAAAGTTCCAATGCTCACACACATTGACAAACACACACATACTCACTGACAAACACTCAAATTATAATTTTTTAAATTTTACTTTATGTTTACCCAGCCTCCCTACATTTTTAGAGCTGGAGTTGATCCTTTACATTTACGTCTAGTGAAGCTGCTGTGATCCTTTAGCCTTCAAGCTGTTCTTCTTCTGCTCCATTGCAGGATATTTAGTGATGCCGGGGCCATGTCATATTCCAGTTCCCGGCATCACAGCATGGAGCACGAAGGAGCAGAGCAGGAAGATTACACCTCCCCCATCGCCCACCTCCATTGCTCAATGCTGCTTGCCTCATGTGGCTCTACGGTGGCCAGCCCGACAGCTCTTGGGTCCTCCATGACAGGCAGCACATAGAGGGCCCAGTCGCACATGTGACCTCAGCAACCCCTGTAGTTCTGCTACTACTCCATCAGGTATCACTAAACAGGCTAACAAACACCCAGGTGCCAGGACAAAATTCCTAGTCGCCATGAATATGTCAAGCTCCGCTTAGGGGTTTGGAATGCTCCTTTGATAACCTTTTTGACCACAAGAATCTTCTTACCTCAGAGTCACTTGCATGAACACCATGCTTCATAGAAGAGGCACAGCTATGTACCTGTTGCAGAATTGTCTGTTTGCACAGCCCCAGTAGAATTGTAAATTTTTTGTCTGTCATTCCACCCTCCCATTTTTGATACTCTGCACCACTCTTACTCCCACTACCTCCCAAACACCATGGATGATTCTCCTAACTCCTTTTAATCCAATGTATTTATTTTAACCCCATTTGACAGTTTATGTTTCCCTCTTAAGCACCCTTATGCATTTCTTATAATTGTGTTGTTGTTTTTTTTAGGTGTAAACATCTTTTTTTCTAAGTTACAAACAATAAAAAGAAAGATTAAAAAAAAAAATGCAAATATCCACACACATAACACATCTCTTCTTATACTGCTTTATCAGTATAGCTATTAACCTGCTACTTTATCGATACATCATTTAAAGGGACACTATAGTTTTACCAAAACAACTTTTTTGTGTATAGATCATGCCTCTGAGGTTTCAATACTCAATTACCTGCCATTTAGGCTTTAAATCACCTTTGTCTTGGTGTATGCAGTCCTACACCCCCCCCCAACTGTGAATCACACAACCTCCATGAAAAAAAACAGTTTGATTTTAAGTCAGTTGTTTATTTACTTTAGAAGTTTTTATCTTCTGCTCTGTAAATTTAACTTTAACTACACACAGGAGGCTCCTGCAAGGTCCAGCATTATATTAACAGTGCAGGATATAAGAAACGCTAAATTAACAGACTGTGCAATAAAGGAAATGTAAACCTTAGATCTCACTTTACAGGAAGTGTTTAGGAAGGCTGTGCAAGCCACATGCAGGGAGATGTGACTAGAGCTGTATAAAAGAGAGAATTGATTAGTGAGATTGCAGGGACATTGTGTATCCAATAAAACTGATTCACTAAGCTAAAATTGTTTTGGTGACTGCAGTGTGCCTTTAAAATTTGATATGCTTTCTATTTGTCATATAATGAAAATAAATATCTGTAGGAGAAAGAAGAAAGAAAGTAAAAAAAAAAGGTAAAACACAGGGATGATAAAAATGGAAGGGATTCTATACATACCTAAAACGTTTCTTGTATTTCAAAACTTGCATTGAACAAGGCTCTCAAAATAATTGTAAGGTTTTGTTTTTTTTTATCTTATCTTGCATATTTACAGTCTCTAAATATAACATTTTAACCATGGTAGTAATTTCAGTTCACGAGATTAAAGATTATTGTCAGAAGCGTACTGTACACTCACTCTTCCATTACTCTAATTTGGTCTACTTTGGATAATCCATTGCCTATAATATTGCCTATATATGGTGCCTCTCATTTACTTTTCAAAGGAAAGCTCTAACATCATAATGATCACAGTCAGTCCAATGCTTCCCTGTAGTGAGGCATCAGAGGCCTACAGTGCATCTGTGACAATTGTCACACTGTATAAGTAAGCATCTCCTCATATACCAATGTATCTCTATAGGCAACATTCTATACCTTCATGCAGGCAATAATAATGCCAAAAGTCAGACCTGCAAACATTGTTACTAAAAAGGTAGTAATTATAAAACAAAAATTGACTCTTTACACCAAAGTCTTTATATAACCAAGTAAACCAATACAACCAAGTGAACGACAAGTGCGGTGGTTGAACATCTTTGTTTGCTTTAGCATGTGCAGTTCAAACTGTGGCGCCAAAAAGAAAAGAGATGATTGGTGGAAAAAAAGTTGATTGATGGCTAGGGGACAGCCACTTAATGTTGATTGTATTTATAAATCTAGTGAGAAGTGACCAATAGACAGAAAAAAAGGAGGGTAAGTCTACAGGGAGTGCAGAATTATTAGGCAAATTAGTATTTTGACCACATCATCCTCTTTATGCATGTTGTCTTACTCCAAGCTGTATAGGCTCGAAAGCCTACTACCAATTAAGCATATTAGGTGATGTGCATCTCTGTAATGAGAAGGGGTGTGGTCTAATGACATCAACACCCTATATCAGGTGTGCATAATTATTAGGCAACTTCCTTTCCTTTGGCAAAATGGGTCAAAAGAAGGACTTGACAGGCTCAGAAAAGTCAAAAATAGTGAGATATCTTGCAGAGGGATGCAGCACTCTTAAAATTGCAAAGCTTCTGAAGCGTGATCATCGAACAATCAAGCGTTTCATTCAAAATAGTCAACAGGGTCGCAAGAAGCGTGTGGAAAAACCAAGGCGCAAAATAACTGCCCATGAACTGAGAAAAGTCAAGCGTGCAGCTGCCACGATGCCACTTGCCACCAGTTTGGCAATATTTCAGAGCTGCAACATCACTGGAGTGCCCAAAAGCACAAGGTGTGCAATACTCAGAGACATGGCCAAGGTAAGAAAGGCTGAAAGACGACCACCACTGAACAAGACACACAAGCTGAAACGTCAAGACTGGGCCAAGAAATATCTCAAGACTGATTTTTCTAAGGTTTTATGGACTGATGAAATGAGAGTGAGTCTTGATGGGCCAGATGGATGGGCCCGTGGCTGGATTGGTAAAGGGCAGAGAGCTCCAGTCCGACTCAGACGCCAGCAAGGTGGAGGTGGAGTACTGGTTTGGGCTGGTATCATCAAAGATGAGCTTGTGGGGCCTTTTCGGGTTGAGGATGGAGTCAAGCTCAACTCCCAGTCCTACTGCCAGTTCCTGGAAGACACCTTCTTCAAGCAGTGGTACAGGAAGAAGTCTGCATCCTTCAAGAAAAACATGATTTTCATGCAGGACAATGCTCCATCACACGCGTCCAAGTACTCCACAGCGTGGCTGGCAAGAAAGGGTATAAAAGAAGAAAATCTAATGACATGGCCTCCTTGTTCACCTGATCTGAACCCCATTGAGAACCTGTGGTCCATCATCAAATGTGAGATTTACAAGGAGGGAAAACAGTACACCTCTCTGAACAGTGTCTGGGAGGCTGTGGTTGCTGCTGCACGCAATGTTGATGGTGAACAGATCAAAACACTGACAGAATCCATGGATGGCAGGCTTTTGAGTGTCTTTGCAAAGAAAGGTGGCTATATTGGTCACTGATTTGTTTTTGTTTTGTTTTTGAATATCAGAAATGTATATTTGTGAATGTTGAGATGTTATATTGGTTTCACTGGTAATAATAAATAATTGAAATGGGTATATATTTGTTTTTTGTTAAGTTGCCTAATAATTATGCACAGTAATAGTCACCTGCACACACAGATATCCCCTAACATAGCTAAAACTAAAAACAAACTAAAAACTACTTCCAAAAATATTCAGCTTTGATATTAATGAGTTTTTTGGGTTCATTGAGAACATGGTTGTTGTTCAATAATAAAATTAATCCTCAAAAATACAACTTGCCTAATAATTCTGCACTCCTTGTATAGTTTTTAAATAAATAATATATATATATATATATATAGCTTTTTTTGTAGCTCCTCCTTTTTTTCTTCTTTTATTGGTTACTTTTTCTCACTTGATCTGTGAACCAAATAATATTTATTTATCTATGCATATACTTTGCAGTACACTGATTGGCCCATTTTCCTTTTTTTGTTTGTCTGTATGTCTCCCCAAGTATTTTTTCACAGACGATAATTGGTCGAACTGAACCGATAAAAAAACAAGCGTTTGGCTTCCCCCCAAAAAATTTAATTTCAGGAAAAAATGATTTGGCCCAATCAATCAAGAAATTTTTCTGCCTAGAGCAAGTCTAGCAGTGACTGGCCAGAGAGGGGGGATTACGACTGAACAGCAGCATGTTATCTTAACCCCTTCTTATCGTTTAGCCACTCTTGATCCATCTCGGACATCGTGTTCTTCCTATAAGTCCTCTTTGTCTTTAAATACCCATCTCAGTCCTCCTTCTTCTCCTTTTAAGCTATTTTCGTCATTTACAGTGGTCTTTGTTTTCCAGGTGGCTATTTTTTATTTATTTATTTTTTTAGACACACAATCTTTCTTAGATGTAGCTTTCTTGCCAGTTTCTTGTTTTTTTAATTAACAACAACTATCCAACTAATTTTACCTTGATTTGGCATCCAAGCAACTTGTTGGAGTGCCACCTGAACACCCTTGAAAAACTGAATTAAGTGAAAACGGTTGGTGATCAGGACACAAAACAAATATTTCTATAGTGATTATTTAAGTATATGAAAGCAAAAAGATTATGTGAAAACCAGGGTGTCATTTCATCAATTTTTGATGCTGAGGAAATGGTCAGTAAATAATTATTACCTTGTCTTCTTTTTTAATCTTTTCATCTTAGAGCTTGAATACATTTAAATCCCAAGTGGATGCAGAAAAATAGAGCAAAAATACATAAACATATATTTAAAAAAAAAATACTGAATCAAGAGTAAAATGGATAGAATGTCTGGCAGGTAAAATGGGCGGAAGAATTGTCGGCCATACAGGCAAATATGAATAGGGAACATTCTCTTTGTCCAGGCAGCAATCGTATCAATGAAAAGAAATAGTGCCTTAATACGGTGCAGAATGTCCAGGAGCTGTTATGCCCAAAGATGGCTTATGTGTAAACGGTTATACTGAATATCTTACAGCAGACGTCCAGATATGACAATCGTATCAAATTCAATCATTTATGCTGGTTTTATGCTACATTTATCAACCATTTTATGTTTTTTTTTTCTATAAGTTTAAAATTAATCTAAATAATGTAAGATAACTGATTGGGAAGCTAAAGGTTGGTTTAATTAAAATATTTCTGCTTTTTTAATTTTTATTATAGGTTACAGCAGTGGGAGGAGAGCTTACTTACACGATTTCCTACGACACCTCTGTAAAGGAAGATGCTGTGACCTTAGGTTATAATCCACGGATCATTATTGAGGTAGGGTATCTTTTATATACAATATGTGCTTTATTGTTCCTCCTAATTGGATTATAAATCAGTTGTAGTTTGCAGCAGCTGGAAAGTTAGAATTTTTTTCCATCTAACAGATTTGAGTCAAATTAAATACTGTGACAATGTGGCCAGTAGTGTTGTTCAACATGTGAACATACTGGTTATAGAGATGGCAACTGAGAACATTTAACCTGGGTAAGGTGATGTCCATGTTTGGTGATCATAGAGTAGACTTTTGTCCCATTATGTTGCTAATATATTAAAAAGTAATATTGGCAAAATTGTAATTTTTTTTTTTTAATAGGCGAGAGCAGAGCAGCATTATGTAGGGAGAGCTCTACTACCGAGTGGCCCATAGCGACTCATTTTTAGCCTTTTCTTCCTACATCTCAACAGCAAGCCATTGATGATCTCTACCCAACGTAACCTCTTTATGGCTCAGGCAAAAGTTCCTTGAGGCCTTGAGCTCACCTAAAAAAAAAAAAATACTGCTGAAGGATGATCAATGATGGAGAATACTTGGCTCTCTTCTGCTCCCGTGTCCGCGGCTGTTCACGATGCTGCAGTCTCTTTGTTCTACATTGCAAAGGGATTTACAGCAGATATACACTTATCCACTACATTAAAACCACTGTCAGGTGAAGTGATTAACAATAATTATAATGTTACAATGGCACATGTCAAGGGGTGGGCTATATAAGGCAGCAAGTGAACAGTTAGTTCTTGAATTTCATGTGTTGAAAGCATGTAAAAAAATTGGCAAGCAAAAAGATCTGAGGCAGTGTTATGCTTTGGGAAGTGTTCTACTGGGAAACATTGGGTCCTGGCATTCATGTAAATGTTACCTTGACACATACCACCTATATAGAGAATGTTGCTTACCACATATATATATATATAGTGTAGATTGGATTAGCCGTATTAGTCCAGTAGACAAAATGCCAAAATAAAGAGTATTGCAGTATGCAATAAAAAAGGTATAATTGCATACTGCAATACTCTGTATTTTGGCATTATACACATATATATAATACAATATTCACATTGATTTATTTTTGGTTGAAATAGTTATCTTTAATCATGTTGTGCTCATGGAGTAAGGTGACCTCTATTCCACAGTTCTTCTGCAGTGCTGCAAGACACCGTAAATGATGCTGCTGTATATGATGTCTTGTCTGATTTGTGCATTCATTTCCTGAAGCATAGCATGTACAATCAAGGGGAAAGGTCCACTTGATCCATAACTCTAGCCAACTAAAGGGTAATAGTCACAAGTGGTTCAAACCTCATGAGTGTCTTGCCCCTACCCCCACTAATCACTATGCCATGTTACATGGATGATGGTACATCAAACAGTATATTTATCTGATTGGTAACTTATGTGTTGGATTTTACAGGGTAATGGCATGCAAATTGTATATGGGGATGAAGACATTATTTTGAAGCCATTTGAAGAATTCACAGAGACAGTGATTCTACGCCCTGAGTTCTTCAAATTATATGGGACACAGTATCAAGTCAACAGAAGAGACTTTCTGATGGTTCTGGCAAACATAAAGAAACTTCTCATTCGAGCAACCTATAGCCATCAGCTACAAGCTACCTACAGGTAATATCTGCAGCTGCAGTTAAATCATTATGATAAAGCACGGTCAATATAAAAGAAAATTTCATAGATTTTTTTTTAATGGTATTATTTTAGTGTAGAAACAGAGGAATTCAGAGATGCTTTTAATTTGGGGGCAAAAATAGAAGATCTGAAGACATAGGCCTCGATTTAATATTATTGGGTAAACTTTTAAAATTATTTCATAGTATGAAAAATAATTACATTTTGTAGTTTTGTATATGTTTTTTTTTATATTTTAAAATTATAAAAAAGTATCCAAAAATATTAAATCATTTGGAAAGTTTATTCAACAATATTAAAGTTAGACCAATTAGGTTGACATTGAACTATTTTGACCTGATATTTCAAATTAGTTTAGTTTGAATTATCTATAAATTCACAACAGTTCACACTATGGTGAACAACCATGTCAGTATTTTGATTCGTATCACATCTACTAGAAACTAGAATTGCGTATATTCTTTTTGCAATATTCACCATTCTGGCAAAGATATTGAAAAAAAGCAGGAGAAAAATGATGCCTTAAAGCATATTTCATAATTATTCTACTAACTGCCTTAATGTTAAAAGGGTTGCTAGCTGAATAATGTTCCAGGTTTTCTTAGAAGTTATTTCCATATTTTTCCATTTCACTATTTTCAATTCACTCTTTTAGTTTATTATTTGAGTGTGTTGAATGAAGCCTAAGAGAATTGAAAACTGTGTTAGCTTTCCTTTATTCAACCAAAAAGCTCTCAAGATGATCTACTCAAATGTTTTCGAAATTATAATGGATCGTCTGTTTTCCTAGAACCAATTTGGTTATAAGAGCTTTTGAACTTTGTATTCTCTTATTTTTTGTTCTGGCATGATCTGTTAAGACAAGTAGAAAGATCTAGTTTAGCCTGGGTATATTAAATTTGAAGCTGAAAGGTGCAAAGAAATGCATGGTTTTAAATGTGTAAGAGTCAATTGCTTTTACTTTAAAATACATGGATTCAGCAACCCTTACTGCCAGTATTTTGTATTAAATTGAAATTCATCAGGAATAAAAAATGAGCAAATTGTAGAACAAATGTGCTGCAGCTTTCTTAAATGAATAACAGTGGAAATTGTTAAACACATTAAAACTCCATTTTCCAAATAGCAGAAACTAATGAAAATTGGAACAAAGCATGGAATACAAATGTGCTGTATTGCAGGGTAAAATGCTTTTGTTTATAGCAGTTTCACAATATGTCAAATTATATTAAACATAAGAGAAGAAAAGACAGCAGTGCTTGAAAAAGAATTGGAATCAAGATTTTAGTAGCCTGATGTCTTTAAATACTGGTCTCAACAGTTTATTTCTCCTTTATATTGTTCAGATGTATTTTAATAAGAAGAATATGACTTGCTGCATTTTTATCCAATTCAGGGTGATTTGTTTTATATGTGGCCTATTTAGGTTAGTCTAACTGATACAAATATATTCTTTTTTTATTATAATAACTAAATAACCCAATTAGTTCAGCATTTCCAGCAGAGTCGGGGGATTTTCACAATGACAGAGTTAGCACATGCCTATCTGCAAAGCAGCTGCCTACTCTGCTCAAATATACTTGTGGGTGGGAAGGAGTTGTGTTAAAGGACCACTATAGGCACCCACACCACTTCAGCTTAATGAAGTGGTCTGGGTGCCTGGTCCAGCTAGAGAAACTGCTATGTTTACACTGAGGGTTAATCCAGCCTCAAGAGCCTCTAGTGGCTCTCTCATTGACAGCCGCTAGAGGCGCTTGCGTGCTTCTCACTGTTCAGCCTATGAACTGGCTGAATGCGCGCGCGGCTCCTGCCGCGCTTGCGCATTCAGCAGATGACGTCGCTAGGAAGGAAGAAAGCTCCCCGCCCGCTGCTGGAGAAATGTAAGATTGTAACCCCTTCCTTTTAAAAGTTCCTTTTAATATTATTGATATGCTCAGAAATTCTGACCTTCCATGTAGTAATTCCAATATACTTTAATCTATGTTGTCTACCCAAATGTGTTAATGTCTTTAACATGTTTGCTATTTGAAGGAGAAAAATATCTTATGTTGTTATAAATATATATCTATTTTTCTGATTGTGTGACTTTTATATGATATCTATAAATTAATTATACTTTACCAGGGTGTGTGTGTAATTACGTTTCACCAGCTGGAGGTGCACTGATTGTTTTGCATTTGACTTTTCTTCTATTCAAAGCCTGTGAAAGGGGCATATTATATAGAGTCTGATGATGGCTCTATTATATGTGAGTGGTTCTACTAAGTTGTGCACTCATCTACATTAGAGTATTATGGCATGTGTTTTTCTATTTCTCTTTTTGACCTGTTATTTATGTTGACTGTTATACACTCCTTATCATGTGTATCAGAAGATCTGTGAGATCAGTGTATGTTTTATATTTACACAATAAAATTTAAAGTTTTCCAATTTATTTTATACAATATACACTATGTTTGGTGAAGGTAAATAGCACTGTGCACAATGTATAGGTTGGGTTATTTGTATTATTTTGGGTGTTGAGACACTTATTTAGTTATTTAGAGCAGCATGTGCACTTTAGATGTTCTGCTAATCATTTACTAAAGTGCCTTATAACAACAATTTCTGTTGTTAGCTATACAGTGTAGTTTTGTAGTTTTTTGATAAACTATTAAAGACTGGGAAGAAACAAGCTTTCAAAACATAATACTGATATACACAATATGGTTTAACGTATAAACTAGTAAAAGCACTTCACATACTGCAATTAAGTCCACAGCCAACATTAAACAATTGTTTCATTTTCAATCAGAACTCGCAGTGCAGTATGTTTATTTTAGAACTTTATATCTTGCTTAGTTAAACTTAGTTGAACTTTATTCACACACGGTTCTCCTATAGGCTCTAGCAGATAATTAATAGAAACAGATGCTCCATTTTTGGTTCTTCTAAATTAAAATTCACATGTTTTATCAATGGTACAATTAAAAGATGTGGTTGTAAAATATCATTCTTGGCATCATTATTAAAAATTAAAAGATGTGGTTGTAAAATATCATTCTTGGCGTCTTCCATATTTATCCAAATGCACTAAACTGCCAAATCACAATTTCCAGATGTTTGAAAATATAGAATTTGAATAGAAATCAAAACAATAAAACTGGCTGATTTCAATTAGCGTGTTAACTGTCATAAAGCCCCAAAAAATAGAATTACAAAATGGAAGGCAAAAAAAGAAAGCCAATTACGAGCATTGGAAATAGAGCTAGTAGAAAAAGAAATAAAACCAATATATACCATTTTGCATAAATGCAGATTCACAGCAAGGGGCTAACTTTTTGAATTTGTTAACAGCTGAGTTAAAAGCCTGTGATTTTATTATTTTGTACTGTGCTGAACAGATGGTAAGTTTTCTTGGCATGGATGTAATTTGACCCACAATAAACTGTGAATGCCTTTCTACAGTTACTTGTGAAATTGAACCAAGAATGTTCTTTTCCATTTTGTTTTATTATCTGGATGTTGTTTGATTCGGTCATTTTGTAAACTTCCTTGTAAAGCAGGTTATGGCACACTGTAATTATAAGAGTAAATACCCATGAATATAGTAAGAAAATCAAATAAAACAGCTTATTTAGCAGCGCATTACATTCTTAAACAATATTGAACTGAAAAGGTTTCCTGTTGGCATAAAAAAGCAAGCTTTTGAAAGCTAGGTTCAAATCAGAATAAACTGCTAATTGCAATGCCTTTCTTTCCTTAGACTAAGTTCTGTCACCCTAGAAGTTGCTGATCAATCTTCTTCTGCTGGAAATAGGGCTTATGCTGTAGAGCTTTGTCAATGTCCTCCTGGGTACAGTGGAACCTCGTGTGAAGTAAGTGCTGAATATTGTGAATAAAGTATGGGTTTAGAGCAAAATAGTATGTATTATTTCCATTGCATCTAGGTATCATGTGTAACTGTAAGAGAGCAGAGCATAATATTCCACAGTTAATTTTGTGCTTACATGATTACAGGATTATGACAACAGAGTTTAGCGCAAGTAATGTTTATCAAAGAAAACACCAGATTTCTTATTGATTTGAGAACGAATTTGTATTACTTATTTGGGTTTAGAAAATAATGATATTGGTGTTTTGTCATTGTGGTTTTTTTTTGTTTTTTTTTAATCTATCTAGATCTATGGTACTTTGAAAAGTTAATCTTGTTCTAGTTCATGCTGTTTTTTAACCCATCCAACAATATAAATATTTTACCTGCTATACAAACACAAAGATAAAGCACCCCGCATACAGCAGCAGTAGCTTAGTATCCAACAGCTTAAAATACATAGCAAAAACAAAGAGAACGTTACCTGCAGAATGGAGGCTCTTTAGTTTTATTCCAATGGCCATTTGAATATATAAGCTCACCTGCCACGTCAAGGCAAGACTCAATAGGTGCGTTATAAATATTTTACCTGCTGTCTGCAGCAAAGTCACAAAAAATAAAACTGTGAGGACAATTTCTAAAGAGACAAACAGGTAGTTTTGTTTAACCCCATTTTACTTTTCTGTCTACTCATCTGGATGAGCAGAACGCCATACCAAAGAACCTAACCACCTTGTAAAATGTGAGAAATTCACCTGACAGTACAAAACCACTTCAGAGTTTTGATTGAGCAGGAAATGTGTAGGGACTTAATGAGGTAATTAGCTAATGTGTTTGTTAAAGGGAATGCATGTCTATAAGAAAGTTGCCACGGTTGTCACTATATGATTTTGATACATTTATTTGTTACCGTCTTACAGCTGAAGAGAACAGCTGTGTGTATTGCACAGTTTTTTATATTCCCATTCTAAGTAAAGTCATGGCTTTGAGGGCTTTGAGAAAAGGTTGCCAACTGCCAAGATAATCAGAGCTGGTTTAGTTCTTGGCCTGTTCATATTTATAATAGAACATTGTTGTAAATATGCCATGTACATACACGTTTTTGCCTCAAAACTACTGGTCATATCCTCTCTTTCCTTGTCCTTGGGCCCAAACCCTACTATTACTAGCATCTGCAGGGGGGATTATATATCTCTCTTTACTTCTTCTGGACTTCTATGCATAATTATTGAATGATTTAAACTCCCACCCTGTAACTCAATATGTCAATAATAGTGACTTTTTCCATGCCAAGGGACTGGATTTTAGGATCAGGAGGACATTAATAATATGTATTCTTGAATTTCATATCTGTTATCTGTTGGAGGTCTAATGCAAGCAAATTACCCCAAAGAATGATGATTCACTTATTTGATAAAATATCTGCCAAGAATCAAAGAATGCCTTTTTTAAGGTGGATTTATATTTTCACGCAATGTTCCAGAGGGCATCTAATTTTTTCTCAATTTTCCTACCAGTTCATAGAGATGTAATCTTCCGGTTTTATGTTTCATTGTATTTCTTACTTTTTATTCCAATTTCTTTCTTTTGCTCTTATGTACACACTGTTCTATTCACATCTTCTTTTTAACTTTTTCTATATTGTCTTTCCTTTGCTATTTTAGAGAGGGAATCAATCTTTTACTTTTAGCATTTCATCTACAAGTGTTCCTAAGGTCAGTTGTAAAACAGCATGCTTATAAATATTTTTGAGAGTGCAGTTTCTGTCCATGTGTATATGCACGTCAATATTTAAAGTAACTGAATTTCTTCAATTAAAATAATGATGTGCTACTATTATGCACGATTTGATTCCTTTAACTCTCAACGTGTAATGCAACCCGTTTCGGACAAGCTGTGGACACTTCTTATCTTTCTCGGTGTCTAAAATCTAGGGGTGAAACTGTTGGAACTCCTCACAGGAAGGCATTAGTCAGGGTTTACTGGGACCAATTCTGCTTTTCGTTTGTTACCTTTGCATGACTATATACATCCTTCTATAAGAACAATGCATGTAGGCCCATAAACATTCTATCTCTTTTTCAGTCTTGTTTACCAGGTCACAGACGGATTAATGGCACACTCTTTGGTGGGATATGTGAACCCTGTGTCTGTTATGGTCATGCAAACTCATGTCATGATATTACTGGAGAATGTTTGGTAAGTGTGCAGTTTTAACATATTTGTGTGTGGTAGTGGGGGTAAGGGGTAGTGTTGTTTGTATATTAAACAAATGTTGCAAATTAGCTTTGCTGTTTATCATCATCATTTTATTGTTGCAAGCACAATAAAGTTAGCGATTCTAGAGGATCAGGGCAAATTGACATCGCAATCAAAGCAAGATATCTTGATTCATTCATGCTAATGACTGTGTTTATTCTAATATGCTTGTGCTTTCTGCTGTGTACAGAATTATTAATATTAGAGAATTCATTTGAACATATTTTCCTGATTTACTCCACAGTTAAAATGCTAAAGGTAAGGTGTGGTGTAATTTAAGCTTTCTTTCAGACATACTCATAAAGAGGACTATTCACAATCTGTAAATTATGGGGAATCCTACAGAGAATGAAAAATGTGTCATTCATATTGGAAACATTTTAGTTACTTTGACATTCAGTTTGTAACTCTTGGAACAATTTAGTGAACAACCCTGTCTAATTCTAAAGTAAAAATTACCAATATCACCTTCAGCCAATTTTTAAAGCTTAAATGAACACTATAGGGTCAGGAACACAAACATGTATTCCTGATCCTATAGTTATTTAAATACACAATCTAGCCACCCTTGGCTCCCTCTTGTCCCCCTAAATATAGTAAAATCTTACCTTTATTGCAGTCTGCTACTGCTGGTTCTGCCCCTGATCTGCCTGCTTGGCTGATATCATCAGAAGTGTTTATCTGAGCCAATCATTGAATCAATGCATCTCTATGAGGAAGGTTGTGTGCCTCAATGCAGAGGGTGGAGACACTGAATGTCAGTGCTGCACACTATGCATCAGTGCCCCAGGAAGCACCCCTGGCAGCCATCTCAGGAGTGGCCAGTGGAGGTATCCTAGGCTATAATGTAAACACTGCATGAAAGGAATGATTATACTCACCAGAACAAATACGCTAAGCGATAGTTGTGCTGGTGACTATAGTGTACATTTAAATTACTCCCTTTCAGAATCATTACATAAAGTAGGAAATGCTTATGGACATATACGTTATATCAGAGCAGCTCATCAATACACACAATGGTGGATCTTTGATCTGTTCATAAGAAATTCTTACCTGTACAACCTGGCAGGGTTATTATTATTATTTTTATTATTATTATTTAGTTATTATTATTATTATTTACATTTATTATTCCATAGCACTGTTACGCACTTAACTCCAAACATGAGTAAATTAAATGTGAATTGCACAGTTTAGAAAAATAGCTGCTCTGAAGTAATTTTCCAACTCAACTCTAGTCACAAATTGGCTATTTTAGTCTCAGATATACAATCTGAATTCACTAAAATTCAGAGTTTAGTAAATAACCCCTTTTTGCTATTTCCCCAATTGATGACAGTGACAAAAGGCCTGCTGCTCCCACTCAATTGTTATCATCAGTGACAGCATTGACGTTAGTGAAGTATTTCTATACAGCACAGAACAGTGCTCACAATAAATAGGATTTATATCTTTATTCATGTCACTAATGGGGGTTTTCTAGCTTGGATGGACATGTATTTCCGCCTCTTGCTTATTGAATGCACATCAAATATCAGACTTACTTGTAAATCCACAAATGAGCTGGGTACAAAAAAAAAAAAAATCTTGTTCTTTCCTTCTTACAACTTTGATTGTTCTGTATCTCTTGCCCCGATTGTATAGTTGACCAATTAATTCAAGGGCATTGTAGTGACATATTATCTGACATGCCATGAAGCTTAAAACAGCATTTCTCATTTCATTAGTTTCTCACAAGCACAAATTGAGCTGCTGCCAAATTATCAGGCTGTCATACTTTATCATTCCTGCCTGCACTTTATCTCGCTCCAGTATTAATGTTTCATTTTGTGATTAATTTTCCTTCTAAGAAAAAGAAATTGATAAAACTGAAAAGCATATTTTTTTCTTTCAGATTCTTATTAACTGATTATGTTTTTTTATTTCCCCTTGTGAATGTCACCATTTATATTCCATAAGAAGAATTAAATATTGTCCTTTGATGGAATGTAACATTCTAAATAATCCCCTAGCCAACTTAGAAGACATTGCTTGTGGCACTGACTATGCAGAACATTTAAAGTACTTGCACGTGGTGATGGCATTTTCTGTGGCCAAACTTAGCACTCATAATATAAGTAAACTAAAAATGGTTCCATGTATCTAAAAGGTAATCACAATATGGACTGCCAATAGTCCTATTGCTATTTAGTGAACATATAAATACAGCTGAAAGAAAAAAAAATACACTCACAAGAGTTGTGCAAGAAGCAGGAATCCTCTGGGTAGATGTATTTCCTCTCCTGGCATATAATCCAGAAAATATATATTTTTAAATGTAATTGATAGGACCTATAGAATAAACATGATCACTAATAGGACTATTTTGTTCTGCGTTATTGTATTGTATTGTCATCCTGTGTCTTATTTTAATGAGTTAGACCAAGAACAATGGAGATTGTACTTTATTGTCAATTTAAAAATATAAACATAAAATGGTGACAAAATTAAAAATAATATACAAGAATTATTAATAATTCCTTCACAGTAAATCTGCTGTAATTCAGCACTGTATAAAGCTCCACTCCCTATCTAATGCCACAGGAGCAGTTTCAAGATTAAATCCAATGATTTTCACAGTGAAGCATTTGATTGGACCATTTCACCAGATTAAAGGGCATGTGCACACTCTACGTGAGAGCAGAAAGGAGGGAATGGTGTGGAAGAGAGTGAGGGGAGGTTTTTTTTAAATGATTTTGCCAATGGAGGGAGGCAGGAGGGAGCGCACAGAGCTGCAGGTACGATGACTTTAAGATCATTGCATCTTTCGCTAGAGCTGTTGGTACACAGTTCCAGTTGGCCCAAGTCACGTGTGCAATGGGTGAAACAAGCCCCTGGCACAATAGTACAGATTTTTCTGTTTGTACAGCTTTTCTAACTGAAACACTGCACATACAGACTCTTAATTCCATGACCACTTCAAATCACTGAAATGGGCATGGTGGTTGGAGTAATCTTTTAAAATCACTCAAGAAATATCAATAAATATGAATGCCATAATGCATCTTAATAGAAAATAAAACAAATGCCAGTTTCAAACTGTCATCTTTTATTAAATGTGTTTGACTGTTTATAATTTTACTTATGCAATCTGTCAAAGAAAAACCTTCTTAGCCAAAAGTTTTAAAAGAAGACATAACTTTTAAATAGCACAAATCACCATTGGAAGCTTGTTTACATGGTTAAAGGACCACTATAGTGCCAGGAAAACATACTCGTTTTCCTGGCACTATAGTGCCCTGAGGGTGCCCCCACCCTCAGGGTCCCCCTCCCACCGGGCTGGATGGAGAGGAAGGGCTTAAACTTACCTCTTTTTCCAGTGCCGGGCTGGGAGCTCTCCTCCTCCTCTCCTCCCACTTCTCCTCCTCTTCAGCTGAATGTGCATGCGTGGCAGGAGCTGCGCGCGCATTCAGCCACTCTCATAGGAAAGCATTCTCAATGCTTTCCTATGGACGGTGGCGTCTTCTCACTGTGAAAATCACAGTGAGAAGCGCGGAAGCGCCTCTAGCGGCAGTCAATGAGACAGCCACTAGAGGCTGGATTAACCGATAGGTAAACATAGCAGTTTCTCTGAAACTGCTATGTTTATAAAAAAAAGGATTAACCCTAGCTGGACCTGGCACCCAGACCACTTCATTAAGCTGAAGTGGTCTGGGTGCCTATAGTGGTCCTTTAAGTAATGTTATTACGTAAATATATTTTAGCATAATGGCTTCAAATGATTGTGATTTGTGTTCAGATGTCTATTTAATGTCATTATGTACAGATATATTTGCTTTGACAGCTTTAAATGCTTAGCCTACATGCTGCTCAATATATATCATTAGTGTATGGAAGCCCATTGCTCTGTATGTACAACCTGAGATAGATTGTAAACCTTCTGTAACATTCTGGATATTTTACACACTTTTTCTGTTATCTTGAGTTGTTGATCTTATATATGTGCTTTTTTAATGAAATGGAAATAAAAAAAGAAAAACCACATGTACTGCAGCATAAATATATAAACTCTACAACGAAACCATGAGAGATACCCTAGAAAGCATTTCACCAACACGCATGTGCACTGTCAAAACCCACAACAATTCCTCCACAGTTTAATAGCACAGTCAGAGAAATGAAGAGAACAGGCAGTAAACTCGAGAGAAAGTGGCACAGGACACATGATCCAGAGGATAAAGCTGCTCTTACCAAACATCTAAACAAATATCAATTCAATATAACTCAGAATTTTTTTAAAATTTTTATCATGCAAAAATTTCCTCAATCCGAGCCTCTATTGAGGCTCTATCCAGCAGGCCAAACAGTTACACACCAGAACCACTACAAGAAAATGTCAGATTGCCCCAGTTTATAGTCCACTTTTAAAAATGTGGATTCAAAGGGAGTTAAAAGAACCATGCAAAAGTTACAATAATTGAAAAAGTAGTGGCGACTCAACTGCCCATCTATCAAGCTTGAACATCTTTGATCCTTTCCAGTCAGGTTTCAGATGCCGCCACAGCACTGAAACAGCGCTAGTCAGAGTGCTAAATCATCTCCTTATGGTGAGAGACAAAGGTGATTACTCCATCTTAATCCACTTGGATCTCTCAGCTGCATTTGACACCATTGACCATAGGATTTTAATAGAGCACTTGCAGCACACCTCTGGTGGGGGGAGGGCGCGGTAGATCCCAGAGAGTAACATCAGGATAAAGCACATCAGTGCCAATAGAACCGGCCAGTGGAATTCCACAAGGATTCATCTTGTCTCCCATGCTATTCGCAATTTACTTGCTACCACTGGGGAACATTATTCGGCGACATGGCCCAAGGTATCATTGTTACGCTGATGACACACAACTCTACTTCTCCTTTGCGCCAGATACCACAGACTCAACATGCCACATCAACAGTTGCTTAGCAGACCTCATAGTATGGATGAATGCTAGTTGGCTTAAAGTGAACCCGGACAAAACAGAGTTACTCTTGGTGAGGGGAACCCCGACAACAAAAATATCCCATGATCACCGAACTGGCCTGGAGCTTAGAGGCTCTAAATTTATCAGTTCATCAAAGATACGAAACCTCGGAGTTCTGATTGACTCTGGACTATCATTAAAACAGCAGATTTCCTCCGTAGTAAAATCTGCCTACATTCATCTGAAAAACATGGATATAACACTTAATTCCACCGGATGATATGCCAACATTAATTCATGCATTTCTATCCTCTTGGCTAGATTACTGCGATGTACTTTACTTGGGCCTCTCAGAAAAAGAACTCCATCGCCTTCAGACTGTACAAAATGCAGCAACCAAACTACTGACCAATCAAACTTGTTTCTGCCACATAACACCTGTTCTCCACTCCTTGCATTGGCTTCCAATTAAATGGCGAACATATTTTAAAATTGGCCTGCTAACCTTCAAAGCCTTAAACAATCAAGAGATCCTGACAACCTACATTCCATCCTGTTCACTTCGGTCCACCAGCAAATCCTTCCTGTCAGTGCCAAGAATTAAGACAGACTCAAGTTCCAGGGCATTCAGTCACGCTGCCCATACCTTCTGGAACTCCTTACCGTGCTCGATCAGAGAGGCACCGTCCTTACAGACTTTTTTTAAAAAAAGCTAAAGACCCACCTCTATCATCACGCATTCAGTCCGCTCAGCTGACCTTCAGAAACTCCTAACTTTTATGTCTTTATTTTCGTATACCTGTAAAGTGCTTTGAGTCCAACAGGGAGAAAAGCGCTATAAAATCGCAAATTATTATTATTATAAATAAGTTAAAGGGACACTATAGTCACCAGTACAACTACAGCTTAATGTGGTGGTTCTAGTGAGTATAATCTTATATATATATATAAACATATAAGCAAGTGAAAATATATATATATGAAAAGAGGAAACTCCGTGCACAAAATAAATACAACACAACCGGATATTAAACAATACTGAATATCTAAAACAGAAAAGAAAATAACACAAATAGGGTAATATAGCTAAAATATATAGCCGATGGGAGGTAGAGAACTCACAAGATTTAATAATATACTGGGCACATCTCCCCGTAGGGGTATCTCCAACTGGGAATTCTGTTCCAGTAGATGTCAGGCAGAATGGTTTTGATGTTTAAAGAAAAGGAGAGAGAGTGCAATATTGTAAAGTATAAAATTGTATTTAATAAATGATTGCACTTACAAACTGGATAAATAATATCAGTATGTCTCCACCAAAAGGTGGACCTCAGGAACCAAATAATGATAAATGACCCCCCAGAAGCAGCAGCAATAAACAGATATAAAATATTAATATATTAAATCCAACACATTTCGTTTCTCCAGTGGGACTTCTTCAGGGATATATCAGACCAGGCACTCCTTCTTAATATATACCCAGGCGAAATGACAAGAAATTATTTCCAGCTGGCTCTGATATGCATTTCGGCACACGCTCAACTTCAGGGCACATGCGCTCAGTACAATTCCGCATGTGTCACTTCCGTCTATCAAAAGAGAAATGACACGTGCATTCCAACGTCCGTAAATGACGGATGAGACTTGCATTCCATCGGGCATCGATCTAACAAACCATCTGTAGTAATAATGTTATATACCTAGATATACAGCATAGTAATACACAATTCTCTATTCCCACTTATTTTGGGATAGTAAAAAAGGAATAATGAAAAATAGAGAGTAAGGAGAAAAACATAAAAATAATAATGAAAATATGAATAAACTGATAATAAACAAAATTAATACTGTAATATAATGAAACTAAATTAAATAATAAAAATAAGTATGTAATTAAAAAAATATAAAATAAAAGAAATAAAGATAAATAAAAATAACATTAAAATAAAAATAAATTTTAAATAAATTGAAAGAGTTAATTAGACTTCATAAGACCATAGACCTGGTCCCACTTGCATTATAACAGTAAAGAGGCTTTTTTCAGCCTGTGAATCAAATATGCCACTTAGTGATAAGCAAATTATGTCACGGTTTCTGTGGTTTACAAATGTCCGTTGGTACCCCTGCAAGCGCTCTTTACAGCTGTTACGATTACATAGTGTTACATAGTTACTGAATAGTGTATTTGGAATAATTTTGCCAAAATGCCATTTGTAAAATCGGATTAATTGACATTTTTTTTTAAATTATACATTATTTTAAAGACATTTGATATTGATAATGGATAGAAGAAGTTGGATTTCTAGCGCTTGTGCAATGGCTGCTTGGACTTCCCAACTCAGATTCTCTTCCTTCTGGCTGTAGATAAATGTAAAAAGGTGATGTAGGAAAACAGCGCCTTCAGTAGTGTCCTCAAATCCAATTGAGTATAGGGTGATATTAAATAATAAGAAGACAATAAAACAAAGTCTAGTGCAGCATTTTCATTGCTGGTGATATTAGATGAAAATAAAGAAATACACTTGAACTGTATGATCTCTATCTATCGATATGCTGTTATAGGTCCTGGTCCTCTGTTAGGAGATATCCTCAGGCCTGTCAGCGGTGGGCAGCAATTACCAGTTGCTGGGAATGTTTTCTGTCAGTATATTGTATTTTAGCAGAACAGGTACACCAGCAGAGAAATATAAAAACAGAAAATAGTGCTCTTCAAATGAATAAATAGGAAATAAAAAGGATAAAAGGATGTTGTAACGGAGCTCCCTGTACTCCGACTGAGTACCCTCCGTTGATGGACGCTTCCTAGCTTGCGCCGAGGACCAAAAGCACCAAACAGGACACCACAACCACTGCAGACTCTGCAACCGCCGTAGCTTGACTGGAGTCTCGTCGTCTTTCTTCCACCCTGGATCAGCTTCTGTCCTCCAGGACTGTGTGGGAAAGACCTCTTCCTTCCACCCTGTATGAACCTCCAGCATTCAGGACTGTGTGGGGAAGACCTCTCCTCCAGGAGAGCATATCAGGAACAAGCTCTTAAAAGAGCTAAGTGACTCAAGCTCAGGGGAGTATGCAGAGCATAGCATTCCCCAGTGTGATTATAGCAGCTCCCTCCAATAACGAGACAAGGCTATGTATTGAGGGTCAAACAGGATCTGTTTTACTTGGCACCAAAGGGCCTTCTTTTATGCAGGTTTTACAGATACAGTACCGCCCACAGGGTTTTGTAAAATAACCAATAAAACAAATAAAATACAGCAAAACCACACCATTCACTCCCACAAAATCCTCCCCTCTGCCTGTGATATAATTACTACACACAATGGGTTAATGTAATTATCACAGGGAGGAAAAATATACTTTTTACACTTACACTGTAACTTAAAAAATATATATCCAATCTTCACATAACATACATTTTTTCAGAACCAGCATACTTTAAATATAAACATAACAAAAATTCAGCCAAATCCGTCCAGTACTTAAAAAGTTAGCTGGAAGTCCTTTATGACCGACCGCAAGCACATTTTCCCGCAAAAAACAGTTCCATAGATTTGGGCTGTGCGGTTTGTCTATTTTACACAGAAAAATGACTAAGTCCCATTCGAATGCACAAACGGGGCCGTTTGTGCATTTAGCTTAGTATAGCAGTGAGTTCAAACTGCCGAACAGAACTTAGTCTCTGTAGCTGAAACTGCGTGTAGGAGAAGATAAGGGTCAGCGGTGTTCGTTGAAATGTGTAGACGATTTCAGTTCCATGAATTTGGCTACACATACCGCTGCCCTCCTTCGAATGAACAAAGATGGCCGCCGCCACGTGTTGGTTTGCACGAACTGCGGCCACCCAGCAGTTGGCAATTTACTTACAGCAGGCTCCCAGCCTGGGAGGTAAATTGCCTGCACACTTCTACTTCTGGGTGGTCTGCCTGTGTGGTACTTGGTTCAGTAAGCTCCATTTACTGAACCAAGTGTAAAGAAGCCATGAATAAAGTACTTTAACCAAGTCTGGGGACAATGGGGACACAGGCTTAAAGGGCATTGTCCCAATTTTCCCCATGTCCCAAAAATGTGCTTAAAGGGCCATACACAGTCCAATACAAGTCGATAGGCATTCTTAAAGGGCCATACACCCCAGGGCCATAGTCACAAGCAAGCCTCTCCAGGAACAAGTGGCGAAGGGCACTTTGTCACAGATGTATACTCACAAATGGAGAGCAAAGTGAAGTCAATTTTATAAAGCTTAGGTGGTATCTACCCCACCTGAGAAATTGAAGTATGGGATCCTCCAGGTAAAATCTTCTGAGATAAAATCAGGAAGGTCTAAATAAAGTAAAGAAACAAAACAAAATGTATACTGAAAGGCGCTATGTGAAAAAAATAATAATCAAAATATATAGTGCAAGCAGCTGAAAAACACTTACCAAAGTATTAAAAAATGAACTTAATGTTTAGATAATCAACCCAACCACATCAACCAGGGTTCTCAACCCAGTCCTCAAGAACCCCCTACCAGTCCAGGATTTAGGGATTACCACGGTATGTCTAAGGTGTTTAGAAAAATAAAAATAAAAACACCTTAGACCCAACCAGGTAATCCCTAAATCCTGAAGTGGTAGGGGGTCCTTGAGGACTGGGTTGAGAACCCCTGACCTAAACAGAAAAGGTTACCCAACCAACTAAACAGAACAGTATTTTACAGCTGCTTAAAACTATTACTACGTCTGCACTTGGACTTTTCTGTTTAGGTGGTTGGTTTTTTTTTTATGCTAAATAAAGTAAAATCTAGCTTTATTAGTACAGAAAATAATAAAAACAATAATATAATGTGAAACACCAAAAAAAAAAACACTAAACCATTTTACCCACATTATTGATTTTATTATTTTGTTTACTAATAAAACTAGTTTTTACTTTATTTGGACCTTCCTGATTTTATCTCAGCAGAATTTACCTCGAGGATTCCATAGTTCAGTCATTGGGGCCCACATGTGTCTCATCCTCCACCAGCCCCTCCACACATCTCATCTCCCTCTGACAGACAGACACACACACATGCTCACAGACAGACACACACTCACACTGACAGACACACACACTTGCACTAACAGACACTCACACTGACAGACAGACACTAACACAAACAGACACAGACACTAATAGACACACACTGACAGACACAGACATACACACACTGACACTGACAGACAGACAATCACACTGACAGACACTCACAATGACAGACAGATACACACACTAACAAACATACTCACTGACTGACAGACAGACAGACACACACACACACACTTTTCGGATAGACACACACTAACACATACACACTGTCAGACACACTCACACACTCTCACAAGTTAATTTTTTGAGGCCCACACAGACTCCCTACCTTTTGGAGAGCTGGTGTAGGTCCTCTCCCTGGAGTCCAGTGTGGGGCTGTGCTGTAATCTTGCATTTCCTCTCTCCTCTCGCATGCTGTTTAGTAGGCTGGGGCTGGAATGACATCATAGTCCGGCTCCTGGCATCACAGAGGGCACATGAGGGAGGAGAGAGGGGAATGCCAGATCAGCCTCCCTCGCTGCCCACACTTCTGCCGCCTGCCTCCTGTACACCTAACACCATGCAGTATATATCGGCAGAGTAGGCACCTGCCATCCAGGTAAGCAGGTGCCTACTCTGCCTCACTGCATAGTAGCCAATTCGGGGGTGCCCTAGGGTGGCCAGAAGGCCACCTCTTGGGCACCCTGTCAAAGGGGTCCTCTCGGCACTCCAACCTTCTGTGATGCATGGTCGCAGGGGTCAGCAGGGTGGCCAAAGCCCCCTGGAGTGATGGGCCTGGTTACAGATGTGACCCATGCGACCATGATAGTTCCGCCACTGGTCCAGGCGAATACATCTGGAGCTGAATTGAGGCTCCAGAAAATTGTAAGTGTATTTCTTTCTTTTCATCTAATATCACTAGCAATGAAAATATAGTACTGCACTAGATTTCATTTTATTGTCTTCTTATCATTTTATATCACCCTATACTCAATTGGACTTGAGGACATTAGTTAAGGTGCTGCTTCCCTACATCACCTTTTCACATTTGATATTGATAGCATGGGAAACGGGCAGATACCTAGATCAATAGAAACACTTTCAACTTGTTCTTGGTTATTTTATATTAAATTCAGTCCTAACATTGCACAATATATCATGGTTATTTATGGTTTGGTCTTTTTCACAATATTATTTCATGAACTTTAAGGTACAGTAAATAAGTTGCTAATAGACTGGTATTTGTTCACATTGTACTAAAGTTATCAAACATAACAAAAAAGGGTGATTACTAATAAAAGTTGAGATCAAATATATCTTTCAGTGTGAATATCTTTATTTTCTTTGTGATTTCTAGTGTTTTACATCAGAGTTAAAATTCAGAGAGTTGTCATTTTCATGTGGAGATAGTATATTACCTCAAAGTTTTATTTGAAATCTATGTGAAAATTTGATGAACTGTTTTAGACTGATGTCAAAATTTGGGATTTTTCTTACCAGCTTACTCTTTTCATATAACTAATTTACAGTGTGCATCTTGTTATAACTTGAAAGTTATTTGATCCATAAGTCTGCCTCACAGGAAGGATTTTGTTCTAATCACAGTTAATAAAACATGGCTGTCTCTATAATGATACCTTCTTCTTTATGAGGAAATATGCCTGGCACATTTAAATCTATCATCTTGCTATTCTTTCTGTACTTAAATATAATTCACCTTCCTTATAGATTAAAGAGACCCACTGTCATCTGAAGAAATTACATTAATGAGTACTGCAAAATAATAATAATAATAATATACTGTTTTATTATGGTAATAAATATATGTATGTACATATATCATTTGTAATCATTCTGTATTTACTTTTCTGTATACAATATTTCCCAGCATGCATTTGACAATCTTTTTCTTGTTGGTCACTCATTTTGGATATTTTTAACAAAATTTTTTTTTTTATGTACTTTTATTTTTTGTATTTGAGAGCAAAATCAATATATTCTGAAACTGATTAAACAGATAACTGGGTAGAATGACTAGTCTGAAAAATTGCATTAACAAACTTAAAATTAGAAGCAACTGCTCATTCCAAGTGTTTTTTGTTTTTTTTATTGTATATATATAGTAGTGTGGACTGGATTAGCCATATTAGTCCAGTAGACAAGATGCCAAAATACCATAGTATTGCAGTATACAATGATACCTTTTTTATTGGACTAACATAATATTTCAAAGACAAACTTTCGAGAGTTTTCCTCTCTTCCTCAGGTCTGACTCTGGCTTTCTCACACACTACCAAAACTTTTTATAAACACATATCTTAATATAGGTAGTAGGATCATGGAGCAGCGCCTGTGAAGGAATTCTCACGCTTAGAGCGATATGGAGGAGGGAGGAAAAAGACACGGATAAAGTGTAGTATATTGAGATCTTAAGTGATGGTAAATGAAGGGAAAGGTGTACTTGTGGATGCTCTGTGTTTTATCCAGGACTGTGCCTTTGCCACTCATGGGGTCCCAACCTCCTTCTTTTCACCTGGTGTCTGGGTACTGGATTTTGAGTGGAATTCTCCAATCCTAGTGAGTTGTTTCCGGGTTTTGACATCTCTGGTTAGCATAGATGGTAACGTCACGAACTGGGAACCCCAGGTTCAAATCCCGGTCCAACCACCACAGCAGAAAATGTCGCTGGTCAAGACACATAATGATATATACCCTGCCCACCTCAGCTATATGAGAGTAACACGAACCAAGAGAGTCATGCCGGTTTGAACGTCGCCTTGATTAACAAGGTCCACGTAAGATGCTAGGACCAGGGAAATCTGACGACAAGTGGAATGAAACACTGCACATCCAGAATTATTTGCAAATGTGTGCAGGAAGCTAGTTATACTCCAGGCGCACATGACTTTGGCAGCCTGGAACTCTGTTCCAAATTGACAAATGTTAATTCTGTGCATATTTTTCATCTGTCATCGGAGCTCACAGCACGCTGGTGACAGTCATTCTCTGCTTCTCCCCTTTGCAGGCAGAGACTGTGAGGGGAAGCTTGTGTATCCCATCCCTTCCTGACTCCTTAACTGCAGCCTTACCATTCTTCCTATACACTCGGCTATTTTGTTTTCTCCCACCCACCCTCCCTCCTCCTTCTCCCTTTCTATCTCCACCAACTCAGAGCATGCGTCCACCCCCCCACCACCACCACCGCAATCAATTCACTGTTTATTAGATATGTCCTCAATGAATTACATTCATTTTTCATGCATGTATTCATTGGGTGTATATATTGAAAAATATTGAAAAGATTGTAAAGTGTGTTGGGCTAGAGGCATTGAGTACTTAAAAAAAGTATGTCTGGTTCAGCCACGGACGTCCACGACTGCACCAGACATGATGTTGATTGAGATAAGTGCGGCAAACTCAGGTCAAACTCTAGCTACACCACTGCTTGTAGGGTATTATTCTAAAAAAGGGGGGCTTGAAGTAACCCTTTACAGTGGTTAACCATTTGCAATAAACTACTTTTATATGCCTGTCCAAATTGATTTTTCCCTTCTCTGTTCAGACATCGTTCCAAGTAGAGAAAGGAATCATTCAGATGGTTACTGGCTGAGAGCTTCAGCTGATGCTCTCAGCCTATCAATGCTTGCCCACTGTGAGTATAGTATGTGCTGTAATCGTATTGGGCAGCCAATGATGCACTGATGCACACACACATCCTAGCATGCCATCTCTGCTATTAGGAGCTGATTTGTTAAATTATATGAGCAGTGTTCATGTCCCCATAACAAGACTTACACATTTTCTTACTAGCAAAATTAATAAAAGAAGACAATGTACCACTAGAAACTATTCAAAAAGAAAAACTGTGGTCTCAGAAGATGCTTGTTTCCTAAACATATTTCAAATGAGTTACATATCACCTCTATTGTTTTTACCTTGTCATCTTCTGCAGTCAAATTTTTATGAGTCTCTAAATATGAATCACTTTTGGTGTTTTCAAATGTAGAAGATAAAGTATGCTCTTGTGTCTCTACTTTTCAGAATTGTGAGCATAATACCTATGGAAGATTCTGTGATTACTGTATCCCAGGTTTCTATGGCAATCCTAGAGAAGGCACAGCTGAGGACTGTCAGCCATGTGCTTGTCCTCTGACATTAAAATCTAACAAGTAAGTACTAATGCTAATTCTAAACATGTTTACAACATAACCTATGATTTAAACCATTTTCTTTTATTACTATACATTTGGCTAATGTGTCATAATAGTCTCTTAAAATGTTGAAATATACAAATATCCACACATAATTACCAGTCTAGTTCAGGGGTAGACAACGTTTGGCCCTCCAGATGTTGTGGACTAGGCCTCCCCTGATGCTTAGCCTTCATTATGGCAGTAAGAGTACAAAGGGAGATGTAGTGCACAACATCTGGAGTGCCGAAGATTGTCTTCCCCTGGTCTAGTGTATGCCTTTATTGCTATCCCTAATGTACACAGTTGTTGACTTTTTTTATACATATTAGAAAATGTAATACAGACACTGCTCCCTTACCGACCAGGTTCCGTTCCTACGACCTGGTCCTAGAACAAATTGGTTGGTATGTGAGTAGTTAAGGGATTCCCTGCTCTGGTGCATTCGTCTGTGTTCGGGGAAACTTCCCTGAGCATAGATTAGAGGGATTCTCTGCTCTGGTGTGTCCTGATGAAAGTGTTGTCATGATGAAAGTTTTATTTGGAAACTGAAACATTGCTGATTGTTTAAAGCAAGCTGCAATAAAATCAACTTTTAGTTTTATATTGTCGCAAAGTCCTTGGAGTGCTGTCATTTTTTGTTAAACTGTCTATTTTGTAGATTAGCACCAGGCATAGCCATAATAGAATTCTGGAGTGCAGACACTTTGTTGAATGCTGTATGTATATATATATATATATATATATATATATATATATATATATATATATATATATATATATATATATATATATATATATATATACATAATAACACCATTAGACAGCCATAAAATTATGCAATTGTAAACAGAGGATTATGCACTAAACTGTGAATTGTGGAGAATTGAAAAAAGATAGGCCACATTTATGCCAAACATCCTAAATGGAAGCCACACTATAAAAATTGCCTAACTAAAACTATTTTTCAACCTTGGATATTTGGGTTTGACATTTGTAATTCACTTGTCAATTCTCCACAGTAACTGGTTTAGTGAATACATCCAACAGTATTCTTTTCAACTCATTCTGAGCTGAATTGCCATGTTCACCTTTGCAACTTATTTTGCAGCAGACTTCTCTCTATGCTGTGAAATAGGACAGCGAATGGAAAAAACCCAAAACATTTTCAATTTGTTTTTGTAGCTAATGACTTTTTTTCCAAATTCACTTACCCAAACAAAATGACTAAACTGGGACATTATGAATAATAAGTGATGTAGGAAATGCTATCCAGCTAGAGCAAACATTTATTTTTCATTATTGCGCCTGTCAAACATAAATGGATGGATTTAAATCCTAGGCACTGCTGAATGGGTGTTCTGACCTCCTTAATCACTAAAAAGACAGCTGTAGGATCATTGTACATGCTGAAGAAATACCAAATTAAAAGGTTCCTTTGCACCTCTACCAAACATAACCATTTTATTTTTGTTTGTGCTTTGTTTGTTTGTTTTGGGAATCATCCATATTAAATGCAAGATTAGTCTTATGGTAATCAAGATTAGTCTTATGGTAATCACTTTCAGCCAATCGCTGGCACTCATTACTGCTCAGGCTAGTGCTTCCTATGTATCCTGAGCTGCAAAGAGGGCATGGTCTGCTGGTGACTCTCATTTGGAATTAAACCATTAAAAAAAGTTTAACACTAAACAGTGGAAGGACTTAAACACTTTAGCAAGTTCAATGAGATGAATCAGCTACAGTGACTACAGAGTCCCTTTAATATTCTTAAATAATTAAAATTCCTTATTTGTTATTTTTATTGAAACATAAGACCTGTTAACTATTTATTATAAATAGTGAAGGAGACAGAAAAAGAAAAGAGAAATCTAAGAACGACTGTAAAGTGAATCTGGGCAGAGCATTTGGCTGATTCTCTTCTTTCCTGTTGTCACATTTATTTCAGACAGTAATGTGTTTTATATATATTTCACACCTGACACAGCTAGGTTATATAGGCTACTCCATTGAACTATTTTTTCTTCCACTGGGGCTTTAACCACAGAGGGTATTTTAACACACAGTATATTTTGGCTTTGGCCTCCAGGACACAGACAAGCAGCTGTACATTCCTGCTTATTCGTTGGTGAACAGGATCTGTAACAGTCTAAAGTAAGCCCCATCACAACATGCCATTGAGATGCTGCCACTCACTGTACTATATCCAGTGTCGGCAGAAATAGTAGAGCCGTTAGAGTGACTATTGGCTGAAATTGTAGCTAAATGTTTGTTTGTAAAGCTGCAGGGAAGTCCTATGTACCTTGTTTTAGAGTACCTATGTACCTTGTTTGCTGAAGGAACAGGGCAAGTATGTTGTTAACTTTTATTTTTTTGTTCTTGTTTCTCCCAAATCTTGTCTGCTGTCAACAACAACAAAGCTTTAGCCCTACCTGCCACCTGGACAGAAACCATGGATTAATTTGTGATGCCTGTCCCCCTGGCTATGCTGGACAACGCTGTGAGAGGTAGGATTTTTATTTGCTTTAATCCTTATCAGTATTTATTATATTCTGCTGTTGGCTATCATTTTAATTAAGTAGTTCTACACACAATTTATTGCATTTATTAAATTCAGTTAACTTTGTCAGGATGGCTCATTTTTGTTCAAAGACTTTGTGATGGCATTATTTTAAAACCATGAATTGCTCTCAATGCATCTCTTTAAGTGACACTGTTAAATTTAGTAGCAATCTATTAACTGGCACAGTCATTAAATTGACTTATTTTCTCAGTTATGGAATATTTTGGGAAACATCTAGATTATTAATAGACTAAATTATGATTTTGGAAGATTAATTTAATCAATGTCTCTAATTTAATCTACGCTTTAACAAGGAACTGTGGAAATCGCGAATTTTAGGTATAATTATGCATTATGGAAGTATAGATTGGATTAGCCGTATTACTCCAGTAGACAAGATGACAAAATACCAGAGTATTGCAGTATGCAATGATACCTTTTTTATTGGACTAACGTAATATTTCAAAGACAAGCTTTCGAGAGTTTTCCTCTCTTCCTCCGGTAGTATTGCTTCAGACCTGAGGAGGAGAGGAAAACTCTCGAAAGCTTGTTTTTGAAATATTACGTTAGTCCAAGAAAAAAAGTATCATTGCATACTGCAATACTCTGGTATTTTGGCACCTTATGTGTTATGGAAAAAC
This sequence comes from Pelobates cultripes, assembly GCA_933207985.1. Classification (NCBI taxonomy): domain Eukaryota; kingdom Metazoa; phylum Chordata; class Amphibia; order Anura; family Pelobatidae; genus Pelobates; species Pelobates cultripes. The sequence goes on along the minus strand of OW240913.1, from coordinate 184,256,220 downwards.
ACATCTAAATTAAATATATATTCATGTTGTGTTAGTCTTCTCTCCACAATCCAGAATTAAGTGAATAATATCCTGCTTTGTTGCTGTTTGGATTATCTTGTAGGGTTATTTGCTAATAGGAAATTTGGAATATTAATTCCAAAGAAGTCAAGTTTAACAAAAATGTAAACATTCCAAACCGTTTGTTAAAGTACTGTTTACAGCCTGACAGTAACTTGTTAAATTAAGCATCTCTACCACTAATCTATTCAATTTGTCCCATATTTTGCAAAGACCCCAAAGGTGACATCTTTGGTTAGGGTCTAATGGCAGCGGGATACAGTGAAGATCTTGCCTGAATCCTCAATTGTCACTGTTGCTGGAATGTGACATACGTTGCTCCACCTTTTGTTAACTTTTGTCAACTTCAGGCATTACAGTAAAACAGTATTCCTTACTTTGTCTTATGGTATCTTAGGATCGTGCTGAAATTTCGATGAAATCTTTCATAAAGATTTCATTTTTATGAAATACTGAGAAGGGACAGAGCCACTTTAACTGGCACCGTCATTAACTATTTTCTCAGTTATGGGGTAATTTAGGAAACATTCATATTGTAAATAGATTAAATTATAACTTTGGAAATGTTTCTTGTTGTATATACAAATGGGTTTATTTCCAGTTGTTTTTATTTTGATAATCTCTTTTTATTGAGGTAAATGATCGACAGACAGATTAGACAATACACAAAAGCGATTATGAGCAGTGTGTGCAGTATGTATGCATACTGAGAAGTGACACCTAAATTGACAATAGAAATATAAAAAGAGAGTAAGACTATTCTAAGCTTTGTAAATTTTTCTGCGAGGATATAAGAGTGACTGGCTGTCACATAAGCTAGTATGAATACAGTATAATTCCTTCTCCAATAATGGAGGCAACAGACACAGGTATTCCTGTATAGTATAAAAAGGAGAACTCATAGGATAACACTGTTATAAAAGAGGGTTCAATTTAAAACTCTGTATGGTCCAACTCAAATTTTGCTGAGCCTGTTATATCGAAACTGGCTCAGGTAATATCACTTTAAATGCAATGTGCAGATCCAGGTGAGTTGGAGATGATCCCTCAGAAAAGAATTGTTGGAAAGGCAACACCAGATTAGTATAAAATCACAATAATTATTACAAAAAATATAAAAAGCCTTACATTAAGGTTTCTGGAGTGCCATTCATTCAAAGAGTAAAAGCACAACGCGTTTCAACGCTTGGATTTGCGTCTTCCTCAGGTGCATAAACTTCTAGTGTTCAATCCCTGTTTATAAATGTCTTTTGGTGCATAATTTCACACTATATAGACATCCCCCTGCTCTAATTAACCTCTCAAAGTCATCCTGAACTTCCAATGTGCTAGCAATCTGTATTCTGATGCTGTGTGACGTCACTTCCGGTTTCGCTATGTATGCGTTTCAGAGGCCATTTTCATGCGTTCCACCTTCGGTTTTGTGTTCCAGCAGCCATTTCTATGCGTTCCACTGACACCAATGCTTACATTACATATTAAAATCATCTCAACATTGCATATACTGGGTTTTGAAGTGTCAAAGTGTTACATATTATAAGACAAGCTTATTTACAGGATGGGAATTATTAATAAAATGCTTTCTTTTATTTATGGAACATACATAATAAAGTTACCACCCACTCTGTATCAGCTCATTTAAAAAAAAAAATCCAAATTGTGATCCAAAATTGTTGAATTTTATTGGTATCCAAAAAATAAATTAACCTTGGAGAGGAGGAGACTTTCTTAAGATTTTAAACAAAATAGAAATTAGGTGGATTTTTGATTTAGAAACCCTCTCCCCTTATGGTCTTAATATAGACTTTGAAATGTATAACTTTATTTAGATGTTTTGGATTTTATAATGTAATGTGTATACAGACAGCGGCGTACATACCGCGGTCGCAGGGGTCGCAGCTGCGACCGTGCCCGCCACTCCAGGGGGCCCGGCCACCCTGTGGACCCCTGTGACCGGGTATCCGCCTCCATCATCTTCTGCGGCCCCGGCCCGTGCGGCAAACCGCCTGGGCCGCCGTCCAAGGGGTCTATGGGTGGCCCATGCTGTCAGTGGCCACCCGATGGATGTGGATTGTAAGGGGGCCCGGTCGTGCTGATAAAGTGCCCAGCGCTGACTGGGCCCCCTGTGATGACATCACAAGCTGGGAGGAAGTGACTGCGCGTCACTCCTCCCAGCTAACACTGAGAGCCGTGCGGGAGGAAGCAGAGGGAGTCAGAGTGTGCGTGTATGTCTGTCTATATGTGTGTGTGCTTGTCTGTTTGTATGCATGTATGTGCGTCTTGTGTGTGTTTGTGTGTGTGTGTGTCTGTATGTGTGTATGTCTGTGTGTGTGTGTCTGTCTGTATGTGTCTGCCTGTGTGTATGTGTGCCTGTCTGTTTTTTCATGTGTGTGTATGTCTGTCTGTCTGTGTATGTGTCTGTCTGTGTATGTGTCTGTCTGTGTATGTGTCTGTCTGTCTGTGTCTCTGTCTGTATGTGTGTGTCTGTATGTGTGCCTGTTTGTATGGATGTGTTTGTGTGTGCCTGTATGTGTCTGTGTGTATATATGTGTGCCTGTCTGTTTGTTTGTATGTATGTGTCTATGTGTGTGTTTGTGTGTGGAGGGGGGGGGCACGGGTCATTTTCGCACCGGGGCCCTATGGTTGTGTGTACGCCACTGTATACAGATATATGTATATGTGCAAGGTGAATACAGCGCAATATGTATACAAATGGTTAATTTTTATTCTCTTTTTTTCTCTCCCTCTCTCTCTTTTCATCTGTTCTGTTTCATGTATTTTAATGAGAAAAACCTCTGTTATTAAGAAAGCCTTTTATTAATAATTCCCATCGTGTAAATAAGCTTGTGTAATAATATGTAACACTTTGACACTTCAAAACCCAGTATATGCAATGTTGAGATGATTTTAATATTCCATGAGCTCAGTCTGCACAGCACAAAAGCATCTTATAATGTGATTTAACTGCTTTTACTGAGGATGTCGGCGAATAAGGGATAGCAGACAAGAGCCCCAAATACGGACTACCAGTGAATCAAGAACTGTTGGGAGGCATGCAGATATTTAATTGCACAGTTTATATAGACTTGCAGTAAGAGTGAGCAGCTACTGTATCTCTACTTATTGTACTACTATCAAATATATTAAACTTTATTACACATTGCCCTAAATAATATTCAACCTATATGTTTGTGTTTTTTTTAAGTTATGTGAAGAGGTTTGCATGCATTTCACAGTTTTTTGGGTTATTTTACTAATCATTTTGATTGTATTTTTTCAATATTAAAATCTTCTTTCAGTTTTCTCAATTAATTATATAATGGATTATTTTTTATTCTATTTGTTTAATTAAAATTTAACACGTGGAACGGTAAATACTCAATACCTGTTGAGAAACATTATAGGGTTTATTATTTAAACATCTGAGCATAGGAAATAAAATATAGAGCTTTTTGCTTTGTCATTTAAGGATGACATTTGCTCCCAAGCTTCCATAGTCTTGATGTATTAACCCATCTATGTATACAAAGTATAGCAGATGTACAAAAGTAGAGGTATAGAGGTATGAGTAAAAGTACTATTGATAAAGACATTGGGGCAAAACTAACCACTTAAGGCTATATGCTGTATAGGGTTGCCCAGAGGTTAATTTGTGTGTCATAAGCAATATGTATTTAAACCGCAGGTTTTACATCTGTTCGTATGTTAGATGGCATTCGTATGCTGGCGGCACGAAAAGCCGCCAGCATTAATATGGTAGTTTCCCGAACTGGGTATTTCAATCCTGTTCGTGACACGAACAAAGTACCAAATGGGAGACCACACAAAGGGGGTTGTGTGTCTCCCATTAAGAATTGCAACATTGTATCGAGCTGCTTAATGTGTTTTCCGGGTGGCTGCCGTTCGTGTACCGAACATGTGATGGCGGCCATCTTTGATCCCGCAAACCCAGCGGTGTTTGGTCGTCGAGTGCCTGGAACTAAAATCGGCTACTTGACGGCATGAACACCGCTGGACTTCCATACCGTTCGGGACAGTAATTCTTTCAGTATTGGTATCTCCACAGTCCATTCGTGTATCACTATGTGTGTTTGTATGAAAATGTATTTCGTCCGGCGTTCAGCTAATTGTGCAGGGATCTGAGCGATATTTCATTAGATGGTACGCTCAGATCCCAGATATATGCAAAGGTGTCAATCAGTTTAAAGTACCGAATGGTGTGAAAGTTATGGATTTTTATGTGAAAAGTTATGTTCTGCTGTACTGAGAGATAATCCCATTAACAGTACATTTATGGGTAATTATCTCTCTAGTACAGCAGTGAATGATGGGAAATCAGCCTGTAAGTTAAGTCCCCCACGTAGTCCACTACTGGACAACCCCTTTAATGTGATTTTGGAAACCCCTTACATGTGTAACTGCATAAATACTGTGACCTATGATTAAAAGTCAGTTGACTCCCATCTTATATGTCGTCTAGTTCTTGGGAGAAGAAAGGGATTATTATAACGCTACCTGGATTATTGTACCAGCGGAGATACTGTGGATTATACTACCTCTCCGCTACAGACATCAATAATGGGCAAATTCTTCTTCCCATGGTTTATGTAAAAAAAAAGATAGGACCCGCAAACACAAGCTTCTTATTTTAGTATAGTTTTGGTGCTTATAATGCCAATATTTACATTTTAGAATGAATCTGGCACTGACCAGTTGTCCAATACATTGTACAGTTTTATCATGCCATTTAATTCCCCCACGCCCTGCAAAGGATTGGTGACCCTGTATATCATTATTAACCAAGAGATGGCCTGCAAATTAACCTTGCAAATGACCTGCCCCTTACTTCTTGCTTGCTGGAAAGTGAAGGATAATCATAAACTGAGTAGTCTCCAGCAAATGGTTGCTCTTCTTAGCTCACTTACAAGGAAGCCAGGGGATGCACATTCTCAGAGATCCTCCATTTATTATGGCAGAGCCTCCTTAATCAAGGTCTTAATACATTATTAAAAGTTCCCGAAGTTATAACACAATTTTATAATTGTACTCAGATAATGATATCACGTAATGTAGGAATGTTTATAATTGACTTACAAATGCAACAAATCCCCAAAATGGGAGAATTATCGCAATTAATGGTGACATAAAAGTTACTTACAGGTACCTGCCTAATTGTTTCCCCTGCCAAAGTGTGCCAGTTAAAAGGTTGTAGTAGCAGCTTGCACGCTTTGCCTGCTGACCTCTGTGATTTTTCCCTGCTTGGAGATACTTCTGAAGCAAGGGAAGCCTCCTCCATGATGCCAACATGCTGTCTTCATTTGCCAACATGCAGTCGTCTGAACGGAATGACATGACTCAATTAGTCCCTATATTCCCTAGCCAGCGATAGCAGTGTCAGCTTGGGAGTTACCACAGCAACCATAGTACATGTGCTGTGGTTGCTATGTGGCGGGAGCAGAAGGAATGCCTGAGGGAGGATTTTTTTCTTCCTCTTAATTTTGTAGCTCGTCTCTGCACTTTTTCAAGTGCCATGATATCTTTCTTTAGAACAAGTGCCCAAAATTGCACAGAATATTCAAGGTGTGGTCTTACCAGCGATTTATAAAGAGGCAAAATTATATTTTCATCCCGAGAATTTATGCCCCAATTTATACATTTCATCTGCCATTTTAGTGCCCAGTTCCCCAATTTTCCAAATCCCTCTGCAGCAAAGCAATATCCTGCTCACATTTTATTACTTTACAAAGTTTTGTGTCATCTGCAAACACTGATACATGGATTTCAATGCCTATTTCAAGATCATTTATAAATATGTTAAATAGAAGCGGTCCCAAAACAGAACCCTGAGGGACACCACTTACCACTTTTGTCCAGCCTGAAAATTTACCATTAATGACAACTCGTTGTACTCTATCCTTAAGCCAATGTTCTACCCAAGAACAAGAATATTCATCTAGACCAATTTCTTTTAGTTTGAAGACTAACCTTTTGTGAGGAACTGTATCAAATGCCTTGGCAAAATCCAAGTAGATCACATCCACTGCAACACCCTGATCTATACTTCTACTTACTTCTTTGTAGAATGCAATTAGGTTAGTTTGACATGACCTATGTTTCATAAAACCATGCAGATTATTGCTAATAACAAAGTTCTTCCCAATGAATTCCTGAATATTATCCCTTAATGGCCCTTCAAATATTTTCCCAGTTACAGAAGTTAAGCTCACAGGTCTATAATTTCCAGGCAAGGATTTTGAACCCTTTTTAAATGTAGGAACAACATCTGCCTTCCTTCAATCCTCTAGTACAATACCTGAAACAAAAGAATCTTGAAAAATTAAATACAGAGGTTCACTTATTTCCCCACTTAACTCCTTAAGTACTCGTGGGTGAATACCGTCAGGTCCCGGAGCTTTATATTAATTTTCTTTAATAGCTGTAGCACCTTGTCTCGAGTTATCCAGTCACAGGTTATCTGCAAGTTTTTTGGAGGAATCATTTCCATATCTCTTGCCATAGGATCCTCATTAATATATACTGAAGAAACATAGTTATTTAAAATTTCAAAACAAAAGAATCTTGAAAAATTAAATACAGAGGTTCACTTATTTCCCCACTTAACTCCTTAAGTACTCGTGGGTGAATACCGTCAGGTCCCGGAGCTTTATATTAATTTTATTTAATAGCTGTAGCACCTTGTCTCGAGTTATCCAGTCACAGGTTATCTGCAAGTTTTTTGCAGGAATCATTTCCATATCTCTTGCCATAGGATCCTCATTAATATATACTGAAGAAACATAGTTATTTAAAATTTCAAAACAAAAGAATCTTGAAAAATTAAATACAGAGGTTCACTTATTTCCCCACTTAACTCCTTAAGTACTCGTGGGTGAATACCGTCAGGTCCCGGAGCTTTATATTAATTTTCTTTAATAGCTGTAGCACCTTGTCTCGAGTTATCCAGTCACAGGTTATCTGCAAGTTGTTTGCAGGAATCATTTCCATATCTCTTGCCATAGGATCCTCATTAATATATACTGAAGAAACATAGTTATTTTAAAAATTTTAAGATTTTGCATAATCTCTCTTTACTATCTCCACACAGCAGCAAAGAAACATATAGAAAAAGAACCAGTCACAAGAGAGTAGGATGTACATAAGTCATAGTGACCATATCATTTCCTCTTTCAGAAAGCGAGATCAAGCAGAAGTAAATCTATAACAAGCAAAACAATGACTCTTAAGTCCAACATCCGAAGGAACAAACTTCCGCCGTGAATTCTACACAAACAACGAAAATGTGTTCAGGGACGAATCATACTGAAAAGAGAATGTGTTACGGGTTTAGACACAAAGTCATGAACATGTAAATCCACGTACCGTATACATCATCCCATAGAAGAATATTGTAAACTACAATCTAATAACTGAATAATTATAATGTAAAAACTCCAATGAGAATTCCAGATTAATGGAAATACAATCATCAATGTAAGCACAAAACATTGAGAGCCAATGATACATGCAAAGAAAATGAACAGAAAGGGTGGGTAGCGAAGCAGGGAGGGAAAATACTCGCCTCCTGTCATTACTAAAATTAAGATTATTAGTACACTAAAGCTAGCATAATCTTCAATTTTACAACATGGCAGGAGGCTTCGTATTTTGCAATTTTAACGCTGAGAAAGAAATAGAAAATTAATGAAGAACCCGAAAGTGCGACGGGATACCTAGCACGTCAGGTCTATGGGAGTAACCTCCCCGTCCAATGCCCGATTATCCGGTACCTGTCGGAAAGCCACCGATCCAGACATAAAAGTCCATCAGTAGGTGCCCCAGTCACGTAGAAAAAAATGGAGAACAACCTCCACGTCCCATGAGCCAGAGGTGGATGTCACTGGGTAACTGGTACATACGGTTCAGGATCCTTGTCCATCGGGAGTCCCGAAACCGGGACACGGGCCACCCCATAATGGATTAAGGTACAGTTCCAATCAGACCGGGAATGTCCAGGAGGTAGCATCATTACGTCCCTGGGGCCCAAGAGACTCCTAAGAGGTCCCTAGCAGCCTGCGATAGTTTGCCGACCTGTCAAGAACCCCAGCAAGAGTCCCGGCCACCAGGGTCAGCCGACCCTCCAGGAAGAGACAATGCGGGTTTCCTTCGGATCTCTGAGAATAGTACGATAGAATGTAGGAGGAGGAGATCCTCACCAGTCAGTCCCGTAAGGTCCGAGTAACAGGGTTGACTCCGTCACAGCGGGACAGCAAAGGCGATGTTGTTCGCTGAACAATGAGATGACGGAGAAGTTTTGCAATCATCACGAGGGAGGAAAAAAGCATACATCCCCGGGGAAGCCCAGGTGGCCGGAGTGCGATCATTATTGTGCACCCTCGTGCATTGTTCCAATTGAAGAACACCACTTTTTGGCAGTCCCTCTGATATGTGTCTCCCCCGGGAGGTAGGCCGACTTCGGGGTTCTGCGAGGAAGACAGGAATCAAAGATGCCTTTCATGATGTCTGACAGAAGATTAGTTCCATCCAGGCGATTGGTATACCTGACTGTCAATGCTCTGTCCATCCATAGTAGGATGCAACTGGCGAAGTACTCCTTTACCAGGCAGTGGATAGTGAAGTACTGCACAAAGAATGCTAGATCTGCAACGTGAAGGGAGAATTCCTGAATTGTGAGCCTGTTTCTGTGGGTGTGGTCTCGCAGGTTGTCCTCGCAGCCTCTTGCCCCACATGCTGGCATCTGACTACCAAGCGAAATCCGGTTGATCTTAGGGGTCTTTGTGAGTGAACCTGACCAGGCCTCACTGCCAGTCCTGGTAATGTAGCGAGTCTGGGAATATGGCCCAGATGGAGGAAGGCAGTATCCCACGATCCGGGTAAGTGTATGTAGGGTCACAGCATTGCAGTGAAGGACCGTGTGAAAATTCCTCGAGGATAGAAGAGACCTATGTCGTCGATGCGAAAGGTTACTTATTAGGTTTGAATGCCTTCCGCCTAGATATGATGGAAACTCCTGTGGGCGGAGTAGAAAGTACAGTGGATGGTAACTTAGAGGCGTTAACCTGAGGAGAAATGGTATCCAGCACATCTGCACGTTCTGTGTTCTCTGTCCGATCGTCCGGAGCATCCGAGGTTGACTCTTGCTCCTACCGGGTAATAGAGTTAGTGATAGCGGGTTACGTGGTCAGATGTCACAAAGTGGTTGGTGACAAAGCCCCGCTGTCAGCCGGTCCCGAAGAACACCCCTTAGGGATTACCACATAACACCTTCCTCCTGGAGGTGTGGGACGTTATGAGGGCCGCGGGACCATAAACATGTGCTATAAGTTCCCTCAGGAAAAGTGTGCCTTGTGCCTTGGGTCCCAATGATTTGGCGCCCAGATCCGCCAACCATCCATCAATATGGAGGAGTGCTGCTATGCGCTTCACATAGGAGAGGCGAACACTGGGGTTTTTGATGAACAGACACATCTCTGAGTGTGTCTGGCGTGTCTGTACTGTGTTGGCGTATTCCGGTATTTTACCCATGATAGGGTCCAGCAGTTAATCTTGGGTGTCTTTGATACCTCTCCTGCTTCCCTTGCGGAGTCGCGATCGCCCAGAGCCCTGAAGGACATCATCCGCTGGTCAAACGCAGCCGTCTGTGTCACTCCGTCTGACCCCAGCATTTACAGACATTGTATCTAGAGGCTGCAAAGCCACAGGTGCTGTAACAGCATGCCTCCCTGCAGCAGTGCAGTGTACATCTAATAGGGGCCTCACCCCCGGGTGCACAGAGTATGAACCTTTAAGTGCGGGCCATCAGCCTGATAGAGAGCTTCCCTCAGCTTTTCCAATAATTAATGCAGTCATGGGAGATATTCCTTTAGACAGTATGTGCTGGAGATCCTACCCAGCAGTTAAGAAACTGTAGCAGCCTGTCTCCACTCAGTAGCACAGTGCAGCATACGTATAGTAGGGGCCTCACCCAAGGTGCACAGGGTATGAACCCTTAAGTGCTGGCCATCAGCCTGATAGAGAACCTTCCCAGCTCTTCCAATTAATGCACTGGCATGGGAGATATCGTGTTAAGCTGGAAGTGTTGAAATTTCTGTCCAGTAGCTAACAGAGATTGTCACAGCAGTAGAGAGTAGCGTATACACAGCGGGGTGCACGGGGTATGAATCTTTCAAGTGTGGGGCACGGCCGTATATAGAGGGCACTGTGTGCAAACAGTTGTTCAAAGGTCATGGTTATATCTCTTTAAGTCGTATGCCCCGGGAATCCTGTTGTAATAGCCTGACCCCATACAGTAGGACAAAGTAGAATGACCTAGCCAGGGGTAACCCCAGGTGTACAGCAGTACAGGATATGAACTCTAGAGTCCTTTATGCAGTATGTCCTGGAAATCCTGTTTAGCAGTTCACATAGACTGTAACAGCATGTCTCCATTCAGTATCACAGTGCAGTATAAATATAGTAGGGGGTTTACCCCTTGAGTGTAGGCCACAGCCATGACCGAGAGCACTAATCCATGCTCTAATAGTTAATACAAGGTTTTGGGGAGGCGGTAACAGAGGCTGCAGCAGCATGTCTCCATACAGTATCACAGTGCAGTATAAATATAGTAGGGGGCCTCCCCTTGAGTGCTGGCCACAGCCCTGACAGAGAGCACTAATCCATGTTCTAATAGTTAATACAAGGTTATGGGGGTTAACAGAGACTGTAACAGCATGTCTCCATGCAGTATCACAGTGAAGTATAAATATAGTAGGGGGCTCACCCCTTGAGTGCAGGCCACAGCCCTGACAGAGAGCACTAATCCATGCTCTAATAGTTAATACAAGGTTATGGGGGTTGACAGAGGCTGCAGCAGCAGGTCTCCATACAGTATCACAGTGCAGTAAAAATATAGCAGGGGGTTTACCCCTTGAGTGCTGGCCACAGTCCTGACAGAGAGCACTAATCCATGCTCTAATAGTTAGTACAAGTTTATGGGTGAAATCCCTATAAACAGCCTATATAAATGACATAATTCAACATTAACATGTAACCCTAGTAAGACCCATAAGCCTCTCAAACCCCAGAGAAGTGAGAGCAAGGAGGGGAGAGAAATAAGATAGAAACATAATAAATAGAAACACACAGTACAGCATCACAGCAAGAACAAACAGCAAATTATATAAAAAATAATACAGAAACAACCTTAAAAGAGGCAATAGAAACATAAAGTAATGGAGGAGAGTAATACTCTGACCTGTCTGCTTGATGAAGCAGCAAAGAAAGAGGAAATTATGAGGTCACTATGCCTTATGTACATCCTACTCTCTTGTGATTGGTTCTTTTTTCTATATGTTTCTTTGCTGCTCTGTGGAGCTAGTAAAGAGAGATTATGCAAAATACAAAGCCTCCTGTCATGTTGTAAAATTTCTAATTTTCTAGTTTAGCCACTTTAATTGCCTTCTTGCAAGCGTTATTGACTTCCTGACTATAGAGTTGCTTTTCATAAATATACTATAAATCGCATAATCCAAGATGTATTAAATATGCAAAACAGAACCTTTAAAAATGATGAGCGTGGCAGGATTTGCTGAGAAATATTTGCTTTTCTGGGAGATATTTTATATTTTATATTAAAACCAGCACTAACTTTCTTATAATCAGACCATTTCTGGAGGCGTAATGCTTTCACTCCCAGGAAGGTTAAAGGATGACAGTAGTACATAGTTTTGTCTTTTTTTAGATTTCCAACCTAAATTCATGTAATTTCCCTTTGCAACAGCCTGTTCTTTAGAATGTATTTTTTATGTCAATACAAAAGTTCTGAATGAATCAACCCAAAGATGAACAGTCTTCACCTTTATTTCCTGAATATGGCACTGACTACAAGTGACAATTATTCGAAGATTAATGGAGGAATGAGATTGACTGGAACAACCCAACCAATCTATCAAGTGAATCCAGAAGCATTTTAAAACAAACCAATTGCTTAATGAAATAAAGATACATTAAAGCTCGGGAAAAACAACAGTTAAAATATTATACAGCATGGAAACATATTTGCAAAAAAATATATTTTTTAACAATACAATGATCTGAATTATGAATGATATGTATATTGACGTGTAAATCCTCTCACCATTGCTTATATGTCAGGGCTATCCACTAAAGTGAGAATTGTCAGCAATTCAAAGTGAATTTCAAATGTAAGGCCAAAATAGCCAAGCTAAAAGCATAGTGAATTGTGAGAATTTCTCCAGTTCACCTATTTTAGCATTAAATTTAACATTTGCTTTGAATTCCTGATAAGACTACATTTTGTGAATAACCCTGTAAATGTGTTTGTTTTTTAATTTAATTATATGGTTATATTTTTTGACGTAAATTTCAAATGACCACCAGCACATTTGGAGCACTTAGATTTTCATCATTCTTTTACAGATTTTAAGCATTTCGTAGTTTCTGGAGGTGAAACAACCTAGTGTACATTTGTGTCCATTCAAAAGCTGTATTGCTAAATTCAAAGATTGATAAATGCTGTAAATGATGAATCTGTTTCCAAACGACCTTGGATTGTCCAAGATTACTTTTGTTATCCAGGCTAGATTAGAGTCCCAGTTTTGTGAATAACCCACTATATTTTCATATCAGCTATATTTGTTTCCTATAATCTGCTACTGGTGAAAAGAGATGAATGTGGGACAGCTTTCAGCATTTTTAACTGACTTTAAGAAAAATTGTCAATCCCTTGTTCCTTCACGTCAGCAAACTATTTCAGGATTCACTGGTGTGAACACAGAAGTTTCAGAAAGTAAAAACGTACCTCTAATGCGCATGCATATGGCATTGCAAATGTTAACTAATTTTCACAATTTGCCTGACTTTGCCCGACATTTTCTTTTGGAAGAAAATATATAAGATTAAAACTTTTTTAAAGAAAATATACCTGAACAATTTGCATATGAACCATGGCAAATCTGAAAAGACAATTGCGACATATTGGAATACTTATCTATTCTGTGTAATGACAAACACAAAATGTTACAAAATAGCTCTGCTAAACCAGCACATGAATATTTCATAACTTTAGAACAGTAATGTTCAGGCAGATAATAGCAGAACAGCAGCTAGTTATTAAATTATCTATTTATTGGTTTCAATTTATTTTCTGCATTGTTTAAGATTAGCGAGGATATGTGAAATGTGTTGTTTTATGGAACCCTTGTGCATTTAATAGCCTGAGTAGTAAATTAACTGGAATGTGTTCACCTGTCCTTAGACATCAAACTTTGTGCTCTTCTTTGCCCTCCTTCCTGTTAGTGTATTCTATTTCTGACAGCCCTTTATACTGTCAGCCCTTTCCTGTCTGATTCAGCAGTCACCATACCCGCAGCCGAGCGGCAGGCTGTGATGTTAATGACTTCACAATCCCATCACGTCAGGGTCCAGTTTCTTTAATCTGCAGTCATTAAAAAAGGATCCACCACCAGAACTTAAAGTATTATTTTATATACACCTCACGTTAAAGAAAGTTCATTTAATGGAGTGACCAAGGTCAAACGCATTTTGGATATAATAATATAATAATTTTATTAAACATAATTTTAGAAAACTTTTTTTTGACAGTTATCATTAATTGATTAGTAAAATGTCACTTTTACTGAGTTTATTTGTTATTCAAATGAGTGAAGATTTATTGACTTGCAGTCACAAGTTAGTATGGCTCAGGAAATCAGTAAAACAATAAAATAAAAAATGTTCTTTATTATAAAAACAGTAAAAAGTGCTATTAAACAGGGAGTCTACAATAACGAACGTTGTTTTAGCTACCCCAAGGGGTATATAAAATGGCAAAACCCAAGGAAAAATACATTCAACCATTAATCCACAAATTTTATTTTAAACAGCCACTAATATCATATGACTAATGTGTCAGAGCACTTTGTAAATAAAAATAATAATAATCAGATAAATACTGCTATGCAGTGTTCCCTTAAATTTTTCTTAGATATTGGGGGCAGACATTGTATCTTGTACAAAATATTTTAGTGAATTTCTGTGTGAATGTAAACCTTAAATTATTTCTTGATAAATTTGAAATAGCCTCTCTCTCGTGGTTAATAACATTACCTTACACCATTATCACATGATAATGTAGAATTAATAGTTCTACAACAGTATTACTGTAATGTCAGCTGTTCAGTCCATAGAAAGCAATAGGGGGCAACTGCGCAGACAAAGATACACACAATTGACAGTTTTCAAGAAACAATTTCCACTTGTTGCCTATATAATTCACCACGAAGCTTCAGCCCCACCATTACCACAGTAAATAGCAATTAACTCCATATAACAAATTTAATAGATAATAAAAAAAAGATAATATTGGAAGCTTGTTGACTGTATTTGCTCAAGAATGTTAATTTCCCCAAATCGGACACAAATAGTGAATGCAGTCCAATAAATGGTGAGATATACATAATAAATGCTCCTAACACATAAATCAAATTCATCTGACACAATTATAGCAAACATTATATAGAAAGGAGGAGAGATGCCATGTCACCCATATAATTTGCAATAGGAGCTCTTTGTCCAATAAATGGTGTGAATGTGCCTTAAACACACAGAACACTTTCAATGACAGACACACACACACACTGACAGACACACTCACTGACATATATTCTTACTGACAGACACACTCATTGACATACATTCTCAATGAGTCACAAGGCCTCACTGATTTAAAACACTCACTGACAGACACACTGACAGACGCAGTCACTGACAAACTCACTTGCTGACAGACACAGTTGCTGAAAAACACACTCACTGACATACACACTTGCTGACAGACACATACACACTGACAGGCACACACACACACACACACATCTAAAGAGCAACTGGGCCCTGGGCCGCTGCCCCGCGTTAAAGATGGCCCTGATCATAAGACAGAATTTAAAAAAAATACACACAAATTAACTCTAGTGTTTAAACAAATTCCAAGAGTTTCCAAATTTCCAAATTATGGAAATTCCAAATTTCCATAAGTGTAACATATGCACCTAAGAATGAATAGCATTGTGTTATGTCAGAGTTCTATCACACACATTCCTGTAGTTTGCACTGATTTGCTGTTTTGTAACCCATTCCTTTGCAAATCAGTGGGTTTTGTGTGTGAAAGGACTAATGACTAATAACATTAATACTGGTTTCATTGCCAGAAAGTGCATCTAAACACGGTGGCATCAGTCATGCTTTACCTGTACTCTATAGAGCAAGGATAAGAAGGCACACGTGGAGAGAAAGTGGAACAAACATAATGAAAGACTATAATATAAAATGTTAATGCTTTTAACTGTATATGTTACAGTTACAAAATTGGCATGAATAAAATGCCCATCAACAATATAGTCCTGAAGTCCCAGGTCCAAATAGTTAGATGTAGGCAAACAAAAAATAATGAAAGTGAACAATGTGACAAATAAGATTAATATTAGGGATAATAGCTCAACATGTTTCATCTTGATAACAAGACTTACTCAGGGGCAAGTAAAGTGTCAGTGACAAATATCCCAATGATATGGTTCCAAATGCTCCTGTGTGACCTTTTTATATTTCGATTGTTTCGTTGGTGGATTGCCATCAGTCAATCCATTGTGGGGCTACCATCTGTGAGTTTTCTGCAATCAAGTTCCATCTCTGATTCCTGGAACTTATCTCATTAGGAGGTCCAGGTCTCCATTCTTCATGGAATGCACATGCGTTCCTCCAACTTTGTGGAATGCACCACCGCACACCTCCTCCTCATCAAAGATAGCTCAAAAGGAGGGTGCGCGCCTTCCTCTTGCATTTATCATTGGTGTTAGCTTGTGTTCTTCTTGGAATGCATATGCATGCCTGCAGCTCTCTGGCAAACCTATGTCCACTGTGTTCGCTGGTGATAGAACTGTAAAAGCAGTAGTCCCCAATTTTTCTTCTTGTGCAAAAAGCCAATCTCATAAGTCCCAATTTTTAAACACGGAAGTGAGTGTAAAAAAAAAGCATAAACAGAATGAAAAAAATAAAATACTTAAGACTTTTCAACTAACATTTGTAAAATACCCCATAATGTTCTATATTTAATCTGGATAATCATATAATCCAACAAATGATAATGTAATATCTATCCAACCTTCATATCTATTAAATTAAATTAAACACCTGTTTATATATATATATATATATATATATATATATATATATATATATTAAAAATTCCATTAAAATTATACATGAAAAACAACATCAAACATGATGGAAAACAAGGAGGAGAATGTTCTGGGGAATAAAAATATATATTACCAAACTGCAAAAAAACAAATGAACTTAAAGGACCACTATAGGCACCCAGACCACTTCAGCTTCATGAATTGGTCTGGGTGCCAGGTGCATCTAGGATTAACCCTGCCTGCTGTAAACATAGCAGTTTAGAAGAAACTGCTATGTTTACATATGGGTTAATCCAGCCTCTAGTGGCTGTGTCATTGACAGCTGCTAGAGGCGCTTCTGCGCTTCTCACTGTGATTTTCACAGTGAGAAGACGCCAGCGTGCATAGGAAAGCATTGAGAATGCTCTCCTATGGACTGGATAAATGCGCGCGCGGCTCTTGGGGAGGGAGCCCAGCGCCGGAGAAAGGTGAGTGTTTAACCCCTTCCTCCCCTTTCAGCCTGGCGGGGGTGGGACCCTGAGGGTGGGGGCACCCTCAGGGCACTATAGTGCCAGGAAAACAAGTTTGTTTTCCTGGCACTATAGTGGTCCTTTAAATTTACATTCAACCCCTTGGATTGTAATGTTTGGAGTTTGAGGATCCAGAATCCTTCTCTCCTCCTTAACTTCATCATGATATCTCCTCCCCTATCATCTAAAATGACCTGTTTGATGATAGTAAATGATACATTTTGTGGATTTAATGCTGGACATTTATTACAGTGTCAAGAAACTGAATGTGTGGTGAGTTTTTTTCTTTATATTATTAAGGTGTTCTAAAAAACAAATGTTAGCTTTTCTACCTGTTCTCCCATCATTTTGTACACCACACCCACAGATGAGGAGGCATACAACAAGTGTAGAAGAACAGGAGACTCTACTCTTTATTTAAAAAACTTCTTGGGTATTAATGCTGGCAAAAGAGTACTTGTTTGTAAAAAATGGCAAGCTTTGCAGTGACCACACATGAAAATCCTTCCCGTTGTTTGCTGTTTTGTTTTCTGACTTACATTGTTGTTCCTAAAAGTGTCAGGTGTGAAATAATTCATAATATTTTTTCCTTTTTTGAAAATAACATTGGATCTGTTCGGTAATTTAATATCCTAAAAATTCATCCTGTTGTAATATTGGCCAGTGCTTTTTAATTATTTAGTTTATATGAAAGATTCTGGAGTTGTACTGGGTGTTGAATGAGTTTTGGAATTTATTGTTATTCACTTGGAAATAGGGAGGTTTGTTGATGAGGAGTTCTCCTCTATATATATTA
Source organism: Pelobates cultripes (assembly GCA_933207985.1). Classification (NCBI taxonomy): domain Eukaryota; kingdom Metazoa; phylum Chordata; class Amphibia; order Anura; family Pelobatidae; genus Pelobates; species Pelobates cultripes. The sequence goes on along the minus strand of OW240913.1, from coordinate 184,238,644 downwards.
CCAATCCTCTCGACTTCCAATTGTAATTTCCCTACATCATAATCCTAAATTACAGATAATTTTTTTGTTAACACATTAGCTTGTACAAAGTATTTCTTTTTGTACATACAGTTATGTCTTAATGTAATGTACTGGCTTCTTGCCACTCCTGCAAGCCACTTCGGGTGACGCACTATGAAGGTTTTATGAAGCTGTTAGTATCAGAGAGTTTAAAGTAGGTCATGATCTTGATCATTAAGTTTTCAATGTATTTAGTTAAATCTAAAAAATTATATTTAGTGTTTGTTAATCAAACACCAAATAGAATTGAAAAAAGTGTATTAAAATTTGTTGTGATATCTTCCAAATGATAAGAATATCACCAGTATAGCGCCACAAGAACACCAAGCTCACCCCATATGGATTATTATTCCATATATCCGAACATTCCTAATTATCCATAAAAAAAATGTACATAACTTGGGGCAAACTTGGTGCCAATGGCAATGCCCTTGACTTGGAGAAAAAAATTCCCATTAAATGCGAAAAAATTACGAGTAAGAATAAAATTGATGGATTTTATTAAAAATCATATCTAAATCTACATCTCTACTGAGATTGCCTTTTACTGTTTCTATACCCAAAACATGATCTATGACTGTGTATAGAGAGCTTACATCCAGTGTATCTAACTTGTATGAAATGTTTAGTATCTTTTAAATAAGACTGAGCTGATTGTTGGTGTTTTTGCAAAAAATTATCTATAAATTCTGATAATCTCAAGGATAAGGATTCTTTCCCACTAATAGGGGTCTATCAGAAGGGTTCTGTTTAAATGTATGCACTTTGGGGAGGAAGTAAACTATGGGAATATGTAGAAATTTCTGAGTTAAAAATGAAATGGTTTCTTTGTTGATTACATTTAGCATTTCAGCTTGTTCTAATAAAAGACACAATTCTTCCTAAAACTCTTAATTTGGATTGTAATCAAGTTTAGAATAGGTTTTGGTGTCTACCAACAACCTGTATGCTTCCTCTACATAATAACTGGTAGTCATAACCACTATACCTCCTCCCTTGTCTGCATTTTATATGACAATGTCATCCCTATCTTTAAGTCATTTTAGAATTTTCATCTCGTCCCTTGACAGGTTATTTCAGAATTATTTTATGGGGCTCAGTTTGTTAAACTCTATCAGCAGCATTTTGTTAAAAACCTATATCTGGCTGCCTTTTTCATAGAAGCAAAAAGTGGATCTTGGTTTGAATTTGCTCATTGGATCACAAATATCTTTATATAAAAGCATATTAATAGTATTAGGGTTTTCATGCTCCTTTTTAATAAAAAAATATTTAAGACTCATTTTTCTAATTAACTTGTGTGTGTCTATAACAATTGGAAGGGATTAGGGAGAACATTAGGGGTAAATTTCAAACCCTTCTTTAAAATCATACATTCCTGTTTAGTTAAATTAACATTGGAAACATTAAAATACCTAAAATTTCTTCCTCTTTAGCTTCATTCATTAAAATTCTCCTATCTTTCTTTTGTTTGGGGTATTGTGATCGTTGAGTGGGGCGAAGAGATTGTGGAGGCTTATGCTCGGTAGTTTGGGTGAAAAGTATTGTGTGATTTCTTTTCTTTTTGGGTCTCATCCCTTCTCTAAAAATCCCTATTTCGCTAGTTGTGAACACAAGGTGTCGTATTATCATAATTCTGTCTTGTATCTATGAGTATTTTCTTCATTTAGCCTTTCTTATTGTTTATGACTATGTGGGAATGTACCTGCCTTCCTTAAATTTAAAGGGGGATGTCTATTTTTCCCACAATTCTGTTTTTGATTTTTTTTAAATGGTTTTCTTCTTATTTTTGTGCTCTGATTTTTCCCATTTCAAATTCACACTGCTCCTTCTTGTAAAGTTTCTATTTACTTTGTTTCTAATAGAAAAAAAGATAGATTTCTTTATCATTTTTATCTCTCCTGTATTTTTTATTTTTGTCTCAATTTTTTCATCCATTTGTTTTGTACTCTATCATGTACAATTTTTTAATTTTTGCAAAAATTCATGAGTAGCTTTGTCAAAAGAATTATCTTTTTCTAGTTGTTCTGATTCTTGTGTTACATATAAGTTTTCTTTTTAGAAATCCACTATAATTTCCACCAGAGTTGTGGAACATCTTTCCATAGCTGTTTCCCATCTATCAGCATTAAGGGATATTTTCTAGCCCATTGGTTTTAATGTCTGAGGCCTCTAGAGCTTAACCCCTCTTCTTTCTAAGAAAGTGATCTTCCACTGTTTTTCAGTTTCCTTAGTGGAAAAAAGGTGTCAAAATCATTGCCATTATTATGGGGGCTAGCCTGTTTCTCTAGTACCTGTTTAAAATTACATTTTGTAAAATTCAGGGTAAAGACAGATTTGTTTATAAAACCAAGTAAAGATATTTGAAATTGCATAGCTTTTGTTACAACACAGAAACACAGGATGAACTGTCACTTCCTCGACAATTTAATGAGCTTAGTGCACAAAGCATACTTTTGAGAAAAAGCTCTTCCTAGGTGGTAAAAATAAAGAAAATAGTGTAAGTTAAACAACATTCTTTAATCAAGTGCCAAGTGCAATGCAGTAATCCAATAGTTTCAATCACACCGAATAAATGTGATAATCCATATAAAGTATATTACCTCAGTTTCCTCTAAATGAAACATTTATAATGACATATTGACAACATATACTAAAATACATTTTGTTACACAGAACACTTTCATTATTTAGCAGGGGGTGGGCGGGAATATAACTTTACTTGTGGTATTTTCTTATTTCCTAGATTTAATAGAAGGGACATTCCAGAAGCACTGTGTTGCCCCTTCTTCCATCCTGTATTAAGCCAGGACTGGTCAAGCTATGGTCCAGCCATGGGGTCAGAGCTTGACATCTCAGCTATTTGATGAAAAAAACAGACCACGTCAAAAGATGTATACATAATCCACACAATGCAATGCAGAGCAAAACAATGTAACAAACTATTCATTAGTGGTGAATCAAGAACAAGGCAGAACAAAAGTAAACAAAGAACAACAGGGCTAACTAGGGAGACATTAATGCTAATGAAATAGACAAAGAAAGTTCCTCCCTCAACAAACTACAACAAATATAATGAAGACATTAACAACAAAAACTATGAATAGAAAAAATAGAGTTGTACATTCATGCACAACAATCTCAAATTCCAAAGCACAGGTTTGACTATTGTAGCATGTTCTGCAATCCCAGGAATACGCTGTTGTTCCACATCTTGTGGTGCCACAGAAGAGAGAAACACAGGTGCATGTTTAAGAGAATTCATAGCCAAACCTATGTACTACCAGGGCATTTAAGCCCATTCATGAAGCCTTCTGCAACACTGCTTTTGGCCAGGATGATTGTCTGCCTTGCTTGGGAAGTTCCCATCCACAATGCCAGGTTTCTCCTAACCTGTCCCCACTTGTCAAAACCACATAATTGTCAAAGTCGGCAAATATGTAGCCATAAAACAAATGCCTGAGGGAAATGCATGTCAAGAGCCAGGCCAAGTGCTAATAGTTTCAATGCTCAAGGATAGCCCTCACACCTAAATATTACCAAAATCTCAGAGAACACTGATATGATGACAGTTTTATATATAACACGCACATCATACCCATCACATGCTGCTTAAACATAAATACATTATTAACTTGTGTGACATTCACATACAGCACTTGAATCCAACAGCATCTACTGTTATCAACCTTTGTGACGCCACATCTTCATACACGCTATACATACTGTATACTTTGACAGTGTGATATAGATCATGGTGTAGTGGATGCTGATCCAGAGGGATGGGTGTGATGGTTCCCCCCACTGCCCAGTTTTTCTTAAAAAAGAAGTATGATAGTATAGTAAGGACTAATGACTAGTGTATGGTGTAAAAATATATGTTTTAGCGGAGTTCCAATACCTGGACTAGGTATCTCCGCCAAATTATACGCTGCTTAGAAAATAGTCCTTTCCCCAGTAACTAGACAACACATATTTCTGGGAGTACAACTGTTTTTTATTGTACAAGCACATCCTTTTATATACGGTCCCCCAGCACGGGGTCCCTATTCATTCACAAGTTAGCCCGCCCTGGTGCATCTGTGTTTGGGAGATTATTGAGTTACTACTTGCTAAGTTAATTATCTCCTGGATACAGAGGACACAACACACAACACCCCAAAAGCACTCGGAAATAAACAGGAACTCCAAAACATCATAGATCCAAGATGAATGTCCAAATTGACAAAATTGCACCTGGGTCCATGTAGAACAGACAAATCACCACCAGGTTAAAGATTGGACCGGCCTCTACAAACTTAATGCCGCAAGTAGTTCCAGAGAGAATGTCTCTGTGGATGGTCAATCGTTGGGAGCTCCTGCAGACAAACAAAAGGGGGCTACCCCTGTCTCTCAGGGAGCATTTGGTCTCTTCAGTCCATAGTACCTTCCCTCCAATTAGCGCTCTCCTGGCAAGTCATAAAGTTGGGCAAAACAGCAGGGGAAGTTGACCGGGGACCATAAGATTTGCTACCATTTCCCGCTAGGGAACTCGCTTTTCTTTGGAACGAAATACATGCCAGTGAGGAAGTGCTTTTGGTGATTTCACATGGGGTGGGGAAGGTACTGAGCCAGGGGTAGTGTTACAGCTCCTTTAGGGAGAATTAACAGGGCAAGTAAGACACAGTTTGCCACATATGTTTTCTCTGTCATGATTATATCTGCAGATTTCAGCCCCTTTATTGATGACTGGAGATGATGATGAGGCTGAGCAACAAATCAAATCAAGCCATTTTAGAGCATTGTCTTCTAGTGCTTTCAGATAAAGTTTGACCCATTTACAGTGTTTGGTTTTTTTTGCACATACATATACATGTAGGTTTATGGTTTTGAACAGTGCATGGTGTCTAATTGGGTCAAGGTTTGAGTACATGGGGTTAAATGAGTAGATGCCAACAAGTTAGAATCCAGAACCCAACCGTCTTTAAACTTCACCAGCCACCACTGTCTTTCCACACCTTGTCTCTTCAGTAGTGTCTTCTGTATGGAAAAAGTACAGTAGGATAAATGACTGGTGCAAAGTTTACCCTGAACTCAAGGGAATACTATGAGAAGCATTGCCTTCTCCTAGTCGGCAGGGAGAGAGATCAGCAATGCTGAGGAAGCCTCAGCACTCGAAACAGGAATACAGTTTTGTATTCTTAATGTAATAGTGTTAGTTTAATGTGTGTATTGCACAAGTACCGTATTTTCCGGCGTATAAGACGACTGAGCGTATAAGACGATCCCCAACTTTTCCAGTTAAAATATAGAGTTTGGGATATACTCGCCGTATAAGACTACCCGTCTTCCAATGCACACCAAATAAAAATTAGCCATGATGTACAGTGAGCAGACAGAGCTACACAGCAAGACATTAAATAATGATAATCTGAAATAGCATTTAAAGCCCAGGTATGTGCCCGGCTGTTTGGGCATATAATCCATGCCTGCTGGTCTAGCACACAGGAGGCTAATTGCGATATATTCTTTTTACTCCCCCCCTCCATTCTTTTTAATCCCCCCTTCCATTCTTTTTAATCCCCTCTTCCATTCTTTTTACTCCCCTCCGTTTTTCCCCCCTCCATTTTTTTTACCCCCCCCCCAATCCTCCCTACATTCTTCTTACATCCCCTTCCCTGTGCACTTCCTTTCAGTCCGGCCGGGAACAGGTAACTGAATCTCCTGTACCGCGCGGTACCCAGCCGGACCGACAGGACGAAGAGGAGCTCGGCCACCCACTCTGCACAGGGAAGGGGAGGTGAGAAGAGAGGCAGTGCGGCAGCCATCTGAGCGCTCTCTATAGAGCGCTCAGGCGGCTGCAGCATTAGAAGGGCCAGCGATGGGGTCGCAGGGCGCCCCTGGCAGCCATATAGACCCTATACCCGGCATATAAGACAACCCCCGACTTTGGAGAAGATTTTTCAGGGTTAAAAAGTCATCTTATATGCCAGAAAATGCAGTATATTATTTACCATATTTGCGTATTGTACATTGTGTAAATATCCAGCAATAAGCTGGACAGAATGATACATCTCCTGAATGCCTAGCTTGAAACAGAGCAGGTTCTCACATCATCCTTATCCTACAGAGTTCAGAGAATTTGAAATGTGTCAATGGAGTTACAAAATATGCGTTATTTACAATTCACTTGTAAAGGATTTGCAAAAAGTATCACCAGAATCCTATATAACATATAAACAATCATGGACCTGCTTTATTATTTTACATGCAGTTTCACATATTATATTCAACACCTTCAGTTATATAATACATGATAAACAGTGAATTGTATTTTTAGCTGCATTTTAAGCATTTTATATATGCATGAAATCACTCTGTATATTTTATTATCCGTTGATGGCACATGTCAGCCATTGCTGCAGAATCACAATTGCCACTCAACTGTCACAAAATGTGAGACATTTCTGAGAGTTAATTAAAATTTTAGCTTTAGGCAGCAGTTGCCAGATTTTTACTGCATACATCTCTGTAGTCCATTAATAATCTTACTATCTGCAAAATTATAGTTAGCACTGTAGATTTTATATTTTATGATGTGTATTTAACCTAAGGATCTTTTAGAGGATAACTGCTGCTCAGTGTAAAGAGATGAGAATACATTATCATTTTAACATTACCATGCTAGCCCATAACCATACGTAAGGAGTCCCAAGTTATATACTAAGTGTGGTTAGTTTTCTAGCTGCAGTCTCCCTTTCTCCTATCAATGCACCATGCTTTTTTTCTGGCCACAGCATGGGCCATATAGTAGATTGCCTTACAGTTGGCTCAAATTGGCAACTTTTACGGTGTACATTCTACAGGTAATGCTACCAGACATAAGGCCACATTAACTTCAAAAGTGGCTGACTGGCAACTTTTTGCTCAGGGGGCAAATACAACTCAAAGGTGCACCAACTTGGCCCCACATTTAAAAAAAAAAAGAAGAAAATTGGATCTCCCTTTGCCGCCCCGAGGCCATAACCTTGGTGGACTTAAGGTAAATATGACCCTATACCATTCTAACTACCAGCTATCTGTCTAGCTTCCTGAGTCCATCCTGATGTGCAGGGTAATGCAGAGGTGAGTGAGTTGGACGGCAGTATCTCAGCAGGGTAGGGAAAAGCAGTGGTGCGGCCGTCTGGGAAAGATTTAGCTTCCTTGCTGCCCCAAGGATAGTAACCTCAATGCACCCCCGAGATATATATATATAACAAATATAATTAAAAAGAATAATTAAATTAACACTGTCCCGATCGACGTTTCGACCCCAAACTGTTTGGGGTCGAAACGTCGATCAGGACAGAGTGTTAATTGTTTTGCTCACATGCAATAAAATATACCAGTTTTTTCCACACAAAAAATCCCGTGAGTGCACCCACTTCATTTTTTTTTTAATTATCTACTAAACGTGGTTTAGCACCAGTGTACTAAATTGTTTCTTATACAGGAAAAGTGAGTGCCAAGTTTTTTTATATATATATATCAGAGCAAGGGAGGTTCATCCTAGCCTGACCTATAGTGACGCGTTGCAGCAGGTTAACATGGCAATGCTCTGAAACATTTCCCGGCTTTGTCCGGCCGTGCTGTCCATTTTTTATTTTTTTTTATGAAATAACCAATTCAATGAGATGAAGTGGTTGTAGTGCTTAGAGTGTCCTTTTAAAAATGCTATTTTCCATACATAAGTATTAACAGGGATAGTATATCCTCCTCAAGATTAAATAAATCGAAAATGTACTCCTTGAAGTTTTCATATCTTTACGTATTTAAAGTTCTTGTTTTCAGTCACAAAATTAATTGATAATAATTTATATGGTCTTTGCATTTTCACTGCAATATGATTGCTTGTCCAACCATTTAAAGTACATAAGGAAAAGATAGTCTGGTACACATATTAAATACACAACATTCTTTGTGTACTTGATTCTCTTTATCAAAACAATCACAATGCATCCTCAATCAAATCTCACTTTGTGGTGTTTCACTTGTTGATGTCATTAGACATGTCAACAGACTGCCCAGGCTTTGATAAAAAAAAATCATCACAGTGCAGTAAGAGCTCTCGGGGTTGGCAGACTCTCCCCCACCCCCCCACACCCCCACTTCTCCCCCTAGTTAATCTTTATTGGATAGTATGAGAAAGCTATTTGGATCTCGAGTTTATGTTGGGATAATTGTATTTGTTTTCTAGACAGGTCTAGACTGCAAACATGACAACATAGTATGTATATTTTAGTTCAGGTCTCCTGACCCTGCATAAATGGCAGCAGAAAAGCATGCTATAAGAGTTGGGCCATTAAAACACACAATAATATATACAAAATTCTGCTGGGAGATGTGCTGTTAACATGCACGTTTAGCTTATCGCTATGAAAATAATATGTTTTTAATAGTGTTGTGTAGTTTAATTTTACCAATTGGCAACTTATCAACAAATACAATTGTTTTGCAAAGTAGTGGCTTAAATTTAAAATCACAGAGAAAACTGACCTTTTTTAATCTGAGAAATAATACACATTACAAACATTGGTAAACTAAATATTCTGTATAAAAGTTAGAAAAATATCTACAAATGTACATTTTTCTGTTTAAAAGTATTGGGACTAATAATCAATGAAATTAAAGGCATTAACAATAAAACCACATCCTGTTTGGAAGAAGGGCTCTCACTACCTCCAGCCAGGTCATTATGTAGCAGGTAATGTCCTATAATTATATGATTAGTAATCGATTTTAATTGAACAGTAATGATGCCCAAACTAATCTGTAATAATTGAATCATTGAAAAGTGGTGCTAGAATTAATTTCAAATAAATGTAACTGACAAGTGGCCATGTCAAACCTAATCTGTAATCAATGAAAAGTGATTAAATAAAAAGTGATTTCTAGACAATGAAGAATGATGTCACAACTGATCTCTAATCCAATTGATAAGCAGTGTTGCCAGAACTAATCTCTAATAATATTATTTGATGTATATTGGGGATGTCAGAATATATCTCCAATAATGCCAAGTAATGAGTAGTGATATCAGAACCTGTCTCTAATTATGCTATGATGTCATGATTGGAAAATTCACTTCTACCTATGTGCATAAAACTTATCTGTTTAGGAATATCCCATTAAGAGTCAATACAGGCATCCTTCAGAGCTTTCAAAAAATAATAACTCTATATATATCTGGCAAGATACAAAAATCTAGAATTGCCCAAGATATTCTTGAAAAAACTCTTAGAGAAGGGGGAGTTTATTTTGCCTGACGTATATCTGATATATAGCGCTTGTATGATGGGTCACCTTCTGGCATATTATAACTTTACTCTAAATAGACCAAGTTGATTGGAAATGGAGAAACTCTATTTAAATAATATCGAACCATCTTACTTATTATGGCTGGATCAAGACAAATTTACAAAATTACGGAATACAAATCCAATAATCAATGGGATTATACATGAGGAAAAGAGTTAAGATATATAAGGGGCTTTTAATGTCAGCTCCTATTGCATTTATGGAACCAGCTATTGGGGATATTAATTTGAAAAATTGGAAGATCACAGGTAACTTGACTATATCAGATATCATAGGTAAGAAAGAAATTCTCCCTTTCATCGAACTCCAAAAAATACTTAGTTTACCTGTAAGTGAAACATTTAATTATCTGAGAGTAAAAAACTTTTTGAATAATAGGAGGATAATAGTGACTAGTATACTAGATGACTTTCTGAGGAGCCAGATCAAAGATAAAATGATATCTAGACTGACCAAATTAATAAGACAGCTCATTCCATATAGGAAGGAAAGAGCATGGCTAATTTGGGAACAGGAATTAGACAGAGTGTTTACTAGGGAAAAGTGGATACAGGGAATCATCTCAACAAAGAAATTTATCCATTGTATTACCTTATTAGAGATCCATTATAAGGTTATTTATCAATGGTACTTAGTACCAACAAAGCTCAATAAGATATATGCCACAACATCTCCAGTATGCTGGTGTTGCGGAAAGGAGATAGGCTCCTTTCTACACATATGGTGGGAATGTACGGAACTAGAAGGTATGAAGGTACATCTCAGGAGTCTTCTGGACCAGCAGCGGATGAAAGATATCCAGATTACTCCTCAGGTATTCATTTTTCATATCGACATTTCAGCGCTTAACAAAAAAGAGAGATTCCTAGTAATTCACACGATGATGGCAATAAAGCTTTGCCTGGCCAGGAATTAGAAAAATAGGGGCTCATTGAATTGGAGAGACATAATGAAACAGATTGAATTCCAACACAAAATGGAAGTCAGTTTTTACTATGATATAAGATCAGCTGAGCAATATAGAGACATTTGGCTCCCTTGGATTGGATTTAGATAACCTGACACCCTTGCCCAAGTCCTCCTATGGGATCTATGTGACCACACCTCGACAGTTCCCCCCATAGAGCGAATGATTGGAATGAGTGATATTATATATCGTTTTTAATTGTTAAAACTCTTTGAATAGTAAGCATATGTGTAATTATGGATACAATTGGTTGAGTATGCTACTCAGTCTACATGCTTGATTAATTAATTAATGTAATGTTCATGAATGTATATAAAAAAGACAATAAAGAAAGATATATAAATAAGAATGTATCTCCAATAATGCCAAGTAATGAGTAGTGATATCAGAGCCTGTCTCTATTTATGCCATGATGTCATGATTGGAAAATTCACTTCTACCTGTCTGTGTGCATAAAAGAGGGGGGAGGTTGTACCTCTACCTGACTGGTTACTTTCGTTAGCTCGGATTGGTGTACGTAATCATCAGGAACTGTGTTAATGTTAAATGTATGCATTCATTACAGTAAAGATCACTGTATCGTTTACAATTTTCATTTGAAATTGCTATATAAATCAGAATAGAACACAGCATAGTGTTGCACAGTTAAAAGCTCATTGTGGAATCATTGTACTTCTTAATTTGTTCAGATGAAAATTATATTTCGATCAATCATTCAATATGGTTTCAAAATTATACAGCTATGTTAACCATCTGTACATAATTCTAGTTAATTTAAAAGGTGCTAATTGAATATAAAGAATCTAATAATATGTTGGTTCTACTGTTCAAATCTTATTTTTCTTTCTAACCCCCCTCCCCACCTCCCCTTGCCCTCGGTCAGTCTCCCTTTAAAATGACTTGGCAGATTTGAAAATAAATGAGTGATTTGCCTATAATTAGCTAATAGCTCTTGTGTGCCCTCTGCGAGAACCACATAAATGACCTGAAATAACATACATATCAAAATCTATTTACAACATCACTCTCAAGCAATAATAACTAGTGTACAACAGTGTGTATTTAATGCATGGGAATTTAATGGATATGTGACTCAATCAATCTTCTATTCACAGGTGTGCAAATGGGTATTTTGGTCAACCATTAGTTCCAGGTGGATCATGCAAGCCATGCCAATGTAGTGGCAACCTTGACTTATCAGTTCCTGGCTGCTGTGACAGTGAGACAGGAGCCTGCCTCAAATGTAGGCCAGGAATAACTGGGGAGTATTGCAATACATGCGCTGACGGTTATTTTGGAGATGCACTAGAGGCACGGAATTGCCAACGTGAGTACATAAATTTTTTGCTATTATTTATTTATTTATTTATTTATTTATGTTTTCAGTAAGACAAAAATAAAATGGAGTTTTATTTCATCCGAATTGAATATCAAGCCCACAAAATGCTTTTACTTTGGTACCTCACACCACTCAGATTAGCTCAAATGCAGGTCTGGCTAGAGGCGACTCTTTAATTAGAAAAATAGGTGGCCACCTGAGACCTGAGTTGTTAGGTCTTTGGTCCATGACTAAGTGACTGACTAAGGAACGCAGCCCGGTGGCATGTCCTGTATGCCACCAGGCAGTGCTATATTTGCCGTGAGGCAAACAAGGCATTTGCTTTGGGCGGCACTTTCCAGGGGGTGGCAAAAAACGCCGCCCCCAGATCCCCAAATGCCCAGGCAAATGTATTGTTAACCTCGGGGCAGGCGGCCACCTGAGGTCAAGGCAGGTGTCGAGGGAGCGCTTATTTGTGAGCTCTCCCTGCTCAGCACCCAGAGTGATGCTGGGAGCCGTAATATGACATCACTTTCCATCTCCCAGCATCACTCTGTGGCGCGCAAGGGAGCTGAGCAGGGAGAGCTCACATATCAGCGCTCCCTCACCTCCTGCCTGGACCTCAACTGACCGCCTGCCTGCCTGCATGCCTTCCTGCCCAAACAGCCCTGCCAGCAACACCACTGGACCCCAGGTATAAAATCCACCCAGCTCTCCCAAAAGTAGGGAGGCTGGGTGGATTTAAATTAAAATAAAAAAAATAACCTGTGAGTATTGGGGGTGGGGGTGGGGGAGGGGAATATGTGTGTGTGTGTGTATTTATTTATGTATGTATGTATGTCACTGTGTGTGTGTGTGATTTTGTCTGAGTGATTGTGTGTCTGTAGGTGTGTATGCATGTCTGTGAGGGAGCCTGTGTGTCTGAGTGAGTGAGTGTGTCTGTGAGTGAATGTGTGTGTATGTGTATGTCTGTGTGTGTGTGTGTGTCTGAGTGATTGTGTATGCCTGTCAGTGATGATGTGTGTCTGTCAGTGTGTGTCTGTGAGTGAGTCAGTGATTGTGTGTGTCTGTCAGATTGTGTCAAATCAGTGAGTGTGTGTATGTCAGTGTCACCCCACACAATATCATCCCCTACACACACTGTCACCCCCCAACATACTATCATCCTCCCACACACATTGTCCCCCCACATACTGTCATCCTTGCCCAAACACCTTGTCGTGCCCACACACACACTGCCACCCCCCCCCCACACACTGTCACCAACACATGCACACAATGTTATCACCACACATCCCCACACATCCCCCAACATAGCTTTGCCATAAATACAATGCACAAAGGCCACAGGCAACCGTGCATACACACAACACACCACACCACACCACAAACAGCTACCCCACGCATATACTGTTCCCAAGCACAATCATACACATGCTCACAGAGACATACATTTACACACAAAGATACTCTCTGTCAGACACACACTTTCAGGAACATATACAGGTAGACAATGCCATACTCAGATATACACACATTATGACAGTATGTCTGTATTTGTCAATGTGTATGTATCTGTGCATCATTGTGTTTGATGTGTGTGTGTGTGTGTGTGAATATGCGTGTATCAGAGTGTGAAAATTTAAGCATGTATTGGTGTGTTTATGTCTATGGCTGCAATGTAAAGGTCCCTCCTTTATATATCACTTAGAGTTTTTCATACATTTTCGGTTCCCAGAACCCTCATCTGTTTTACACAGGTGTACACAGTTCCAACTCTCTCTTCCCTTAGTTTATGCCTACCTCCAATCATGAAGAACATGCCAAATGTAGCTCATTCAAGCACACAAACACAGAGTACCTCTTCCAGTTTGCTTCCCCCAACCCAGCACATACGGGTATGTACACCATATATATTAAAAATAAATAAAATATATATATATATATATATATATATATATATATATATATATATATATATATACTATCTGTATAGTTGCAATGGGTAGAAAAAATAAATAATAATGAAATAGTAAATATATGTAGATAAATCAATCAGAATATACTAAGTACAGGAAAATTACTCTGTCTATTATAATAACCATACTATGTGATTGAGGGTAATCAGCAGTTTTTGTTTCCTTCTCTCTTAAGCATGCAACTGTCATATCAATGGCTCCATGTCTTCAACTTGTAACTTTAAAACCGGACAATGTGAGTGTAAAAATAATGTCACAGGACGTCAGTGCGATGAATGCTTGGTAAGTTTGCAAATGTGTTGTATTTTCGTAAAACCAGCTTAATTTGGGGCACTAGCTTTATATCATGTATATAAAAGTGCTCTCTTTCTGTATTACCCTTGTATTCAGTACATTACAGGTATTGAACAAATCCTTAAAAAAAAAAAAAACATGAGTCCATTTAAATTTAATGAACATCATTTGATAGTTCTGCAAAACCAGAACTTATTATTATGTAATGGAATTGTGCATGGTGAAAAAAAATGTGGTTTGACTGAATCAGTACACTTGAAAACATTTTTTGTTTGGGTGGATAACAATTTGGCCATGTGACGTTTCGATTTGGATGGATTTAAAGACATACGATCATTTCAGCGAAATAGATTTCGATACGAACATGAAAATGGGCCAATCTATATACTACAAAATATGTACAGAATATACAAAGATTATGTATATATTTTGCAGTGCATTAATAGGTGCATTTGATTCAATTTGACTCAAAGGTATTTCAATGTTGGGAGGCTGCTTACTGAAAAACAGCTTCCCACACACACTGTCACTTCCTCTCACACATACTGTCACCCCCTCCCATACACTGTCAACCCCACACAACACTGTCAGCCGCTCACACACTCTGCCACCCCTACACACTCATACACACACACACACTCTGCCATCCCTCACACACAAACTGTCATCCCTGACAGACACATACACACTGTCAACCCCCACACAATGTCATCCCCCACACACACTGTCACTCTCCATTTAAAAAAAATGTATTTAGTAAAAAGAAGTGACCAATCAAAGGAAAAAGGATGAACAGTAAAAAAGAGAATCTGTATTTATATATTACAAATGTATTACATATGTATCAATATATATTATATTTATTAGAAATATAGCTGTTCTTTTTTACTGCTTCTCCTTTTTCTCAGTCTCTTGGTTACTTCTCACTTTCTCTGTGAATACAATTAACAATTTATGTTCATGGCTGTCCCTCTAGCCATCAATCATCTTTTTTTTTTCTCACCACAGCCAGAACACTGAATCATGATACAAATGAAACTGTTTATCTATTGACTGTTTCAGTAATTAATTTGCAATTTATATATGTGTCAATTATTTCAGGATATGTTTATATAGCGATTTAGAGTTACAAAATGCTGATGTCCTGCCAATTGCCAAAAATCCACACAAATTGCAATTTGTTTGAAGCCAAATGCACAATTCTATTATTTAAAAAAAATACATGTACTGGTAAATTTATCTACAAGGAAGGTACTAAAATATGGCTCAGATTTGGCTAACCATTCCAGTCTTGTTTTGTTGATGGTGATTTGAGCCCCTAGTGATTTGAGAAATATAGTAGATGCAATGCATGTTTTCACTAAACTTGGAATAGCAAAAGTTGTTAATACCTCCAGGTTCAAAGATTAGAATCACATTTTCCCGTTTTAGAGTTGATTATTATACCCCTTGGGGAATTTATGAATAGACATCTCTCTATCCTCTCTGCTTCTGCAAGCAAACTGATAAATATAATCTCTCCACAAAGGTCAATATGAATTGTGCATTAGAAACATTTGTCGCTCGGATCTCTGGAAATATTGTTGGATCTATTCATGTCAATTGTTCAGCATTGTTCCGACATTATATTGTCAGAGCCAATTCACATGACGTTGAATCGTCAATGCGTGTGTCAATGTTTTTGATCCAGTTTTTGTACTGATATGATTGAAGAGGAGAGACAGGTTTAAATCCCAATAGAATAAAAATAATCATGTATGATCAAATTATACATGGATTATGTCTGCATTAAAAAGGTCCATATTATAACTAAATTAGACCTACAAAGAGCTCTTTCATCCAATAAAGGAAAAAAATCTGAGTTTATTATAACAGGCCATTCATCAAAGATCCTATATTAAAATGTAATGTTACACTCGTTTAACTGTGGCAGGGCTGTATAAAGCTACAAATGCCAAATAACCTGAATATTTATGTAACACTCAAATACTCTGTAATGCCTGTAATGCCTTTATACATTTATTTTTTATTTTAAAGCCTGTCATGAAAATCAACTTTCTTTTTAATTCCTAGCATGTTTAGGACTTTAGGTTACACAGCAAATCCAGTGTTAAACCATTGCTTGCATAATTATTTTACAATATGTATGCCCTAGTTTTTATACAGGCAAATCTTAAACTGAACAAAACAATGAGCTAGCCACCAAGCAGGACTAAAAATAGACCAAATAGGGAGATAATTAATAAGATATGGCCAGCTGGGGACAGAATGTGGGTGCAGCACCCTGCAGCAGCACCACAGCAAGGTAGTGGCACTGTGAGGTACTGCACCAGACTTGAGAGATCCAAACACGAATGAGTGTATATGGAATTCTGACAAATTTCACAAAGCTGATCAACCACACAACTCAAGTAGAACAAGCCTAATTCAATTAATTAAACTGACATGAAATTCACTCTATAGTAAACAAAAGAAACAATGTCCCTGTTAATGATGTACAAAATGGTATTTCAGTTTTTCAAGAATAAAAAGCATAAATTCTGCATTTAGTTGGACTATATGTTAGGTCCTACTAGCTGTATGTTACCTGTCAGACTATATAGCTTAGGCACACTAGGCATACACTCCAAAGGTCAAGTTAGCCCTGTCAGTGCCACCAGCACTTCCACATTGCTGAAATTACAAAATAAGTTATAAAAAAAACTTGAGAATTCATATATCCCAGATGCATTTTTTAGTTATTTTAATATTAATTAAATGTTTATTGCGCCAGATAGCTCTGATTTTTCAGGTCTTTGAATAAGACAATTGAGATTTAGAGACCAGGAACTGTTACATTACATGTAAAATAAGAGAGAGCATTAAAGGACCACTATGGTGCCAGGAAAACATACTTGCTTTCCTGGCACTATAGTGCCCTGAGTGTGCCCCCACCCTCAGGGTCCCCCTCCCGCCGGGCTGGATGGAGAGGAAGGGTTTAAACTTACCTCTTTCTCCAGCGCCGGGCGGGAGACTATCCTCCTCCTCGGCTGAATGCGCATGCACGGCAGGAGCCGCACATGCATTCAGCCAGTCCATAGGAAAGCATTCTCAATGCTTTCCTATGGACGCTGGCGTCTTCTCACTGTGAAAATCACAGTGAGAAGCACGCAAGCGCCTCTAGCGGCTGTCAATGAGACAGCCACTAGAGGCTGGATTAACCCCATTATAAACATAGCAGATTCTCTGAAACTGCTATGTTTATAGAAAAAAGGGTTAAACCTAGCTGGACCTGGCACCCAGACCACTTCATTAAGCTGAAGTGGTCTGGGTGCCTATAGTGGTCCTTTAATTCTTGCAGGTAGAATGATGGCATGTAATAGCCATTTAGGACCATATTTAGCTGAGATATACATCAGTGCTGATAGATAAAAACATGTTTTACCTTGCTGAGATAACAATAGAATAAAAACTGTAAAACAGTTAAGTATTTTTTTTTTTAAACTTGCTATAACTAAGTCATCAGTGCACAATGTTTTACAATAGTATATATGAATAGATTACTTTGCATCAAGATTATTACAAAATACAAAGGCAATTTTGTATTTCCGAGACATTTAGAATATCTTAAATTGCCTAAATGTAGATTTTTCGTTCAAATTAATATTTAGCAGCATTATTTATTTATTCACTTGTGTACTTATTGGACAGATTGCATTGCAGTTCAGAAAGTGAGAATCAGGCCACACTTTGCTGATCAAAAAAATGCCACCAAAGTATCTTGTTTTCATAATGCTCCCTTTTCTCTATCTCATAAAAAAGGTTTTCTCAATTCCTTGCTGTGAAAACAAAGAACATTGATCAAACTATATGCATGATCATCTATCATTTAATTACAACTACTATTTGTTGCTTGAAGAATTTCTGAACCCACATCAAATATTCAGTATTTGTTGTCAGCCTTTATGTTTGTTGGAAAGACATTATGCTCACTCTTGTACTATTACAAAGCAAGGCTGTCAAAACGCAGTAGTATGACAATCTATCCTGAATTCTGTTTCTTTTCTGTCCTTTAAGACTTTTTTCTTCTATTCTTCCTTTTTCTCCTTTGCTATTAATATAAAAAGCCCAATTGCTGGTGGGATCCTGAGAAGCAAATATGCTTGCCGTGTGGCTGCAGTCCTAGTGGGTCTATGTCACTGCGTTGTGACATAACTGGGAGGTGTATCTGTAAACCAGAGTTCTTTGGGAAGCACTGTGAATTCCGAAGACAAGGGTATGACAGAAAAGATGCTGTTCGGGCATCCCAGAGTATCCAAGCTCCACCTAGAAGATGGAGCCAAACCAGTTCCAGAGGGTGTCCCCGTGGTGCATACAAACCAACCATTTTGGTAAATCATTATGCAGTCTGTAACTGCATGGTCTGGTGTTTGTGCATGCACATCTGGGGTCAAGAAAAAATGACAATCCCTGAGAAAGTTGAGTGTGTGGCTAATACTAACCCTGTTTAAATTCTTCTCAAGTCAGATAAATGCTACACATTTATTATATGTGTGATCTTCATAGTGTTTTTGTATGTTATGATATACAATAGCTTCTACCATCTAAGGCATCTTAGTAAAAAAAAAATAATGGTAAGTACAAGGCACTGGCTAATAAAAGATTAGATAACATAGAGACAGATAGAGAAATTAAACTCACACGTCATGATTACATAATACTCATTACAATGTTTGAAGACGTAATTGGGGCTTTCATCCATACATCATTTGTGATCAATACCTGCAAGTAAAGGTGAGCTGTAAAGTAGTAGACTGTCAGGACTACTACAGAATAAAGTTCCTATGGACAGAATTGCATTCATTGACTGAAACTGGTCAGCTGATGCTCCCAGCCAATTAATGGCTGGCAGGATCGAATGGCTAGTGGGATCAATGGGATCAACTGGAGAAGCCAGCAATGACCACAGGAGGACCTTCGGCACCTGGCAGGAACCCAGCTAAAAAGCAAACCATTGCAAAATGGTGTGCCTCATTTCTAGGAAATGGGGCTATGGAACTCCTGACATCATAGCCACCACAGGCTAACCCACTAAGTGAAATAGCAATGTAAATTAATTCCTAATGAAATTGCATGTTTGCATTGCATTGCAAATATAAAGAAATACAATATAATATAAAATAATAGCACAACACTAGGATAACAATATATTAGTAATACTATTGAAACGAGTACAGAATTTAAGGTGTGTGATCGAATCAACTCAGAATTTGTAGAAGGGGTTGAAACTATACATTTTCATGCTGGTATTCCTCCTAGCCTGAGGCTAGTGTTTGGTTTACACGTTTATATTGTGATCCAGGTCACTGGATAACATAATGCTTTTACAATTACATAATACCATGCAATAACATAAGGCTTTTAGTGCTACTGGAAAAATGAATGGCATAATAGATTTTACCTGTGTGGTATACATTACAATATATTTAGACATCAGTGAACTAAAGTTAGAGAAATCAATTTAATAAGGTTCCTGCAGAGCAGTGAACTGTATAAATAATGTGCTGACTGCCTCTGTGAAGAAAAAGAGGTAAACTGAATCAAAACAAAACTAAATTATAATATATCAAGAGTGATACAAAATATTATAATTTAATATGCAACTACACACCATATTATACATTGCTCTTGGCATCATAACACTGTCTCATTAAAATGGTTATGGTGCCTGAATTTCTTAAAGCCCATCCCATGGTTCAGTGTTAAACCATTTTAATCAGTTTAATAATGACCGCCCCTCTTTACCAAATAAGACACAGCAGCTGGAGTGAAAGGTTGAACATGTCAGCTGGGTGCGCTCAACCCATCATTGCTGCCCATTGCTGGTTTAGCTTGATATGTGTCAGGGGTCTGGTCGGGAAGTGGTGGTGACCAGTACAGCAACCTCTATGGCAGGAGTGGGAAACCATTGGCCCTCCAGATATTCTGCACTACATTTCCCATAATGCTCTCACAGCCATAATGCTGGCAATGCATAAAGGGACATGTAGTCCAAAACATCTGGACTACTATTCTGCTCTATAGGGTGGACATAGAATGCAAAAAAAAAAAAACAATATAAACACAAAACAAGGCAACAAATAAGTGTATTGATTGATTGTCAAGGAAGACACATAAATAACTTACAAACACAGATAACTGAATGTAGGAGAAGTGCCTCTGAAAACAGGGAACTCAGTCAGGGCCTCTGTATACAGGGAAGCAACCTGCTCAGGAACACAGGACAAAAAGACCACACCAACATAATTAATAGAAATGAACTGGCAAACAAAGGGATGAGGCTCAACTAAATAGGGAGAAGATGATTACAAAGTAAGGCCAGCTGGGAACAGAGAGTGATCTCAGTCTGGGTGCAGCAGCCTGCAATAGCACCACAAACAGGTAGTGGCATTGTGAGCTATGGGTTTAGAGTAAACCGAATCGTGACAGTATGGCTAATGCAGAGTTATAATGTGCCTTAACCATACTCCCAGTGGAAAAGGGGAAGAGCCATGGGTACGCTCAGTCAGTATTACACCATTCAAAAACTAGTTTACGCTGAACAGACTTCAGGCACCATAATAATTTCAATGAGAAAAAAATGCTAGTTGTCTTTATACAATGTCAGTGTGAACTGTGCATGCTCTTTAAGATCATTATATAGCAACAATGTTCAGGCTGGCAATGTGTTTTATGTTTGTTTTCTTTTCTAATCTAGTTGTACACTTTTTGCATGGACTCATTATATTTCTTTTAGTCTTACTAATATTTTTCCAACTTCTTTATCAGCCACAAACGTATGGTCTGCAGTATTCCAAGGGCTGTATTCCCTGCAACTGTAACTCTTTTGGTTCCAAATCTTTTGATTGTGATGACAGCGGACAATGCAATTGCCAGCCTGGTGTAACTGGGAAGAAATGTGATAGATGTGGTCACGGATATTTTGATTTTCAAGAAGGAGGATGTACACGTATGTACAATTTAATTTTACTTCTTTATCTTTCTGTACTTTGTTTATAAAATAAATGGTATGTGACTGTGCCCTAAAATTTAGTTTATAGATTTATTAGACTGTTTTAGCTTAGCCTATCCTATCATAGGATCTCAGTTACTTATGTTGCAAAGGTATTTTCTAATGGACTTTCTTAACTGAATGTAATCAATAGAAGGACTGTGGTGTGTTTGGTACCGGTGTAAGTTGAAAACAGGACGCAAAGGGCTGTAATTAATCAATATGTTGCTTTAGCATTCTCATTATACCTTTGAACATAGGGCTTATTCCTTAAAGAGACACTATAGTCACCAAAACAACTTTAGCTTAATGAAGCAGTTTTGGTGTATAGATCATGCCCCTGCAGTCTCACTGCTCAATTATTGGCCATTTAAGAGTTGAATAACTTTGTTTATACATTCTAGTAACACCTACCTGCATGTGACTGCATGTGACTTACAAGGCCTTTCTAAACACTTCATGTAAAGAGTCATCTAAGGTTTACTCTTCCTTTTTTTTATTATTATTATTATTATTATTATTGCCATTTATATAGCACCAACAGATTCCGTAGTGATATACAACCTTTATTGCAAATCCTATTCAATTTAGAACTTATTTTTTCCTGCTCTGTTAATAGCAGGCTCTGCCAGTCACAGCCAGGGGAGGTGTGGCTAGAGCTGCATAAACAGAATCAAAAGTGATTTAAGTCCAAAATGGCAGTGAATTGAGCAGTGAAACTTCAGAGGCATGATTTATACACAAAAACTGTTTTATTAAGCTAAAGTTGTTTTGGTGACTACAGTGGCCCTTTAAAAAAATACTTGCTTTAATTACTTGAGTAATGAAGCATGCTTCATTGCGATCTATTCAGTAGTAGGTTATATGCTGGGCTTTCCATCTAGTAGGTTACAAGCTGAATTATTCATATATTCTAGAACCGTAAACATGTCACATGAGAATTCTAGTGGAACTTGTGCATGCTTCATATCAGTCATAAAAAAACATTATTTAAAGGGATCCTACAGTGCCAGGAAAACAAACCCGTTTTCCTGGCACTATAGGGTTATTAAGCACCCCTCCCCCCCTTCCTCGGGGCTCCCCTCCCGCATGACTGAAGGGGTAAAAACTGAAGGGGGCAATGGCCGCGGGCATGTTAGACCTCCCCCCCACGGGCCTGAAGCGTCAGATAACGGACCAAATGTCTGTTTGGGTTCCGGTTAGACAGCCACAGAGGGCAGACTTGGAGCTGCAATGTAAACATATGTAAAAATGTTTTACATTGCAGCACTAAGTAGAAAAGGGTCACAGCACCCTAACTACTTCAATTAGCTGAAGTGGTCTGGGTGCCTACATTGTCCCTTTAAGTTATTGCTGTAAGTTACAAGGGGTCTTTGAAAAGCTTATATTAACTTGCAGAATCAGTTTTATTCATATTTTTCATGACTGAATCTACTTACCTTTGCGTCTGCCTCATGTGCTCATAGCTGCTCTTTCATGTACGACTTAGCGAGAAGTTTATCTATTCCATAATAAGCCCTTGCCCAGTGATCCTTTAATTGTTTCACCACATATTGCTAAGAAAGGGAGAAAAATTGAAGCTAAGAAAATTTTCATACAACCACTATAGTTATATAACTGTATAGAACAGGGGAAGGCAACCTTCGGCACTCCAGATGTTGTGGACTTCGTCTCCCCTGATGAAAGGATGCCTACGAAGGTGCTAGTACAATGGAGAAGTCACTAGGTTTGCACATATACTGATGTTTTGAAAGATGTTAATTTTATATAGTTATCTTTCTAATTGATGCAACAATTATATTTCTTCCACACAATTACGCTTGGTCCATAAAGAAAGAATTACAGGACAAACTGTGAACAACATACTGAACATCACGTTGCACATTCCTGCTTATGGTATAACACTATATAGCAGCAATTCTTTACATTAAAATTTTTTTAATTACATTGGCAATGTGTACCTGATTTGTATTTAAGAATTACACATTGTAATTGGAAATGTTTAATAATATTATAGACCCACCTTAAATCCATTCTAAAAGCATAAACTAATTTCAGGTATTAAACAAATATGCACAATATGTATATGCACAATATTCTCCAATGTACAAATAAACAGACATATTAGTGTTTATCCTATGCCATAAGCTTAAACCAATTTATAGTGTATTACTAATCATGTTTTTGTGGTTTTACTATGACTGTGTAAAGATGTGTTTTTGTAATTATATACTGAAACGGTGAGTAACAACTAGTACACTGCCAAGACAGTTTGCTTATAAAGGTAACATTTTGCTTTTGTTTCCCGTAAAGCCTGTGAATGTTCTCATGTTGGGAATAATTGTGATGCTGACACTGGTCACTGTGTTTGTCCTCCCAATACTATTGGAGAACAGTGTGATAAATGTGCACCAAACCACTGGGGATACAGCATTGTCACCGGATGCAAGGTTAGTGGATATACTTTCTCAGTGGGCTAAGTTATGGCCAGCCTAGGTAACTGCACAGTTATAGACATAAACATTAAGATTATCTGTAGCTTTATTGACCAGTTACCTTATTTTCTTTTAGTTTAAATTGACGACTACTGTTTTGAAGTCTTTTATTTTGTATTTCATTCTGTGATTGGTTAACTATGCATTGCTAGCTAAAGGGAAGCTTTTTTTTCACTTGTACTAATTAAACATTTGAATATCAAAAATAGAAACCTATTTAATGTTTATTAGCAAAAATAATACAAAATTACTTGAACAAAAATAGAAGTAAATCCTTGTGAATATGAAGAGCCTAACTGCATACCTCGTAATAACTAGGTTGCATGCAAGACAGTTTATGGCTAATTGGGTAATTAACTAAACACTGAATTTTAACCGAATTCCGACTACACTGGCACTTCTTATATTTACTAAAACTAAACATGGACAGGAGGATTTGGTAGGTCCAAGCAAATCTGTAGCAATTGCCCAGATGCATTCGCTGTGCAGAATAAAATCAAAGTTTAGCATTCAGAATATTCACAGACCACCAGTTTTAAAGGAACACTTCAGACATCATAACAACATAATCTAAATAAAATGTTCATGGTGTCCGGAGGCCCTCGGGCGCACTCTTACCTCAAGGGGTTAAACTGTTCTTGGTGTCACCCCAAAGATGCCTCCAGCCTTGATATCCCCCAGGTAGCTTCTGAGAATTTAGTTTTATGAAGTGCGGAGTGCCACAAGGCAGGGGCACCGTTTATTGGCTGAGAGTGGTCAGCTAATCAGTGACCCCATTTGCAAAACTGGCTTGGAAAAGATGAGATTTTTTCCATGCAAGTGTTGTAAATGGGGAGTCATAGATTGGCTGACAGCGTCAGCTGACCACTCTCAGCCAATCAGTGGTGTCCCTGCGTGAGGGCTCAAAGAATTCTGTTTATATGGGATCTGCTAGGTTTGGAAGTGCCCTTCTGTCCTCATTGCAACAAGAACATACATTTTTGATTCAGTCATTGATGTCTTATTTTTGTTTGCTGCATTCTTAGACTTATATACTGCTTTATTGTGTGAAAGATCTACCAAAGGGTTTTGCTTTGAAAAGTGATGCAAATATATATAAGGATAGGAGTCATCAATGGAATAGGTCAGCTGGTTTCCATTGTTATTGCCCCACTTCATTATAGCACATTGATAAATCTCCCTCAATGTGTTTACTGATATGAGTGAGAAGGCATTATGCACGAATCAGAAATTTCTATCTTCAAAAAATTATAAAAATGGATGTCCAGCTTTGGTAGATGATGTCATTGCATTTGCAGGTAATAAGCAATTTCTCAGTTTTAAACCAGCTGTTTAATTCATCTTGTTTTATCTAGACTTGCATCAATAGAAATATGGTTATTTTTACAATTCTTGACTCTCTGTCGGAAGCTTTCCTGTATTTACATATTTATTTCTAGAATCCAATTTCTGGGCAGGATTCATTTAGTTAGTTTACTATCAACGATTTATCTAGAAAGCAGAGCAATTTGATTTTAGTAATAGAAAGTTTTACTTACTAACAAATAATCTGGTAAAATAATGTAAAAGGTATAGTAAAGTATAGGAAAAAGCATGACATAAAATAACATTGCAAGTGCAGTTTAACTATTTTAGACATGCAAATAAGCTCCCTTCTTTTACACAGATCCACTTTTTAAGAGCAAAGGTGGGTCACTGGATAACATGGAAATACATGAACTGATTTTCACTAAATTTCTTCACTGTTGGTTTGATCAGTAGATGCAAGGCTGCCATTAAAAATTGCATGGTCCCATGCAGAATCATTTTGCCGCTCCCTCCCCCCTCCCTCAACCCGTAGACAAGCACCACAACGTAATACGCAGACATGAATTTGCAGACACACACAATAATATACTTAGACATACACTGTCATACATGCATACACTCAGGTTCACACAGATATACAAAAATACAATTAGCCACACACACTCAGATACAATCAGGCATACATTTAAAGACAGAGAGCCAGATATACACACACGGCCTTTGACATGAAAACACACACTCAAACATAGACACACACTGTCAGACACATGCATGGGCAAGAACACATATTTAGATACACACTCTCTTAGATATTAACAGAACACACACTGAAATAAATCCCTACTTTAGCCATCATCTGGCATGCATATCGCTTTCATGCAGGAGAGTGGTTTTGCTGCTTAAAGACGGCAACTGCACAATCTCTGAAGTTTAGTGGGATCTCCCAGGAGCAGTCCAGCAGCTCCCTCCCCCCATTCCTCTGTTTGTGCTACAACAGGAAGTAATTTGAAGTCACTACCTCCCAACATATCATTGCTGCATAAGAAGTTAGTGAGCTCAGCAAGCTGTTGAGGGGCCCAGGTCTGGGGTGCTCCTTGAATGGGTAAAGTTTGGGTAGATAGAAATATCTCCCCAACCCAGAATGTATAGCATTAAAGGCCAATGCATGTCCCATCGCTCGTCCCATCGCTCGACACTAAACACATCATGGACATTCCCTGAGTGGTTGGCTTAGCATTTATTGGTGCATGAAATAGAATTTAACTAGACTACAAAATACATTAGTCTGTTTATTTCTGGCCCACGAGCATATCAGTGAATAAGAAAATAGCAGTGATGTTACATGGAATATGTAGCTTTTCATTTTTCCTATTTCTGAATCTATCATAATTTTCTCTGTGCTTATACTATTTTATGATTACATAAGTGACATTTTAACATTTATCACAGTCAAGATGACACCTTGATGCCAAGCTACCCAGAACATTTTATGTGTAGTTGTTAAGGACATATACAGGTACACTGTATTTGTCTCTTGCTAGGTTCACAAATAACTTTGGGCAAAACAGCAGTTAGAAGATGAATACTATTATATGAAATGGACACAGGTAAAATAAAAATGGTTTCTGATCAATCTATAGGGCTTATGATCAATCTATGTCAGTGCACACTAGTAAATTTGTGTGGAGTACAATAATCAAATATTTATTTTAATATAAAATGGAAAGTAAAAAATATGCACAAAGTACACACCTTTTCATGTTACCTGTAAAGAATACACACATAGACCTCCCAGTGGCATGTCTTGAGACAGTTTATATTCAGTCCATGGTTTAAGTGTTCGCTACTAACAAATCTGAAAGAATGATGATGATATTTCAATTAACTGTATGCAAAATAACACAATAATCCTTGTCTACTAAAGTAAATATATTGCATTATCCATGTTACCCATGTTAGCCGTATAAGCTGCTGTAACCTTACGCATGTGGCTGTTAACTCACATCACTGCAAATAGAACATCTATACTTAAACACTTCCCTGTAGGTTTGTTTGAAGGATATTTCTGTGACGTATAGAGGTGAAAGAGACAAATTGAATTACAGACCTAACCATATTCAACTGTATCCATATATACTTTTATAGGAACTACACAGTGACAATATGTTACGAAAAATAGTTAAACCAGCTAATATTTATAATATTTTCATCAATTATATCATTTTATGTCATGGGTTTTGGGTGAAGGGCTCGCTTTGCTGAGATTTGAACAAAGTCACTTAACTTAAAGTCTTTATTTAACTGTGTGGTCTGATTACACAGGAGAGCTAATGTAGCTCAAATTGCTGAAAGCATAATGCTGGCAATGAGAGAAAGGTGTCAGAACATACATTGCATTGCAGTTTGATGTGTATGGGGCTGTGTAGCCACAGACCGGTCAGAGTGCCCATGATGACCTATGTCCACTGTCAAAAATACCTTTAATGGGGATATAGGCATATAATTGGACCATGGAGCAGTAAAAAAAAGTTGCCTGGTCTGATGAATCACATTTTTATTTAGATCAAGTGGATGGCTGGGTATGTGTTATGTTAACCTGCAGAAGAGATTGCAGCAGGGTACACTATGGGAAGAAGACCGGCTGGCCAAAACAGAGTTATGCTCTGAGCAATGTTCTGATGCGAAACATTGGGTCCAGACATTCATGTGGATTTTACTTTGACACTCTACATAGAGATTACAGAGATTGTTGCAGACCATGTAACCACTTCATGGCAATGGTGTTTCCTCATGGCAGGATAATGCACCCTGCCACACTGCAAAAGTAGTTCAGGAATGATTTTGAGGAACATGGCAAACAGTTCAAGGTGTTGCATTGGCCTCCAAATTCTCCAGATTTTAATCCAATTGAGCATCTGTGGAATGTGCTGCAACAACAAAAACTGATCCATGGAGGCCCCACCTTGCAACTTGTAGGACTAAAGATGTGTTACTAATACCATAGTACACATTCAACGGTCTTGTGAAGTCCATGCGTGATGTTTTAGATTTGTATGCATCTATCTTATTATAGTATATTGTTATGTTTTATTTGAATTTATATCTATCTTCGTTTAACCTTCAAATAGCATTCACTAACCTTATCTATTTTTAAATTCAATTGCCAAAACTTTATAAAGACTTTGTAAAATGGCTGCTGGAGCATATCCAGTGGAACTGATAAAGCAATACAAGTCCATTAGAGGACCAATTAGGCAGCTGCAAAAAATGGACTTTGTAAAATAGCCACCTTTGAGGAGATGCAGCCATGAGAACTGAGGACATGCATCCATGAGACTTCCAATATGGCAGCCACAAAAAGGTGTAGGGATGTAAGGATAGTGCTGGAAGTGACATTACGGATGTGACATAGGCGGGACCACTCCTGAAAGGGCGTGAAATTGGGCTTTATATACAGAGACTGTTTTCCATAAATTTGTGCACCTGAGGAAGAAGGAAACAGGGAAACACATTCATGCGTTCATTCTTATGGGAATGGCATTGTGGCAATATACTTACCTATTTATGTTTATTGAAAAAAGTATTGCCTTGTTTTAATCAGTGGTGCCTTCTTTCCTTATTCTGGAGGGTCTGCCGAAGGAATATCTGTTTTGGATCCAATATTAATACCTATGTTGAAATATTTGAGCCAGTATATTAAGGTTTGAGACCATAAGAAATGTTTGAAACACTTTTTACCCATCTATATACAACTTGTATTGTACTATGATGTTTACATTTTTTTTCTTTTCAGTCACATTTAAAAAGGATTCCCATATGGTACATGTATTTTTATGTATTATATAGTCACCTTTATTCACACAAATTGCACTGTTCACCTATCATTGTGTATTGTTTTTTACCATCTACATGACGCCTTTACATTGTTTTTTGTTGCAAAACCTCGTTATGGCATGATAGAAGGGTTGATAATAACCTCGTTGTTTTTTCATCTATTCTTCGATCACGTACCTTTAGTTCAGCTATTAGTCAATGGATTGTTCAATAGATGATTACTACAGGGAATTAAATTTACTGTAAGTGCTTATACACACAAATGACATGAGAACTCCATTATCCTTGCAGGAGAAATGTCACTACACATGTTCATAATATTAAACATAATGTCAAGGAGCCTCTATGGCTCCCCAAGATCGTGTTCTACTTCAAAAAAGCATGCACTTACAAAAGCAATTGAATTGCTAAAGGTCACGGTTGAATTAAGCTATATGTACGTGAGCATTCTATTCTCAGCCTTTGCTTTGGACCTGACACATATATTTAATGCTAATCTTTTTTTCCAATACTTTTCTGTTCATATTAATTCTTCTGCTTTGTAATGTCGCATGACACCAATAACAGTGAAAAGCAAACAATTGTATACGTTTCTATAGTGAGTGCAAGTGTTACTTGTTATTGCATGTTTAGCAAAATAGACAGTTTCTCTTGATATTAGGGAAATCTGCACAGTTATTCTTTTTAAATATAACTTTTTTAAACGGACACGCTAAGCCCCTAAAGCACTTTAGTTTACTGATATGCTTTATGTGTGAAAAGTGTGTCCTCTATTTTCAGAAGAGTTCTCATATGAGAAAGAGGACCTGTATTTGTTCTGCGCAGGACAAGCAAACTTATTAAAATTCCTTTGCTGTGTTTGCTTGTGATTTGTTTCTGGTGTCTCCATAAGTGGGATACAATATGCCAAAAGGACCAGGAAAGCATATTGACTATGTGTTTGGAACATGCTTGTGGGATTGCGTGTACGTAGAGTGAGCTGATTGTGGTGTTGTGTTTTATGTAAATAGGTCAGTTTCAGTTGTGTTATGTTATGTTTGTGATGTAATATGTGGCTAGGGGCTGAGAGTGAGAGAGTGTGTGAATAGGGCGCCTTTTCTCTGCAGAGCCAGACTTTCCTAGTGGATCGTGGACTGGTCCCGTGACGATGCAAAGGTCAAAGTCGGTTGATAGTTCTGAACTGGGATAGCTGTGAAGTCTAAGAGGAAACTGGTCATCATTTTAAAAGACCCAAGCATCCAAAGTAATCTCTGTCTACTGAGGGAAAATTACAAAGGTGACCAGCAATAGACAGAGAAGAAAACATAGTAAGTCTTACCTGTGTTAGATCTGCCTCTGAAACGGGTAACCACTCCAACCACGGGAGGGACCCCTCAGAAAGAATTACCTTTGGGTGAATCTCTCTGAGGTAAACAGAGTAGAGCCCTTGAAGCGAGACTCGTAGCCTGAGAAGGTAGCATGGCTGGTTGTGCAACCTCTCGTGGTACAGCTGGCAGCACAGAGAAATGGATGAAGTGGAACACCCTCTTCAAGAACATCTTGGCATTATTGAGAGATGTGTAAACAGATAAATAAGCTGTTTGATAAAGTTATCTCTGAAGAGAGGCCGGCCAGTGTATGGCCCCAATTGCGTAGCACTCAGATTCACCAGCTTGTCATCAAGGTGGTAGAGAGCCTCTTTCTTGTGTTCCACCGATATTGCTGGGGGATTAAGGGGTCCAACTCAACACCTGCTGAAAGAGCCTCTTCCGCCAGAAGGAAAATTTGTGTTAGGAGTCCAGAGATGTCTAGGAACTTATCTTGTGCTGACTTCAGACCTTGCTTTAAGTCCTTGTGAGGGTCCCATCCAACTTTGTGCATAAAGGTTAGTAGCAAGGGGTCAAACTCCAGAGTGCAAGAGGCCATCTGAGGCACATTGATAAGTGGGCATTCAATTGGCAATTTATTGCAGACCTCTTTGTCCAGGGCACAGTGCATCCAAAAGAACTCTGCAATATGATGTGGGGGAGCCAACTCAGCTGACCATGGGCATTCCAGAAGCTTGGGTGATGGAGGTAGCTTGGTCACCACTGTGTCTCTAATAAAGGGAGACTCTGAGTCAGACCGTAGGTTGTGAAAGGAACATTCATCATTAGAGTCCCCAGCATCAAAAACCTTCAGAAGCATTCAGAACATTCAAGCAACCTGGAAATGTAGATGGACCCTCAGTGACAGCCGAATCAGTGCTGGGAGAAGAAGGGCGCAGAAACTTAGCAGTTGCCTTCCCTTTGCCAGCGTGCAAGCTTTTGCCTTTGAAGGAGCATTTCTGTGGGGACAATGCCTTCACATGCCCCAAAGAGATGGGGTCTCCAAGAAGTGTTCCCATTACTTTGGGCCAGGAGTTGCTAGGGCTGACCGGAACCATTGCTTAAAGCTCTCAGTGATGACAGTGTCGTCCTTAGCTATAAAGTCTAAGAGATAAGAGGAATAAACATACATCAGAAGATATGTGCTGTGGCTGTAGAAATACCAAGTAATAAAATAATGGTTAGGGGTTCACCCCTGGCAGGACTCTATCCAAAGCTGAAATGGTCACAGCGTGGAAGATAGGGTGGTTCACACCCAAACTGCCCGCAAGTAGGTGTGTCACACCTATGGGGAATCTACAAAGCCCAATAGCACTGAGATGCCCAGAAAACAGAGGTGGATAACCTCCAGATACCATAAAATGAGAAGAAATGTGACAGAGTGCAGGTGAAAATGGGAATCAAACCCACCAGAGTAATAATAATAAGTAAGAATCATACAAAGTAAATAATATATATATATATATATATATATATATATATATATATATATATATATATATAAATATATATATTTGTGTTCAGGACCTCAAAAGCCGGAGAGTTTGGGGAATAGGAAGAAAAAAGCCGGTAGTGGTGTGCCGGAACCGACGATGCGGTAGGCCTGAAATACAGAGGGCAAAAATAATAGATATTATAACAAAATTTATTCAGCCTACAAATACAACATGGATACAGCACATTAGCATGTTCTGGAATGCTTGTCGTACCTCTTGTGTAGGTTGAGGTATGTATCTAGTGTAGGCAGTGGATTTCCATCGACCTAAGGTTTTGATGATGTGTATGGGAATATATCTTTTAGAAGCCGTGGTGGCGGCCCCGATACGGAATGAATGACCTGAGTAATTAGCCGGGTTAACACCTAACCGTACCAGTAACATTCTAACATACAGTAGAAACCTGCTAGTGGTGAGTGTTTTCCAGTGTAAAGCCAGAAGTGTTTGATTAGGGGTATTTTTATTGTAGGAAAGGTAATGGTCCAAGACCTTGACGGGCACCATTGATTGCCTGTGGGTTAATATGTGATTTTTACTGCCTTACCCTTTCCACCAGTTTTTGTGTGTTTTAGTGAAAGTATGTGTGGTTGTGTGCTTTCACCAGTTGTGCTTTGGTGACAAAGTCAGCTGAGTTAGTGTTGGTGGTGGTGAATTCTCTAGGTTGGAGAAAGCCAAATAATACTAAATAGATGGCCGTTTTAATCACGTGATTTGTCTGGGTCTCGAATGGTGATGCATATAGGAGATCGGAAAGTGACTGGAACATGTGATCATAGAGGGGTAGTCTAGGTGTAGGTATAGGTGAGGAATCTTTTATACCTTTTAATATGGCTTTAACCTGGTAGGATGACAGGAAGCGTTGTTTCTCAGGCCATGTGATGAGGATGTGGTGTTGGATCCCGGGAATGTATAATTTAATGGTGTTGAGGGACAGCTTTAGGTGCAGGTGGCAAAAAGAGATGCACGCTACCAATGTTCCCATGGAGAACTTGTCTGTGATGTGAAACTCCAGCAAAAATCTATTGAAAATGTGAAAAGCCCTATCATAGGATTTCCTCATGTTTGGAGAAAGACCTAGGTGTGAGAGGTGACACCCGTGAGCAAGTAAATTATCTAATCCATAACCATGTCCTGCCACTGTGGAGCCGGAGTGGATACTAAGCCTGCTGTTGGCAATGCTGTCTGGAACTCCTGAAATCGAGATTGAGACAAATGATAAGCTGCGATATTCAGGACCCCCAGAATATGTATACATGTCAGAAAAAATTCATGCTTAGCCGCCAGCCATGTCAACTTCCTCATGAAACGCATGATGGTCAGGGATGAAGAGCATCCTTTGTTAACAATATGGCACATTGCCAAGTTGTCGGAAAAACAACGTACCATATTACCTGACCAGTATGTGCCCCATATGACTGCGGTTGCCACTATTGGATAAAGTTGGTAAAGTTAGGTGGTAGTTAACTCCAGGACATCCTTAATTTCATCTGGCTAGTTCCCCACATTCACATGTTACCGAATATGGCGGCATAACCGGATGTGGCGGCGGCATCCACCCAGACTGAAAAGGATTTGTCAGTTTAAACCGGGATAAAATATACTTTTCCCATTCCAATTACATAAGAGTTCTCTCCACATGCATAAGTCAGCGGTGTCATGCCGATCCAGCGTGATGTGGCAGGAATCCAACAGGAATTGTGGGAAAAGACAAAGTAATCTTGATATGAATGCACGCCCCTGTGGTATGATCTTCTTTACAAAATTGAGGTAACCCAACAATGGACACCAGGATGTGGTCGATCTTTTCTGTGGGGAGGCTGGCTTGCATAAGAACCAAGTCCAGCGCTACCACCAGAAAATTTATGATAGTGTTGGGGCCTTCAGTTTTAGTTGATGAAAGAGGGACGCCCAAGCTTTCAAACAATTGTATAGTAATGTGGAGGTTACTGGATGGAAATAAGTTGCTTTCTACAATCAGAAAGTCACCAAGATAGTGAATTACTGTAGGGCATCTACAGATGTTAAGCAGCATTCAACACAACGTCTCAGCGAACATATCAAAGATCCTTGGACTGCTTTTTGAACTGAATGTGAGACGTGTGAAGAAATAGTATGATCCCCACCACTTAACACCATGTAAATGCCATATGGATGGGTGAATAGGGAGGAGTTTAAAAGGGTTGACTATGTCAGGATCCCACTCCTGCTGGCAGGATGGCCTCTATAGCGTTGTTGATGGTAGCGTATTGTAGCGAAAATTCCTCAGATGGAATGAGCAAGTTAAGACTAGGTGTTGTTGTGGCGTGAGTAGCAGAGAGGTCAATGATAAGCCTTTGTTTATTAGAGGTCTTACCAGTAACTATACCTAT
The DNA here is from genome assembly GCA_933207985.1 of Pelobates cultripes. Classification (NCBI taxonomy): domain Eukaryota; kingdom Metazoa; phylum Chordata; class Amphibia; order Anura; family Pelobatidae; genus Pelobates; species Pelobates cultripes. The sequence goes on along the minus strand of OW240913.1, from coordinate 184,204,812 downwards.
GGGATTGGTCCTCCATACCAAGAAAGGTGGAGAGCTGAAAGGACCTAGTACGAAACCTTGATCTACTTCCCTCTGCAGCAACTCATTGACAGTGTTAGTGTTAGCAAGAGCAGTCTGTAAGTTCTTACTTTCGACTATCCCTGATGGCATATGAATGATACCTGTGTGAAATCCTTCCGTAAACCCAGCCACCAGAAATTCTACCAGATGTGGTGAGGGGTGGTTGTACAACAATTCCTGTAGCAGTGAGATACTGACAGTCGATAGGTAAGGCTTTGGGTATAATTTATTAGGGCACATAGTCTTGGCAGGGCCTGGAAACACTGTGAGCATACGTGTAATAGTCTGCAGGCACTGTAACCGCTGGTGCCTGCATTAAAATTGTTACAAATTTGAGACCTGCCTAAAAACACGATATTCCATCCTAACTTGTCTTTGTGAACCTTGTCTTGTCTAAATGTCGTAGTCGGGATGGGGTTGGGGTAGAAGGCACTCGCATCAGGGTTTTTGGGCATAAGTTTGCTGTGTGGGAAGCAGATAAGCAGATAGAACAAGCTGGGGTCCCGCAAAGTGTCTGCAAAACAGTTCAATATCCAGGATGCTCCAGTCTGCCTGGTAGTTGAACTGTGAAAGTGATGCAGTCACCCTTGCAGAGAAAGAACGGTGGTAGTCATAGAATGACGTGCCACCGCACTTGTGCCCCAAGTCCACCATCTCCCGGCAGTATGTAACCTGACCGTTCGTATGGCCACAAAGGACCCGACATTAAACGCAACATCTGCCACTATGACTTACGTTTTTTTATGACACGGGTCGCGACGCGATTGCCGCGGGAACGGAAGTTCTGGGACTGGAGTAGGGGCGGATATCCCAGTATCGAGGACGATCCTGGATGATGTTCTGGAGGGTCAGGAAGCAACGAGACGTAAGACCAGGGGCTGCAGACTAGGTACACGTTTCCACGAGGTGAAAAGTAAGTAAACGGACCAGAAGTGACAGTATGCAAATCGCCAGGCCTGAGATGGTAGTGAGGAGGGTACTGGTACTCCTAAAGAAGGGAACCAGGCCCCTTCCACAACTTCAGGCCCAGCCTTCCATATGTACAGTATCTCACAAAATTGAGTATAGCCCTCACATTTTGTAAATATTTTATTATATCTTTTCCTGTGACAACACTGAAAAAATTACAGAGAAACATAGAATGAGACAACAGATATGAACCATTTGGCCCATCTAGTCTGCCCAATTTTCGAAATACTTTTAATTAGTCCTTATTTTAAGTCTTATGCCTATCTTCCGCATGCTTAAACTCCCTCACTGTGTTAACCTCTACCACTTCAGTTTGAAGGCTATTCCATGTGTCTACTACCCTCTCTCTAAAGTAATACTTCCTGAAATTATTTTTAAACCTTTGCCCCTCTAATTTAAGAGTATGTCCTCTTGTTGTGGTAGGTTTTCTTCTTTTAAATATAGTCTCCTCCTTTACTGTGTTGATTCCCTTTATGTATTTAAATGTTTCTGTCATATCCCCCCGTCTCATCTTTCCTCCAAATCTATACTTGTTAATAGAAACATGACACTCTGCTACAATGTAAAGTAATAAGTGTAAATTTGCTGTCCCCTCAAAATAACTCAACACACAGCCATTAATGTCTAAACAAAAGTGAGTACACCCCTAAGTGAAAATGTCCAAATTAGGCCCCATTAGGCATTTACCCTCCCTGGTATCATGTGACTTGTTAGTGTTACAAGGTCTCAGGTGTAAATGAGGAACAGGTGTGTTAAATTTGGTGTTATCGCTCTCACACTCTCTCATACTGGTCACTAGAAGTTCAACATGGCACTTCATGGCAAAGAACTCTCTGAGAATCTGAAAAAAAATTTGTTGCTCTACAGTAAGAAGATTGCCAAGACCCTGAAGACCCTGAAACTCGCCTCCATGCAAGCCCAATCTAATACACTGCCCAAATTAAATACATTGCCTCCAAATCCAATCCAAATCCAATGCCCCCCTCCCTCCACTCTAATACACTGCCCCTCCACCCAATCGAATACACTGCCCCTCCACCCAGTCTAACACACTGCCCCTCTACCCAATCTAATTCACTACCCCTCCTCCCTTCACTCTAATTGAATACACTGACCCTCCTCCCAGCACTCTAATTTAATACACTGCCCTACCTCCCTCAATGTAATACTGACCTCCCCCCAATTTAAAACACTGCCCCTTTCCTCCCCCAAATTAATACACTGGCTCACTCCCACCACTCTAACACACTCTAAAAACATATTTTTTTCAAAATATTAAAATATCAAAAATATATCATATCTAAAAATATATATTTATGTTAAAAATTAGAACATTTAAATATTTTGCAAAATATAACATCATTTTAAAAGATTAACCAAAAATGTAAAATAATTAGAAAACTTCCCACTGCCCTCCCTAGCCCATTTTAATACACTGCCCCTAACTTCCCCAATTTAATACATTGACCTGCCCCCAATTTCAAACACTGCCCCTTCCTCCCCCAAATTAATACACTGCCCCCCTCCCACCACTCTAATACACTGCCCCCTCTCTCCCTCAAATTAATACACTGCCCCCCTATCCAATTTAATACACTGGCCCTCTCCCTCCCTCCATCAAATTAACACAGCGCCTTCTCCCTCAAATTAATACACTACCCACTCTGTGCCTTGATTTAATATACTGCCCCCTCCCTTAAATTAATACACTGCCCCCTCCCCTCAATTTAACACACTACACGGGAAGGTCCCCCAAGCCCCTCTTAAGATGAGCTGCCTGTCCTCCAGTTCCAGCCCTGCTCTTCTCTGCTCAAGCAGGCCAGATTCTCCTCTTGCACTGCAAGCAGGAGAAAGGTGGGCTGGCCTGTGGGAGCAAGCAATTGGCCCTGGGAGGGAAGACAAGAATCAGACAGGAAATACAAAGTGGCCCCAGGGCAGGTGATCCGCAAATATATCCATTTCGGGCCGCAGATTTGACATGCTTGATCTACAACAATCATGTATTTCACATAGGAAAATGGATTTAATCCAATCACAGTTATCGCACATGTTTTCCTGTATTTGCCATTTGAAGCTTTTTACTATCTATCTTTTTACATTCTATGATGTCTGATGTAGTGTACAGAGTGTGAAACCTGCTAGATTAAAAAAAAAAATCTTGCTATTTTACAATCTTCATAATTGTACTATATCATCTATTCCAACCGATTTGGCCTGAATGCTTGTAATTTAAATTGCTATACTACTCACAGCACCCACATCAAACAAATTGCAATACTGACCTTGGACATCTCCTTTAGGCATATAAAATGCTTAAATGATTATAGTAGAGGATCTATGAACAATTGTTTAGAACGAGGCTTCCTTTTAATTGTAAAAAGCTTCTTTTCATCTGAGAGCCAAGCAAAAATCTCTGCATATCCCACAAAATAAGCCTGGCAGCAGCACTCGAGAGAAACATGTATCCTACTGATTGAGTGTGCCTCCAGGTACAATGTGCGGGAGTGGAACCATCAGCTTATTTACTCTTTTAAAACTTGTATTACCTTGTGCTTCATTCCTTGCTTTTTTTGCATACACAACAGAAAACATTAAAAAAAAATCCCTAAAACTACTTACATTTAAATTCCATTTATATGAAAGTTATTTGTTGCTTTCATGTGTAGCAGAAATGGAAATTGTAATAATACAGAAGGTTTGTAAGCACACTGATAAAATCCTTACCAAGGATAGAGAAATATTAATTTATTTGTGACACGTGCTGATAATATTTCTACTACAAGTATATAAGAATAATAAAGGAATTCTTTAAAATGGTAAAACGCTATTTAATAATCTGCATTGATGCCAAAATTCCTGAATTTGATGAGACAGTCCTGCATTTGGGGTACTGTCACTACAAATTGGCATTCCATGGACCTCTCTTATATTTTGAAATCTCCTGGGCAGATTTCAAGATACAGGAAGGGACTGCCACTAGAACCATATACAAAATGTTTCAGCAGAGCTCGAAACCAAGATGAGAGATCTGATTTGGAAAGATTTTTCCAAACTCCTCCAGTCCTGTTAGTGCTCGTGTGACTCATTGTAGTAAACAGGAGTCATTTTCTACTGCTGTAGCCTACCCACGTTTGGGTCTAACCTGTGCATTCAGATATGATTTTCTGTATAGAAATTTCATTAACATATGTAATTTCAGTTCTGAATGCTTTCTTGATAGCTTAAATGTGTCCTTCTATTGTCCTCTGAATGCTCATATTAAAGGGACATTATAATCACCAAAACAACTTGATCTTAATGAAGCAGTTTTGGTGAATAGATCATGCCCCTGCAGCCTCTGTAGGGGCATGACCAATTAAGACTGTGCTTTTAACATGAACATTAAATTGGATTGTGTTATGTGTAGAATTGAATATGTGTCTTGTTTGCCTGTTTGTTGTTAAGGTAAGATTTGAGGCTGACCATATAAAGCACACATCTGTTCCTATTCAAAAGTAGACACTCCAGATTATTGTAACACCATTTGTTTATGACCTCTTCTTAAATGTAGTATATTTTTTTCGGCATTCACATTCAAGACCATTGTGACTTTAATGCTCATGACTTTTTCAGTTGCATCCCCTTAGCACTAGTCACATTGGTTTAATTTAAAAAAAAAAAAAAAATATTGCGACAATGACTCAAATTTAATATTTTTCTAATTATTTTACATTTTTGGTTAATCTTTTAAAATGATGTTATATTTTGCAAAATATTTAAATGTTCTAATTTTTTACATAAATATATATTTTTAGATATGATATATTTTTGATATTTTAATATTTTGAAAAAAATATGTTTTTAATATGCAAAAATATTAAAGCACGCCTATTTTTGGGACATAAAACTACAGTTTACAATTATTTTAGACTCATGTCTTATTTTGGGTACTACAGCGGGCCATAAAAGTGCTTGCTGATTCAATATCCATTTAAATTTTCTGTCGTAATTTTGAATTACAATTTTTTCAACTATACATGTTTCCATTTTGAAATGAACCCATAGTATGTTTTACTGTAATACATGAATGCTTTTTAACATGGACATTGCATACTTCTAATACAAAAAGATAAGTCCTGCGCTCACTCCCATCACTACTGGGCCGGCAGCAATGACTACAGTACACATCAGCCCCAATATATGAAGTAAAAACCAAAGAAAAGAAAAAGTTACCTGTGCTCTCTCCTTAATCCCTATGTATATTTAGACAAATGAAGGTCATTTAGTTGCTCCAATGGCCATTGAAGGGAATGCCCGCCTGGCAACGTGTAGGACCCTAAAGCGGGTCCTACACTGACCCTTCAGCCTGCTTCCTTGAGCTTCTGACAAAGACATCTCTAATGAGACAGAGAGGGGTATTTTTTATATACACCCCTATATACTTATTAACCCTTAATAGGGAACACATGGGATGCATACTTCTAGTATATTTCCTGCACATAATACGTGCAATTGTAGAAAACTAAGCAAAAAGTACCGCATAGAACCTTATACATGGGTTTCTAGATAAATTAAAAGGTTTTGTAAATTTTCCAACTGCCAAGAAAGCAAGAGTACTTTTGCTTGTATGTATTGGGCAATATACACTCAAAACCTATATTAATGATACTGGTAGAGCTGTTAGCATAATCACATCAACAATAAGCATTCAAAGGGAACTTCATGTTTAAGGTCAATATATTTTAAGTGGAATAATTCTACAGCTCAGTTATGCTTCCATTTTTGCCTTACATCCACTTTTAATACTCCCTTTAGTGAATAGCCTTGTTATTCACAGTGTGTTTTAGTCTATACTGCTGCTGATTCAAAACTACATGATGTTTCATGATTTGCAGAGGCTTACTGACAGCACGGACTGTCATGGTAATTTAAGGGGTTAAATTATTTAAGCTTTGCAATACTTCAGGAGGTGGATACCGTAGATTGCATAGCTGCCTTTGAGGAAGGGTGGAAAGAACGAGGTTGATCAAAGGATAGATCTCACTGCTTTTCTGAGCAAAATATGAATGCCTATCGCTCCCCCTATGATGTAAAATTAACAATAGCTACTGGCAACTTGTGTTTGTCTTATTTTTCAAAAAAGAGAGTTCTTATAAAGATTGAATCTGATTGATCAATCATTTTTCAGGCATATACAAATGTTAGGCATGTGTGTATGCAATATTAATTGTTTCTTTGTCATCTCATGAAGCACATTATGCACAGCATGCTCTATCTAAGATTGTTGTAATTGGAGAATTTGTGATAGTGTTACAAATGCCTTAATGTTATTATCTCTTGAGATTGTGTGGACATGAGTATGAGTGTGATGTCTCTCACAGTTTAGAACAAACCCATTTGAAATGCAGTCATACAAGTAAATGACAATATCCAGTGGAACCTTGTCAAGTGACACTTTATCCAGGAACAGCACAGTTCATTTTGCATTATCCATTTTTTAATTTGTACGCTTGAATTCAGACTGTTCAGGATCTCAGTAATCATGTCCCCAATGTGCAATCATCATTTTAAATCAGCAGTAAGTGGATGTGTGTTCCGATAAATCTGGTGTTTGCAAATGATTGAGCTATAAATCTATAGGTTCTTGCCTTTATAGACCCTGAGGAGCCAGGCAAGGCCTAGGCAGAACAGGGACATGTGAGTGTGAAGGGAGTGTATACAGAGGAACGTGGTAAAGTGGTCTTGGGATGTGGGTGGAGTAGTATGGGGTAGATGGGTGGGCTAGTATAAATAGGTTGCCATCATACAGAATAGCACCCATCTTAATTATCAGTTGGGAACAGCTTCCCGCCCTCCCGAATCCTTATTTGTTTCATGTTTGTTTGTCTCTGTGTTTTGTCTGTCACAGCTTGTTAGCCCAGTGGGCATGTAGACGCCCAGCGGGCATTGCGGAAGCCCAGCGGGCATGTGGCTGTATATGGCCCTTGTCAACCGGGGGTTGGACCAGCTGTCCGTAGAAAGTGGATGGGCAGGGCTGTCCTTCCCCTAACCTCAGGTACAGTTATGGATAACAGACGTGCCCACTGAGCCAATAAGCGGTTAGTGATTAGCATTACGAAATAGAAGGCCCAAGAAAAGACCTTGTGCTGGGTGGAACAAGGGGGAGGGGCAGGTGCCCCAAGTTATGTTTGGTTGGCAAGGTGGTACTCAGTGACGTATCCTTTTACCGAGTAATTGTGTATATAGTGTTTTATGTTATTAAGTTTAAAGATTTATATATTTATATTTTAATAAAGCCGTGGCCTATTTTAATCCAAAGCAAGTTTGTTGTGGTTCATATTGCGAAGTAAGAGGTTGGGGTGGTTTATCAATGGTGAAGGTTTATGCCCATACAAAGTTTCCCTCTACCTATGCACATATTTCACAATATCCTGCATGTAGTCTTTTGATGTAGTTGCTATCCTGATGTTCTCAGTCCCTAATTTCACCTTATAGGAACAGGAGGAATATGCTTTACTTTTTTACAATCTCCAGTTGATCTTGTGGGGTATTCCAAAATAAATCAGATAAGCCTTTGGATAGTTAATGAATATAATTAGCCTTGGCCAATGTCAACGACATCCCCATAACCAATATTTGCTAATGATCTGTATCAATAGCATTGCAGTATATATTATTAAGCTAACATTTCTAAATGACATAATCATATTGAACATCTGACACTCTATTCTAGACCAATATGTGGAAAGGAAATTGCTCGAAGTACAAAATGTCTGATTTTTTTCAAATGTTTTTATTGATACATTTTTCAATAATAATAGTAATATTATGTTTGCCTGAATTTTTAATATGTATTATTTTCATAATGTTTTTCAAACCATTTACAGATTAGGTTTCATTAAAGGGACACTCCAGGTACCAAAACAACTTATTCTAAATAAAATTGTTATGGTGCCAGTAGGTCCCTGGTGGCAGTTTTAACTCAAGGAGTTATACCATTATCGAATGGTTTAACCCCCAAGTTGCCTGCAGTAGCGATGTCCACTACTCCTCTGGTAGTGGCGCTGCTAATTGGCTGAGAGCAGTCAGCTAATGCTCCCAGCCAATCAGTGGCTCACCATTTACTAAACTGGCTTGAGAAAGCTATGTTTCTTTCCAAACCAGTTTAGTGAATAGGGAATCAAAGATTGGCTGAGAGTTTTAGCTGACCACTCTTAACCAATCAGCAGCGCCCCTGCCCAGGAGCACTCAACTCTTCCTGAATAAGAAAATTCTGAAGCTGGATGTTGCCAGGAGAGGAGAGGACATCACCACTGGAGGCAACTTATTGGTTAAACCGTTTGAGAATGGCTTAATCCCTTGAGGTAAGAATACCTCCAGGGGCCTACTGGCACCAAAACATTTAAATGAAGTTTATTTGGTGCCTTGTGGGTCCCTTTAAGATTCTTGTAGCCCCATTTAATTGTTCAGGGCTATTTATGGAATATAATGACTTTCATTATTTCTATGAAAGTATGAGCCATGGAGTAGACATTAAAGGCAACAAACAAATGAAAATATAATACTGCCATAAGAAATGTATGTATTATATATTACTTCTGTCTGTTCTGATATTTTGTTCTGCTATTGATTCTTTGTGTAAATTGTCTACCAAGCCTGTCGCTATAATTTAAAACAACGTTATACTGCTCAATACTATGTAAAAGCCAACAAGAAGACACAGGAATAATAATTAATTACAATTTGCTTTCTTTCATCAGGCCTGTGATTGTGATACTCAAGGATCACTCAGCCTCCTATGTAATGCGGACACAGGTTGCTGTTTCTGCCGTCCAAACTTTTCTGGTGACAAGTGTAACTCGTGCAGGTTAGGATACCGGAATTTCCCACAATGCATTAGCTGTAACTGCATGTTGGCAGGTATTGAACCCCAGACCTGTGATCTTGAAACCAACAAATGTTCTTGTGCTGAAGGAACAGGACAGTGCAACTGCAAGGTAAGACAATTAACACTTTTCAAAACAGAAAGTACAATTTAGTAGAACAATAAAACACAAACTTTTCATATATATTGATTAGCTCAAAAGAGAGTGTTTTTCGGTTGTGTGTCCATCTATCTTTTTCTTTTTCTTTTTTTTTTTTTTACAGAATTTGGTTATATTTTTGTTTTTAATCTCTTAACAGGATCATTAAAGGGACACCATAGGCACTATAGCCATGTCATCTCATTAAAGTGTTTATTTCCTAGAGTTCTTTTGCAACATACATGTTAAACCATTTTCAAATGCTTAAGCAATGTATCTGGGTTACGGTTAAGGTAAGGTTAGGGTTAGTGTTGGGGTAAGATTAGGGTTAATGCTGGTTTAGGGTTAATGCTGTTTTAGAGTTATTGTAGGGTTAAGGTTAGGAGTAAGGTTAGGATTGGTATATGATTAGTGTTAATATGAGCATAGGGTTAGAGATAGGTTTGGTATAACTTTGGGGGTTTAAATAAGGTTAGCATTAACTACAAAAAAATAATTTAGATCCTAGTCATATGAGGCATTTAACAATCAGGAAAGATACATGTATTTTTTATTTGTTGCATGTGTCAAAATTACTATGAGCAAAATATGAAAAATATGCCTTTTCTTTTCATTTAACATATTATTCACACTTAATCTTGTGTTAGGTATACATATAGGATATTATAAGAAAGCCCCTTTAGTCCTTCACAAATCAATATGTAATATGTAAGGGGGGACTTAAACTGAAGCACTTAAATTATGGCAGAACCAACACATGGTGTAAAGTTTTGTTTCAGAATATGGACAATTTCACCTGTCCTTAAGGGGTTAAATACACACTTCTGTGAGTATTATTGCTATTGAGCTCTGGTATAAATCCAGACACACTAATAATACTGAACTACTACAAAAGAGATACATTTGAATAGAAAAGAGGGACAAATCATTTGGCCATTGAATGAGAACTGTCCCTCCTAAATGGAGCACCTGCGAGACATGAAGGAGTGAAGACCAGAAGTTAGAGCATTTTAGGTTTTCACATAACGAGGAAGACTGAGACTGAAGAAGTATAAATCAAGGTTTGCAGTTTTAACAACAATGCTGTTATGTGCCAAATACTCATATCTTGCCTGTATTAACTCATCTATTATATAATTTAAGTTGCTAATATTCAGTCATGTAGACAATAATATCATGCTTTCAATTTATATTAACTTTGACAGATGTGTTGTTTGTATTCACATTCATCCCTTAATGTAACTTTTTCAGGCCATGGATTTTTGTTAATTTGAATACTATTAATTGTTTCTACTTTAATTGACAAACTATATGGACAGAACTAAAGATTGTAGTATTGTATTTGTTACACAGTTGAGACAGGTAAAATAATATTTACTATCATATTATTATAAAAATAGCTTACAGTTAGTTTTTTTCTAAACATTGATTGCATTTTCAGAACTTGGAAAGGGCCATTTATGTCATGTATTTAAATTTTTTCATAATCCCCCCTTATCATATTATTAATATTAAATAAAAGCATGTCTTTAGTCTTTGTTACGTATATTGCCTAAAGCGAACATATTTTCTTGTTGGATTGAACGGATATGCCAAAGGGAAATTCACTTTCTAAATGCTTCATAATAATTGTTAAACTACATGGTTATAATTTGGATATGGTCCAGAACTAAGAATTACAGTGCATTAGTGTTCATACAGAAAGCTAATAGCATCTCCAATTATCATCAGCGCACGTTAAATGCATATAGTCTTCAATGTGCCATGTAATTGTAAGATGTTGGCTTTGTAATAAGAAATGGAAACATTTGTTTTATTTAAATTTTCAGTGGTTTTCAAAATTACTTGTGTTTTCATTTCAGGGACTCAGATAACCAAATTTTTCAACTGCATTTGATTCCTGAATATACTATTTTTCAAACCACTGAGTTTCTCTTAGCTTTTGTGCATTCTCAGAGTTCTCACATTCTCTGTTTTTATTGCAAATGCATTAATGTTGGCACTACCTAAGTTAAAAAGATAATCCAGACATGGGCCCTGTGCTCACCGTGCATAAAGGGTACACCTCGCTAACAAGGCCCAAACGATCCCCTGTGGTTGTTGTATTCTCTCCACGGAGCACTTGCTGAAATGTCAGTTCTTGAGAGCAACTTTCTCAGAACTCTCATATTCTTTGTTTTTGTTCACAGTCACTAAATGTTGATTTTATTTACCTATCAAGTAAAAACTAACCATTAGAGGGAAAAAAGGAGGAGCAGCTGTGTCCATATATGTGTATATGAATATTTTTAAAAAGTATAAAATATATAAATATAAGGTTTTTCCCCCTCTGTTGGTTACTCTTTTCACTTGATCTGTGAACCAAATTGTGGGAAAATGTGCCTGTGTACAGTAAAACATATACATAACATTTATATTATGAATAGAATTTTGCAGTACACTGATTGGCCCATTTTCTCTTCCTTTTGGTTCATCTGATTTTTTCCCCCCAAATCTTCCCTCTATTATCCGCAGAAATGATTCAGCCAACAAAATTCCTAGATTTTACTATTAACATAACATAAAGTCGTGTTCTCTTTCTTTTATTTTTCCTCAGCAGCAAAGATAGAAAGAGAAAAAAATATATATAATAACTTGAATGTATATGAATAAAAAGATCAAATATAACAAATCTGCCTAGGAACAGGGCAGCCAATCAGGATTCAGAACAGTCTATAAAGGTCTGAACTAGCAGTAAACTTCCTGTTCTTTGACGGTAAATCCGAAGACCAGAATCCAGTCCGAAACTTGTAACATCATGAATATAGTCCACGCAATAAAAATCATCTCTCGACAATCAAGCTGCATAAAGAAAAAATATGTGGTAAAATCCAAACTTAGGACTCCATAATATCAAGTGAACTCAAAAGTAATTAGTCATATATCTGTACAAGCATGATGGATTACATTAAAAGTAATTGTATGAAAAATAAAATCACAGAATACACTTACCGGCACTTACCGTGAGATATCCACACCATATGAACCAGTCAAGACAAAAACCACTGGGAGGGTGGTGGGAGTAATACTCAGCTCTGTGTCATTAATACAATTATGACTTTACATCATGTTAATAGTAAAATCTAGGAATTTTATTAATGACACAGAGGCTCCTGTTATGCTAGTTCACAATCCTAGAAGAGAAATGGTCAATCGGGCGGAAATAGAAATCCCGAAACGTGGACTCATGTGACCAGTCTGCAGCTGTCAATACGACAACACAACAATCGAAGCTTTAGAGTCCATGGCACCCCTTACAGAATGAGCTGAGACTACCAAAGCGTCTACACCTGCCATGGACAGAAGGTCACGTATCCAATGAGCTAGTGTAGGAGTAGAGACTGGGAGATGAGGTATGCAGAACGAAATGAACACTTTGTGGAGGTCGGGTGATCGTAACACCCACGTGTATCCAGATAAGAACATAAAAAAGCAACCGGACACAATATAGGTCTGTCAGTGTACCTCAGATAGGAAACCGTTTTTGTAGCTGACTTAGTTCTATGAGAGATTTTGAAAGATATTCCCTCCAGAGTGAAAGATATTGCAGTCCAATCCAAAGCTCTGACATTCGATAGCAAACACAGAAGCATAAATAGTTTCCATGAAAGATGCTTAAGAGGTAATTCATCATTCGGAAGCCAAGAGTCCAAAAAATTCGATACCCCATTGACATCCCAAAATGAGGAGTATCTTGCTCTTGGGGTTCTAGTGAATTTGATTCCTTTTAATAGTTGACAAATGAAAGGGTGTTGTCTGATTGGGGAACCTTTCAATACTTGATGTCCTCCAGAAATAGCAGATCTGTAAAAACTGACTGTGCGATATGCTTTACGCGATTCAAATATTGTCAGGAATTGAAGTATCGCATTCAGAGAGCAGAAACTGGATCCAATAATCGTTCCACGCAGCAGCTAGCACATGCTTGCCATGTCGACTGGTAGGCAGATTTAGTGCCCAGACGTTGTCCAGGAGTCCTGTAATTGTTTGTGGAACATTTGCCATTGTCCAGGGACTCCGGAAACTAACCACGCTGTGAGCTGAAGCAGGCCTTGGTTTTCCAGGTCATGCGACCTCACATCCAGATCGAGAAGCAGATTCGGGACAACTGGGATCAGACACGGGAAATCCATTGACATTTCTAGAAGTCGAGGGAACTAAGGTTGTGTCTGCCACAGCGGGGCAAACATTCACCAGAGAACACTCATGTCTGCATAGGTAAGATAGCGTCCGGGAGATGAGGTTGAACGGAGAAAAAGCGTAGTGTCGTGAGGGTGGCCACATCTGTAGGAAGGCATCCACTGCTAGAGCTGCTGGATCTGGATGCCAACTGTAGTACCAAAATAGTTGGGAGTTCAGTCTGGACGTGAATAGGTCTATGTTCAGCGGCCCCTATAGTTGTTCAATCTTCTGGAAGGTCGAACTAAGCAGTTGCCAGTCCCCTGAATCCTCTAGGTATCTAGAATTCCAATCCGCCCATGTGTTGTCCAAATCCGGGATATGTTCGGTCATCTCCAATACACTGTTGTGAAGGCAGAAGTGCCAGAAATCCTTGGCTAGGATCACCAGCAGTCGTTGTGTGGAGTAGGAACCTCTATGAACCCTTGATGTACCTCTATATCCTTGGCCAGATGGACGGCTCCTAGGTCTCCCGGCCCCAGCGAAAACCTTACTGCCAAAGACCCGCTTGAGATTAGGCTTTGTCCACAGCCATAAGCCATAAAGGTCTTAACAAATTACCCAAGATCCTTAACAAAATAATTCCCGAAGAGTATGCCTTTCACTGCGGATCCAGGTTCTTAACCAACTTTGGCTCTATTTTTAACAAAATTGCCTTACGGCGTTCGGCAGATAATGCTGGGTTCGCATTGCCCAGGAGGCATATAAGACTCTGTACCCAAACGATAGCTTCATCAAAATCAAGGGTTTAATACCCCGCCTTAGCAGATTCCAGGATTTTGTACAGCTTAGAAGCTGGGCCCAACGTGTCGAGGATCTTGTCCTGACAGTTATGAAGGGAGAATTCCAACCCTTTAGTGGTTTACCAATCCATCTTGGCCAGGAACTAAATAATCTGCGCTTCAACATCTGACATCTTGCACGCCGCATCTAGGTCTGAGGGGGGTACGCATGCAATGTTGGCAATGTTTTCTGGTGGGTCCCATTCTGCAGAGTGTGGATGGCGGATCAGAGTGTTCTTAGCCTAATTGCAGGGCGGGGCAAGGCTTTATAAGCCTTTACCGCCCTGCGGAGCTCAGTCTGCGCGGAGCCCTCCATGGGTGAAGATGGAATTTTTTTTTTGCGCTCAGGTTTTTTCTTTTTTGTCTTTTTTTTTTTTTTGCGCTCGGGATTTTTATTTTATTTTAAGTTCGACGGTTATGATGGTTTTTTATTTGGCCTTTTTTGGGGCTGAAAAATGAAGATTTGAGAAAAAAGAAGACGTCGAATGGTAAGTTTAATTTTATTTTACAGGTTAGTTATTTTATTCCCCCCTCACTATTTTTAGGGTGAGTTTTTTAGGGTGAGGGGGGTAGGTAGGGACTTTTTATTTGGGTGTGGGGGTGGGTGACTAGCGGCTTGGGGACCCCTAGTCACCTTGTGGGGGGGGAATTGACTTAGGGCCCCCACCCGCCGCCCAGGGGGGGTGGGCCAGGGGGGGAGGACAGTAGGTCCCCCCCCTCATTATCTTTATGGCCCCTACCCGCCGCCCAGGGGTGGGAGCCAGAGGGGGGGGTGGACAGTAGGTCCCCCCCCTCATTATCATTTGGCCCCCACCCACCGCCCAGGATCGAGGGCAGGGGGGAGGACAGTAGGTCCCCCCCTCTCATTATCTTTATGGCCCCCACCCGCCACCCAGAGTAGATAACTCCCTGATACCATGGGAATTAGGGAGTTATCTACTAAGCGGCTGCAAGATGCAGCCACAGCAAGAATAGTATCGGAGTTTCATTCATTCGAATGAAATTGCGATCCGAATAAAGTGCCGAATTGCGTTCTAAAACAAACGAACATGGTGTTCTCATACAGTTACAACGCAATTCGGCAGTTTCATGTAAAATGACAGGAAGTATCGTGGGAACACAGAGGAAAGGTAAGAATTGTGGGAAAATTGCTCTGACCAGCGGAAATGAAGCACACTTTGCTCCTCCGCTGGTCAGAGCTGGTCAAGCGGAGGAATCCTCCATAAGGCAAAGAGTCCCTACTTTGTCTTATGATTTTAAAGAAAACTAAAGAAGACAGGAAGAAAAGAAGAACAGATCCTGAGAGAGGGGGAGAGGAGGAAGAGATTGAGGAAAGGTAAGTTCGGCATGACAGTGCCGCTTTAAAGCTTCAGTAAGTTAACTAAGGTTATTTTTTTCAGAATAAATACATACACCATGAGGACATAAACAAATGCTTGAGTTCTAACTATGTGTAAATAGAATCAGTTTTATAGTTGAAACATTATAGCAGTGTTTATGTACACATATAAATGGTGAGCTTATAATCATGAAGTACATTTACTGTTAGATAAAAAAAATTCTCTTAAATCAGACTCTGCTCGATAAAGCAAGACTACTTTATATAGTCCAATGTTTCTTTACTTGCAATAAATGGTAATGGGACTGGAGCATCATGCACGACTGCTTCAGATATATTCCTCAGTTTGTTTCACCTAATAGAATCAAGCCTTTGTATTGATTTATAAAAGAATCTGAAACGTACATAGAGCTGTAGGAACAGAATATATCATGTTCCTGTAAAAGATGTCCCTTATTTTCAGAAAAAAAACATGAGGTATTGTTATTAATAACATTAACACTCAGCACAGAGCTTTGCTGACATATAACACAAATCTTAACGATAAGAGAAAACATGACAGGACAAGAGAAAATGTAAAATAGCGAACAATATGCTATACAAGAATTGAAGGACTGCTGAACAGATCTCATCTCATTGCTGTCTGGAACATTCTGATAAGGCACTTGCTCAATGTTAAATAAAATACAGAGTATAAATGAGGAATATTCAAAATTGTAATGACATTAAACAACAGGTCACCTACTGTTGATAATTCACATCTTTTCAATCAGATACAGCAATACATTTATAAAAGCTGAGTTAACCTTTTGAGTCATAAATCCCTTTAGCAGTAAATGGTTAAAATGACTCATTTAGGAACTAAAAATACCACTTTAGTTTGTTTTATTATTGAAATTATTGAAGTTGTATATAAATTCTGTGGGTATTGTATGCTCTCAAACATACTATATATGTAAATTATGATGGATATGTATATATTAAATACAATTTTTCAACATTGAAGTTGCTGTTTAGTGGATAGGTGAGTGCGCTGGATCTTGTGTATTGTATTATTTGGCCCCCAGCAGCACCCCCATTTATGCATGTTCAGGTGAGTGCAGCGAACCCCCCTTGTTTCATATATATATTATATTATATATATATATATATATAGAGAGAGAGAGAGAGAGAGAGAGAGAGAGAGAGTTAATACATTGCTAAACTAAACTACACACACCAGTCAAGCCATAAGACTTGCTTTTCCCACAGAACTCTCACTTTAACAGTGCTCTCACTACTGCAAGGGATTCTGGGTAGGCATATGCAAATGAGCTCAACAAAGAGAACCACATTTTTGCCTTATAATTCCACGTTATAGATGAATTCCTTGGAGTATGTGTCTGCTGTATACAACAGCATTGAAACACAACTCAGGAAGAGGAGCAAAGCCAGTGAACCACTCATAGACAGCTGTTTCGGTTGGTTACTGGCTTGCTATGGAGGCTTGGCGTTACTTGAAAAGTACATATCAACTCTTTTGGTATATATATATATATATATATATAATCAATGGAGAAGCCTGCACTCACGGTCTTGTGGTAGTTTAAAAAGTTAAATGTTTATTGACAATCCATAAAAAAATCTAGGCCCCTGCCCAGGATTTTCTTCAGGATAAAGGACTGAAACGTCAATTTTTTTTATGGATCTTCAATAAACATTTTAAACTACTACAAGACCGTGAGTGCAAGCTTCTTCATTGATTCTGTATACTGACCAGCCCAGGCTGTATGCACCCGGCACTTTACATTGTATGGCTTGAGTGCAAGAAATTACTGCAATATCTACATACGCTGAACAAAATTATAAATGAAACATTTTTGTTTTTGCATCCATGTTTCATGAGTTGAACTCAAAGTACACAAAAGGCCTATTTCTCTCAAATATTGTTCACATATCTGTCTAAATCTGTGTTAGAGAGCACTTCTCAAAGTGATTTGGGGGGGGCAGCATCTTGTTCATGGACCAAAGCAGTCAGTGCCGCCCTATGCACATTATGTATATTTTGTTCAGTGTGTATATATATATATATATACACTGAACAAAATTATAAACGCAACACTTTCATTTTTGCCCCCATTTTTCATGAGCTGAACTCAAAGATTTAAGACTAGTGATGTCCCGAACGGTTCGCCGAACGGTTTGCCGCGGATGGCGAACATATGACCCTGTACCTCACAGTCAGCAGACACATTCCAGCCAATCAGCAGCAGACCCTCCCACCTCCTGGACAGCATCCATTTTGAAGCTGCATTCTTAGTGAGCTGTCCAGGAGGTGGGAGGGTCTGGGAGGGAGGGTCTGCTGCTGATTGGCTGGAATATGTCTGCTGACTGTGAGGTACAGGATCATATGTTCGCCGTCCGTGGCGAACCGTTCGGCGAACCGTTCGGGACATCACTATTTAAGACTTTTTCTATGTACACCAAAGGCCTATTTCTCTCAAATATGGTTCACAAAATTGTCTAAATCTGTGTTAGTGGGCACTTCTCCTTTGCCGAGATAATCCATCCACCTCACAGGTGTGGCATATCAAGATGCTGATTAGACATTGTGATTATTGCACAGGTGTGCCTTAGGCTGGCCACAATAAAAGGCCACTCTAAAATGTGCAGTTTTATTGTAGAGAGGGGATCCGGGGGGAGGGGGGGTCCGAAAACCAGTCAGTATTTGGTGTGACCACCATTTGCCTCATGCAGTGCAACAGATCTCCTTCACATAGAGTGGATCAGGTTGTTGATTGTGGCCTGTGGAATGTTAGTCCACTCCACTTCAATGGCTGATGGTTGTGCGAAATTGCTGGATATTGGCAGGCCCTGGAACACGCTGTCGTATACGCCAATCCAGAGCATCCCAAACATGCTCAATGGTTGACATGTCCGGTGAGTGTGCTGGCCATGCAAGAACTGGGATGTTTTCAGCTTCCAGGATTTGTGTATAGATCCTTGCAACATGGGGCCGTGCATTATCATGCTGCAGCATGAGGTGATGGTCATGGATGAATGGCACAACAAATTGTCTCAGGATCTCATCACGGTATCTCTGTGCATTAAAAATGCCATCAATAAAATGCACCTGTATTCGTTGCCCATAACATACACCTGCGCATACCATAACCCCACCGCTACCAAGGGCCACTCGATCCACAATGTTGACCTCAGCAAACCGCTCACCCACACAACATCATACATGCTGTCTGCCATCTGCCCTGTACAGTGAAAAACGGGATTCATCTGTGAAGAGAACACCTGTCCAAAGTGCCAGACGCCATCGAATGTGAGCATATCTGCAGTGGAATGCATAGATCAGGAACTATGCGTTCCAATGACACTCTCAGTGAGCCCGGCCAACAGGAACCAGAAGTGACGCACGTGAAGCCGGCGGTGGAACGCAGGATGTGTTCCACTCACGAAACCGCCGAAAAACCAGGAAGTGAAAGAGGAATCCCCAGAATAAAGACGCAGAGGAAGCCCTCACTAAGAATATCGACTGATACCAACTGAGGAAGCCCCCACCATAGGGCGAAACGCGTTTTGGATATATACAGTCTACATATTGGACATTTATTTGGACATACTAGTCTATTATAGACTTTTTTTATTATTTGTATTTTTATTGGAATTTTTTCCATTTATATTATATTTTATTCTACTAATAAAGTTTCCTTCTGGGAATACATATTGGAATACTGCTATCTCCTTCAGCAAGCCTCCAACCACTCAAGGAAGCCTAGGAAGAAGGATGGGGACACCTGATTAAGAGTCCCATTGCGCTATATATAAGAGCCATATGTTATATTGGCTCTGGGCTTGTGAGTAATATTGCTCTATTGCTATTTATCATACTTCTATTTGACAGTATTATACTATGATGTTCTGTTTCCTTTTTTAGAATTGCCAGATGTGTGTTCCACCTATTGTATGTATTTATTGAATGCCTTTGGAGATGGCTTACGGTAGAGAAATGAACATTCAATTCACAGGCAACAGCTCTGTTGGACATTCCTGCAGTCAGCATGCCAATTGTACGCTCCATCAAAACTTGTGACATCTGTGTGATAAAACTGAACATTTTACAGTGGTCTTTTATTGTGGCCAGCCTAAGGCACACCTTTGCAATAATCATGCTGTCTAATCAGCATCTTGAAATGCCACACCTGTGAGGTGGATGGATTATCTCGGCAAAGGAGAAGTGCTCACTAACACAGATTTAGACAGATTTGTGAACCATATTTGAGAGAAATAGGCCTTTTGTGTACATAGAAAAAGTCTTAGATCTTTGAGTTCAACTCATGAAAAATGGGGGCAAAAACAAAAGTGTTGCGTTTATAATTTTGTTCAGTGTATATATGTATATATATATACACTGAACAAAATATACATAATGTGCATAGGGCGGCTTTGGTCCAGGAACAAGATGCTGCCCCCCCCATATCACCTACCAAAACTCCCCCCTCCAAAACTCCACCCACCAAAACTCTATCCCTGACTCACACATGCACTGACTTTTAGAACATATTAGGAAACTTTAAGTTTCTCAACAATGCCTATTTCACAGATTTGATATTTCCTTTCCATTTTTTTCCCACATCATGCACGAAAGTTCCATCTCCCAAGTTAATAACACCTCTTAAACTGTCCTAAAGTTAATATTAACCCTAATATTCCAGTACTGCCCTCCGAATATGCACCTTGTTAGCAGAGTTTGGCTGTTCCTCACCCAGTTTTATTTCTCTTTCACTTTATAACTGTGTTTCAACCTGCATATTAAATTGGTGATCATTAGCGCCTGCTTGGTATATTTTAATCCTACACCTGACTAAATAGAAACATAGTAACATAGAATGTGACGGCAGATAAGAACCATTCGGCCCATCTAGTCTGCCCAATTTTTGAAATACTTTTAATTAGTCCCTGGCCTTATCTTAAGTTTAGGATAGCTTTATATAAAACAAGGTTGGATCCAGTTTCAGAGTTCTATATGTGAAAAGCTGCCACTCTTTAGGTACACTCCAATAGGATTTTGGATTTACAGAAAGACAGTTACAAACCCACCTAATGAGGGCGCTGAACACTAGAAAAACAGTATTGTAAAAACATAAATAAACTTTATTCTGGAACACTTGCAATTATAAATAATATAAAATATATGAATAGCAAACAACAGTATATGCCAGTCCTATTCTAAGACCAGGGAACAATAGCCTGGCAACAACCACTCAGCTGACAAGCAAACAGATGGAAAAAAAAAGGTATTCACACCCGAGCACAGGTACATTGTAACACTAAACAGTTACATGTATCAAGATGCTCATAACAATCAGTGTTTTACCTTTAGAAACATCCTTAGAATTTGCCATAAACATTAGTTATATAAAAAAGTATCTATGGAGAATAACTTAAAAAATACATACCAAAAAAATATATATAAAAAAATATATACATAAAAAAATGAATGTTTAAAACAAAATAGCCAGTGTTGCATGTATAATAGTTTGTGTCAATCCTCACAATCTAAAATCCACTTTTAAACAAAATATCCTGCCTCTTTTTTTCCCCTTTTTTTTCTTTCTTTCCAACGGGACCATATTAGAAGCACAATTATCACTAAATGTACATATGTATATAGTGAATTTTCCCCATTCTTTAATTAAACAGTTAATAGTGCACTATTGTCATATAGGATACAGAATAAAACAATACCAACATATTTTCCATCTATCTATATCAGTTGCTATGTGATGGTTCATATTTAAAAACACAAACAGATTCATATAGATACATATCCAGGCAACCTAGCAATCAAAGAAAGAACAAAAAACAAAAAACAAAGATCATATTAAGCCTCACTCACATATTCAGGGACAACCAACAGATCATATAAAAAAACTAGGTAGGTTTGTACCCGTCTTTCTGTATATTAGGATAGCTTTATGCCTATCCCACGCATGCTTAAACTCCGTCACTGAGTAAACCTCTACCACTTCAGCTGGAAGGCTATTCCATGCATCCACTACCCTCTCAGTAAAGTAATACTTCCTGATATTATTTTTAAACCTTTGCCCCTCTAATTTAAGACTAGGTCCTCTTGTTGTGGTAGTTTTTCTTCTTTTAAATATAGTCTCCTCCTTTACTGTGTTGATTCCCTTTATGTATTTAAATGTTTCTGTCATATCTCCTTGTCTCGTCTTTCCTCCAAGCTACCCATGCTAATATGCCTATAAAATTTACTTTGTGCAAGTGTACAAAGAAGAATTGATATTTTGAAGGCAAAAGGTGGTCACACCAAATATTTGGTTTAGAGTTTTTATTCTGTTCAGTCATTTTGCATTTGCATTTTGTTAGTTGATATAAATAAACTACAGTATTACCTTTTCTATTTTTGAAAGCATTCTTACTTCACAGCATTTGTATCAGCTGCCTAAAATGTTTGCTGCGTAGTGCAGCTAGAGAATAGTTCTTAGTAAATATAGCCATACACTGTTCAGGATTGTGCATGGAACATTCACAGAATAATTGCAATTGATATTTAGATCCATTTAATGTGTCTATCTCTTGCAGAGGAACGTGGAAGGGGTCTTATGTGACAGATGTAAACCCAGCACATTTGGACTTCATGTTGGGAATCCAGTGGGTTGCAGCAGCTGTTACTGCTTTGGTCTGACTAACCAATGCACAGAAGCAGATGGATTAATTCGTATGTGGGTGAGTTGAAGGGAATATATTGAGGTATAATGTGGGTTTCTTCTATAGAGTACGCACAGAGCTATAAACTTCCAAACATAGTGTTATATAGTATAAAGTAAAATGGAAAATACTTTTCCCTTAAATATTCTTGTGTTACTATAAAACTTGCACAGATTCCACAGATTTTCTGATACACAGGATAAGGAGTATATAACAATCTACATAAATAACAGTGAAAAAAGAGAAAGGGAAAAATACATAGCGTAATACTGTAATGTAGATGACTGCACAACTTAGTAGGTAGAACCACACACATGTACTAGAGCTATGATCTGGCTCAAGATTATACAATGCCTTCTTTATGGATTTTGGATAGAAGAGGTTCTTTATAGCACTGTGTGTACTTCATAGGTTGGTTTATTTGTATTCTTTTGGGTGTGTGAGACATGTGTTATTTGAAGTAGCAAATGGAAACATGAAAACAAATATAAGCACATTTGGTGTATTATTATGACATCTAATTTTTTACTTTTACTAGTCATCCAATAAACCACAGTTTGCATTAATCTAATGTTTATAGAAATCCTAAAACCACAAAATAATACACTGCACACAGTATTTAAACACTCCTTACTAATATTCATTAAAGGGACACTATAGTCACCGGAACAACTACAGCTTATTGTATTTGTTCTGATGAGTATAATCATTCCCTTGAGGCTTTTTGCAGTAAACACTGCCTTTTCAGAGAAAAGGTGGTGTGTACATTACAGCCTAGGGATACCTCCACTGGCCACTCTTCACATAGCTACTAGAGGTGCTTCCTGGGGCAGTTCTGCACAGTGTGCAACACTGACATTTAGTGTCTCCACTCTCTGCATGGAGACACTGAATTGTACTCATAGAGATGCATTGATTCAATGCATCTCCTCATAGAGATGCATTGATTCAATGCATCTCCTCATAGAGATGCATTGACTCAATGCATCTCTACGGGGAGATGCTGATTGTCCACGGTTATATTTGGCTTGTGCTGGCTCTGCCTCTGATCTGCCACCTTGACAGTCTCAGGCAATCCAACGCTTATGGAAAATCATTGTGATTGGCTTTTGTTCAACACTTCTGATGATGTCATCCATGCAGGCAGATCAGAGGTAGAGCCAGCAACAGCAGACTGGAATACAAGTAAAATTGTACTATATTTAAGGGGGGTGGGGGATCAAGGGGACTAGATTGTGTTTTTTACACTATAGGGTCAGGAATGCGTGTTTGTGTTCCTGACCCTATAGTGTCCCTTAAACGAACAAAACTAAAAAGAGAAAACAAATATTTCAATTGTTCAGTTTATTGAAAAGATCCAAAGTTTAATACCAATTTGTAATGTCAGGTGCTGAAGGAGGACATCTAAATGTGATAGAAAGATTCATCATGATTCAGTTTTGTACAAAATTATATAATAAGGCAGGAGATTTTCTTGAAAATGCTCACAGTTCATTTTAAATTGGGTAAATTTTTTTAAATGGAGGCAGCAATTTCTGCTACAAATTTTTGCAATTTACAAAAAACGGAGTATTCTTAGATTGAAACGATTAGCAAGAGCATTTTCTTAAAGGGGTAGTAATAGCAACACAGGCTTCCCAATTCTCACGTTTTCGATGGGACAGTCTCTATTTTAGAGTGCTCTCCTGTTGTTCCAATTATTACAGAGAACACAGTACTGTGCAGAGGTCACTAGGATCATGCAAACAACGTTTAAGCAGTTAATTCTCTGGTTGCTATCCTCTGGATTTTTGTTATACTGTTTAGAAGCTGCCTATCTTTCCAGATACTAAATCCTACTTGTAATGTGCATGCTGCCATGGCTCACTTCCCTCTTCCCTTTGCTCCTGGGCAGTTGGTGTGACTTCTAAATGAAGCTATTCTTTCCTCTTTCCATCTCCTCTTCCCCTTCTCCTTTTGTGCCTTGGTTAACATTTCTGTATCTTTCCCCCAAACATCCTTTCCTTACCCTTGTTATCTCTTAAGCTTTCATTTCCCACCACAATCACATGTACGTTTATGTTTAGTCTCACTTTCAAGCAGTTATCCACAAAATAAACCCGTTTACACACTGGTTAAAGGATTCAAGTGCTTAAGAATGTTTGGTGTGTCTGTATGAATGTGTGAATGCAATGCTTGCCTATATATATATTATATGATCAATTATAGAAACAAAACTCTCCAAAACTTCTCCCACCAGCGTTCATCCCTTTACCTTGCTTTTGTTCTTTATCGCTGATTTCTGTACCTTAATCCTGTGCTCAAACACCAGAAGACTTAAGATAGGTAAATTATAGTTTTAATGTTACGATTAATATAGTTCTTTGGTATTGAGCTGGCAAAATAATCTTGTTTGATTGGTTGAAAGTTTGATTTTCATGAATGATACATTTTTCCATTGATTTGTTTTAGGCTCAGTTGATTTCTGTATTGGATATTTCTGCTTTATTGCAGACAAGAATTTGTCACTTATATTGTCATTGTTTCACACCAGTAACACTGGTATTCATACAGAATTACATCTATTTCTCAAGTAATATGAATGGAGTATAATGAAGGATGAATTTGTGCATAAAGCAATTTAATCCGGGGATTAACAAGAACAAGAAAAAAATAAAATTTTTCACAGATCTTTATTTTCAAAAAAACAGCCACTCAGTATCTTGAAAGAAGATATATGTATAGCTAAACATTTGTTTTATTTCTTTATATGTCTAAAGCAAACATTGAAACCAGATCAGATAGTGCTTGAGTTGGTGGACTTTACACATCAGCAGAGGACCACAAAAGGGGTGACCTTCCAGCATCCAGAAATCGTTGCACTCATTGATCAAGTAAAACAAGACTTGCAATCTGAGCCATTTTATTGGAAACTCCCACAACAGTTTGATGGCAGAAAGGTAAGCTTTAAATCATGATCTTACATTTTAATATAGCTTTTTTTTTTTCTCATATGTGACAATAGTATCTTTTTGTAAAACACAATGTTCAAATAAGTTATATGCTTTAATTTACCCTGTATATGACAAGTTCTGGGCTTGTGTAGATCAGTGGGCCTCTGAAGTTTAATTATTTAATTGTAAAGCCCAATCATCCTGGCTGGCCAAAGTAATTAATTTATGAGTGAATCTTTTCAGTAGCATACAAATATCAGTTTGATAAAGTGACAGCAGTAAAACCCCATAGTAGAAACAGTGAAGTGAGTTGCTCATAGCAAACTAACTGAAACACTTTCTTACACAGATGTATACAAGAGTCATTCATTCAGAAAAACTACACTCGCATGGAAGATGGATATATATTACAATGTGCTTGTAAATGGGTTTCTGGCAAAATAATAAAATACTTAAATTACATGTAGTCTGCACAGTGCCAAGCATTAAATTGATAGATCATTTGAATAGATAACATAATAGCATTTTTGCAAAAGTCAACTAATATGTTGTAATGTAAATCTCAAAATAAATGCCTTACAGTTAAGTTTTTAAACAAATGTAGACTCCACAAAGCATGTTGGTGCAACCACTTATTACCATTCTCCCAATGCACCCCCAATACTCTACTATTTCCATTAGAGATTGTTAAATGAGCCCTAAAAGTAGAAACTAACAGTACAGACAATCAAAAACATTTTAACAAACTTTTCATGTCCGTTCAAATAAAAATATTTTTCAATGCTCTTATTATTTGTAGCTTCCCTTTGGCATTATTTCATTTTCAGTTTTGCAAGGCCAGACATGAATCCATGGACTACTTAAAAGTAAACTATAGTGACAGAAAAACAAACTTGTTTTCCTGGCACTATAACTTTCCCCCTCCCTTGCCTCCCCCCCCTTCCGTCACTTACCTGGGTCCAGCAACGGTGTCCTTCGGCCTTCCACCTTCTCTCCTCACCCGCTGAAGTCAGCCGACGGGGAAGACCTAATTTGCTTGTGCGGCAATGGCCGCGCTCGCATTAGGATTTCTCCATAGATTTTTGGTGACACTGGAAGTCCCCATGCATAGCGTGAGGATGTCAAGCGTCAGTTAGGCGACCAAAAGTCGCCTAACACCCCGGAAGTCCCTCTAGTGGCTGTCTGGTAGATAACCACGAAAGGTGGAGTTAACTTTAGCAGGTAATTATTGCAGTTTCTTAAAAACTGCAAAAATTACCTTCTCAGGGTTAAGGAGACTAGGACAGTGCACCGCGACCACTACAAACAGCTGAAGTGGTCTGGGTGCCTATAGTGTCCCTTTAAAACATTACTTCTGTATTCAGTTTTTCTTCTTAAAATAAAAATGAAGCTAACTAATATATTTGTTTAAATGCATCTATATTAACATAACAGCATAACAATAAGTGAAAAAAAGATCTAACCATATTGAGGATATAAATTATATATCCTTTTTTTTTCAGCATTTGCATTTTCATCAGGTTCTTGTGGAGTAAACAGAAATCAAATTTGGAATGTAATAATCTTTTCTTGCTTGGAATATAGATTATATTTTCTTTTTGTTCTGTGCTCACTTTTTCCCTATAGCTTTAGAGTTTCAATTAATCACATCAAATATGCAATTTAATAAAGGGGGATTTGGCCTGTTCTGCCCACGGGTAAAATGTGTTATTTGAAAATGCTTTTATATAAATTATTTGAACACTGGTATCTTTAGTCACCACATATTTCTTTTCAGAGCTTTTCCATTGATGCATACAAAATGAAAGAATCCAAATTTGTGAAATGAAATATTGTGTAGGTGTATAATGAGTTAAATGTGGTTAAGTAGGAAACAGAAGAAAAATGTTGGAAATATGTCCATTTTAGCCAGGTTAAAACAGTGTCTGTGCTTATGTTTTCTACTCTCATTTTCCTCCAGCCCCTTTGTGTGTCTCTTACTTCATACAGCCACTTTGTGTGTATATTTCTTCCATTCCTCATGACCTCTGTGTGCTTCATCCCTACAGTCTCTTTTCTAACCTTCCTCACCCATCTAGAGAGAAAAACAAGTAGAAAGACAATGGACAACAGCTCAATTAGCCTGCCCTTCGGTGGGTCCCCCCTCAGATATCAAGCTGGTTTCATCTAGTGCCATTACAGAGAGAACATATCTCAAGCATATCAGACTGGTCCCACCCGTATGGGTAGCAAGATCCAAAATGCCATCAAGCTCCCTCTGCATGAGAGATACAGTAACCCCAGACAATCGTTTCAACCTTGTAAGATATCATCACTGAGGTATAGCCAATATCCCTCTAGGCACTGTGAGCAAAGTGTCCACGTCTGGATTGCCCTTTAAACTTAACCCCTTAAGGACCGTGGACATATGAGGTACGTCCAACAAAAAACCTCATACGTCCGCGGTAAACTTGAGCACTAGAAGCGATCGTGATCGCTTCCATCCGCTCTAAGGGTACTACACGATGCCTCGATAACGAGGCATCGTGGAATAGCCCCCAACACTACCGTTCACACGAGTGATTGCTCTTCTTGAGGCGACCCCTCATGTGTTGCTGCACGTAACGACCGGCAGTGTAGGCAAGAGCATCGGAAGCCTTCAGGCAGAAAAAAAAAAAAAAAATAGTAATTAAAATAATTAACTACTACCCTCACTCTCCCTCCCTATGTACTTAACGATCGCCCTTCCATTCCCCCACCGGCAATCGGTCTTCTTCTGAGGGGGACTGCCTGGGCTCAGCCCAGATAGTCCCCCTTTTGCAATTTAGGACCACCAGAGGCCTTTTTAACCGCTCTAAAAGATCTAAAAAAAGGGTCGTTAAGGACCACGGACTTACATAGTATGTGCACAGCAAATAGGAGCCCTGGACTTATCTGGACCGGCGATCACAGTCAGGGGGGATTGCGAATACCCCAGCAGTCCCCCTGCAGCAGCTCTGGCCACCCTGGCCCTCCAGGGCCATGTGATCACCATGAGCTGTCAGGCAGTCCCCCAGGCTGCTAAAATGTAAAAATTAAAATAATAAAATAAATACAGTCAGGTCCATAAATATTGGGACATCGACACAATTCTAATCTTTTTGGCTCTATACACCACCACAATGGATTTGAAATGAAATGAACAAGATGTGCTTTAACTGCAGACTTTCAGCTTTAATTTGAGGGTATTTACATCCAAATCAGGCGAACGGTGTAGGAATTGCAACAGTTTGTATATGTGCCTCCCACTTTTCAAGGGACCAAAAGTAATGGGACAATTAGCTGCTCAGCTGTTCCATGGCCAGGTGTGTGTTATTCCCTCATTATCACATTTACAAGGAGCAGATAAAAGGTCCAGAGTTCATTTCAAGTGTGCTATTTGCATTTGGAATCTGTTGCTGTCAACTCTCAATATGAGATCCAAAGAGCTGTCACTATCAGTGAAGCAAGCCATCATTAGGCTGAAAAAAACAAAACAAACCCATCAGAGAGATAGCAAAAACATTAGGTGTGGCCAAATCAACTGTTTGGAACATCCTTAAAAATAAAGAACGCACCGGTGAGCTCAGCAACATCAAAAGACCCGGAAGACCACCGAAAACAACTGTGGTGGATGACCGAAGAATTTTTTCCCTGGTGAAGAAAACACCCTTCACAACAGTTGGCCAGATCAAGAACACTCTCCAGGATGTAGGTGTATGTGTGTCAAAGTCAACAATCAAGAGAAGACTTCACCACGGTGAATACAGAGGGTTCACCACAAGATGTAAACCATTGGTGAGCCTCAAAAACAGGAAGGCCAGATTAGAGTTTGCCAAACAACATCTAAAAAAGCCCAAATGAGACCAAGATCAACTTGTACCAGAGTGATGGGAAGAGAAGAGTATGGAGAAGGAAAGGAACTACTCATGATCCAAAGCATACCACCTCATCAGTGAAGCATGGTGGTGGTAGTGTCATGGTGTGGGCATGTATGGCTGCCAATGGAACTGGTTCTCTTGTATTTATTCATAATGTGACTGCTGACAAAAGCAGCAGGATGATTTCTGAAGTGTTTCGGGCAATATTATCTGCTCATATTCAGCCAAATGCTTCAGAACTCATTGGACGGCGCTTCACAGTGCAGAAGGACAATGACCTGAAGCATACTGCAAAAGCAACCAAAAGGTTTTTTAAGGGAAAGAAGTGGAATGTTATGCAATGGCCAAGTCAATCACCTGACCTGAATCTGATTGAGCATGCATTTCACTTGATGAAGACAAAACTGAAGGGAAAATGCCCCAAGAACAAGCAGGAACTGAAGACAGTTGCAGTAGAGGCCTGGCAGAGCATCACCAGGGATGAAACCCAGCATCTGGTGATGTCTATGCGTTCCAGACTTCAGGCTGTAATTGACTGCAAAGGATTTGCAACCATGTATTAAAAAGTGAAAGTTTGATTTATGACTGTTAATCTGTCCCATTACTTTTGGTCCCTTAAAAAGTGGGAGGCACATATACAAACTGTTGTAATTCCTACACCATTCACCTGATTTGGATGTAAATACCCTCAAATTAAAGCTGAAAGTCTGCAGTTAAAGCACATCTTGTTTGTTTCATTTCAAACCCATTGTGTTGGTGTATAGAGCCAAAAAGATTAGAATTGTGTTGATGTCCCAATATTTATGGACCTGACTGTATATATATATATATATATATGTGCGTGTGTGTGTGTGAACACACACGTATTATATATATATATATATATATATATCTATATATATTACATTTAATTTTTTTTTTATAAAAAACAAATAAAAATGCTAACTTTGGCCAGCGTATGTGACTAAGTGGCTACTTCTAAAGACCGGACATAGCCCATTTTGAATACCCTGGGTTGTCTACATTTGGAAATGGTATTCCATGATGGAGTTATTTCACATTCCTGGGCTGCCATATGGTCTCAAAAGGCAACACAGACCCAGCAAACCAATCTGGCAAACTGAATCGGGCAAGCCTTATATTGACCCTGTAACTTTCTAAAACACCATAAAACCTGTACATCAGGGTATTGTTATACTCGGGAGCCTTTGCTGAACACAAATATGAGTGTTTAAAACAGTAAAACTTATCATGATGATGAAATCACCAGTAAAAGTGCAGTTTTGTGCCCCCATTTTGAATCCCGTTGGTTGTCTACTTTTACAAATGGTATGCCATGATGGGGTCACTAATGACTGCTATACGGTCTCAAAGGCAACATAGGCCCAGCAAAACAATCTGGCAAATTTCAATGTGCAAACATGGAAAAGGGGAAAGTCCTACATTTGACCCCTCTAAGTTTGCAAAACGCACAAATCTTTTATATTGGGGACACTGTTGTACTCAGGAGATGCTTCTGAACACATATTGGGGTGTTCTTTGTCAATAACACATAACAGGAACTGGGAATCCATGCCTAAAGTACAATGTGCAAGAAAAATAACACAAAAAAATGACTACCCAAATGTTTGACAAAGACTGTTGGTAGAATTAGTAAATGGAAAGTGTTAAAATACCATCATTTGAAATACCCTAGGGTGTCTACTTTTCAAAAATAAATGGTAAATTATATTTGCTAACTTCAACAATGTCCCAAATAGGACATGGGTGCATGATGATCAGCTGTGAAAATTCCAAGTTGGACAACTGGAATGCGTACCCTCCAAATAAGGTCTTTTAGCCACCAGAGAACCCAACACACCTATACATGGGTGGTATCACTGTACTCAGGAGATGTTGCTTATATTCCTTTTAATGTAGGGGGAATGGGTGCACTGCAGGGGGAGATATTATATATTATGAAGATCGAAGTCCATGGGTATAATATTATATAAATTCAGATGACTCATCTTATCGCAAGTCTTAGACTTTGCAAATGTTTTACAGTTTATGGATTGTTGTTTACATGATATATTTTAATATTATATGCATATATTTCAATTTATGCTTCTCAATGCCCTATCTTTCATGTGTATTTCGAATATAGTGGATGAAGAAATGTTTCCCCTATCCCCTTTTTATTATTCACCCATTACCTTATTGTTTATGTTTAAAAAAAAATTTGAAAAATGTTTAATAAAAATAATTTGAAAAGTAAAAACATTTTTATTAAAATATCCAGCAGTACACTGATTTACATTTTTCAGCTAACCTAATCACAATTTATTGGAATTTACATGCACTGTACGTAAAATAACATATTCCTAACCCACAGAGATTTCATATTTATAAGTACATCCATTTAAGTTTGAAATATTTTAATCAATAATGTGTTTTTATGCAAAATGCATAGCATTTTTGTAATATCATACAAACGATTTTAAGATAATGGTTTCATTTCATGAATATATTCATCCTATTTAAAATATTTTAATAAATGTATTTAAATAAGGACTAATGTGGTTTTTCTTTTCTTAAATGAGTGACTAGAGTACAAAAATAAAATTTTCCAGGAAAACTTCATAAATAAATTGCAATCTTGATGTAATAATCTTAAAGTATTGCAATTATTTCATGTATCTGAAACACTAGTATACTGTAACAACTAATAATTTATTATTTTTATTTTAAAGCTAACAGCATATGGTGGCAAATTGAAATATGCAATTTACTTTGAAGCACGGGATGAAACTGGACCTTCAACATATGAACCTCAGGTTATCATCAGAGGTGGTCCCCAAGCTAATCATAGAATCATCGTCAGACATATGGCCGCCCCTCAAAATGGTCAGCTGACAAGACATGACATTGAGATGACTGAGGTAATGAAGAATACCTTTTTTATAATAATTATTATTATTATAATTATTATTATTAGCTATGTTCTTCCTTTTTTTGTAATTATTGTTGTTTTATAATAATAAATGTTAACATAGATATGCGCATTAATTAACCTATTATTATTCATGTCAGCATGAATGGAAATATCTTGGATCTCTGGACAGAAGCCCTGTAACCCGGGAGGACTTCATGGATGTTCTTTATGACATTCACTATATCCTGATTAAGGCCTCCTATGGCAGCGTGTTAAGACAAACCAGGTAAAGAGTTTCAATTGTTTACAATGTTGGCTTTCACTTAGAACTATCAATAGTTCCAAAACAAAAGATGTGGCAATTAATTATCTATTTTTCCTGTTTTTTACTTTTTTTTCTACCTCTTTTTTACCTCTCTACCTTTCTTATTCTCTTTTCAAAATCTTTTTTTCTCTCATATCCTTCTACATAACTGCTATTTATGTTATTGGATGCATTTTGGCAAGTCTGCACCTTTATAGGCTATGATAATATATGTTGCTTAATAGACATCTACATTACATGGACAAATGTATGTGGACACCTCTACTAATTATTGATTCCAGGTGTTTCAGCTGCAACCATTGCTAACACATTAAATCCAGTAAATGGCATGAACTATACATAGACAAACATTGGTAGCACAACGTGTCATATTGAAGACTTTATTGACTTTAAACATGGCACTGTCATGGCTCTGTCATTGGATGCCACCTTTGCCACAAGTCATTTTGTAAAATTTCTGCCCTACTAGAATTGCCTTGGCAAACTGTAAATCCTATTATTGTGAAGTGGAAATGTGTAGGGGCACCAACTCCCCAGCTACAAAGTGATAGCCCATGCACACTGACAGAGAGGCTGAATTGAATACTGAAGCATGCTGCATGTGAGAATTGCCTATTATCTGTTGCATCCCTTACTTCCAAACCACCTGTATAAGTACCATCATCGTAAGATCTAGCTTTAAGAGCTTCTTGTAATGAGTTTCCATCATTGAACAGTTGTACACAAGTCTCATATTAGCATGCAGCTAGAACTGTGTAAAGAATGCTGCTACTTGACTCTGGAGTGATGTTTCTTAATGCACACGTTTTATGGAAGAATCTGTGTGTGGCATATTCCAGGAGAATGCTACCTACCAGAATCCATCTGGGTTTCGGCTAGGCCCTTTAGTTCCAGTATAATATGTTCTTAATACTACAGAATACATGAATATTTTAAACAATTTGTGCTTTTAATTTTGTAGCAGCAGTTTGGGGAGGGGTCTGTCTTTTCTTCAGAATGACTATGCCTTTAGGCACAGTCTGAGGTCCATAAAGACATAATTTTGTGAGTTTTGTGCTGAGGAACTTAAGTCGCTGCACAGAGCCCTGATCTTAACCTCGTTGAACACCTTTGGGATGAACTGGAACGTTAATTGTGAGCTACACCTTCTTGTCCAACATCAGTGCTTGACTTCACATATGCTCTTTTAGATGAGGGGACACTAATTAACATAAACTCAATACAAAATCTTGTGGAAAATCTTCTCAGAAGAGTGACAGCTGTTATAGCTGCAGAAGCAGTCCAACTCCATATTAATGCCCATGATTTTAGAATGGGATGTCCAATACGTTCATGTAGATATGATGATCAGGAGTCCACATACTTTAGTCCATATAGTGTATATATCTTGCATATATACAGTCATGGGTAAAACAAAAACAAAAAAAGCCAAAATGGGTAGGTCTTGGGTGGGTATATTGTGGTTACCTTACAGCTGTACATACATCTTTGATGGATGGTTCTTTTGTAAACAGCACATTTATTCTCTTATTGTACAGCATTTTTTTTTTAGTTATATGTAATATAACTAAATAGGTGCACAAATACCTTTTTCCTAATGATTTGGATATTTGGCTTGTATTTGTTAAACATGAGTGCTATTTGCAATTGCTACTTTATAGGTAGTTATAATTTAGTGGTTTTCATATATTACATAACAGGTAGTGTACTGGTTGATACTAAAAACTGTTTCCCACATTGATGTGATGGGCAGGAAATGCTGTGTAAACATTGTAGATGAAGATATACAAATATTGTATTACAGTTAATCTGCTGGTTATTGTGTAGGGCAAAATATAAATATCTTACATCTCTTGAAAAATAAAAAGATAAGTTATTTTCAAGATTTGAATAGCGGAAGAAGAAAGAAGAGTGTTCAGATTTCAGGGTGTATACAAATTTAAAAGCTGAAACCACAATGGGATGCATGAAAATAAAGATAATACATGTAGCGAAATCCTATTTTAATAGAAGTCATAACGCTTCCTATACAACACAAAGCATTGCATTCATTAAATTAGAGAAAATGCAATAATTTTCCAATTCTGCTCCCTTTTTTATCACTGCCATGTACAAACAATAATATTAACCCCTTTAGGACACAGCTTCAAAAGCTTGTCTTACCCGTAAGGACACAAGCCTTTTTTTGCCTTTTTTGCTGTTTGTGTTTGCATTTGCATCTTTGTCATTTATTGCACAAACACTTATTATATAACATTTTTTTTAGAGGGCAAACAGGGCTTTAATTGTATGTTACATATACATAGATAAATTCTCATTAATTATAAAAAAATGCCAAAAAATGGGGGAAAAAATATATTTTTAGAAAAAGTTATTCAAAATAAATTACTTTATGTTACTTGATTTATAGAGTACATAATATGTATAGGATTTCAGCTTATTTTGAAAGTTACAGGTCACAAAATACAAGGACTAAAATAAGATTTTAATGTGAAACAATTTTAGAAGTTGGTATGTTTGTCTTGTAGGTTTAGTAGCCACCACAGAAAACAAATTTGCCACACAAAAGTATATATTTATATAAAGTAGACATCACAGGATATTTATCTAAGGTCAGTTTGACATTTTTTACGTAACCATTTCATCGCCAATCTCTGCTAAATATTGGAGTAAAATTGTGTTTTTTCTCTATTTTGGCATATACACATAACAAGGTTTTTGTAATGTGTATTTTGTAAAGCTGGTGTGTACTATTCCCATACAGAACCCCATATTGTGTTCAGCTACATGCTGAGTATAACGATACCCCCATTGCATGCCTTTGGCACTATTCTGTGAAGCTACAATGCTAAATAATAGACAAGGCTGTTTCCGTTTCTATAGTTAGAATTTTCGGAGATGGATTTGACGAGCCTATGTCTCATTTTAAGGTATTATAGCAGTGTGACTGTTCACAAGCAGTGTACTTGATAAAGCAGACACCCCAGGGTATCTTATAAGGTGTATATTGTGCCATTAACTTGTCACCATTTTTTCACCAATTCATGTCAATGTTTGTTAAATATATGTTGCCTTTTTGCTGAGTATTTCTTACACTTGATATGTACCACTGTCATAAACCCCCCCAAATTATGCTCAGTTACATCTTCTGAGTAAAACAATATGCCCAATGCATGACCTAGACACTATTTTGTAAAGTTACAGTGCTATAAAAGAGACGTGACAAGTTCAGGTTTTTAAGTGTCCCACTTTGGAGCCCTTGAGCAGGCTACATATTCCAAATACACCATAAAGGCATACCATTCCTTAAAGAAGACATCCCAGGGTATTTCAAAAGGCATATTTTGAACCTTAGCGTGTGATAATTTTCCCGCTAGCTTGTACCAAGTGTAGTGGCAATAAGCATTTTTTCTGCCTTTTTGACACACAAAGGGAGTTTGCACAGTATATTTATATTCGGACCCCCCTTGGCTCCACCAATATAGTAAAACTACACATTTTAGAGTGGACTTTTATTGCGGCCAGCCTAAGGCACACCTGTGCAATAATCTCAATGTCTAATCAGCATCTTGATATGCCATACCTGTGAGGTGGATGGATTATCTCGGCAAAGGAAAAGTTGAACAATATTTGAGAGAAATAGACCTTTTGTGTACATAGAAAAAGTCTTAGATCTTTCAGTTCAGCTCATGAAAAATGGGGAAAAAAACTAAAGTGTTGCGTTTATAATTTCGTTCAGTGCATATCACCTACTATCCTGTTTATCTTAGTGCTCCCACACTTCAAGCTGGGATTGGCCCATTTTTAAAGCATTTTGAAGATAATGCATTACAAGTATTTATATAGTATTCTGTAGCTGTGTACAATAGGTAACCAAGACAAACATTTAATTCTAACAAAACACACATGACATAGGGGGACAGTAGGTAAAAAGGCCCTGCCTAATGAGCTTACATTAAAACAATATACTGTGTACAAATGTAATTAACAATAATAAATAAAACAGATACACATTTGACATGACCCTATTTGCTGAAATTTCTGTTTTGCAGCCTCTGTAGTGAGGTTTACCTAAATCACAAATTGACTCCCATAAAAGTGATGGCATCCTTCGTAGCTGTTTTACAGGAGCTAGCAGATGAACACTGCAAGTTGTTAGGGATTGCCAAAAATGATATGGAACAAAAATTATGGAACAAAAATTATAATCTTTAAATAAATACATTTGAGTTAAAAAAGATATTACTGTAGCCTTAACCAATATAGCTAGCTTTCACTTAGTGTGATCACTTACCTAACATCCGGTGTCTTCAAAGCTAAAATGCAATAGATGAGAAGTACCTCTCTATTTACTGTGACTGAATTGTGAAGGGTTCTTTTTATAACTACAGTGAATTGAGTTCTTCATCTGAGTTCTCATCTAACATTTCTTATAATTACACAGCTCTTTATATATGAAATATCTACTATATGCTGTTAGAGCTAATGCGTGCATTGTTTTTAACCAAAATGCCTAATAATATCTCGAGGTTCTGTTACAAAAGCAATATATGGAGAAAAAAAATCTATTTTTATATACATAGTGTAGATATGTGTAATTTCTTCAGTCTATTTAAACTATGTCAATAAATGGAAGTATTCTTTAAAAAAAAAAATCTGAATCTTAAGTAGTAGAAGGGAGTGACTGCTCTTGAAAAATCCAAATTACTTTATTAGGTACTTGCAAGAGGCAATCAAAAAACAACTCAAACTAAAATAAATCTGTACAAATGTCATATTAATCACAGGAGAAGAGAAATGCAAAATGTTCCCCGTGCAATAAAAAAGTCTTGTTTTATAAATTCATGTCGACATTGTGTTTTCAGATTATTTATTATTTGTATTTTCTTTTCTTTTTTTTTTTGTGGTACAATATAATGCATAGTCATTGCTTTGTTTTTGAAGCACGTGCAAAGCAATAATAAATGACCTCAGGTCGGATGGTGAGTGTCCCCTTCATTTCGCTTCTAATTATTTAAAAATCTCAAACAGTCACTGCAAAGGAGTTAGGCTGAGTCCCTGTAGACCTTCTACGTGCGGCAAGCAAGTTGTAACCTGTATCCTGAAAACCTCTCAGACAGGCAACAAGGAGCTCTGTGCTCCCAAAGTTTATTATTATGTAAATTCAGATCTCTGGTTGTAAATATTCTGCTGTAAACAAACTATTTTCGAAGTCCTGAAGATGATGGAAAGAGATTTTTTTATTAAATTTACAGAGAAAAGCTGGCACACTATTCTGTATAAATATTTATATCAACAGCTTTATCTTTAACTGTTTTACCCAGAAGAGGTGGGACGTGTTTAAGCAAACTCTGGTTTCTATCAAAATCCTTTGGTACCAATTCATTATGCCTCTTTCTATGCAAAACAGCAGTTAGAACTGCAGATTCAGTCTGACATATTGTCCGACCAACTCAGGGCACCTAGTTATCAAAGAAGATAGATACATATGAGGCTGCCAGTGTTTATATGACTGTTCTTTCTCTGTCCTCTATCAAAATTCCTCTCAATATAAAGTGTTCACTTGCCCTAATGCCCCGAATGGATATATTCTTGCCACGCACAGGCTTCTGTGCAAGTTCAAAGCTAATTAAATATTTTTAAAGTTTGTGTTCTCTCAGACAAAAAGGTAAACAATGACAAACCAACAGTACATCTGAAAGAGTTTTCAGTGCATTTTGCATTGTTAAAACACATTCAGGAACTGGGAATTGATACTTTTAGCTTTTTTTGGTTTGCTTGGAACTTTTACAAAGTTGTAGCAGTTTTTTTTATTTTTTATTTAATATTATAGAGACTGCACTTTGCACACATACATATATCCCAAATATTTATCTATGGCCATATTATTTTTCAAATAAAGTCAGATTTTCAGTAAGAAAATGTGATGTATATATGGAAATGTAAAGAGATTACAATGTTTATAAACTGATAGGTACATCTTACTTGACATTTTTGAACTGCTAAGGCTATATCTTTAAAATCATTTGGTTATATATACAATGCTCCAGCTTTTTAATTGACTTTTATTTTTATTTCTGTTTAAAAAAAGTTGATTGAGATTGGTTCAGAATAGATGCACAATACATGAGCTATCCTTACAAAACATAAAAAGAAAAATCCACCTTTGCAGCGATCAAATATAAAGTATCATAGCTGGTGGTGGAGCCTGACCTTGGAGTAGAGCTATTTTTTGGGGTCTAACCCCCAGCCAACAATCAACCTCGCCCACTGAAGGCCACTGCAAGCATTGTTGGTTCCCAAACGAAAACAGAGGCATTAACTAAGTCTAATGCCCAGTGTGAGACCAATAAATCCTATTGCGATCCGCTGCAGATGGAGCTGGGAAGAGGCTGTTGATCTCCTCACTCTTAAGCCAGCAAAAGGTATTGCAGTGCTCCTACCCCTCCTCCCCCTGGATTGGTGAAGGATATCCCCACTGGACTGCCTCGGACTGCACTCACTGTAGCCTCAATTTCAGCCATACCTTGACTACCCTGTGCTAAGATGGTGGACCCGCCAAGGAAACCTCTGTGGTTTTAGACAATTCTCAATAGCTTAGAAGTCTCTCCAGTGGATCGACAAGCTGTTTACTTGTTTCAGGGCAGCCCTAGAAGGCAGGAATGTGACTACATCATATCAGTTTCAGGAGGGAGTTCGGAGGGGCGAGAGCTAAGGAAATGAGTGAACCTTCATCGGACTTAGCTTCCACCAGATCATCTGACCCATTTAAGGATAGCCCGCCTAGACCGAGGGCCTACGGGGACTTGATTCCAAAGCATCACCCACACCGACGGAGCGTCACGTGATGAAAGTGGCGACTGAACACCGAAACCTTTTGTTGCCCACTCTATAGGAGGGACTTGGACTCTTTCAGTCACCAGGTCCATGGAACAAGGAAGCTGTCTTTCTTTCTGGCCTTGAACTGAGGGGCTCGTCTATCTTATTCCCAAAGTGCCGCTGCCTTCGATGACATCCTTACTTCTATTACATAATTCCCAAGCCTGGGCATCAGCTAAGCCTGGCTTGTTGTTCAGTGCACTCCACTATGCTGGGAATGTCATTATTAGTTGCAGATGTTTTTACTACCCACCTGACACATCCTTTCTAGTTAATTTTGCTTCCTTTATCAAAAAAAAAAAAATCTGAATCTTAAGTAGTAGAAGGGAGTGACTGCTCTTGAAAAATCCAAATTACTTTATTATGTACTTGCAAGAGGCAATCAAAAAACAACTCAAACTAGAATAAATCTGTACAAATGTCATATTAATCACAGGAGAAGAGAAATGCAAAATGTTCCCCGTGCAATAAAAAAGTCTTGATTTATAAATTCATGTCGACATTGTGTTTTCAGATTATTTATTATTTGTATTTTCTTTCCTTTTTTTTGTGGTACAATATAATGTATAGTCATTGCTTTGTTTTTGAAGCACATGCAAAGCAATAATAAATTACCTTAAGTTGGATGGTGAGTGTCTCCTTCATTATATGGTTACTCAACTTATTTGTTAATAAGTCCTAACTAGCTTCAGTGCTTTTTCTCTCATGTGACTCTTGTCTGATATGCATTATTGCTATCTAGTCCTCCTATACATGTCTAGCTAGCATTCTATGTCTTAATGTATAATCTGTGTCTCTGCTAGACCCACCTCAGTATTGTTTCTGCACAAGGACTCTGTGGAAATTTCACTGACCAAAGTATCCAATGATCTACTTGCTGCAAAATCTCGTGGTCCCTTATCTATCCTAATTCTTCTTGATCTTTCTGTGACTTTTGACACTGTTGTTCATCAACAGCTTCTTCTCATCCTCTGCAATATCGGTCTACAAGATATTGCTCCCTCCTGGTGCTCCTCCAACCTCTCCCAGCGCTTTTTCATTGTTTCTTTCTCTGGCTTTGCTTCTTTTCCCCAACTCCTCTCTGTTGGTCTCCCCCGAGGTTCAGTCCTTGGTCACCAACTGTTCTCCATCTATATTGCCTCCCTTGGTAAACTCATTAGCTCCTTTGGCTTACAATATAATTTCTATGCGGATGACGTGCAAATCTATCTGTCCTCTCCTGATCTCTCCCCATCCCTCTTGACTAGTGTCTCTGACTGCCTCTCTGCTATTTCTAACAGGATGGCTGCCCACTTTCTTAAACTCAACTTAACCAGAACTGAAATTCTGGTCTTTCCTCCATCAAGTGTTGCTACTCCTGTGTCTGTCTCCCTCCAAGTCAATGGTGCTACTATCAGCTCCACCACGCAGACTTTGACTCCTTCACACCTCATGTTCAGTCTATCGCCAAATCCTGTCACTTCCATCTCAAAAACATTGCGCACATCCGACCCTACTTAATGCCAGCTGCGACTAAGGTGCTGGTCCATTCCACTGTCCTTTCTCGCCTTGACTACTGTAATCTGCTTCTCAGTGGTCTTACGTGCTCCCAACTTGCGCCGTTACAGTCCACAATGAATGCAGCAAGTCTCATCTTTCTGTCCGCCCGCACCTCCCACGCCTCACCCTTCTGTCAGTCCCTACATTGGCTTCCTGTAAGATATAGGGCTCAATTTAAAATTCTGGTTTTTGCCTTCAAATCTTTACATAATGCTGCTCCCACCCATCTATCCTCCCTAATACACAAGTAGGTCCTTACACTCTGCTGAAGACTTACGTCTATCTTCTGTCCGTACTCCCACCTCTGATGCTCACCTTCAAGACTTCTTGAGGGCTGCACAGTTCCTGTGGAACTCACTTCCCTCTTCCATTAGATGCTCACCCAGTATCCACTCCTTCAAAAAATCATTGAAAACCCACTTCTTTATAAAAGCGTATCAATTAAACTGTTAATAGCTACCGACTGATTCCTCTTTTGCAACTGTCATTAGTCTAACAACATCCTTACCTTATGTGTCACTTTACCCCACTCCCTCTAGCATGTAAGCTCATTGAGTAGGAACCTCAACCTCTCTGTTCCTGTGTGTCTAACTTGTCTGGTTACAACTACATTTGTGTTCGTCCACCCACTGTAAAGCGCTGTGGAATTTGTTGGTGCTATATAAATAATAACATAATAATAATGTTAATTCTGCTTGTGCGATGATTATGTCTTACAGCTCATGAAAACCCCAAATCCACAATCTCAGTAAATTAGAATATTACATGCAATCAATAAAACAAGGAGTGTACATAGAACAATATCAGACATCTGAAAAGTATAAGCATGCATATGGACTCAGTACTAGGTTTAGGCCCCTTTTGCAGCAATTACTGCGTCAGTGCGGCGTGGCATGGAAGCTATCAGCCTGTGGCACTGCTGAGGTGTTTTGGAAGACCAGGATGCTTCAATTCTATGTCTTAAGGAATAATCTATGCTAATACAGTTGCTGTGTTGCTGCTAAACCCACCTCAGTCTTGTTTCCGCACAAGGACTCTGTGGAAATGGCACTGACCAAAGTATCCAATGATCTACTTCAGCTCTTTTGCATTGTTCAGTCTTATGTCTCTCATCTTTCTCTTGGCAATGCAGGTCAGGCCAGGTGAGTTTGCAGGCCAATCAAGCAAAGTAATCCAACGGTCATTGAACCAGGCTTTGGTGCTTTTGGCAGTGTGGGCAGGTGCCAAGTCCTGCTGGAAAATTAAGTCAGCATCCGCATAAAGCTCACTTGCAGAAGGAGGTATGAAGTGCTCCAAAATCTCCTGGCAGACGGCTGCGTTGACCCTAGACTTAATGAAGCACAGTGGACCAACACCAGCAGATGACATAGCTCCCCAAATCCACACAGACTGTGGAAACTTCACACTGGTCTTCAAGCATCTTGCAGTGTGTGCCTCTCCATTCTTCCTCCAGACTCTGGGTCCTTGGTTTCAAAATGAGATACAAAAGTTGCTCGCATCTGAAAAGAAGACTTTGGACCACTGAGCAACAGACCAGGTCTGTTTTTCTTTAGCCCAGGTAAGACGCTTCTGATGTTCTTTGTTGTTCAGGAGCGGCTTGACAAGAGGAATACGACATCTGAAGCCAATGTCCAGGATCCGTCTGTGTGTGGTGGCTCTTGATGCACTGACTCCAGCCTCAGTCCACTCCTTGTGAAAGTCCCCAACACATTTGAATGGCCTTTTCCTGACAATCCTCTCCAGGCTGCGGTCATCCTTGCTGCTTGTGCACCGTTTTCTTCCACACTTTTCCCTTCTGCATAACTTTCTATTAATGTGCTTTGATACAGCACTTTGGGAACATCCAACTTCCTTCGCAATTACCTTTTGAGGCTTTCCCTCCTTATGGAGGGTGTCAATGATGGTTTTCTGCACAACTGTCAGGTCAGCAGTCTTCCCCATGATTGTGATTCCTACTGAACCAGACTGAGAGACCATTTAAAGGCTCAGCAACCCTTTGCAGGTGTTATGGCTTACTTAGCTAATTAGAGTGGGACACTGTGAGCCTAGAATATTGCACCTTTTCACAATAATCTAATTTACTGAGATTGTGGATTTGGGGTTTTCATGAGCTGTAAGCCATAATCATCGCACTTATGACAAATCACAGCTTAGCTATCTTGCTTTCCATGTAATTCATCTATCTCATTTATTAGTTTCTACTTTTAAGTTGCATTACTGAAATAAATGAACTTTTGCACAATATTCTAATTTTTCGAGTATCACCTGTAAATGTAGAATCTTCCTTTGTTACTTCAATTATAAATATACCTATCTTTGGCTTTGCAATATTTGTTCCTTCCCTATCTTCCTCCTCTCTGTTCCTTTACCAATAATAACCAGAAAAAAACCAAACTTTTTTAAGTTGCTACTTTATGTCGCCTTACATTATTCTGTTATATTAAATAGAAATGCTTCTATCATATTATAATATTCTAGTGTTTTCTATAAACGGATTGCCTCTTTGTGCCTTCCTTTTAACTCAAACACAAACAGTGCTATTACAATATTTTTTTTATTTCTTTCACCATTATTATCCACCTTTATAATCTTCACTTTTTGTAATACAGGAATTTATAACTCTCACTGGGTACCTATATACACCACCTAAGCTTTTGTGACTTTCTATTACTCTCTTTGTTAGTGCCTTATTTTTGTAAGTTAGTGACTAGGTATATTTGTGCCAATAGGGGAAAGT
The DNA here is from genome assembly GCA_933207985.1 of Pelobates cultripes. NCBI lineage: Eukaryota > Metazoa > Chordata > Amphibia > Anura > Pelobatidae > Pelobates > Pelobates cultripes. The sequence goes on along the minus strand of OW240913.1, from coordinate 184,161,513 downwards.
AACACCAAGAAACTACTATAATACTAAATTTTTTTCTTGCATCCATTGTTTTAGTGTCTGTGATTTGTCAGAAGTCAGCCTTTGGTTGTCATAAGTTTAATTTATACGTGTAGGGAAACCCCAAGTGTATTTGATCTTGTTTTTTCTAAGTGTCACTTTGAAGACTAGTATGGAATGAAAGGTCTTAAAAATCTTTATTTGTTGATATGTTGAGTCTTTCAAGTCCTAAGTTGAGGTGGCCCTAATAATTTGGGTCTTGACACGGAATGAGTGGAGACAGATGATCATGTCTCTTGGATACTGATCAGGAACCTTGCTTGGCTTCATTGCTATATGGCATCTTTCCATTAAGTGCCTCTCTTTGTTAGGGCTGATCCCTAGGATCTTGCAGAGCTCTTCACAGTAGCCTTCCAACTTTGAATAATATTTTCAGGGATCCCCATAATTCTGAGGTAGTTTCTTTGGAATCTATCTTCTAGATCTCCAATTTTGACTTTAAGACTTTCCATTTTTTCTTCCAGAGTATTTATTTTGTCGCAGTTATTTTGTAATTGCAGAGTGATATGTTCTATTTTGTCTTCTAGTTCTTTTTCTTCTAGTTTGATTTTTCCACCATTATTTTGTAAATATTTTTTGATTTCTGTGGAGCGTAAATTTATCTTTTCTTTAATTTTTTTCTAATTGGGCTTCAAAACACTTAGCCAGTCAGTCAGCAGCGATAGGTGCATTTTTATTCCAGGAGTTATCTAATGAAGTTTTATCTATATCAGCCTCTGGTATCAAGTAATAATACTGACTCTTCATGCATCAGTTAAGAATTTACTCCTGCGGAGAGAAAAACATTTAAACTCTTCTGTCTGATGTGACCTCTTGTTTTTGTTTTCTTTAGACTTTGTTTTCTTGATTTTTTTTTTGGAAGCCATTGTTGAGAGATTCAAATATTCCTTAAACTATATATGTTCGTCTGGTTTTATCCACAATTTAGCCTCCTGTTCAATAAACAAGGGGGCAGATTTACTAAAGTCCTCTCTGGGAAATTAACACATTTTCCTCAGATCTTTAAATCTGCTCTCACTCACTCTGTAATCACTATCTGAGCACAACCCGATGACTGTTGAAATTTCCCCTTTAAGCTACGTTATCTCATATCAGTGAAAATTCTGAAATAGGATGTTGGTCAATTTCAGTTTGTAGCATATGTACTTAGCTGCCTCTTGATGCTGCCACTTTCCTTGTAGGGGATTTCTTATCACTTTGACCACATTTAAAACTCTCGATCCATGGACTAGTTTGCGTTGTTGTTCAGCTCTTGGGGTCGTGACTTCTGACTTTGTTTGCCTCACAGAAATACTGCTGCAATTCAGCTGATGTGATGCCTCTTACACTGTCTCCATTCACCCCACAGAGACACTCGCATCCACCAAAGCGGCACCTCGCTGCTTGGAGTCATCGCACCCGGCAAAATCCCGCGAGACATAGCGTGCTTGCGGCTACATCATCACATTTCCCCCCTCCTCAATTACAGCTGTAGTATTGATGTTTGAGGGTTAACTTTTATTTTTTTTAACCCTCAGGAGTTAAATTTATGTAGTTTCTCAAATATCTGTAAAATATTTACTTATTTTGCTAGGGTGGGTAGAAGCTAGTGGGAAAAAGTGGGTATTTACTGTTGGGGTAGTTATGGGTTAACAGTAAAAAAAGTTTTAAAAGCTAAAAAAAATGTAAAAAGTGAAAAAAAAATTTAAAAAGTTAAAAAGATTTTTTTTAAAAGTTTTAAAAAGGGGAAAAAAAATGCATGTTACCTCTACACTTGGTACAGGCTAGCAAAAAAAAAATATCCCACACCAAGGTTCAAAATATGCCTTTTGAAACACCCTGTGTTATCTTCTTTAGGAAATTATATGCCTTTTTGAAGTAATTGGAAAAAACAACCTGCTAAAAAAAAAAAAAAAAAATGGGGCATGGACCCAGCATAAAAATTCAAACTTAAATGGCTGTGTCTCAAATGTGCCCCTTCAACGTCGTCATATACCTTGCAAAGGTACATACAGGGGTATTGCTGTACTCAGATGACATAGCACAGATAAAGTGTTATACGGCCGTAGCACACATAAGGTTTGCAAAATATACAGTACAAACTCACGGTGTGTGTCATAAAGGCAGAAAAAAATGCGTATTACCACTACACTTGGTACAAGCTAGTGGAGAAATGATTTCACACTAAGGTTCAAAATATGTCTTTTGAAATACCCTAGGGCAGGGGTGGGCAATCTGCGGCCCTCCAGATGTTTTGGACTACATCTCCCATAATGCTCTTAGGGCCATGATGCTAGCAAAGCATCAAGCAGATGTAGTCCAAAACATCTGGAGGGCCGCAGATTGCCCACTCCTGCCCTCGAGTGTTTTCTTTAAGAAATGGTATGCCTTTGTGGGGTAATTGGAACAATCAATCTACTAAAAAAAACTCCAAAGGGAGGTATGGACACAACGTAAAAATTTCAAAGTTTGAAAAAACGTAAATGGCTGTGTCTCATATGTGCCCCCTCAACGACCACATGTGGGGGTATTGCTATGCTCAGATGACATAGCTGAACAAGATAGGAAGTATTATAGAGCCCTAGCACACACAAGGTTTGCAAAATATACAGTAGACACTCACTGTGTGTGTCAAAAAGGCAGAGAAAATGCTTACTACCACTTGGTTCAAGCTAGCGGAAAAATGATTTCACACTAATGTTCAAAATATGCCTTTTGAATACTCAGGGATGTTTTCTTTAAGAATTAGTATGCCTTTTTCGGATAGTCGATTAAGCAGCCTGCTAAAAATATTTTTTTAAAAACGGACCCATCAAAACCATCTACAAAAATTCACACTTAATTATCTGAAATTGACAGATCTCTTTTACAGCACTGTAACTTAACAAAATAGTGTCTGGGCATATTGTTTTATTCAGAAGAGGTAACTGAGAATACTTAGATGGAATTTATGACAGTGGCACTTATCAAATGTACGAAATACCCAGCAAAAATGCAACATGTATGTAAAAGAAATTTCATTTTTTTTTCACCTCAAAATTTGAAATAAATTGGCAAAAAAATAGTAGCAAGTTAAGGTATAATGTATGCCTAATAAGATACTCTGGAGTGTTTGCTTTCTCAAATGGAAGGCCTTTGTGGGGTTATTTGAACAGTCAAACTGCTATAGTGACACAAAGTCAGACATAGGACCATCTATGGAAATTCTAACTATAGAAACTGAAATAACATGGTCTCCTATATGGCATTGTAGCTTCACAGAATATGTCAAAGGCATACAATGGGGGTATCATTGTACTCAGCAGATGTAGCTGAACACAATACGAGGTTCTGTGGAGGAATAGCACACACCAGCTTTGTGAAATACACGTTACAAAAACCTTGTTATATGTGTATATGCCAAAATATTAACTAATTGTTACTCCAATATTTAACAGAGATTGGTAGTGAAATGGCTATGCAAAAAGTGTCAAAATAACCTCAGGTAAATAGCCTGTGATGTCTACTTTATATAAATATATACTTTTGTGCTACAATTTTGTTTTCTGTAAAGGGTATTAAACTTCCACAACAAACATACCAACTTCTTGACTTTATTAGTCCTTGTAGTTTGTGACCTGTAACTTTTAAAATAAACTGGAATCCTACACATATTATGTACTCTGTAAATCAAGAGACAAAAATAATTGATTTTTAATTACTTTTCCTAAGCTGGACATATTATGCACACGTTGTTTATGGCGAAACTTGGGGGGGGGGGGTTATTATTTTTATTTTATTATTATTTTGCTTTTTTTTTATATAAATGAGAATTTATACATGTATATGTCACATCAAATTAAAGCCCTTTTTGTTTTCTAAAAAAACAATATATAATATGTTATTGGTTCAATAAATGAGAGAGATGCAAATTGCAGTTGAACACAAACAGCTAAAAATTAAAAAAAAATGCTTATGTCCTTAAGGGTAAGACAAGCTTCTGAAGCTGTGTCTTTAATGGTTAATGTCATGGGTGAACTTGCCCAAAAAATCCTTGCATATTGTTGGTGTAATTTGCTTTCATAGTATCTCCATTTACTACACCTAATATACATGCATTTGTGCAGTCTCATGCTTATGTTGATGAATCGATACTATAATCTTCTGGTTTACTTTGTCTCTTAAAATGTTTACTGCTATTGATGAGTAAAACTTGCTGTCGTAGGTCATTGTCTAAATTCCCCAGTCCTTCATTGGTTTTCTTTCCTGGTAAATAGGACAACATGTCTGATAAAGACACATTTTCACCTTGAATAGAACATATTTCTAAAAATGTTAGCATTGGCTTTTCAAGAGTTTAGGAAGAGAAAAACAATTCAGATTAAGAAATAAATCAATGTGATGCTGTGCTAGGACTAAAGGAAAATGAACTTTTATTTTTGATTGCCAAAAGTTAAGACTGTTGCTACTGAAATGATGTAAGTCCAGTGTGCAACTGAGCAGACCATGTTGTTTTACTCACCACCACTTGACAGCTTCTCAAACTAGGGGTATGTGCTGGCAACTTTATAATGTACGCTAGTCAAACAGCATCTCCATTCTGGAGGTTTCAAGTTGGGTTATAAAGTTATTTCACTGATAAAAAAGTGACAATGTCTTGTTTTGTCATGAACTAAGTACAGGGTCCATTGTGAGGATTCCATATATTGTTATCACATATAATAAGTCACCCCCTAATGAGTGGGTATCTCTGATCAGAGCAGTGGGTCATGCTCAGTGTACAATGGCATGCAGAATTGTATGCTATGTTATCGTCATACTATAATAATGTGTCCAATATTTTGTGTTTAACAAAAGTTAAAACTGTTTACAGGTTCTTCAAACATGCACACACTTGTATCAAAAATGTTGGACAAAAATTGTTCCCTTTTATAGGATTTCTGAAATTTCTCTAGAAGTGGCAGAACAAGGAACTTCTTTTACCATGAGTCCAAAAGCTTATTTGATCGAGAAATGTGAATGCCCTCCAGCATATTCTGGTCTTTCATGTGAGGTATCTGTATAATTCATGAACCTTCTACTCATCCTTCTAAAACATGATAAGTGACAATAAATGAGAGAGATTTACTAAATAGCGCAATTTAATCTGAAATTTATATTAATTAATTACTAAATTAACATTTGATTATATATGTACATACCTTTAATATATTAGCAAGATGTACATTGTGTTCCATACTTGTGTATAAAATAAATTACATAAATTGTGTTAAAATGATTTTTAACATATTTTGTGGAACATATTACACGTTCATGCATTTATTTGTGTACAGATATAAAATCCTTTATTTTGTAGGTGTTACGTGAAAAATATTTTAAGGTCATAGTGTTTGTTATTTATGTCAAAATTGGTTCTCTTTAAAATCGGTGATGTGGAACTGCACTCAATCCCTATAAACAAAATGAATCTGGGTGCAACCAGACCCGGTCTCAGTACCAAGAAACCAGATGCTTGATGAAACAAATGTAGAAAGGCACATCAAATTCAAAAAAGGCAATTTATTAACCCAAAGCCAAATCACAATGTTTCAACCTACATGATCTTAGTCAAGCATCACAAAGACCATGTAGGTCGAAACATTGTGATTTGGCTGTGGGTTTAATAAACTGCATTTTTTTGAATTTGGAGCGCCTGGGCCTTCCTACATTTGTTTAATCAAAATTGGTTCTCTTTTGAAATTAAAATTCTTTACTTAAGATCTGAATATATAGCTTGTATATATAGCTAACAAGTTTTTTTTTTTTTTTTTTATTGTTATGGGTAAAATATATATATTAAAGTACATTTGTATAAACTAGAGTTGGGCCTAGAAAAAAAAATAATGCTTTTATTTTTTTTATAATTATTACATGAGACAAAATGTCAGGATTTTATCATAGTTTAGAAAAATAAAATGCTAAAAGGTAGACTAGGATCTCTGCCTGTTCAAGGCTCTATCAAACCCAGTGCGTCAAACATTTGTTTGTACTCTCTTTCAGACATGTTCTCCAGGATTCTACAGAATTGCTCCCCCAAACCCCAGCAGACGCCCTGGTCCTGCACTTGGGACCTGTGTGCCTTGTGAGTGCAATGGACATAGTGATATGTGTGATGCTCAGACTTCCGTTTGTCAGGTATGATTGTATAATGAAGACCATATTATAAAAAGAAATATATATATATATATATATATATATATATATATATATATGTAAACAGTATATATATAATATCTATCAAAAAAATTTGAACAAAATATGTTACCACAATAAAAGAATCACTGGAAAGAAAGACCTATGAGTGCTCCTATTACTCCTTGTTTATATACTGTACGCTGGGGATGCACCTGGGCAAGATTTGGTTAATCTACAACGCTGGAGGGTGAGTGCCAAGAAAATCCTGTATATATATATAAAAATAAAAAAATGTTTTAAAAAATGTACCTAACAGAGATATACTTCTCTGCTACAGTCATAGTGTGCAGGGACTTCAATGCAATCTGTAATAAGTAGCCTGACAGATTGAATGCTTCTGTAGACCATTTCTCTTCTCATCTTAATCCAGTAGAACTTTGCTGCTTTTAGAGAGGCATGAGTTTGTGCAATACTTTTTACTGATCCAAGATTAAAAATGGCAGTGCAATTGTAGATTATGCTAACGTAGTGTACCTATAATCTTAATTTTAATAATGACAGTAGGCAAATATTTTGCATAACTTTCTTTACTTTATGCCTCCAGCAGCACAAGTCAATCAATAAACTTTAAACCAATCAGTAACAGGCATCACATCAATATATAAAGCCCTGACAGACACATGACTTCCTCTTTCTTTGATGCGAAAAAAAGTCTATTATAACGTCAGGGAATTCAAATAACAGTCCTGAGTAACGTGTAGCACTTAACTTGAAACAAAACTTGAAACCTTCCAGGTTTATCTTGTCGAATCCATCTATGATGATTACGCTGAAAAGAACAGAAAAATGTGAAAGGTGATGGAAACCAACTGTTGTCCACATTAAATCCAGTACTATACGTATCTATATTTATATTAAGTTAATATACTGAAACATTAAACAACCATAGTATACTTAATAATCAACACAGATCTAACACATGTTAACCATATAAGCATCCCATAAATATACTGAAATACCAAAACCTTATAATTACACTGAGAAAATGACAAACCAGAATATAAAATTTTCCAGAGTATAGGGAGGGAAAAGGGAGGGAAAATATTCGCCTCCTGTCATTATTAAAATTAAGATTATAGGTGCACTACGTTAGCATAATCTACAATTTTATCACTTGACAGGAGGCTTCATATTTTGCATTTTTAAAGCTATGGTATGAGCGAGAAGGATGCGTGCGTGGTTGACGAAAATAAATATACGGAAGTAGTCTATCCGTGTCCAATTTGTCGCTGTAAAATATAGAGGCCCCCCCGTGAAGGCCTGAGAAGCAACCGCGCCTCGTACCGAATGAGTACCCAAATCACGTCTCCACCCCCGCTAGCGATAACAACCAATGAACCCATCTAAACAGAGTGTTCATGGTAACTGGCTTGTATGGTTGGTATAAGACCAGCAGATGTCCTGAATGTGACAATCTAAGTGTTGTTGTGATCTCCATGTAACAAAGTACCGCTTTAACTGCACAAAGACTGGGAAACCGCCGGGAACAGGGTAAGATACGGATGCGGATAAGATTTAGTTCCAAGAGACACCGTAGAAATCATTCCTTCTGGTGATACCGAAAAGACCATCTACGTTGAACTCCAGTACATCTGATACCCGACGAAAAGACCTAAAAGTAACGTGACTATGGCTGACGGATGACGGAGGGATAGGTCCGTGTTATCTGACTAGTTCCAAAAGAACCAAATCAAAGTCCCACAGCAGTGATACTTTGACGCATGGTTCTCGACAGTTTGATACCCCGCAGAAAGCGGCATATCAAAGGCTCCTGATCGACCGGAGTGTCGTGAATCGTACTATGCATCGTCAAAATCGCGGAACGTATCCCGTTAATAGAATGGTCCGATCGTTCCGATCGGCCCATAGTGAAAAGGTATGATAAAGATTCAGCATCGAGGAGATAGGGGTAATAAAGGGATCGCAGTCCCTTCCCATACACCAGCGAACTCCAGGTGTTCCATTTTGTGGAATACCTGGTGTCCATGAGTCCCATAAAAGGTCTCTAGTTGGTTGTGATAGTCCCTTGACATACCCGTATCTCCTGAAAGACACCAATCCACCAACTCCAGACTCTCTTGCATTATCAATGGATGATGTTCTCCTTTTGGATCTACCCGAAGGCAAGTTAAAACTGAAGGAGCAGAGGATGATCCCGATTAAGGACAACCACTCTGGGTGCCACGCTTGACTCCTTTACCGCTGTAATGAGTACTATCGAAGTCTTCGCTATTCTGATCCCAATTACATAGGTGTGTCCGGATCTCAGGCAGTGAGCTTTCAGCCGCCGTCTGGCCCGGCAGTAAAGTGGTCCTGGGAAATAGTCAAAGGGTCATGGTGCCTTCCTGCCGTACCCATCGAATTTCCTTACGAATCGTCGCTATCAATGATGTGGGAAGGTGTAATCTGCCCAAAGTGGAATCTATTCCAAAGTAGAGGAACTGAATAACTTGGAACTGGGATCAAACTGACTCCTCTCTGTTCACTATGAATCCCAACAATTCCTGAAACTGTAAGCATAAATCTCATTTGTAAACGTAGTCAGGAATTGGATTTGCAAAAGGTCAGTAAGTTGTCTAGGATACCCTTTGCTCTTCAGTGCACCGTGACCAGCTTCAGAAACTTCATGAGGCACCATGTGAACCAGTAGGTAAGTGCCCTTCAAATCCAACCTTGTGAACCCCTTTCGAGGAGTAGATCCCCTAAGAGATGGATACCTTCCTTCTTGAGTTGTCGGTACCCCCCAAAAACCATTGGGTTGGCGTAGGTTGATGACTGGGCGATAGTCTCCTGTCTTCTTCCTTACTACCAAACCGTTGCTGAGATAAATGGGTCTCCAAACACTAGTCCGTTCGCCTGAGGTCCTCGATCTTTCATCCCTAACTTCAATGGTTTGAAATCCATCTTTAATCGGGCTGCTTTGTGCCGTTCTGTGCACCTGTCTGCCTTGCATTCTCCAACCTACATATTGCCCTTTGCACCCATTCCCTCACATCGTGAGCTTCTAGAGGTGAGTCTTGGGTGGGGTCAGGTCCGCAAAGTATATAATTTTTTCCCGGGGTTGATCATGTCCAGTATTTCATACTAACTAATTTTGAGTCCTTCTCCTACACCTTTACATGGACCCCGGCCTGATCGGGACATACATATCACCACAGTGATACCGAGCTCCATGGTGAGGACTATCTTGTTCGGTCATAGAGGGCGTGGGCATTCCACCCTGAGCTTGTCTCAGATTTCTTTTCCCATAGGCCTCCTGAGCCAGAAGTGCGCAAAGTGTGCCCAGTAAACCCCATTCAGATGACCCTGGGTGTCGGATGGTGCGTGAGTCAAAACAAGAGTGTCCAGTGTGCCAAAGAAAAACCTTTCTTGCTAGGCAGGTCTTGTCACTTTACCTCTTCAGATGGAGACTCTTCTGCTCTCCATTGTCATGATCTCCAGAGAAGGGGGAGGGATGAAGTCCTCGTCCGCTGATGATGGAGCCTGAGATGATTAATGGACAGGACGTTCTGAGAGACCCCCCCCGTTGGAGCCCTTCCAATGGTGTTTAGATGATAAGGTGTCCAAACTAACGTTGTCGGTATCTCTAGCTTCCATTGGTGTTGGTGTCGTTGCACCCGCTCTGTCGGATAGGTTGTTAGCCAGCATATTGGAGAGGACTTCTTCCCCCGAAGCGGGCCTTAATCCTCGCCTGAAAATTGGTTGGGGATATTGAGAGAAGTCTGACATTTTGGTTCACACCCTTTCGGTCTGTGGGAGACAGGATCGTACAGCAGTACACTTATTGCCACTCCGTTGGCCTCCACGTATAACTGGGGTCACCCAGAATTTCGATCAATCAGTACCACTTTCTCAGGATCCGGGGAGTGGTCTGAGAATGAAGACATCCTCAGTAAGACCGGGATGAGCGGTCTGAAATGTCAGGACGTAGTCCGAGTATGGGAGACGTGAAAGCCTCAATATGTATAATCCAAGGGGTTCATCCTTATATGGCCTAGAATTGTGGAGTTTTGGCAGCACTGTGCGTTCTCCTTCTTGGTGCTGCCAAAACTCCACACCCAGTTGAAGCATAGAGGTGTCGGAATACATGCATCTAGTGCGCCCTGGTCTGTGCATACAATGACAGAGCATACTCTGAATGTAGAAGCCTGTCAGGGTCTTACCTGAGTTGGGAGTCTGTAGTGCAGATATGATGCTCACCCTTGCAAATAGCCACAGGCCAAGGTGGTCAGGTAAGAATTCACCTGGCCTGTGGGTCTGTGCACGGGGGATGTGCAGAATGAAGTTCCAAGTCGCAGTGCAGGCAAGGACTCAAACAGAGTCAAGGGATAGCCGAGGTCAAAGGATGCCAGAGGACAGGAACAACGAGGAGTAGCCAAAGTCAATGGTCAGAGTAAACGATGTCAATATGAAGCAGAGTAACAATGGACAGGAACACTGGTACGGAACACACACAACAGGATCATAGACTTGATCCAGATCACAGGGCGAGGCTGAGTTTATATATCCTGCTGATATCTGATAAGGATCAGGTGAAGCACGGCTATCGACAAAGGCCATCCCCCAGTGCTGCAGACAAGCCAGGATCAATAGAACTGAAATAGCTGGTAAGAAACAAAGCTATTGTGGTCGATTCTTGACAGTACCCCCTCCTCAAAGCCGCCTTTAGGCGAGAAAAGAAAAGCAACTACGGCCCAGGAGGTCACTTTTTAGATTTCTTGGCTCTGGTTTTGCCAACAGAAGCGGAGGCCTGTAGAGCCTTTTCAAACATTTGTAAGTCCTCATTATAGACTAGAGTTCCATTCGAGGTGTAGGTACAGCCAGGAGGAGGATCTTTCGCCACCAAACAAGGAGCAGATGTTTCAGGAACTATTGGAGAGAGTTTAAGATCGGTCAAGGATTTGGTGTGAGTGGCAAGTACCTTGATCTCAGGAGTCTTATTCTCTGGACCAGGTAACTCCTCTTTAGGTTGACATGAAGTGGTGATGGTACCAACTCTGACATGAATATTTTCCAGCGGAGGTTCAGATCTCTCAGGGGTACTGGGTAGGTTATTCATTACAGTCTGAGTACCCTTCTATATTACAGAACGGGGACATGGCTGGCAGCAACCGTGGCAGCTTCTACACTGTATCTCTGAGTTGACTGGATAAGTCCGTAGGGCACCCAATAGAAGAGGTCTTTGCCTAGGTGGACGAATTGGGCAGAGAGAGATGAAATGCCCTCTTTCTCCACAATAGAAACATAGACCATGGCCTCTCCTCCGGTCTTTTTCCTCACGCGTCACTTTGCATTGGATGAGTCCTATTTGCATAGGTTCCTCCGGGTCAATAGGAACACAGGATACCTCTAGTGTTCTCCTAGGAATAGGATTGTAAGGAGGCAATACTGGGGTGTAGCGTTGGTACTGGGTTTCTTGGTTTCTAAGAATCTGGGGTCTTTTGGTACGTGGAACAGGCTTTGACACAGTGATCTTGCATTGCGAGTCCATAGCAGTAATGAAGGATTCCCAGCTGACAAGTACAGGACTCTTCGTCATCAACATTTGGTGAGCCCATTCTTTGATGTGTCCAGACAACAGGTTGAGTAAGACTTGCTTGGGGGTCACCCCTGTATGTATGTCTCTTATGGCATGTTGGGACACTCTTTCGGTCTGTGGGGTACCGAACAGGTGTCAGATACGGTAGTGCACTTATTGCCACTTAGTGGGCCTCCATATACGACTGGGGGTCACCCAGAATAGTTTCAATCAGTACCACTTAGAGATTTCCTGGGAGTGGTCTAAGGAGGGGGTCACCCTCAATAAGACCGGGATGAGTGGTCAGTAATGTTGGGACGTAGTCCGTGTATGGGGAGGTATGGTAGCCTCCAAATTATCCAAGGGATCACCCTATAGTACTGTGGAGAATTGGCAGCACCGCTCTCCTTCCTGGCTCTGTCGATATACATGTATCCAGTGTGTCCCGGTCTGTGCATACAGTAACAGATCGTACTCCGTGTATATGAGCCCGTCCTAGGTGTTTCCCTCCAGTATATGTATGTCCCTAGTACCGGAATAAGATTCGCTTGGGGTTCACCCAGCATAGGGGGTTCACCCCAGTATATGTATGTCACTAGGACAGGAACCAGATTCGCTTTGGGGTCACTCCTGTACCACAATGTCACTTTGGAGGTGTCTGCCACTTTTGGGGGTCACCCAGCATAAGGGGGGTCACCCCTGTTAATCACTCTGTTATGTGCCTCCACTACTGTGTCCTGGGAGGTGTATCCCTGTGGGCAAGGAGTGTATCCAGTGGTTGTGAGGTCCAGTGGGAGTAGGGAGCTGAGTAAGTTATCATCTCTATTTAATTTCCCTGCCAGCAGATAGAGTAATGCATCCACTATATGCCCACAGCAGGGAACAGTCCATTCATAATCCTCTAGACGTACAATAAAACTGTTATTCAACATGTCAATTGTATAGAACAGAATAGAGCAAACTGCCAGCAGACATGAGTACTGCATCCACTATATGCACACAGCAGGGATCAGTCCTACATATTCATGCAGAGTTACGTATAAAACTTTTATTTCACATGCCAATGAAATATGACAGTATAGAGCTCAGCAGTGAACAGTCCCTTCATAATCTTCCAGAAAAGGTACATATAAAACCTTTATTCCACATGCCCATGATATGTAACAGTATTTAGCTCAAAAGTACTTGTAAAACTTTTATTTTACAGGAAAAATATTTTAAACAGTACAGATCTAGCTGCCAGTTCGTGGGAATCATGAACTGGCTAAACGACATGGCCGACGTGAATCTTGCGAGTGCCGCGAGATTCAAGATGGCCGCCATTGACGTGCAAAAGTGCCGTGTAGCCCGCGATCGAGGATCTGATCGCGGCTCGCCGGTATGGAACAGAATCCCCCCGACACCCCCAACCCCCAGAGACCTGCCCTGAAGTCCCAGCACCAGTGAATAAAAAAGCGCGCTCGCGGTAAAACGCTGCGATCGCTGTAAAAAACGCGATTGTGGTAAAAAACTGCGATCGCGGTAAAACGCCGCGATCTGTGCGAGACCAGAGTAAAGCATAGGAAAGAAAAGGTGCCAGCAACAGAAAACCAAACAGGCTAATAAAGCAGAATGAAAAACGTTTAGGCCAAAATTGCAGGACAAGCTAATAAAGTTTAACTAAAGTGGCCATGCATATCCAGAAACAGTTTGGAGCAAAACTGAATGTCTAGCATTAAAGATCTAACTAAAGTGGCCATAGCAATATTAATACAAACAATTGGAGCAAACTGAAAGTCAAGTAATAAAGTTTAATTAAAGTGACCATTGCAATATCCAGAAAACCAGTTTGGATTAAAACTGAATGTCTAGCATAAGGTGTTTAACTACAGTGACCATAGCAATATTAATAAAAACAGTTTGGAGCAAAACTGAATTTTAAGCAATAAATGATTAACTAATGACAATTTGCAATCAGTAAAACAGTTTGGAGCAAAATACTCTGACCTTTGCCTTGGCTGGTAAGCAGCAAAGAAAGAGGGAGTCATGTGTCTGTCAGGGCTTTATATATGGATGTGATGCCTGTTACTGATTGGTTTAAAGTTTGTTGATTGACTTGTGCTGCTGGAGGCATAAAGTAAAGAAATTTATGCAAAATATGAAGCCTCCTGTCATGTGATAAAATTAAGATGGGTAATAGTAATGAGTAGATCCCAGGACTTGAAATCTAAGAACATGTTTTGTGGTACCTTTCTTGGTAAAATACTATATTATATAGTTGGTAGTTGGCATGTATTCATATTGCATGGTTTTATACCATGCAGAAATGCATGCCATGGATATGTTCTCAAACTTATTACAAATTTTTCTAGAATCAATTTACTGCAATGTAAAAAATAGGAAACTGTGATAAACCTGATAATATAATGAGTGTACCTCGTCCTTCTGCTCTCTGCCTACTAGAAAGCAAAGTATCGCCATCATTTAACTTAAGGTCTCATCAGAAAGCACATAAGTATATAGCCTTTATGAGGAAAATGCAGTAGTATTGCTCTTACAGAGATAAAATGAGTCCCAGATGATTACAGATCAATAAAACGTTTACAAAGAACGAAATCTGCCTGAAGCTTATATTTACTATAATGTTGGAGTAGAGAACACTGCAGTATATTAAAAGGTGCTAACCCCAAATATATTTCTCACTGCAGGTTCTTTTAAGAATATGAATTCACACTCTAGAATATAAATGTGGTACTTTCATAAAGGAAAAGAATTATATGACATTTAGTGTTAAAAATTCAAATTTTTCGAAGTTCAAATATTAAGGAGACTTTTTGCTGAAAACACTATCATAATTTGATAGATAAGGTGATAAATGTTTCATCTCCTATTATAGCCTAAATTTTGCAATTTGTTAGTAAGCGGACTGTTGAGTGATTAACCCCTTAAGGACACATGACATGTGTGACATTTTATGATTCCCTTTTATTCCAGAAGTTTGGTCCTTAAGGGGTTAAAGGAACACTGTGGCTTTAGGAATACAAACCTTGCCCATGTTCTTAGTTTTCATATATCTTCCCCTGTATGCAAATAAAATAAATTATATAAAAGTTTGAATTTCATTATTACCTTGGCGCTGCCACCTTTCTGCCTCCCACAACTTCATCGAGAATGCATGGTCACCTCTGCAATTATCATATCCAATGCTCCTTATAGGGACCTGATCTGCATGTGTGGCAAGCGTCACGTACACATCCAAGCATCCCCATAGGAACACATTGTATTCAATGCTAAAGGGCAGATAATTAAAATCAATTCAGGTCTCCTTTTTAAAAAAACAAAACAAAATACATTGCACTAATGTGATATATAATAGAGTACAATATTGCTTCTAAAGATAAATATAACCACTTATAATTAAATAATGATGAATACTGTGGGGGCATGGCTGGAACCAGAGACGCATGGTAACCTGTTAGCTTAGCTCTGCAATGCTAGGCACTAAAACAGTGTTACATGCTGGCTACACAACAACATCTGACCTACAACTGTGCTCAGAGATGTCTCTGTACTGTAGAAGGAAGCCTGCAGAGGCAAAAGATAAATCAGCGTTCGCACGCCGAAACCCAAGCTGAGCACCCATGCACTCTAAGATGGTGCAGAGAAAGAAGGAGACTTAATGGTAGGCCTGCATAAATGACCCACAACTCAAAAGAGCAATTTTACAGTCTCTATTAGATGAGATGTATACAAAGCTACAAAATACCATCCACCCAACAGTGTGCGAAATGAGAAAAGATCTCTAGGAACTAGGCTCTCGCACCTCATACATGGAAGACACAACAGATGACTTCACCACTGTCCACAATCAGTGGTGTATCCTGGTTTTGTGCTGCCCTAGGCAGGACAAAACTCAGCCCCCCCGCACGCGCCAGCCCCCCCCATCCCTTCCCCCCACCCCGCCTTCTAAATACACACACATTCACTGACAGATACACATACACTCGCTAACAGAAACACACACTAACAGACACACTCACACTCACTAGCAGACACACACACACAGGCAGACACACACATACTAACAGACACACACTCACTCACTAGCAGACACACACTAACAGACACACACTCACTCACTAACAGACACACACTAACAGACACACACTAACAGACACACACACACTAACAGACACACACACACTAACAGACACACACTCACTAGCAGACACACACACTCAGACACACACATACACACTAACAGACACACACTCACTCACTAGCAGACACACACTAATAGTCACACACTCACTAGCAGACACACACTAACAGACACACACTCACTCACTAACAGACACACACTAACAGACGCACACAGACACTCACACACACCCCCACACAGTCAGGCACACACACACTAACAAAACACACACATTAACAGACACACTCACAGACATATACACACACTCACGTTAACACATTTGTATTTTATTTTTATTTACTTCCCCCCCCCGCCTTACCTTTGGGCATGCTGGGGGGGCGGGTGGGGTTCCCTCTCTCCCTGGTGGTCCAGTGGCGGCTGGGCGTGTGGCTGGCGAGGTAGCTCTTCCTCTGAGTGGTCTGCTCAGCTCCCTCGAGCGCCGCACAGTGAGGCTGGGAGCCGGAAGATGACATCATATTCTGGCTCCCAGCCTCTCTGTGCAGCGCACGAGGGAACTGAGCAGACCGCTCAGAGGAAGAGCTCCCATGTCAGCCGCCCGCCCAGAGCCCAGCGCCCGGCATGTCTGTTAGCCGCGAGGCTAACTAGGCATTTGCCCTGGGCATTTGGGGGCGGCGTTTTTTGCCGCCCCCTGAAAATTGCCGCCCATGGCAAATACATTGTTTGCCTCGTGGCTAATACGCCCCTGTCCACAATAGTCTGGTAGATGAAGGGGAAACCTTGGAGGCCTAGCTGGAAAAGTTTAAAACAAAAAATTGGAGGACAGATTGAACTGTATTAATCTAAGGCTAAAGGGAATTCCTGAGGATGTGTCTCGTGCCAATCAATACCTGCTTGAATTCTTCCATAAGCTCCTTCTGTGACATGTACTTACCTACCTCCGTGCAGCGCTCCTCTTGCCGATCCACGTGGACGCGCGGCTGGACTTCCTTATTTAGTGTATAGGCGTGACGCTTGTTCTTAAAGTGGCCAAGTCATCATTGTAATCCTAATCTATTTTGAATTGCAATGATGACATGGACCAATCAGTATACAGGTAAGCCTATTTAAGGCTTGCTTCGGCCCATATTCTTTGTCCTGTCATTGTTTCTGTTTAGTGCTCCTTGTGATTTCCTGAGTTTGACCTCGGTTTCATATTTGACTCCTGATTTCTGGTATCCTGACCCCCAGCTTTGTATTTGACTCCAGATTTCTGGTATCTTAACCCTGGCTTTGTCTTGACTCTGAGTATTTCTGTTATTCCTGTCCTTGATTTATCTTGACCATATGTTAAGCCTGGCCATTCTAAGGCTTAGTAATATGTCTTTCAGATCCACCTTTTGTGGGTTTCCTGTGACACCTTCTAGACATTCACACTGACATGCTAATGCTAGATACGGTCCACACAGTTGCCAGACCCAAACATCTCCTAAGCTTGATGCCTAGGGACATCTTGACCTGGCTCCACTACTTTCATATCAAATAACAACTCATCAACTCAATTGGCAATAGAACTTACTGGACCAGTACAAATATAGACACATTATTGCAGATCTGTCAGCCAAGAGCCAGTGGTGAAGACGGTCTTTCCATGACCACACCACAGTGCTTAGACAACACCACATCCCATACCACTAGGCTTTTCAAGCAAAATGGCTCAGATCCAAAGGCGGCAAAGTAAGCACCATCACATTGATGAAGGAAAGCCACACACACACTTAATTAAACTGCACACTAAACGGCATGATCCACAATGTGCAAATAACATGCTAACATGCTAAGGTCTTAGCCAACAGACTTTGGGAAAAACAAACCCTGTCCAGAACCAGTACATAAAGTCCGCATCCAGCCAAAAATTCATGCTACCGACGCAAATTTGTAATACATTTGCTAAATATTATAGTTCCCTTTACAATCTCAAGAACAATCCAGAGGTTCCTTAACTGTCAAGGGATACAAAAAATAAATAATTAGACAAACTATCCATACTCACACTCCCAAGTAAAAAGCTTGTTTAAACTAATATTGGAAGGAGAAGAACGTACGTCTATCAAGACCAGTCACAGACGGAGATCTACCACACCATGGTACAATCCTTACTAGTTTCACACCTAATTTTCAACTATGCGAGCTCTATCGGTATCTTTCCTTGCAAAATTATTATTGCACATGTGGTCACCTTGCCAAAAACCGGACAGCCACCCCCACACTGCAAAGATAGCACAAGAAAAACTCTTGCCATACTACAATGTATCGAACAGGAAAAACATGGGCGACTGCTGGTATCTTTAGACACAGAAAAAGCTTTCAATAGGCTAAACTGGTAGTTCCTCCAAGAGATCTTGGTCAGATTTGGCTTCTCCCAGAATTGTTGTCACTAATCCAAATGCTTGATACTTCCCACGCAGCAATGGTATTAAACTCAGGGTTTAAATCAGACCCATTTCTTACCACTAATGGTAAGCGACAGAGATGCCCCCTGTCTCCTCTCTTATATTGTTTGGCCCTGGTGCACCTAGCTATAGCAATCATCAAACATATATGGAATGCAGTAGACATGTGCACCAGTTAAATTTTCATTTCGTACGAATGAATTCGTACTGAATAAAAATGTAATTCGTCCATAAAACATTTGCTTTATTATTTGTTTTCGCCAATTAGGACGAAAGTAACACTGCGCAGCCACCACCCCCCCCCAAAAAAAAAGCAAGGAGGGAGCCGGCACTTTAATAAATATTAAAGTGGCACTGTCATGTTTTCTTCCTATCTGCTCTAGTTTTCTTTAAAACATAAGACAAAGTAGGGTCTATATTGTCTTATATATTTTTCCATGCTTGACCAGCTTTGACCCAGGGTTTTTCAGCCAAATTTAATAATACTAAGTAAAAATTACTTAGTATTAGTTATTAGTGGAGATTAAATTCTCCCTTCTGCCCCTACTCGCTATCCTGCAAGTAGGGGCATGTCTACTAAACCAGTGTCAGTGGCTACTCACAGTTGTTAAAAAAGAAGAGGAAGCGATTGGGGAAAGGTAAGTTTGGCATGACAGTGCCACTCTAAATGAAAGAACTGAAACAAAAAGGTAATGCATCCGGCATTTGCCCTTTTGTTTCGTATATCATCCGTATGTAAGACTTTTGTTTATGTTATAGTAAACAAATACGAAAAAACTCAAATTCGGATGAAATCATATTCGTCTGATAACGAATGCACATGTTTAATATGCAGATAAGTGAAAATTACTACAAACTAAACATTTTTTCCGATATTCAAAAAGAAATTAGGGAGTATGGCCAACAATCATATTACCGTATATACTCGAGTATAAGACAAGTTTTTCGGCACAATTTTTGTGCTGAAAACCCCCCACTCGTGTTATACTTGAGTGAGTGTCTGTATTATGGCAAATTACATTGCCATAATACAGACAAGGACCGCCAGGCTCATTACAAGCCCGGCGGTCCTGTTGGGGGAGCTGTTACTTATCTTTCCTGTAGCTCCTGTCAGCTCCCTTCTCTCTACTCTGGTCCTGTCAGCTCCCTTCTCCTCCAGTGTAAGTCTCGCGAGAGCCGCGGGGTCAGAGCGTTGCCACAGGTTACCATGGCAACGCTCCGCGCGGCAGTCACACTGCAAGACCTACACTGGAGGAGAAGGGAGCTGACCGGACCGGAGGAGAAAGAAGGGAGCTGACAGGAGCTGCAGGAAAGGTAACTAACAGCTCTCTGCCAGCCCCCCTCCTACACAGCCAATGCCACTGGACCACCAGGGAATGAGAGCCCCCCTCCCTGGCCAGCTAACAAGCAGGGAGGGGGGACAAAAATAAATAAATAAAAATTTAAATAATAATATAATACAAATATTAATAATATTAAAATAAAAATAATAATATTAAAAAAACTAAATTTAATATTAAAATAATAATAATTTAAAAAAATAAAATAAAAATGCCCACCCCCCACCAAGGTTACACACTCTGCATCACATGCACACACACTGCATTCATACACACACACACTGCATTCATACACACACACTGCATTATACACACACACTGCAATATATACACACATTGCATTCACACACACACTGCATTCATACACACACAC
The DNA here is from genome assembly GCA_933207985.1 of Pelobates cultripes. NCBI lineage: Eukaryota > Metazoa > Chordata > Amphibia > Anura > Pelobatidae > Pelobates > Pelobates cultripes. The sequence goes on along the minus strand of OW240913.1, from coordinate 184,141,463 downwards.
ACACACACACACACACACTGCATTCATACACACACACACTGCATTCATACACACACACTAAACACACTGCATTCATACACACACACTCTGTATTATATACACACACACACTGCATTCATTATATACACAAAATAAATATTCAATTGATGTAATTTTTTGGGGATCTAATTTTATTTAGAAATTCACCAGTAGCTGCTGCATTTCCCACCCTAGTCTTATACTTGAGTCAATAAGTTTTCCCAGTTTTTTGGGGTAAAATTAGGGGTCTTGACTTTTATTTGGGTCAACTTATACTCGAGTATATACGGTACTCACTAAATTTATTCAAAACCCAGATAATGGGAATACAATGTCACAAGACCTGAAAAGGTGACTCTAACTATCCTATCACTATGACTTGAGGGAAGACGTTGTGACCTTCCCAGGAATTAAAATACCAAAAAACATAAAAGACCTATTTAAACTCAACTAACAAAACACATTAAAATACATGGAACAAACTTTAGAGAACTGTAAAAGTAAATTATTTTTGTGGCTGGGACACATAGTGGCTATTAAAATGATGATACTAGCAAAATCATTTACCTCTTCAGATCCTTCCAGATCCCCTAAACCAGTTAGTTATCTAAATAAACTTCAATTTACCCTTTTAAAATTTAGCTGTGGTACTAAAAAAAACCCAGGGTTCATAAAATATGACTGAAATGATCAACTTGGGTCAGAGAGTGAGGATTCCCGAACATGAAGGCCTACTTTTAAGCAGTGCACCTCACTAACATCATCACAGCAGGTTCTACAGAATACATTTCACAATGTTTTAAAATAGATTCACACTGGTCCCAATCTCCTACTCTATTCAGAACATTGTGTCAACTCAAAGAATATAGAAAACGTCCAATGACAGCCCTATCATCTACTCATTTCACACTTCACATGTGGGACTTGCACAGACAACATGGCATCACGCATCTCTACCAGCTTTACATTGAACAAGGCCTACATACATATCTAGACATACAAACCACACATAACGTTCCTTCCAGCACTATGTTTTCTTATGTTTAACTTAAAACCATGCTCTTAGAAAACTCAATGTACTTCTAACATTGAAAGTTGATACCTCATCCCCCCTTACCCCGAAAAACTGTGTTTGCACTTATCCCAGACACAAAAACTTTCTTTATGCTATTCGAGCATCAACTGAGACCCACTGGAGCCACCCTGGGGGTTCATGAAAGAATGGAACAGGGATTTGGGGCATGAATTATCAACAGAGGAAAATGTAGAGTTGAGCTCCACCTCATAGACCCCCTCCACAAACTAGACCCCTCACATGATTACACTGAATCTGTACCCGCTACAGACTTCCACTTGTTTTTTTTTTCTATAGGGGTGCCCATATGGGAGTATGTTTTTTAACCTCCTTCCACCATCTTATCTTTCCCCCGTTCCATCATACTATTGTCCATCATACTACGTCCATTTGACTGTGTCATTTTTTTTTTTTTACATTATTTGCAAATGAAAAATATATGATGTCCATCAATGCACACCACACCACAAAATGTTACCTGTTTAAAGGCTGTTAAAAATCCTGGTGCAGTTACACTGTGCACATTTACATGGATTGTTAGAATTGTCAATTAGACAAGGTTACTATGTAACTTAATTGTTTATACTGCATATTGTAAAAACTTGCTTCATGTGACACTCAATAAACTTTAAGCTGAAAAACAAAATGGTGATACATTCTAGTTAACAGTTTGTTTGTGGCAATAAACACAACCAAAAAAAAAGCAGATATGGTATGTATGTAGGTATAATAACCTTCTTGACCATTTCCAATATATATTTCCCGTTGACCCATTCGCTTTATTAAAACAGTCTTAAAAAGGTATTTAAAGATTTGATATCTCCAAAATGTAAAGACTACATTAACCCACACCCTATCGTGCAAACAGAGGGAACACCTAAGCAAGTTCCTAATTGATAAAAGCTACCTGCCTGCCTCCACCTTCTTAATTTTCTTGTCACCCTCTTCACATTTGTGACAATGACACCATGGAGCTAAGAAATATCAGATTGTGGTTATACAGCAATGCAGCAATTTCCCATACCAGCTGCAGTAAATTACTTTACAATTCACTTGCCTTTAGCGAATAATCAACATGTATTTTTTGTTTATTCTGACAAATATTTCACCCTGCATTGTGCAAGCAAATTACATAGTCACTGCAATTCCAGTTTTATGGGGGCTGTATTACACTAAATGAAGCATGGCTGTGTTAGTCAGTGGAAAACACCAAAATGCTCCTTACAATTTGCATAATAAGCTTTTGTTACTCATGGCCACCAAGTGAACATACTTGAACATTAGGGAACTGTTTCCCAAAATCTGATAGAAACATACTTCTATACTTTCTACTCACTCATATATTTTTCTTTCTCAAGGCATGCAAGCACAACACAGCAGGGGATCACTGTGAAACATGTGCATCAGGATTTTATGGAGCGGTCAGAGGTTCTCCAGATGATTGTAAGGCATGTGCTTGTCCCTTACAAATTCCCAGCAACAAGTAAGTTGAACAAAAATTCCATTCCAGCAGCATGACTTAGACTTAGATTTAAACAATAATTGTGACTCTCAGGTAGTTAGGTATGGGCTGATCTCTAACCACTGTGGAGTGGGGCTAGTAGACAAATTCCATCACATGTTCATGATCATGTGTCATTGATTTGTGAATAGTCTCCCTTAGTATGAAATAGGAAGTTAAGAGATATTGTGTCTACTTTTGCAAGAGTTTATGGTGTAGTCAGTCTCTTCTGTAGTTATCATAAACATATACACTGATCAGTCACAGCATTAAAACCACTGACATGTAAAATACATGTATTTCATTATTTTTATATCGTTAATGATAATGTTTACTATTATTATAATCAGTAGTAATATTGGTATTAATGTTATTGTTAATAAAAAAAACAACCAGACATTTTCTTATGTTGCAAACATGTGCACTGATCAGCCACAGCATTAAAACCACTGACATGTTAAGTGAATAAAATTGATTATATCGGTACAATGGCACCTGTTAAGGGTGGGATATATTAGGCAGCATGTGAACAGTCAGCTCTTGAATTTCATGTTGTTGGAAAAATAGGCAAGTAAAAAGGTCTGAGTGACTTTGGCAAGGACCAAATAGTGATGGCTAGATGACTGGGGGAGAGCATCTCCAAAATGGCAAGTCTTGTGTTGTTTTCCTGGTATGTGTTGGTTCGTACCTACCAAAAGTGGTGCAAGGAAGGAGAACTGGTGAACTAGCGTTGGGGTCATGGGCACCCAAGGCTCATTGATGCACATTGGAAGTGAAGTGTTATAACTGGTCTGTGTTTATTTTGTTGAATTAGTCTTTTATATATATATAGAGAGATATTTCTTCTTGGCTCGCGACATTAATATATGTCTATATTAATAAAAGCACTAATACACAGTCATTGGCAGATCCGGGGGGGGGCAATGGGGCACCCCCCCCCCCGAGATTCTCCCCTGCCGGCTAGTGCAGGCTGGCATTTTCCAAGTGCCAGCCCTGCAATGTGCCTGCGGACCGGGAGATCAGAGATCTCCCTTCCTGGTCCGCAGGCACATTGGTGACAGCCGGCAGGGGAGGGAGAGAGGACCCGGGAGCTCAGCCTGCAGCTCCTCCAGGTCCTCCTCTCGCGAGATTTGGAGCATTGCCGCGGTTTCCACGGCAACGCTCCAAATTTCGCGAGAGTGAAATCTAGGCCTGGAGCGCAGGCTAGACTTCACTCCACACTGGAACCACCAGGGATTCCCCACTGGCACCACCAGGGATGAGAAATGTCCCCCCTCCTCCTCAATAAAGGTAAGAAGGGAGGGGAGACATCAATATATTTCTTTTATTAAATAAAAATTTTTTTTAAAAGCCTCCCTACCCTCCTTCCTCCCCCATACACACATACACTGCCCCACATACACACACTGCCCACCATACACACACTGCCCCCCATACACACATACACTGCCCCCCATACACACACACACTGCCCCACAAACACTGCACACCCATACACACACTGCCCACACACACTGCCCCACAAACACTGCACACCCATGCACACACAGACACATACAGTGCCCTACACACACTGCTGCCCCCCATACACACATTGCCCCACAAGCATACAATGCCCCCCATACACACACTGCCCCCATACATAAAGTGCCCTCCCCATACACACACTGCCCCACACAGACATACAGTGCCCCCCATACACACACTGCCCCAAACACACATACACTGCCACCCTCACACACACACACTGCCCCACACATACACTGCAACCCTGACATACACTGCCGCCCTCACGCACTCACACACACACTTCACCTTTCACACACACTTCACCCATAACACACACCACTGCTCCTATGCCCTATATCCCAGCAGACCCCAGGTAAGTTGTCAAACTGTTCTTAAACGGTATGACTACTTACTCTGGGGTGGGATCCTGGCACTACTGGCACCATAACTACTACACTGAACTGTAGTGGTTATTGTGCCAGGATTATTTATTTAAATAATCTACAAGTGCCCCTCCCGAGATCAGGCTCTGGATCCGCCACTGTACGCAATCTGACATTCTTTATAAAAAATATGCATTTATTCTACTTCAACAGCAAACAATAATATACTTAACAGATGGTATTTCTTAACAATGTTACAGAGAGTGAAAGATCTTTAGTAGTCGTCTTTTGTATCAGCAACTCAGATACACATCAGGAGAGCGGATCGTAGAAGGAAGAGAACGTGATCCTTTGTCCTCTGCCCTTTATAACCAAAACTACGTAATAACATTTCATTTAGACTCTAGCCACATAAGGAAACTCCCCATATAAGGACCTTCCCCAAATCTCTCTATACAGCACATTCCAGAGACCTCATGGTACAGAATTGCAAACACCATCTGTTCTTTTTAACCCATTAGACAGCCACACCTTAATATGTATTTGAATAGGAACATAAAGAAAATGCAATAATCTACTTGAAGGCTAGCCAGTCTGGTGCGATTACACAGAAGAGCTACTGTAGCTTAAAATACTGAGAAATTTAATTCTGGCCATAATAGGAAGATGTCAGAATACACAGATCATTGCAGTTTGCTGCATATAGGGTTGCATAGCAACAGACCAATCAGAGTGCACAAGATGACCCCTGTTGAAAGCACCTTCAATGTGGATTTGAGCAATGGAAGAAGGCTATCTGGTCTGATGAATCACATTTTCTTTTCGATCAGATGGACGGCCTGATGCATGTGTGTAATTTACCTGGGGAAGATATGGCAGCAGGATGCACTATGGGAAGAAGGCAGGCCAGTGGAGGCATTATGCTCTGGGCAATGTCTTGGCATTCATTTGGGTGTTACTTTGACATGTACCACCTACCTAGAGATTGTTGCAGACTATGTATACCCCCTATAGCAGTGGTGTTCCCTGATAGCATTGGCCGCTTTCAGCAGGAAAATGCACTCTGCCACACTTGAACAATTGTTCTGGAGTGGTTTGAGGAACATGAGAGTTCAATTTGTTTCTTTGGCCTCTGTATTCCCAAGTTCTCAATCTGATTGATCATCTGTGGATGTGCTGGGACAACAAATCCAATCCATGGAAAATCCCACCTCACAACTTGCAAACCATAAATGATCTGCTACTAATGTCTTGGTGCCAGATAACACAGAACACGTTCAGAGGTCTTGTTCCATGCCTCGGTGCATCAAAGCTGTTTTGGCAGCTGTTTTGAGATCTACACCATATTATGCAGGTGGTTTTAATGTTCATTCACATATATTATCTTTGTGAAGTGACTTATGCAATCAAACATCCAACAGGTAGACTTTTCAGTACCACAGTCTTGACAAATATATTGTTGTTTTGAAATAGATCACTGAGTTAATGGATTGTGAATTTCCTTCTATCATTTTAATGAGCAGAGAAAGTAGGGCTAGGATGTGTAAAATGTTTATAATCTTAAGAATAGCAAAACTATTGTGAATCTACATTATTAGAGCTAAAGCTCATTTTGTATCACAATGGAAAGGGAAGAATAAGAAATGGAGAGCTTGAAGCATGTTACTGTAAAATGTGGAGAAAAGGCATGAAGAGGGAGGGAGAAGAAAGAGTTCCTAATGATGGGAGACAAGAGAATAAACAGGGCAAGAGGTGTGAATGATGTTATCATATGAGAATGTTAAAAATTCTTGGCTGTGCAAGGGTTAGTCACGTGGTGCCTAGACAGCGCTTGCTAGTCAGGCATCATATTAAATAGTAAGTATACAAATAAGGCCACTAGGAATCAATATGACCCCCATATTACTTTAAGGGAGGTTTATAGCCTCCCTTATTCCCCAACTGTGAATGGTTGTGGAATAATATAAGTATTAACCAGCAATTGAAAGACCAGTCAGTAGAAATGCCTCATCTCATAGGGATTGGGCATGTAAAATAAATGGAGAATCTGATCCTGCAGAACCCAACTATGAGCATCAGGTGGGGGACTTAATATAAATGAATGGGCAAGGGAAAAAAACCTCTGTCCACACCTTTCCCCACACATGGCCAGTGGATGAGGGTGATTAAAAAAAAACAAAAAACCTGTCATGGTCTTAAGCAGGTCAGATAAGAGACTTTTGCCAGGGTTAACATTTGTTTTTTTATTGGTAACTTTAGACATGGTTACGTAGAAAGTACGTAAGTAGGAAATAAAAGAACTTATAAATGAAAATATAGGCAATAGATAGAATGAGAACCTATAAGCGAAATTATAGGCAATAGATAGAAGGAGAAAAAACAGAAATAGAGAGTTTAGGCAATAAGCCCCGTGCAGGTTATTAACAGGATATAATTTTATAGTAAGAAAACCTATAGATGAAAGTATAGGTTTTTTAGAGAGACAAGTAAACAGTAAGGTCAAGTAAAATAGACATTTAGAGAATCAGCACCCTTATTTAGAAGGAGCACCGTTAATGCAGGTAAATTACTTGTTGCAATATTGGTTAGTAGCGTAGTTCAGGTAGGTATAAAGCAGGTTGGTAACATAAAGCAGGTTGGTAGCATAGTTCAGGTTGGTATAAAGCAGTTTGGTAACAAAGCAGGTTGGTTGTGTAGATCAGGTTGGTATAAAGAAGCTTGGTAGTGTAGATCAGGTTGGTATTCAACAGGCTAGTAACAAAGTAGGTACGTTTATAGGAGCCAGGAACAAAAGTCTTTCAAGTAGACCATCAACTTCATTGTAAAGGCCCAGTATTGAGCTGGGTGTGGCCTTTTGTAGGAGAAGAAGTCAGCCCAGGCAGGTGAGGTAGAGTGAAGGAAAGTTCAGTCCTAGTGGTTAGGGAGGCCACTTGTGGTAGGAAACTGGAATTGTTATAGTGAAACAGAATAAAAGAAAAATAATTTTGGTTGTCAGGATAGGATCCTGACAAAACCCTTTCAGTGTTCTTCAGGCATGAACTAGCCCCTTGGGTGGACTACAGTGAACTGGAGCAGACACTGCTGCCAGACTTATAAGCATTTATGATGTCCCTAGTGGTGTTTTCAAGTGTCTGCAAAGGGAATTGATACAGCGATCATGCCACCTGCCATCATGCCTGATAGAGGTTGCATACTTCTCTCTGAATGATTATCTACAGGTAGAAAGACATTGCCACTATGGTCATCTGCATTCTGTCTAAAAGTAGTGTCTAAAAGTCGGAGTTAATAGATTAATCAAATTGTTGTTTATTGTCATCTAAATGAGAAAAGCCGCGAGGACAGAACAATAAAATTATCTAGAATAGTAGTCATTCATGCTGTACAAAGTATGTCATCTACAGAAAACTCTGAATATTCACATGAATTAAGACATGTCTAATGTTGCCGTTGTACACACAATTTACGAGCATTGTTGTCTTTGTGATTATAGCTCAGTCATGTATTCAATGTAATGTGCTAACCTCATCACAATGAATGTAGACAGAATGAGACAGTAGTTTTGTAAATGACAAGTTGATTATAGCATTCTTATATGACTAGACATTAACAAGGTGAGCAAATGATACTCGTCTGGAATGAGTAATTCTAGTCATTTGAAGAAAAAAAAATAGAATCAAAAAGCTTTTTTTTTCACCAAAACAATGTAGCTGTTTCATTGGGTGTTTTATTAAGTAACATTTAATCAGTTAAATAAAACACAGAATATATAAACAGTCACTTAATCAAAGGCAAGGCTCAATTTTTACAATAAAAAATATAATCGTATTTATTTGAGATGTATAGTTTTCCCTAAACAAATTATTTGCCAGCTATCAGTTTCAAAGTGTTTGTTCCTGTAAACTCAGCACTTCAAATACAGTTATAAGCTGTGGATCTATTCTTACAAAGTTGAAAATGTGTTGGATAATGAGTTTGTGAGTTGTAGATCAATTTGGTTACATTTTTGCAAAGTAGTAATTTTATTACCTATTCGGGCTCTATTGATTTAATGTTGTGTAAGTAAGCAAATGTGCAGTACTGACTGTACCAGCAAAGAAAAAGGAAACTTTTCTGCATTGCTTGTTTTCATTTAGTTAACAAATACCATGACTGACAGTTTAACTTCCGTATTAGATTGACCCTTGGTCACATTTTTGTATCAGTCCTGCCATTAACACCATTGAGTGCTTAATAAGAAAGCTGATAGGACTGTATAATTTATAGCATTTAAGAGAACATCATTGATGCTCAAGTGATTAACAGAATTAAATGTGGTGTTTGTTCAAAAAAGTTCAGAGCAAATTATTTATTTTAGAGTTTCTTGTAGTCACCTTATATACTCACAGGGTTATTCAAAAATGTTTGATTGGCCTTAATGGGGCAAAACCATCGGGGGATGTTCAGACATTGTTCATGGAATTCGAGAATGTCAAAATTTGGTAATACAGGCAGGAATTTGGCATTTAGCCAGACCCAACACCGAGGCTTCAAAATCAGTACTAGTGGCCCACCGGCAGTGCTAGCAGTCAGACAGAGGGTAAATATTTAAAAACCCTCAGAGGCATGTAGGTTAATTATGTGTTTATTGGTCAGCTTTGGCCAGTTAGACGTCACATTAAAAATGGTATAAAAAAAATATATAAAAATCCTAGGGGAGTTAGCAAAATCTCCATTTTGCAAAAATTGAGTTTTATATCTACATGTTAACACCAGCTGCTGGGCAGCCATGGCTGCTCAATTGCTAGAGAGAGTCTTATCCTATGGGAACGGGACTGGTGAAATAACATGGGGAAATAAAGTCATCCTGTCCCTCCCCAAAAACCTGCAGATTTTCTGGTTTTGTACCAATAATACTGTTGTACATTATGTGATGTTAGTTAGTTATTCAGCTGTTACTTTTCTATGGAAATCTAACATTTGAAATACATTTTTATGAAACCTATATTGTGCCTCAAAATCCCTGCTTTTGAAATAAGCTCAGCATTTCCTTTAGAACTGATTGTTCAGGTTGTCTGAGTAACTTCCTGGTCTTGGCAAAAACATACAATAAATTCAAGAACTTTAAATATAAGTAACTAGAATTTAAATTATTTTGCAATTAATTTGTGTATGTGCTGTTTATACCATTAGCTATACAATGTGTTTAAAATGGACGGCTTACCTTCCTAAAAGGAACACCACAGTGTCAGGAATACAAACATGTATTCCTGAAACTTTAACATTGAACTATTGAGTTAGTCTGGCCCCCCTCTAATTGCATGGGAATCGTAAGTTTACTTACCACATTGTGCAGCACTGGGCTAGGTTGCATCTCTAGTGGCCATCTGAGTGACTACCTATAGAGGTATTCCTTGGCAGCAATGTAAACACTGTTTTTTCTCTGAAAAGGCAGTGTTTAGGGTGCTCAGCCTGAAGGAACATGCTTTAGATTCCATAACCACTACATTAAGCTGTAGTGGTTCTGTTGACTATAGTGTCCCTTTAACCCCTTAGTGTGGCCTTTTATTGTGGCCAGCCTAAAGCACACCTGTGCAATAATCATGCTGTCTAATCAGCATCTTGATATGCCACACCTGTGAGTTGGATGGATTATCTCGGCAAAGGAGAAGTGCTCACTAACACAGATTTAGACAGATTTGTGAACAATATTTGAGAGAAATAGGCCTTTTGAGTTCAGCTCATTAAAAATGGGGGCAAAAACAAAAGTGTTGCGTTTATAATTTTGTTCAGTTTAATATTAATACATATCATGAGAGTCATGCTATACAGTATAATGGTCAAACAGGCAACCCAGGATACACATTTGTCTGACTGAGTTTTTATGACTTCCAGCTAGGCAGAAACCTCCATTTGTTCTGTTATATGAAACCTGATCATTTTAATTTACTATATTGAATGTTAAGAAAACTTTCACCTTTAATGGTTGGCGACATTGCTTTACGGCATTAACTATGAAGTTCGAACAACATAGCTCACCATAGGACGCTATACATTATATTAACAAGAAATATTATGTGACTTATTGAATCATATAAATTTGTGTATATATTATTATTGTTCTTCTGTAATATTGTAACTAAAGGTCACTCGGTACTGTCTGACAGTAAATGTATATTAACAGGAAATGTATATATTTCTAAAAGAACTTTGTTTAGTCAGTTGAAGTTATGGTGATTAAAATGAAATATTTTCATATTTAGTGATTTTATTCCGCATGACAGAACATATGCTGATACCTATACTGATTTTTTCATTTATTACTCCTGCTGGTAAAACATTTTACAAAATATGCTTGTTCTCAGCAGAGAGAGCTCGGAATGCATTGTCTTCGGAGCACATACTCTGAATGTTGATTATTAACTCAAATGACTTTATAAGCTTAAGAAAAGTTCGACTTGATCAAATGATATTGGTACATTCATTGGCTGAACAGGTTGCAGTATTGTGTCCTGTTTCCTGTATATGTAGATCTTTCTACAATAAAAGATATTGTGATGTGCTCCATCTCATCTCATCAATAAGTTCTGCATCTTGTCTTATAGTTTCAGCCCCACATGCGTCATGCAAGGAACAAACGATTACCGATGTACAGCTTGTCCTCTGGGGTATGAAGGCCAGTACTGTGAAAGGTATGAGAACAATTCAAGGCAATCACAAGTGAAGCAATTGCATAGCTGGTTATTTTTTTTTCTTGCTGTAGCAGTGAGATTTACATATCTTCCTTAGCAGACCATGATCCATTGCCATTTTATAAAAGCTCTGCGTGTAGAATACACTTAAGATTCAAATGATCTTTTTTTCCGGCCTACTGTACTGCAACAGAAGACTGACAAAAATACGGTATTGCAAACACAGACTTGATGGGTTATTTAGTGCTGATAGACACAACTAATAATCATAATAACATATATATATATATTAATGTGTAACTGACACTAAAGCATATGAACTGCCTGAAATAACCAGGGAATAAAAATAACACATATGCATAGAACTCTAAAAACAAAAATAAAGCAAGCAAGCCGATGAATGAAGAAAAAACACAAACAATTGGCAGTGCATGCACTCATAAAATAGTATAAATACAGTAAAGTAAACATATAAAAAAAGAAAAGAAAAATAAAACTAGATATTAAGAAACAATTCCCATGTTTTTCTCATTTACCACTAGTAGCAAGTTGCAAATCAAATAGCAAGTTGTTAGTAAATTTCATAACTACACTTATTAGAATGCCTATTCTTTTTCTAGCACTGGCTGGTTAGTACATGCTCCTTTTTATCGATTGATAACATTATCTTAATAATTTCCCTCTATATTTTTAATTTTCCCAGTACGTGTTGCACTTAGTTCATAATAAAACAAATGGAAGTGGCATATGTTGATCAAATTCTAAAGCCGTTTTTTTGCCCCCTATGAAAGTAGAAATACATGACTGTATGCATGCAGTAGCACTGTACCATTTGAGTGGAGGAACTCAATATGTCATATGAAAATAGTACACAGCAAAAATTGTTTGTGTAGAAGCACGTCAATTTTACATCATGTGTAGGGATATAAGAATGATCTCACATAAGAAACAAGCATGTTTATTAAATGTGGAATATTTGCTACATCAACAATTTGATGAGATGTATATGACAGAATGTCACCAAATCTACTAATACAAATTAAAAAGGTGTCTCCCAACAAAATGTGGAAGCATCCAGGTTACTGCTCCATATTGTTCTAAACATCGAACAAACCTAAAGAGGATAAAACATTAAGTATTTGTTAATTATTTTTCAGACTAAAAAAATATTTTTGCAAAACTGTGCCTTCACTTAAAAAAAATATTGATTAATGTCAAATACATGTATTTCATTATTTTTATATCGTTAATGATAATGTTTACTATTATTATAATCAGTAGTAATATTGGTATTAATGTTATTGTTAATAAAAAAACAACCAGACATTTTCTTATGTTGCAAACATGTGCACTGATCAGCCACAACATTAAAAGCACTGACAGGTAAAGTGAATAACATTGATTATATTGTTACAATGGCACCTGTTAAGGATGGGATATATTATGCAGCAAGTGAACAGTCAGTTCTTGAATTTCATGTGTTGGATGCAGGAAAAATTGCGCAGGTGAAAAGATCTGAGTGACTTTAGCAAGGGCCAAAGAGTGATAGCTACACGACTTGCCATTTTGGAGCATCTGCAAAACGGCAAGTCTGGTGGTGTGTAACCGGTATGCAGTGGTTAGTATTTACCACAAATGGTGCAAGGAAGGACAACCAATTAACCAGCATCACGATCGTGGGTGCCCAAAGCTCACTGGTGCATGTGCAGAGAAAAGGCTAACCCATCTGTTCCGATCACATAGAAGAGCTACTGTAGCTAAAATCACTCACCCCATTGGAGCGCGCTCAACTGGCACTGTTACATTTATTGTGCATATAAATAATCAAATGGACCTTATCTGGTGTACATGAAAAGTCCAGAACAGTTCTATTTCTGCAAACGTATGATTAGCTACTGACAAAAGATAAAGACAGGACTCAACAAAATCAGTATAATCCAAGTAGACCTGTATTGTAGTCCACCTGTATTGTGCCACTAGGGCCCTTCATCAGAGATGGAGGGCATGCCCTTGTGGCACAAATTGCATAGCTTACTCTTTCCAATGCTCTCCCTGTGTGTGAACTGGATCCTAAACTACAATAAAGATTTAGTAAAATGAGATATTATCCCACTACATGCATGTTGTATTCCTAGTTATTGGACATGAGCTGTATAAGCTAGTTTTACTATAACTGTCTTTCATAGAGCAAAGGTAATTTAAATGAATCAGTCATGCAGAATATCTTGTATACAGAGTAGAGTAATTTGCAATGCTCATAACACGCCAATAAAATCACCTAAAACCTTTATAGCTCATACTTCTGTGCACTTTACTGTAATTCTTTCTTCATTTATGTCTTCAGCAATGCCTCCTGGCAACACAAACTGACATAAAACAGTATATTAAATGTAAGTTTTGTTGTGTCTTGAGGAAGAAAAGTCATTCCTTAAAAAAGCTTACAAAAAAATCTTAACATATATGGAAACAGATTTTACTACAGTGCCCTCCAGTTATATTGGCACCCTTGTTAAAGGGACACTATAGTCATCAAAACAACTTTAGGCTAATGACACAGTTTTGGTATGTAGATTATGCCCCCAAGCAGTCTCACTGCTCAATTCTCTGCCAACTCTTAGGAGTTAAATCAATGTTGTTTCTGTTTATGCAGCCCTAGCCACACCTCCTCTGACTGTGACTGACACGGTCTGCATGAAAAGAAGTGGTTTCACTTTCAATCAAAAGTAGCTTACTTTAGAAGTTTTTATTTCCTGCGCTGTAAATTGTACTTTAATTACATACACAGGGCTTCTACAGGGTCTAGCAAGCTAGAAACAGAGCAGGAGATAAGAATTCCTTAATTAAACTGTATTTTTAATACAGGAAGTGTAAACATTTGATGGTTATTTACAGAAAGTGTTTGGAAGGTTGTGTAAGTCACACGCAGGGAGGTGTGACTAGAGCTACATAAGCAAAATGATTTAACTCCTAAATGGCAGAGATTTGAGCAGGAAGACTGCGGCGGAATGATCTATACACCAAAGCTGCTTCATTAAGCTAAAGTTGTTTTGGTGATTATAGTATCCCTTTAAATACTGACCACAAAATCAAGGTCCTGCCATGGCCATCACAGTCTCCTAACTTGAACCCCATAGAAAACATGTGGGGTGAACTGAAGAGAAGAGTCCACTATTGTTGACCTTCACATTTTTAGGATCTCAAGAGATTCTGTATGGATAAATGGTCTTCAATCTCTTCAGTCATTAAAGGAGAATATGCAAAGCTGTTATCTTGGCAAAAAGAGGTAGAAAAAATATTGAGTCATATATTTTATTATATATTTAACAAATATTTTTTTTTATTATTATTTATTTGATGTCCATGAGAGCAGAGTATTTTTTTTTACTTTCTGAACAAGAAAGATTAAAAAATAAAAACAAATTTTCACAGCCTCCTTTATTCATATTTGCTAAAGGTGCCAATAATAGTGGTGGGCACTGTACCCTCAAATGGTAATTCTCAGAATTAATATATACAAATGAAAATCTATCTATCTGTCTGTCTTTCTAACTATTTGTCTGTTTAGCAATCTTACCTATACAGTGAGAGTTAGAGACAGATTTAGCTTGTGTATTATACTTCAGGCGTAGAAAAATCTTCACTATATTTATATTTGATTCAGTATTATAACAGTCATTACTGTTGTGCTATTTATAATGTCCCAGCATACTCTCTAACATTGTATACTGCAGAATTGTGTGTATGTAAGAGGTAAGTGGCCCTGGAAATAAATGTAACACAGTGCTATATATTTTCAACGTTTACAGGCTAACTATACTGTTAAGATAAATAAACCCTTCTTTTAATGTTAACTATTGTGTATTTACAGATGTGCATCTGGTTATACTGGTAACCCAGGTGTACCTGGGGGCTCCTGCCAAGAATGTGAGTGTAACCCTTATGGATCATTATCTATGATCTGTCATCCAACAACTGGCCAATGCACGTGTAGAGCTGAGGCAACAGGGCCCAAGTGTGCTGGCTGCACTGATCGGCATGTGCGGGAGGGTCCACTGTGTGTATGTACGTATACTAACATAACTCACATAACTATGTTTGCTTGTATTTTTTATTCAGATATAGAGATATAGATAGATACCAGACACTGTATTTATTTGGTAACTATGTTAGACTTTAATAATATAAAACCAAGGCATTGCTCTATAGGAGTAATATGTGAACAGTATGCCACGTGCACTATTTTGAATCTATGGAATAACTCAAATCACTGTATGAATTTATTTATTTATTTTAATTCTTTTAATTAAAAAAGAAGGAAAGAAAAAATAAAACAAATACATTTCAGATGCATTTAAGGGGCAAAGAATGTCAAGTGTATTTTTCTCCTTTTGAGTCAGACAGTTTATCCACCCATTTTCCTTTCATCTATTTGAGGCAGTTTACAGTGGAATTTATTTTTTGATCTTAGCAAAACTGCTCAAAGTTCCAATTTCAAGTCACGTCTGCTTGGGGCTGGTTGAAATTTAGTTTGATTTCCCAAAATGCTTTCCCCGAGACTATTACATACAAATAGTGCACATCTAGTTATCTATTATATTATAATAAACATGGAATTCTTACAATTGTAATAATGTGGAATCCCTGCATACTTAGCGGATGTTTGGTTTAAGAATGATACTCCCTATTCTGTATGCATAAAATATCTGCCCATTTCCAGTCTTAGGTTATATTTCTCTATGAAATTGTAACGCACATAAATGAATAATGCCTATGAATCAATATTTTCAGAACCTGCTATTGCTTTACATAAATGCCAACACTTAGTTAATTGGGGGGAAAAGACCCCAAAAACCTCATGGACTTTGGGCTTTGGGTGGGAACATTGTAATAAATCGTATGAAAGGTTCAGTTTAACGAACAGACACAGAATCAGATTTGAGTCAAGGTACACATGCATAATAAAAATTCCACCACACTACAGTTAAGTATGAGAGTAAGTAGAAACAGTTTCAAAAGTAGATTTACTTGAGTTAATAGCTAATATGTAATATGTTTGTTCAAGAACAGGGATATTTTGAGTTTGTTTTTTATGTGAGATGCTGCCAAGCCTCTGGTCAATTTTTAGAAATCACATTTTGCAAGACACATCAGGGTCCTGTACCTAATAGCGAGTCTCCATAAACTAATGAATCTGGAAAAAAGAAGATGTGATATTCGATGCGGCAGTTTGTGGTAAAGTTGTGATATGTTGTGGGCTTGGATTGTGCAGTGTTCATGCATGATTTTGAAATGCTTGCTATTTAATATATCTCTAGAACTGATATCAAATGTGTGCTTAACAAATACATGGCGGGGACTGCATGATGTCTCCGATCCTGTTTAAAATAGTCAAACGTTTTGTGTAGAAGAAAACAGATGTGACGTAACATTTAAGGGAATAGTAAAACTTAAAAATAAACATGTGAAACCTGTGAACATGGATAAATTTATTGTAATATCAAACGTACATAGACTACAAGAAATCATTTCCCTTAACAATTTATACTTCAAGGAAAGTTCTACTCAGAACATCCTCAGCGTATTATAACTGCTTTCAATCTGTCAAGGATTGATCACTTCTATACAGTGATTCGTAATCATGGTAGGCTATTCTACTATATGATTTATTTTGAGAAGTTGTTCACTAAAAATAAGTGAAATTTCGCTAACAGCTATTTTGGGATAAAATGTGCAACTCAGTTGTTAAATCATGACTGATTCCCTATTTAAAGAATACATCCTGTAATAAGAACATTTGACACCAAAATAAAAACAGTATAATGTAGTTGTTTTATAATTAAAATGTGTTGAATCTTTATTAATATAAAAAATTCTAAATATGAAATTGATGTGGATGTCTAGATGTAGAATAAGCTCCTTGTATTTATTAAATAGATTAGCAATCCAACTAAGGGGACAATAAACAATGCCAAATGACTACGTTTTGCAAGTCATGTGTCAGCTTATGACTACTGTTCAGTCAATACATTTTCATAATTACGGGTAGCATTCATTTACATAACTCCCAACATTACAAATAGAGAGAGAGGAATACATTAGTGTTAAGGGTATGAGGGGTTCAGGCTGGCCAGGTGCAAGGCTGTCCTGAAAAATGTTACATTATTATTATTATTAATAATAAATATTATTTGTATTTAAATAGTGTCATATCATTCCACAGCACTTTACAATATAACTTATTAATAGCAATTTCTGAAATTAAAATGTAATTTAGAGCAAGTACAATGTATCTTATTTCCACACACTGATTTTGAAACAAATGTATTGTAATGTAAAGGTACATTACTGTACATATTATTTCTATGAAGCTCTGTTAAACAAAACAACAATATAGTGCTTTTAGAAAAGTGTAACATTAGGACAGAAAAGAGGGACAGAGAGTACTAGGCCAAAATTAGAGGCTGTCCCTCCTAAATAAGGACTGTTGGGAGGTATGAATCAGGCTTTCGCTTCCTGATATGCTAAACCTGTATAGGGCTTGTGGTAACTTATCCTATTTACGAATGTCACTACAGTACTACACTCACAGATCGGTATAAGCAGATTAATTAATGCACCAGCAGATTGTGCCTTTGTAGTTTGTGCCTTATACAGGTGGAATTCATCTGGCTTTTGCAGGCTACACTGGATTAATTTGGATGTGTTTCGAGCTATGATAAAGCAGAGAGAAGAATGTGTGTTACTATTAAATACACAGCTCATGAGTCACTGGAGTGCCAGGGAACAAATGACACAAATTTGGGGTGTCTGTGTTATGGGGCATTAATTATATGATGTTGCCTGCCTATATTAAGAGTAGCCAAGAACTACATGTAAACAAGTATTCCACACTGATATATAATAAAGCAATTCTAAAACTATAAACATATGTGCATTCCTGTTACAGCAATTAAAGCATTCCATTTAATCCTGTAACTGCTGCATATTGATGCAGGTACATAAACAAACTCTAAATGCGAGTTTAATCTATCACTTATGTAAATTATTTCCCAAATGAAAGGGTAAGTATAATTATTTTTTGGTCCTTTTGCATCTTTTAAATTTTTTTATTTATTTTAAATTTTGCTGATAACATGAACAACTGTTCATTTGGCCTTATTTAAACAAATGACTTTTCTCGTAGTTCCTTTCAATAAATCCCTTCCTCCCCCAGTTAGTGGGGCTAATTATGGGATTAGCATAGAAAATATTCACGGACTATTATGTGCACTTCCAAATGCCATGGTGCAGAAATATTGAACATCTGCCTCTGGTGTTTATCGAAATAAATATTATTTCCTGTCCTCTTCACAGTTTGCGATGATGAATGTACAGGACTGCTTCTTAATGACTTGGATCAGCTAAACCAGATGGCCATAAGCGTCAATCTTTCTGGCCCACTGCCTCCACCTTACATAATGCTGTTTGGGTTTGAAAATGAAACACAGGAATTCAAGGTAAATGTTCTCGTTTGTGGTATAAATAATTAGATTGCTGAAGCCAAGAAAACAGTCAAGAATCACATAGGTGAACTAGCTAAAGTCATCCTTTGTCTGCTAGTTACTATAGCATCATAACATGGATACACTAAATAGTAGGCTAGGAATTGTGTTGCTATGATACATTGTTGTAGTCGTGATACCGTGCAATGGTGAGACGTTGTCAAATAGTGATTGTTAAGTTTATTTTACATTTTACGCCAACATCTACGTATACATTATCTTCATTTAAATAACAGATTGCATTAAATTGTTCATCTTTACATAAGCATTATACAATTTTCTTTTTTTTTAAGAAGCAAAGTAAGTTGTGATGATGTATAAGATCAATTTCTATATTTCAACGCAAGGTCTGTGGCTGGTACATGATGGTGGCTGCATGTGGTTGTCAGGTTGTCATGTCTAGACATTATAATGGGTGGTTGTGAGTGGTGAATGATGAAGATTGAAAGGTGCCTGGTATGAATGCTTCATGGTGTTGACCAAATGTGACTTTTGCCAATATAGGGAACAATATAAACTAGTGGCTAACTGGCCACATGTGACAAGACTGGAAGTCTTGTAAATACCATGTAATAGTGGCCACAAGTGATGAGGCAGTAAGCTACAAATGAACAGTAAAAATATGGCAAATGATAATAGCTGAATGTGACGATAGATATATGCAAATGGTGCATGGGGATGGCTACATTTGATGAGGCTCGTAGTGGCATGTGAATGGTACATTGAAAATGCTGCCCAAATATGAAAAGGCTAGAAGCCAAACATGATTGGTGAATTATGTCAGTGGCACTAAGTAGTAGCTGTAAATGAACAGTAAATGTAAATGGAGGTTTCCACATGTGCTGAGGTTAACAGCTGTGTTGAATAAATGTAACATAGTAGTGGCATTTGATAAGATTGATAGCTGCATGTAAATCATGGGTGGTTTTATTAGTACTACATGGTGATTGAATATGATGTGGTTAGTAGTTGTATGGATCCAGTTTACTACCATTCTGGCATTTAAGAACTGCTAATTTGGACTGTTTCCTAGTATGTTTACCAACAATCATATACAGGTGATACTCGAAAAATTAGAATATCATGCAAAAGTTCATTTATTTCAGTAATGCAACGTAAAAGGGGAAACTAATATATGAGATAGACGCATTACATGCAAAGCAAGATAGTTCAAGCTCTGATTTGTCATAAGTGCGATGATTATGGCTTACAGCGCATGAAAACCCCAAATCCACAATCTCAGTAAATTAGAATATTACATGCAATCAATAAAACAAGGAGTGTACATAGAACAATATCGGACCTCTGAAAAGTATAAGCATGCATATGGACTCAGTGCTTGGTTTGGGCCCCCTTTGCAGCAATTACTGCTGTGGCACTGCTGAGGTGTTATGGAAGACCAGGATGCTTTAATAGTGGCCTTCAGCTCTTCTGCATTGTTCGGTCTCATGTCTCATCTTTCTCTTGGCAATGCCCCCATAGATTCTCTATGGTGTTCAGGTCAGGCGAGTTTGCTGGCCAATAGTGCACAGTAATCCCATGGTCATTGAACCAGGCTTTTGTGCTTTTGGCAGTGTGGGCAGGTGCCAAGTCCTGCTGGAAAATGAAGTCAGCATCCCCATAAAGCTCATCTGTGGAAGGAAGCATGAAGTGCTCCAAAATCTCCTGGTAGACGGCTGCGTTGACCCTAGACTTAATGAAGCACAGTGGACCAACACCAGCAGATGACATGGCTCCTCAAATCAACACAGACGGTGGAAACTTCACACTGGACTTCAAGCATCTTGCAGTGTGTGCCTCTCCATTCTTCCTCCAGACTCTGGGTCCTTGGTTTCCAAATGAGATGCAAAAGTTGCTCTCATCAGAAAAGAGGACTTTGGACCACTGAGCAACATACCAGGTCTGTTTTTCTTTAGCCCAGGTAAGACGCTTCTGACGTTGTTTGTTTTCAGGAGCAGCTTGACAAGAGGAATACGACATCTGAAGCCCATGTCCAGGATCCGTCTATGTGTGGTGGCTCTTGATGCACTGACTCCAGCCTCAGTCCACTCCTTTTGAAAGTCCCAACACATTTGAATGGCCTTTTCCTGACAATCCTCTCCAGACTGCGGTCATCCCTGCTGCTTGTGCACATTTTTCTTTCACACTTTTCCCTTCCACATAACTTTCTATTAATGTGCTTTGATACAGCACTTTGGGAACATCCAACTTCCTTCGCAATTACCTTTTAAGGCTTTCCCTCCTTATGGAGGGTGTCAGTGATGATTTTATGCACAACTGTCAGGTCAGCAGTCTTCCCGATGATTGTGATTCCTACTGAACCAGACAGAGAGGTCATTTAAAGGCTCAGAAACCCTTTGCAGGTGTTACGGCTTACTTAGCTGATTAGAGTGGGACACTGTGAGCCTAGAATATTGCACCTTTTCACAATATTCTAATATACTGAGTTTGTGGATTTGGGGTTTTCATGAGCTGTGAGCCATAATCATCGCACTTATGACAAATCACGGCTTGAACTATCTTGCTTTGCATGTAATGCATCTATCTCATATATTAGTTTCCCCTTTTACGTTGCATTACTGAAATAAATGAACTTTTTCACAATATTCAAATTTTTCGAGTATCACCTGTAGTTGTATTTAATAAGATGTGGCACAAAATGTTTTTGAAGCTGCTCTGCACTATATAAAGCGGAGCAAGACAAAATTTTCCTCTTGCTCTTAAATGCTTTTGTAAATCTACTAGCTCGTGGCAAAGAACACCATGTGTTGAGTTGTATTTAGCTCAGCACATTGATAAATTGCATGATTAATTTGCTGAATAATTATACTTTTAAAAAAGCCAGCTACACTCAAACTGCGTTTGAGAGACAAATTTCATAAATTAATAAAGGTCCCCAAAATCTTGGTTAATAACATATAATTCTACAAAATATGTGAAGCTGATGAATAGGAAGTCTTATGATATTCAAGGTACCTAAATATTTCAGTATATGCATACCTCTAACCCATGTTCATTGCAATGGTAAATGGGATGGTTTAGGGCATCTAATATAAATAAATAAACAAGCACAACTAATACATATGGGAAGCTGAAATCGCTGCTTTAAGGATGTAAGTGCTGGAGGGGTGTGTAATGCATTGCTATGCAATTAATTCTTCATCTTTATGACACTAAACATGCTTCACCTCACATTTTAAACATTTACTAATACAATTACAAGACAATGTAGAGTTTATGTTTGTTGCTGCCATCTAGTGTTCTTTTGTAGAAGATCAGTTTATTTTTGAAATAGCATACAAATATGACTCATAGTCTTGTGTTTATCATACATATAACAAAAATAACATACATATAACAAATTCAGCATTCAGCAGTACCATACGTTAGAAGGCATAAAGCATAATTTGTACGGCTTCCAGTTAACTAAACATATTCTCCTTGTATAATTATATTCATAATGTATATACCGTATTAATATTGTTTGGATGCTGCATGTCTTATAGATTAGTGACAATAGTATGAAGAAGAAAAGGGTAAAATTACACACTGTGTATGCATTCATCATTCTTGATGTTTTAGGTGAAATTTTTAGATAATTAGTTAAAATGTCATGTGTGCATATATAAGCTAAATTAAAAAAAATGTCTACAATATAAATGTGTAATGATGTAGTCCCTACACAGATATAAGAACACAACCATTTCCCATTGTTCCTATCTGCACTGAATATATTTTATCTACTCAGACACACTGGACCCTTTCTTGGTGATACACCATTGAGGCAAAAACTATATCTATAAGTATACGGACATGCCTTATAATCTTTTGATATGGCTATTTAAGTTTCACACCTATCAATAGACATTTTGCAGAGATCAGTGACTTTTAATGCAAACATTTTTAAGTTTTATCTTTTACAAAAAGTCAGTTCATCAAATGCCTGCTCTACTAGATCTAGCCCTTATCAACTGTAAATTATATTATTGCGAGTTTAAGTGTCTAAGAAAAACAACAGATCAACCATGAAGTGGCAGGATACATAAGTTTATAGAATAGAACTACCAAGTTCTAAATTGTGTAGTGCATAAAAGTGATTGATCCTGTGTCAAAACACTCCGAAGTCCCCAACTGCTTCTGAAAAAAATACATCAGCACAGGAGGTACATATTATGTTCTTATCAAAATTTATTTTGATTGATCAGCAGGCACAAGCAAGCCAATGGTAATCATGCTTTGTGTTGTGTATTGATATAAAGCTTCCAGCATTGGACACTTGAGCAGAGAAAACACACTTGCAGTTATGAACTGATGAACGGTGGTCAGCTCTGAGCTTGGTAACTTGCAGTCGCAGAAAGCAATCCAAATAATGTTGTGGAAGAGTAATAATGATTGTGATATGCTACACTCTTCTAATAGCTTTGATAGTTGGGTATCATAATACCTGACTTAACACAGACAGAAATTCAAATCTCATATTCAATATTTATTGATGCCAAGGAGCCATTAACAATGCAGCCACGATCACAATCCCACCATTACAATATTTTTCAATAACACTTTTTGTCTATTATTGGTAGAGTGAATATGGAACCTTACGCTAAGTATTCAAGATTCAACTATCACAATATCCTTCATAAGGAAGTTATTGACACTTTACTGGTACCACAAAAAAACTTAGCATGTTCAACAGTTCTATTTGTTAGAAAATTATACTTTTCTAACAAATAAAAAATACCTCAAAGTATTTCTGAGTGCTAGTGCATGAACAGAGTGCACCATAAACACCTTCCCATCCCTCAACTGCCCCTATTCCCCTTCTAGAACTATCCCTTCCTACAGCTCCTACCCCCAATTCCCTACACTATCTCCCCTATACTACTGTTTCTATCGCCCCATACACTACAGTCCCTGTCCCCCCATACTATAGCCTCTATCATCCACACTCTGGTTCCCTCATCTTACAACGTTACATAGCCACTATACCACCTATATACCTCAGCCCTTATTCCACCACATAATGGAGCCCCTTCCTCCCCTCTACATACGACAATCCTGATTTCCAAGAATGATACCAAACAATTCCAAAAAGTATTTAATTAGCCTTGCCTCCTTGTGTTGGGCTGCTCTGCTGAATTTTTGTCCCAGTTCAACACTGGTTACTAGAGTGGCCTGCACCTCAGGCAGGTGTTAATTACTGTGTGCTCCTTCGCAGTCCTGAACCAGATGGACTTTTTTAGTGATCTGTACCCACTGGATTGTAGACCACAAGCTCATTCTACTGAACTGCCTGGGAGCTTTAATGCAGGACCCACTGGGCAGTCATGGAGAGTGGACATTACCATAGCCACATAGGACCACTAGAGTATGGAGCCCCATCAGGGCCACGGTGGAGAGCAGCGCTATGATCACAGCTCCACTGAGCCACTAAAATAAGATAATAAATTGCAGCATAAAAATTCTAATCTGGTTCTGATTTAAGAGTGCTATGTAAGAACTGTCAAACAAATAAACAAAGAAATATCTGCTAACATATTTAGCAATCTTTTCTGCTGCTTTTCTAACATATACTATTTAGCATATTGACTATTTTATTAGACCATTCTTTACCTTGTCAATGACAATTTAGTAGCCTGACTTACTATGTTTAACATTTTACAAAGGTTGAATTTTATAAAACTACATACTACATTTTTCACCCCTGTAAGCAATAAAAAGCTGCTAATGACATGTATAGCGCTATCTGTATTAGGTGAACAATTTATCAGAATAGGTCAGCCTGCTTCCTCTGTTAAAGATATTTTAAAAAGTGATGATGGCCCTTGGAAGACATACTATTTGTCAATGCAGATTTATCATGCAAGATAAATACCAACATGCTCACTTTGTTACAGCAAATATATTCATTTTTAAATATGTATTAGATATCCCTTGCTTCGTCATGTATAACCACAGAACAACAAGGCCAAATTGTTTCCACGACAACAGATTTTTCCTGCAGCTTCCATAACTATCACTGTTAGAAAATAAATAAAACGGTAACATTCACAAAACTTTGTAAATTCGAAAATGTTTGTGAGCTTATCTGTGCAGTATTAAATAAAAAAAAATAAACCTATGGACTACATGTCTGAATATGAAAGGACAACTTAATATTTTAAAATCCAGGAGTTTTTCCAAAGTGCTTTTTTTTTTTTTTTTTTAATGAAATAGGTGAATATATTGTTTTATATACATTAAAGGTTAAGTATACTTATGGAACACTGTACATCTGCATGTGATAGAATTAGAAAAATATGGTATCCTACAACATACTGATGCAATATCAATAAAAAGTGGGATGTGAGTGAATGGTTTACATCTTACTTAAAATATCTGTTAAGAGTAACAATCTTAAATTCAGACACCAAGGTAAACCACACCCCCCCACCCCCACACATCCACACACACGTACACACACAGAGATAAATAACGAGTTGCAGGGATCACTGCAGGAAATTTACTGAATAATAGTTGTTATTAAACATACAAATGGTATAATGTGCAGCAATGTGTTTGTGTGCAGATATAGATATAAGATTGTCATAACATTCACGGAATGATGAATTGCAATGAAATAAAGATGCTCTGCCTGTATACAGTCAACGTGCCTGCAGTACTGAAATGTGTCTTAATAACTTTTCAGCACTTACTGTCACCTCAACGAGCTCCTGAAAGACTGCTCCAGCTGGCAAAAAATAACCAACAAACTCTTGTCATAGAGATGGATGAGCTACTGAACAGGGTAAGCATGCAGAGAAATTATATAGTGGGTTTTACAACAGAGACTAGTAGAAACTGTTTATTCTTATCATTTTGTTTTCCTTTCGGTTTTCCAAGGGAATATTTGCAAGTAAGAGTACAGTCAAAGCATGTTCTCCTAATACAGACACTTGGTCGATGTGCAGTTTGTTTACACAGCTGGAATCTTCATCACTGATTTTGGTAGATTTTGTACGAGTGACATCAGAAGAGATGCATTCGCAGAAGAAAATTACCCTTTAGAGCTATAGTCAGTAAATGGGGTGGGTAATATACCAGTGTCTAAAATGATTGCATGCCTTAATTTCCTGGCAGATATTGGAGAGGTCATTGTTAGCCTATTTTGATCTGTGACATTGTTTTGTCCAGCCTCTAGAATCAGGCCTTGTGTCTATCCGTGAATGCTGGGCTATAATAACATACAAGGTTATTTACTAAAATGATACTCCAAAGTGAGTTTAACATTTAAGGCCAGAGTAGCTGAGCTGAAAGCATAACTGACTTGTAGATTATTTTTTATTTTAGCTATTTTGGCCTTAAAATTTGAAATTCACTTTGATTTCTCACTTTAGTGAATAATCCTGATAATGTTAATTACTGTTACTGATTCCCCCCAAATGATGAGATCTATTTAGAATGGCACAGGTGGACATTTGTAAATAGGTACAATAATGGCCTCCTCATATTTCTAAATAAAAAAGGTATTAGTATAAACAGCATTTAATAAAAAAAAACATGATATCTTTGTTTTACAATGTGCAACATGTTAACATGTTGTCAGGTGGGTGACATGATCATTTTCCCGATTTAACATACACAAATTAACTATATTTATCTGTGTTGTACATGATGCTATGGCTGATTCTGTTGGCCGTTTGCGCGTAAATAATCTCAATGAACGTGGAATTAGCCCCTTTCCAAGCCCAGAGCTACAGAATATGGCTGCGTCTCAGCTCGATGGTCTGGACCCCCTCAGTTTAATTATACATCAATTCCCAATTAAATAGCTTGCTGACTTTTAGGTTAGGTGTTTTCTTTACCAAGGAATTAGAGAGTTTAATAAGATGAAGTGGCTATGGTGCATTAACTAATCAGCGGTTTAGAAAGAAAGCTTGCAAGACTCCAGTAAACATAGAAATTTAGAATGTGATTGCAGATAAGAACTGTTCGGCCCATCTAGTCTGCAGATAAAAACCATTCAGTGCATCTAGTCTGCTAAAGTTGGTTGTCAGCCCTCTACTGTCAAATGAGCTGTTATGTTCAATTATTTTAATTTGATCATTTATATATGCATAAATATATGATCACATGTGTGTGTGTGTATATAAATATATCATAGTAATTTGTGTACATATTATTAGTTAAATGATCAAATTGAAATAACTGAACATAACAGCTCATTCAACATCAGATGCTATATCATATATCATATCATTGTAATTTGTGCCCATATTGTCTGCAAGCAAGAAATGATAGCTAGCCAGCTTGTCAGACAGATCATTTACTCTTTATACATACACAAATATATACTTACTCGTTATATAAACAAATACACAAAACTCTTTTACACAATATTATAAGCTTATTACATTTTGATAGTAGAGTGCTTGCTCTTTATTTTGGACACAAGCAGTATGGAATGCTAGAATTCTGTTTTTAGCTTCAGGCAGAATATACAAGCATGCTGTGTGAGAGGAAAAAGAGACAGGTCCTTGCTGTCTGTTCAAGGCTTAGGGCTGATTCCATGAACTCTGAAATAATCATCTGCTGAGAAGAACACATTATCATATCATTCTCCTTATTTCTTCAGGTATTAAATTCAGCGGCCATTCTCTTTTCTAATCATAGAGCATTGTTAAAGTGTGTATTAAAAATAAATGCAATACAGAAAAAGAAAATTACATATATTGATATTTTTTTATTAAGAAATAAAAAAAAAAATGCTACCATTTACAGTGCAGAATCAGACAGAGAACATGGAGCATATGTGTCAAGGAATTTGCTGAATGCGTGCATTCCTTGGTAAATTTAATGGGAAGGTATATTAACGATAATGATGTTTGGTAACACGTAAACTGTAAATCTGAGAGGAAGCCTGCACTTCTAAACTGCAGCCCACAATCTGGATTTAGAAAGGTCAGTATAAAATCAATAATAACTTTATCTTAAAGCCGAACAATTTCTAATTTATACAATTATGTTTACTTTTCGTGTTTGGTGCTCTGGAGTGAAACGGCACATCTAAAAACACACAGCTCTAGAGTAAAGCTAATAAAGTGCTATTTTGAGTCTGTGCAAAAAGGCATTAAAGTGATGAGCTACGTCTGCACTGACACCTAAATATGTTCTGTATTATACTCTTTTCCACTGAGCATATATAATGAAAGAGGAATGAGTCACATACCATATTTTCCTTATTACAGGGTTTATTTTAGAATTTAGGAAAATGCCTGATGTGTCCTAATTGGATTAAATCCATGAAAAAAAAAGTTTATATTTATTTACTTTTGAAACATATAATTAAATTGCAAATTAAAATGCGCTAATAGAAGAAAACAGAGGCACCTAAGGGATTTGTTGGAAAATAGGATTACAAGTAAATGCAAAACATATATTGTAGGTTTTGCTTGTCTGTCAGTGAATTTCCTTATTCTGCTGTTGAAAGCAGAACAGGACTAAGATCCTATAGGTCCCTAGGTAGGTTATACTGCTTTTCTTTCCCAATATCCATCATATAGCGAGAGCAAATGGAACCAAGCAAATTCATGGTACTAGGGCCCCTGTTTATCAACAGGGTGTTAGGCAGCCATCTCAAATCTCCTTTTGGTTAATATTGCTCTGGTTGGAAGGTAAACAAGTTATGTTTGAATGTTGTTCCACATATAATCATAGGTTTGTCTGCATAATAATGTAATTGCTTTTGTTGTTTCTATGTTGATACTATTTTGTTTATTTATTGCATTAAAAACGGTGCATTTCATTTGAATTACTAGACCATTTGTGCCTTTCCATTTATCTTTTTCATAGGCAAGGAAATTCAAGTTGTTTTTTCACAAAACCGGTCAAGTGAAAATTGGCCTAGTAATAGTGTCCGGTTAATTTTCCCAGCTGAGCTGCCGAAAATGGCAATCTTGCTTTTATATACCATAATGTCTTTCACTTGCCTCTATATTAGTTTGCTTTTTTTAAACTCTACCTCTGATATATATGTTATATTTGCAATTACATAACTGAGAGAATCATTTGAAAGTCTCACTAGAAGATCTGCAATTTGGAAGTGTTATTTTCACATCCATGTATCATGTAGCTTTTTATGTCTTGGTATAGTACATTTGAATTATCATTGTTCATTATATTGCTGTTTTGAAGATTGGTCTTTGTTTTTCTCTCTGGCTTCTAGGAGCATATACACACCGATTCTTGTAAATACAGTATATGTATTCTGTTAATATTATCTGCAGTGCCTTCCAATAATATTGGCACTCTTGGTAAATATTAACAAAGAAGGTTGTGAATGTCTTTATTGATTAACCTTTGGTATTGTGTTCAAAATATACACAAAAATACTCTGTTCTCATGGATAGCCTTTTAGTCAATACTTTGTGCTACCTCCCTTTGCCAAGATTACAGCCATGAGACTTATTCTATAATGCCTGATGCGGTTTGAGCATACATGGCAAGGGATCTAAAACCATTCCTTCATAAGAAATCTCTCCATGTCCTTACAAATTTTGAGGTCAATGCTAGTGGACTCGACTCTTCGGTGCACCCCACAGATTTGCTGTGGGTTTCAAGTTAGGGGACTGGGATGTGGCTTGGTTGGGGAACCTTGATTTTGTGGTCAGTAACCAATTTTTGCATTGATTTTGTCCTGGTGGAAGATCCAGCCCCAGTTAATGTTAAGTTTTCTGGCAGAGGCAGATATTTGAAGGAGTCCATGATCCATGTATCCTAACAAAAGGTCTAGTTGCTCTGGCAGAAAAACAGCCTGAAAACATTAAAAGAGCCACAATCATATTTAACAAAAAGTAAGAGATACTTTTCCACATAGCTACCTCTCTGTGTGCACCAAACCCACCTCTGGTGGTTATCATCAAAAAGCTCTATTTTGGTTTCAGTTGACCATAGAACTCTGATCCCATTTGAAGTTTTAGTTTTGTCTGGTAAACTGAAGACATTTGAGTTTGTTTTTAGATAATAGCAGAGGCCTTTTCAGTGAAACTCATCCAAACAGCTTGTGGTGATGTAGGTGACATTGGATTATAGTTTTGGAAACTTCTGCAATTCTCCAGCTGTGATCCTTGGAGATTATTTGGCCACTTGAACCATCCTCTTCACAGTATATTGAGACAATACACACACTCGTCCACTTCCAGGTTGATTCACAACATTTCCAGTTGACTGGAACTTCTCAATTATTGTCCTGATGGTGGAAATTAGCATGTTCAATGTTTTTGCTATTTTCTTATAGCCATTTCCCATTTTTTGAAGCTCAACATGCTTTTGCTGCACATCACAGCTATGAAACAGGAAGTCATGGTTGAACAATTTCTTGTTCCTAGTCATCCAGAGGTACTAAAACATGTAAAATATCAATGGGAATATACTTTAAATATATATTTTCTCACATGAATTCATAGGGGTGCCAATAATTGTGCCACACATATATTTATCAAAGATTTACTTTTTATTCTTTTATAAACCTTTGTTGTATTTACAATTGTTTGATATCCATGATCGCAATTTTGTGTATTAAAAAAAAAAAATCAAAGGTTTAATCAGTAAAGACAGTTACTGCTTTCTTTGCTCCTGTTTGCCAAGAGTGCCAATATTAAAGGAGGACACTGCAGACAATTTAACTGACAGACATATTAACAGAATACAGATAATGTATTTATTTGAAAGAGGGCAATGATGTAGCAAGAACTGGTACTTATATGGTCCTAGAAGCTAGTGAATCATGAAGTCATCGAAAAGAGAGTGGATAACAAAGACAGGTCTTCATAACTCAAATGTACTATACTAAGACATAAAAATATAATGTGATACATCGCTGTGAAAATAACACTGAAAATAACACTTCAGAATTTCAGATTTTCTAGTGAGCCTTTCTAGTGATTATTTTGGCTATGTAATTACAAATATGACATACATACCAGAGGTAGAGTTTTAAAAGCAAGCAAATGTAGAGGCTGGAGACCCAGGCCTTTTTGGCACTGTCCAGGCTTGACAATGACAGCACCTAGCAACACCACTGCTCAAACCTCATAGTCTTTTCGCACACTAATGAAAGATAATATGGTATAATAAAGAAAGACTGCCATTTTCGGCAGTTCAGCTGGGAAAATTAACCCAACAATATAACTAGGTCAATTTTCACATGACTGGTCTTGTGAAAAAACAACTTGCATTACCTTGACGGACAAGGTGAATTCAATGAGAACAGAAAGGACCCAGTAATTCAAATTAAATGCACAGTGTTTTGATACTATAAATAAGCAATATAGTAACAACAGCACTTACACTACAATGCAAACAAAACTATGATTATTTGTGCAATCACATGCAAAGATATCTTGTTTAATTTTCAACCAGAGCATAATTCACCATAAGGAGACTTGAGATGGCATCCTATGACCCAGGAGATAAACAGGGGCCCTAATAGCATGAATTTGCTTTGTTCCATTCACTATCACTATCCATATATTTTTTAATGAACCTGTATTGTGTTTGCAATTGTTTGATATCTATGAAAGCAAATTATTTGTCTGTGTTTTTTGAAAAAAATATGAAACAGTTAAACAATAAAGACACCTTTTCACATAGTTATTTACTCATCTTTACCAGTTGTGCCAATATTAGTGGAGGGTAGTGCATATGTGTATCTCTCTAGTTGTCTATATGTGTATCAACATCATTTAATATACAAAACATCAAAATGTTTGCACAATTTATTTTTAGGTATTTCTGAAAATCTGTATACATATAAAAACTGATAAACACAAAAAGAATTCAGCGCTAGTAATCACAAAATTAGTCAAGGTAGGCAGCAACCCAAATGAAGGAAAACCCCTCGGGTCCTTCGGTGGATAGATACAAAAAGATATGGAAGGGCTGCGCCAAATAAGGGTAGATAGTCCAGTAAAGTATTGCTAGGGTGCCAATAGATGGTCTAGGATACTTGATAGAGTTCCTCTGTGGATGCGTCTAGTGTAGACCGTTCCGTATATGTAAATACAAGAGAGGTAGAGGCGACTAATGGTATAGTATGAAAGTTCAGGGTGTGATAGGTAACAAAAAGTAAAGAACTCACATTCAAGAGAGCTATGGCCAGCTCTGGTGTGGATTGCGTACAGCGGTATAATCCCCGCTTATGGGATATGTAGGGAGGGGTCTCCGTCAACACCGTCTGGTAGTCCAGAACTCGGAAAAGAAAGACAGAAAGCAACAATAGTGCTCTCAGTTTTGATGTGGTTCAATGTGCAGATAAGAAGAGGTAAAAAACTCACATTTGAGGGAGCTATGGCCAGCTCTGGTGTACAGCGGTATAATCCCCGCTTATAGGATATGTAGCGGTGATACGTCCGTCAGCACCGTCTGGTGATCCAAGGCTCCAATATAGAAGAATAAAACTTTTTTTTACCTATTCCTGGCATTTTAACCTTTCCTGGTTACTCTTACTTCCACTGGCAATTTTAAAGTTCTAGTACTCCAAGAAATCCTAGGTGGGGATCATACCACCAGCGCCTATCCATAGAGCAGTACCTCTGCTCTATCTTTGTGAGTATTATTTTATTTTCTCTACTACTCTCTTAACCTATCACAATTGAGAGCACTATTGCTGCTTTTTATTCTTCTATATTGGAGCCTTGGATCACCAGACGGTGCTGACGGACGTATCGCCGCTACATATCCTATAAGCGGGGATTATACCGCTGTACGCTATCCACACCAGAGCTGGCCATAGCTCCCTCAAATGTGAGTTTTTTACCTCTTCTTATCTGCACATTGAACCACATCAAAATTGAGAGCACTATTGTTGCTTTCTGTCTTTCTTTTCTGAGTTCTGGACTACCAGACGGTGTTGACGGAGACCCCCTCCCTACATATCCCATAAGCGGGGATTATACCGCTGTACGCAATCCACACCAGAGCTGGCCATAGCTCTCTTGAATGTGAGTTCTTTACTTTTTGTTACCTATCACACCCTGAACTTTCATACTATACCATTAGTCGCCTATACCTCTCTTGTATTTACATATACGGAAGGGTCTACACTAGACGCATCCACAGAGGAACTCTATCAAGTATCCTAGACCATCTATTGGCACCCTAGCAATACTTTACTGGACTATCTACCCTTATTTGGCGCAGCCCTTCCATATCTTTTTATATAAAAACTGATGTCTCATAATTGCATCTAAACCTCCTATGCATCAAATACATTTTATATTTGTAGAACTTGGTAGTGAGATAGTTAAACGTTCTATTAGATTGTGATAGATTTTTATCTTTTAAGCAAATATATCCAACTGTCTGCATCAAAGGCGGGTTTCAATTCCAAAACAAATAAATAGAAATAATCAGAATTTACATTGATTTAATTTGCCTTTCTGAGATGAGCCACATTGCCATGATCTACTCTTTCTTGCAAATATGCCTGGGTTAGAAGGCTTTTAGACAGACTTGATATATTTCAATCAATGGACAAATTAAACTTAATTCCATCTGTTTCCCTTTTGAAAAATGTACCTACTGCAGAACATTCAATATAGTCTTTCAATAGTTTCCTGTTCATTTTTTTAAACACTTATTCAATGTTAAGATAGAAAATTGGCATATTTAGTTAATGGAAAGTTAATGACATTTCTTATTTAATTTTTCCTTGATATGGTCAATATTTAATTGATTTATTTGGATTGTGAAGTGAAGTTTAGATTTAAAATTTGAGGTCAACAGAGGATTACCTTGTAAAATATCTTTTGCACAGCCGTGAAAAACCTATTAGTTCAATGACTTATCTTCTCTCCTGAACTGATTGACAGGCGGCTAAGGTGACGGCAGATGGGGAGCAGACTGGAAAGGATGCAGAAAGGACACACGAAAGGGCAAAACAACTGGGAGATTTTGTGAACGTGACTCTCCAGGCAGCAAAGGGTAAATAAAAAGCAAAAAGCCAATATGTGTAGTTGAAGTATAGTAATATAATACATTTAATGTTTAATTACATGTATTATTTAATTAATCCTGGATTACATTTTCAAATATCTTTTTGGTGTTTTTTTTTTTGCATTCTTTTGGATTAACAGCATACAGAGATGTGTTTTAAAGATTGAACTTGATGCACTTGAGTCTTTTTTTCAACTTCGATTTCTATGTAACTATGTAATGGCAATTTAAATGGTATGAAATAAACAAAATGTATGGATGACAAGGTCACTTTCAAGAATCTATATAGATTTAATACATAGATTGGTGAGAGTGGTAACAGAAATAAAGGTAAAATATATATTTTCTCCATGGTTCCTTCTGCCTCCTCCAAGATGGCTATCGCAGACTTGTCAACTCGAATGTGGTTGTATAGGGACGTTTTTAGGCTCCTTCCTCGCCATCCCAGATTTAGCCAACATGATTGGCAGTCAGACTGGCAAGCATTCTTTTACAATGCAGTTACCTGTTACCAGGTATTTCTAGTGACCTCTGTTAATCCTGACCATCATTGGTAAAATATCTCCCTACCACCTTGCCTCTCTCAACATAATGGGGTCTAACTTGTCCTAGCATATTATAATGTTAAAAGTACATTAATAATTTAGATTTACTTTACTTTTCTCACAAAGTGTGGTTGCAGGGAGAATGAAAAGCATTCATACATTACACTGTGAGCTCCAGCTGTAATTGATCTGGAAGAGGTATCGGTTTCATAAGCACCTGAAAAAAGGATGACTATATTATGATACTATTAATATATACTGTACTATTTCAAATGTAGTAGAATGTAGTTGTAACATAATTAATTGATTGATTGATTTTTGTCTTTTAGATAGTTACATATTACTTTTAGCTCATTTGCATTCAAAATGTTTAGAACTATTTCATATATTTGTAAACATATATGAAATTGCCAATAACTATGTATTTTCTGTAATTTGTTTGTTCTGGGTGACATTACTCTGGAGTGGTCGGTATTACAATCAGTATTCTCACAGTTGTGTTTGAGTGCTATACTAAATTTTCATTCCCCCTAAACATTTTGTTCCCATAATCGACCTTCTTGTTGACAGGTTATTTTACAGAATAACATTTTCCCACTTTGCGATAAATCTAAGCGTAGAAATGCATTATTAGTGTGTGCTCCACTAATGTTCTTTAAAATACATTTTGTTCTGTGTCTTTTATCATGCAAAATATTCAGAGAGCTTTAATCGGATTTAGCTCAGACAGTGAATCCTAGCATTTTGAACTGTATTTAAGGATTTGGCTTCCAATGAAAGATCAAAGAAAGCAAGCATAGCCTTGGATTCTAACATAGTCCTAAATTAAGCCTTAGACAAAAGTATGTGGTATCATATGCTTTAGAACCGATAATGTCTTTATAATGTATTTTTTATCTGACAGCGTAAAAGTCACTGTACTTAAAACGTTATAGTGTTAACAATGTATATGAATAAATATATATGGACTGAGATGCATTAAGTCATTCTGGAATATGCCTTTGCTTAAGTATCAGGTTTGTGAAACATACATTATTGTTTATGTTGCTCTGTCTGTAGACTATTTATTGAGGCAATAAGAGGGAAGGATTGTGAGATTAACAAGCTTTTGGGGGCTTTTAATGCATAGCCCTACAAGCAAATAACATATTCTTTTTGTGTTCTTGTATTTGTCCTCTTAGTAAATCTATTTTCTTGTAATAAATATTGTCTTATGTAGCCATTTATAATTGTATGCCCCTCCATAAGTTTTTAACTCCCTCTACATTCTCTTGTGTTACCTTATGTTTTATTGTAATTATTTCTTCCATAGCATATGCTCATGGTCAGGGATATCAGAAACCTGCAAATAAATATCCCAAAATTGTGAGAACAAAAATTGATATTGCTAAATTGTTAATTACCCTCAAGTGAAATTACAGTCCGATTATATTTTACAAATCAATTTGTTTCAATGAGAAAGAATAAAAAAAAAAAGCCTAAATGGTCTACTGAGATGTAACCAAAACCATATTTCTGTTAGTTGGTCTCCTTAGTCCTTTTTTTAACCATGTAAAAAGATTTTATATCATGATTAATGTCTATCGATAGGTTGTCTGCTTCACTTTAAAGAAAGAAAACAGCACTGGGGAATAGTTATATTTCATTGTTTTGCCAAAAGATATCAAGACAGTGAAATATTCAATATTTTATATTTATTATTATTGATGACTCATGGAAATTACTTCTTGTGTTGATATGTGGTCAAAGGCAAGCTTTACACAAATGTGCCTTAAAGAAATATGCCTGCTTTCTGCACTGTGCTTAGGGACATCAGGAAAATTCATATTGGAAGGAATCAATGTGTATTCCAGAACGTTGGCTCATTCTGAGAACAGACTGAGAACATTGAGAATTTATTTTTCCTATGGCAATCAACCAAAAATACACTTTTTGGCCATGTCTCATGTATTTATAAATAAGACCCACATTTTTTTAATGATGATATGAATGTGTCTCTGTAATCTTTGAGTCTAAACGTTATTGTCACGATTACTGTATGACCCAACTTTGTAATACAATGAACAAGGATAACGCATACCAGGCCTTAGAATAGCCGGACATGTTGTAAATAAATAATGGTCAAAATACTAGCTGAGGTCACACAACGAGGAAACAAGCCAAAGGTCAAGGGTGCCAGAAATACGGGAAAGTCAGAATACAAGCCAAAGTCAAATACCAAAAAGAACTAGAATAGGAACGCACTCTCTGTTAACCAACTAGTGGAAACCACGAAAGGGCCTTGACCAAATGCTATTTCGATTTTTTTATAACCCTCCTAAGGCTATGATTGGTTGTTCATAGCCTTTGACCCCCAAACTTGCGTGTGCGTTGTTTGCGTAATGTCACATGCATTTCGCCGCCATCTTTGTTGAGGACGGAGGCGGGGCTATATTGTTTTGTGGGATCGCAGCGGCCAGCGTTCATTAGAACACCACACCGGTCAGAGATCGCTCCACGAGGGTGCTGAATGGCAAGCTTTAGGTAAGTTTTTTATTATTTTAACAGCGTGACCGCAGCAATTGGATGTCGCCATGCTGTATGGAGGTGACGGGGATGTGACAGTTATCACTGAGGATCCTGTCCATCAAGTTTTAGGGAACCAATACCAATTACCTACACAGTAGAACCCTGTGACTACAACATGACAATTAAGATACTGAGTTTAAAAAATAATGCTTGAATGTTTATTTTTATGGGTATAGTTTTTTAAACACATGTATCAATGATACAATACTTATATACATAACTTAATTAAGATCTTGCACGAAGGAAATTATCTCACTAGTTTACTTACCAACTGTACTAAGGTTAGTAACAGCAGCCCATTACCAGACCCTTCCATGCAAGAACAGCATACTCTCTTAGCTTTAAAGAGATAATGGTTCCAAATTATATAATAGTTTCTTGTTGAGACAGGCAAGGTATTGTTTATGGGGCAGCAGTATAACTACACCCTGTTCCAAATTATTATGCACATGATATTTTTCTCATTTACCTAAATAATTAATGTGAATAACAGTCAGCATAATTCTCATGTTATCAACTATTAAGAGTACAGTTCAAATTTTATTGAACAATCCTCCTAATGATAACAGTATTTTTTTTTTAAACATAAAAAACTTACAATGCACTGTTCCAAATTATTACGCACAGTAAGTTTCAAAACACTTTATAGGTTGTAAAGAACTGAAAATTGTCATTTGTTGTGTTTGCAGCAAAAGCTATTTCAATCAAACTTATAACAACATTTTAAAATTTTTAAACATTTTAACAGGTCACGTTACATTTTAACATAGGACTCCTTATTTGATAGCAGCTTAACAAGTCTTGCATCCATTGAACTTGTGAGTTTTTGGAAAGTTTCTGCTTGAATTTGTTTGCAAGATGTCAGAAAAGCCTCCCAGAGCTGCTGTTTGTATGTAAACTGCCTCCCACCCTCATAGATCTTTTGCTTGAGGATGCTCCAAAGGTTCTCAATAGGATTGAGGTCAGGGGAGGATGGAGGCCACACCATGACTTTCTCTCCTTTTATCCCCATAGCAGCCATTGATGTAGAGGTATTCTTTGCAGCATGAGATGGTGCATTGTCATGCATGAAGATGATTTTATTACGGAAAGCATAATTCTTCCTTCTGTACCATGGAAGAAAGTGATCAGTTAGAAACTCCACATAGGGGACCCTAAAGGGGCCGACCAGCTCTCTTCCCATGATTCCAGCCCAAAACATGACTCCACCACAGCCTTGCTGACGTCGCAGCCTTGTTGGAACAGGGTGGCCGCCCACCAATCATCCACTACTCCATCCATCTGGACCATCCAGGGTTGCACAGCACTCATCAGTGAACAGGACTGTTTGAAAATTAGTCTCCATGTATTTTTCTGCCCAATGCAGCCATTTCTGCTTGTGAGCATTGATTAGTGGTTGCCAAATAGAATGTTTATGCACAGTTGCAAGACTCTGGAGGACTCTACCCCTTGATGTCTGTTGGACTCCAGAGGCACCAGCAGCTTCAAATATCTGTTTGCTGCTATGTAATGGTATTTTAGCCTTTATCTGCACAAACCCGTCTGTGCTCTGAATCAGCCACAAATCTCTTAATAGTGCAATGATCACACTTATGTTTTTGTGAAATATCTAATGTTTTCATACCTCGTCCAAGGCATTGAACTATTTCACTCTTTTCGGCAGCATCCTTTTTCTTCCCCATATTGCATGAAAACGGTGCTCTGCTTAATAATGTGGAACACCATCCTTTAGTAGTTTTTCCTTAAATTGGGCTCACCTGGCAATCTAATTATCACAGGTGTCCGAGATTGTGTTCATGAGTTAAACTGAAAAACTAAATATTTAATCTTTGTGACACTTAAATAGAATTTGCATAATAATTTGGAACAGGGTGTAGTTGTTGGAAGGTTCCTGTGTTGGGGCATGCTCATCTTTTCCTGTTTCCTTATATTCGATCGCTCTAGGGAATGTGAAGTTTAGGCATAATATTATGTTAAGAAGAAGAAAGAAAGTCAATGTTTAATATCGCCAGCTTCTTTTTGTCACTGCTCAGACATCTGCTTGTTTCCAGTTTAAATTTAGGGTTAGGATAAATTGAGGATATAGATTTAGGAGAAATGGAGTTTGGCAAATTATGGTTAGGTGTTGGGGATAGCTGAATTAGGTCTAGGAGAAATAAGGTCAGGGGATTTATGGTTAAGAAGAAATATGTATTGGTGTGTAGGAATTGAATAGATTCTCACTTTAGATGACTACAGGAACTATGGAACGCCCTGCAGTAGGGACTTTAGCTATGCAATGAGGACAGGTCATTTTGATGATCAAAGGGATCACAAGAAACTAGCAACTGGGTACTGTCTGTCCCTATGGGTACCCTTAATCTAATAATACTAGCATCTTACA
The DNA here is from genome assembly GCA_933207985.1 of Pelobates cultripes. Lineage (NCBI taxonomy): Eukaryota > Metazoa > Chordata > Amphibia > Anura > Pelobatidae > Pelobates > Pelobates cultripes. Next base: position 184,102,302 of record OW240913.1, on the reverse strand, counting down.
CGCCAAGAATGAAGGTGTAGAAACTATTTGCCATGGTTGTATCAATCATAAGAAATCATGGAAGAGTGATATAATTTTGTCAGCGCACTCACCTGGTACTTCCTTGCCGCGGCACACGCCGGACCCTAATGCATATTTACCAGGCATCTGACTCCTGTATTGCAAAGGTGCCACAGCTCTTTCCATCTCGCCGCCGGCCCACTGTCTCTTCACACATCAAACAGTCACAGGCGCCTAGAGAACCGCTTCTTAAAGAGGCAGAAGACTTAAATTACTTAGACCAAATATAGAATAGTAGAGGTGTAAACCTTTCTCCTATAAATCCCCATCCCAACATGTCCACAGTGCTCAGTTATATTGTGCTTACTGTGGTTTTAACTTCAGTGTGCCTTGTCTGATTTATCTGGTATCCGACCCTCCACTGGTTTAATAATCTGTGAACCTGTGCTGCCGGTCCTGACCCTTGGCTTTTCTTGACTAAAACTTTGTCTATTCCTTTGGTACCTCACGTTGGCTTATTCCTGCTACCTGGGCTACTCCTGCCAAATATGTAACACATTTTCTGTGCCCTCACTTGTTATTTCTATCAGGGATCCTAAATCTTATTTTTAAGCAGTTAAGTTATCCAGCTCTCACAGACCCCAGTTTTAAAGTTCTTTTTTGTGGCCATTGTTTGCAGCGCAAAACAGAGATAATGTTTCAAGTAAACAAAAAAAAAAGGAAGGGAAATGGTTTAAAAATATATATATATATATATAATATGTAATAGTAGGACCTTGATAGATTTCAACCTCCCAATCTATCTGTAAATAATATAGAAAGCAAAAAACAAAAAAGGTACCACGCCAAGAAACTCTGTCAATAGAATGCATCAACGAATGAATAAAATAAAAACGTTATTATTAAAGACATTATTATTATTATAGGGAACCATTTTAAAGACTTTATGTTTCTTTTATTTATCATATAATGTTCTTTGTGTTAAACCTGCCATTTTGCCATATGGAACAATTCTCTCCAGTTGTCTTTCTATTAGTCTTGTATCCCTTGTCAGGGTGTACATGCATCACAAATTGGGGATGGGGAGAGACACAGCCACAGCTGTACATTGAGTAGTATTGTACAGTAAAATGTTATTATTAAATTAACATGAAAATTGCATATATAGATTTATATATTATTTAATATGTTAATATGATAGCATATCACTAATAATCAACTTGTATGTCAAACTGCACATCTCCTTAATGGATTCTCTGACTGGATACCGCGTTGTAAAACAGGCACTGTTTCCAGAGAACTAGCTCAGTGTGAGTTCCTTGGTGTGAACTATCAGACAATGTTTCCAGACACATTTCACCTCAACAGCAGAGCTTTTTGAGCATGGGTGTTTAATGGCAGCAGTATAGCCACAATCAATAAACATGTCTCACTGTTTGCAACTGAAATTTGCTACTTCAATCGTGATCTTTCGGTTCATTGTGCAAACTCAGCACTTGAGACTGGGAAAAGATATCCTGGAAGGTGTTTTTTTTCTGACTCCATTTTCTATGCTACATTGCTTTTTATGACAAGTACTAAAAAGACCCGTGGTCTGAGAGCATTGACCTCTTCCTTCCTATGGAACTCTTCTCTTAAAATTATTTTATGATAATGTATATATTAACAAAAAAAAGGAAGAAACACAGCCAAAATGGAACAGGATGTATCTGCCTTGCTTTATATTCCCATTAATGTTTTGGAAACATAAGCTCCAAGTGCTTGACTAATTTAACAGGTTTCTTAAATTCCAGTCTTTATTAGCACGCCATGCTGATCACAAAATATGTTTGGACAGATGCTTTTACCACGGATAAATACTTCTACTGGATGTATTTATCCATTAGCTGCTTCTAATTTCTACATTACAGGCATCTACTACATAAGTGCAGCCCCATAAAACCAAAATAAATACTGCAAACCAAATTAAACCTTGAAAGCTAAATTACTGACCAAGATATTGCCTTATATTTATATGAGTTATTTTATTATCATTTTTTGGCTTAATCTGTGAACTTTTATGGTGTGTGCGTAAAATTAGACAAATATACGTACTTCTTAGAGATTAGTGTTAGTACAGCAATTAGTTTTTCTCTGGTTGGTAAAAGTTACAATAAAAGCATTTTGTTAAATACAATAATTGTAAATCATAATCAGTTAAATTCTGTCATAAAATAAGTATCATTTTTTAGCTTTTTGCCAGACAGGGAGTAGTCTTTTTGCTAGTATCATTTCCTGTATTTTTTGGCATTGACATATAACGTTTATTATGTCCTGCAGCTCAGTCATTTCTGTGCGCAGGTTTTTCACAGTGCCCATTATCCAAAATAGAAGTACTGAAATCATATCTATACTTTACAATTTTTTTTACATTTAAAAAAGAAATAAAAAAATATGGGGTTCCACTCTTTGACAACCACCTCTCTATGATATACAAAGTAGAAGTGCAGAAATCATGTTGCTAAACTGTACTTTGTCAGAAATTATGCAAGGTATTTCAAATTTTAGACAAGATATAAAATTTATAAAATACTTCAAATCAGTCACGTTTCCAGCTAATCTATACTGGCCTCAAATTTGCAGTTCCCTGGTGTTTTCCCAACAATTCATGGTTTAGTGAACAACCCTGTCAGGATTTTGTTGTATGGCTTTTTTTTGTTTCTTGCGTCTGGTATTTGAGATTGTAGCATAAACAGATGGTCAGGAATAAAACAAATTTGACAAGCTTGATTATGCTTGTCACATTAAACCTAGAGTTTTATGTTTTATGCACATTTAATCATGTTTAATCACTGCTATAAGTTCACTTTTAATACTAATTTATTGTTAAAGTTCTACTATTATACCTCAGATCTGATTCCAGACATGGGAGGGTTGACAATGGGAATAAGGGGGAGCATTTCTCCCTAGACAATTTGCCTGCTCAGTTTTTTGGCTGCTGCCCTGGACCATCTTATGCAGATTAAAAAAAAAAAAACTGGGAGGTAGGTTTGGATGCCTGTTTGCACACTAGTGCCAGGGTGAGGCTGCAGACCGAATTTGTGCATGAGTCTTGCTTGTCCAGCACAGTACGGGTTTGTGCTTGGGCTGGTGACCCACAATTTCAGTGATCTCCAGGCCTCAGATCTAGTGTGTCCAGTGTGTCCTTTAGAAAAAAAAGGTTCAGAATTGTTGCAGCAAGACAACATGCCAGACAAAGTAACATTTTCATATAACAGACTAAACAATTGCTATACTGCAATTTACAACTATTTTTCCTAGATTGACAACAAAGCTTTGCTTAAACGTAATATGCTGTTGTCCTCCGGTAATTGTAGCCTTATTAGCTTCATTAAAACATAAGAATACCATAGAAAGATAACATAGAGGGAGGGGAATACAGAAAGGAAAAAGAAAAAGGGAGAGGGGAGGTTCAGGTTCACATTGATATTGCTTATGCAACAGTTCTTGTGACACATACCCTGGCCTTAGAACCCTAGAGCCTGGCCGGACATTCAAGTCACACAAAAGTGGTGCCCTATAAGCTATTTATTCCTATCAGTTTCCTCATTGTTAGCGTTGCTGTCCTGTGCCTTTCCAATATTTGTGGTCCAGCATTCCCAATCTCTCGGATACCTACTTACACAACCCTGTGTTTTGCTAACCATTCTCTCGTAAATACTTATCGTATTCAACCTCTGTATCAGAGTATCTAATGAGGGAACCATTGTGCTTTTCCAGTGGAATGCCAAGTTTATCTTAGCTACCGTGAGAATGATGAGCAATACTTTGTGGTTGGTGTGGTTTATCAGCCCAGGGATGATATGCAGAAGGTAGCTGGTTGGCTTCTTTGGTATTCTATAGATTGTGGTATCAGAGATAAATTTACCCACCCGATCCCAGTATTCTCCCAGGGCCGGACAATCCCAAAATGTATGTAGCATAGTGCCTATCTGTGTTTTGCATCTCCAGCATAGCTCTGATGCCTCCTTATAGATTCGCGATAACTTGTATGGCACCAGGTACCATCTCATGGTGAATTTACAGAAGGCTTTCCAGAGTGATAAGCTCCTTGAGGCTTGTTTAATAATTGACATAGCTTCGTGCCAAGGTGATAGAGTTATCCCATACCCCAGCTCCTTCTCCCATTGGATCATATAGGACATTTTGTCTTTTACAGGCCCCTAGAAAAGAGCATTGTAACATAGAGAGAGAGGTTTCAAGTGTTTGGCTGAAAGCATTGAGGGTACATTCACTACCGCTTCGGGAAGTACATCATGTGTTGTGTCTAACCTGGAAAACATAAATTTTTTTACTCTCATGTACAAAAATAGGTCTCTCGCGGTGGTAGCGAGTATTGTTTTTGGAGCACCGGGAATGGTTTAATTGTATCCCCCTCTAATAGATCATTCTCCTTTTGAATACCTTTTATGACCCACAATTGAATCGTTAGGTCTGGGGAAATGCTCATCAGCACCTCAATTGGTGCAGAATGGAATAGGGTGTAGGGTTTAATAATGGTTGAACTCCAGGATCTCCAAGCTTGTACTAGAAATTTGGAATTGTGTAGCATATGGGCACACTTGACCGGGGGCATCATGTTGGACCAAAGTGAGCAAGCAATGTTGTGTGGACTTATGCATGCATTCTCTAGGGACAGCCAAAATGGGCGGGGGTCCGTATATGAGAGTCGCAAAATGCGTATTCCTTGAGCTAGCGCCGTGGCCCTATAATAGGCCCTGATGTCTGGTAATCCCAGCCCTCCCTTAATGTAAGGGAGCCCTAAATTACGGTATGCCACTCGAGGTGGCTTTCGCTTCCACACATGTGCTTTAATGGTAGATTGAAATTGATTAATATGTTTGGTAGGCAGTGATATTGGCAACGTACGAAATAGGTAAAGGATGAGAGGCAGGATCATCATTTTTAGAGAGTTTATGCGACCCAACCAAGAAACTTTTAATTCAGCCCATCTTACCAGTGAGGTTTTTATCTTGTGTAGCAATGGATTGAGGTTTTCTGTTGGAATTTTTGGAGGGATTTAGTCAATTGAACCCCTAGATATGACAGTTTTTTTTTTACTCCAATCAAATGTGTATAGATTTTCTAGCTGGGTCACTATGGCTTGAGGGAGATTTATGGGTAAAGCTTGGGTTTTGGCCGTATTGTTTCTATAGTAGGAGATTCTACCATATGTGTTCAGGATTTCTAGTAGCTTCGGAATTGAAGTTGTTGGGTCCGAAAGAAACAGGAAAATATCATCCGCGAATAACGCAAATTTTTTCATACCCCCCGGGGTAACTAATCCTGGAATTGGTGTGTTCTGGTTAATTTGGCGTAAGAGTGGTTTCAAGCATAGGAAAAAAACAATCGGGGACAGCGGACATCCCTGGTGCGTGCTGTTGCATATATGGAAAGGTGTAGATAGGAACCCTGTGCTAAAAACTTTAGCTGTCGATTGTTGATAAAGGTCCATGATACTAGATATGAAAGCGGGTGGGAAGTTCATTCTTTCTAGCGGTCGCTCCATGTAGCCCCAGTGCAATCAATCGAACGCCTTTTCGGCATCCAGAGCAAGGATGAGACCACTCCGGGACGAACGGTTGGGCCAGTCTATGAGGTTCAGAAAATGTCAGGTGTTGTCCCCAATTTGCCCGCCTGGTACAAAGCCTGCCTATTCATCAGATATTAGTGTGAGAAGTAGAGGCTTAAGTCTTGTCGCCACTATTTTGGCATAGAGTTTTACGTCAGCGTTCAGTAAAGATATTGGGCGGAGATTGGCCTAGAATGTCGGGGGTTTGTTGGGTTTGGGCAACGTTATTATGTAGGCTTCTAGCATCTCCTTTGGAAGTATGCCTGAGTCTTTAATGGTGTTAAATAGCGTGGTGAGGTGGGGGGACAGTTGATCCGCTAGCTTTATATAATAATAGTTGGAAAGCCCATCCGGGCCTGGTGCTTTGTGTTTGGGGAGTGTAGTGATCGCTTTCCTAACCTCCTCCTCCGTAAACGGGTTCACGAGCATTGCACATTGGTCTTGAGACAATTGAGGTATTTGCACTAGGTTCAAGAATATATTGCTATTGGTAGAGGGATACATAGAACCCTGCTAGCTCATTAACAATGTCCTGAGGGTGATATAATTTTATCCCCTGTTTGGATGTAATATAGGGAAATTTAGTTGCAATTGCCTCTGTTTCAATTTGTTGGCCAGTCGTTTGCCTGCTTTATTTCCTGTACTATAGTAAGTTTGCTTTAGATACCGCATATGCTGTTCAGTTGTGTGGAGTTGTAGGGAGGTAAGTTTAGTTTTTAAAGTCATGAGATTTTTGTGGCGCTGTCTAGTTGGGTTGACTTTGTGTAGGGCCTCTAGTTCTATGATTTCTTGTTCTAGTTTAATTTGTTCGTCAAGGCATTTTTTCTTATTTAGGGCGCCCATTTGAATAAGGTGACCCCTTACCACCGCTTTATGTGCTAACCATTGGGTTGTTAGGGGGGTAGTACATTGTTTATGTTAAAAGAAGTATTGTGCTAGACTGGTCTGCAGGTCAGTTAAAAATTTTGGGTTGTCTAGTATTGCTTCATTTAGCCTCCACGTGCCTCGGCCCCTGGCCGGGTGAGGGGCCTTCAATATAACCGTCAGTGGTGCATGGTCCGACCAAGTGATTGAGCCTATGTTCGCCCCAATAGCATGTCGTAGTAATGTCAAGTGGTTGTCAAGTAAGCACAAGTCAGTTCTGGAATAGGTCATGTGTACCTGTGAGTAAAATGTATAGTCTCTATCTGTGGGATTAAGGGTGCACCAATTTTGTGTGTAGCAGATCAGATAGGTGTACTCCCAGTGAGATGGCTTTTTGTGTGGGCAGTTTGAGATGTGATCTGCACATGTCCATCCTCGGGTCAGAGGTGCAATTAAAGTCCCTGCATATGACTGTATGTCCTAATTTACATTGGTCAATTTTTGGGCTATACTTAGGAAGGATTTCTGGGTGTCGTTCGGTGCGTACAATGACGCCACTGTGAAGGCCGTTCAAAGTACCAGATACGATTATCAGTCTACCGTCCTTGCTTGCATACTGTTTGTTTAGGGTGAATGCCCAGTCATTAAGAAAGTATATGGAAACTCCCTTAGATTTGGTATCAACCATTGCATGGTAGGCTTGGGTATAGTTTTTAATTTGAAACTTGGGGGGATTGCATGCGGAGAAGTGGGTCTCCTACGAACACACAATTGCTGTCTTGGATTGGGTCAAGTCGCATACCAATAGTTTGCACTTGTGGGGGCTGTTTAGACCCTTTGTATTTATAGTGAACACTTTAAGAAGGTCAGCCATTGGACAAAAACGTATAATTGCAAATGTTACCGGCCATGTGATTCCGGGAATGGGAGTGTGTTAATGCAAATGAACCATGGGGAATGGGAGGACATAGGTGTATATTTAATCCAAACAAAACAAATTATCCTTATACTAGAACTAAAGTATATACAGCATTTCTCCACCATCCAAGGTGGGTTACGGGGAAAAGGCATTTGCCGGTATAGGTTTCTGACATCTGCACTCATCCTAGGGGGTATGCAAAGACCCATTCATTCACTATTTATGCCCACATTATCATTTACACCTCACCTCCAGCATGTATCCTGGTCTATTGGCACCCCACTATCCTGGTCTATTGGCACCCCAGAAAAGACAGGTGGACCCTCCAGTGATTACCTCACCAAACAGCCCACACCTCTCACCCCTCAGCGATCCCCATTTCCCCCTATGCCGCCATGGGGTGAGCATACCTTTATCGAACCGGGTCAGGGTCAACAGCTAGACCACCAATTACATCAGCTCGAGGTTAACCTATCACATAACGTGGACTATTAACCAGAAACAGCCCTTTTGGGCACTAAGTATATTACACAATAAGTCTTAAACATCCTGTATATATTAATGTATATAGACCGCTTTAGCGGCAACATGTAGAGACTATAAGCAATACCACGGCCTTGTCCTACTGAGTTGTGATATGCCATACAACTTGGAGCCGTCTTGGGGATTTGGTCAAAAGTTCTTCATGTGCTTGTGTGGGGAACATACCCCATTCTTTGAGGAGACGCATTCCCACCTCCGGTAGGAATTTTATAAATTTGTGAAACAATAGCACTGTAAACCAAACACTACTAGTTTTTATTTAACCTTTGCTGTTATTCCTCTCTGGTCCTATAATTGTGAGAACCAGAAGACTAGGTGTCCCCTTATCTTGTTTTAATAGGGTCAGTGGGCTTTTCATGCTATAACATTAACATTCACCCTACCATCCATATTTGAAAGAAGAAGTAGTGGTTATATGCTGGGCTCCTATTTGACATATTACCAGCCTCTACTTAACTGCTTAAAAGGTGGAGGAATGCGTGGAAGTTTAGATTTTTATAAAATGATGCCAATTAGCTGTTTACTAGCTACATAAACAATGAATAGTCCAGCACTTATCCAATGTAAATGTTGGTTGTTATTATTCCAGATTTTGTGAAATGCTGTTTGCTGGTTGATGTACTTCTGTCACTACATGTAAAAATAAGTTTTCTGAAAACCATAGAATCTTCAACAACATGACTTTTTGACTATGATGCACTGCTTTCTTCTGTGGTAATGAAAGGACCACAGAAGCAACAAAACCAGAAACAAAACAAAAAATAAATATGCTTCCTGGCACATAATACTGATTTTATTAGTTAAGGTTTGATCATTAATGCATGGTACTAATTAGAAGAAACATGCACTTATAGATACATAAAACTACAAACTATACATTGAAGGTATACCATGTACATAAGCAGGGTTTATAATGTTCTCATTCTCCCCTAGACTTTGGTGAGTGAAAATCTAGCCCTGTAAAGTAGAAATTCACCTAGATAGACCATTGCTGTGGCGAGTAATTTTTAAGCTTGGTTAGTAGTGTAGATCCAGGACTTGAAAGTTTCAGTTCTGCGCAAAAGAAATTGGCAGGGGAGAAACAGAGAAAACAATGCACCAAAAATTGCTGTCTCTTTAGATATTTTGTCAACAGTGTGCCAAGTCTTTTCTGTTTAATTGATGTTTGAATTTGAATGTTTAAAGAACATCCCAATTTTGATCTGATACCAGAATTAACACTAATCAAGCCAAGTGGGTCTCAAACCTATGCATATCCCAGCAACTCCCTTCTATCCATTCATCCACCTTTTAAGCAGTTAAGTAGAGGCTGGTAATATGTCAGATAGGAGCCCAGCATATAACCACTACTTCTACTTTCAAATATGGATGGTAAGATGAACGTTAATGTTATAGCATGAAAAACCCACTGACCCTATTAAAACAAGATAAGGGGACACCTAGTCTTCTGGTTCTTACAATTATAGGACCAGAGAGGAATAACAGTAAAGGTTAAATAAAAACTAGTAGTGTTTGGTTTACAGTGCTATTGTTTCACAAAATTACTGCACATGTGAAACATGAATAGCAATTCATTGACTAATGAATTTTACTGAAATTGTGTCTTTTTGTTTATTTATTTTTTTTTGGTTTTTTTTTTACAATCCTCAGAAACACATGATAAAGCTGTAAAACTGAATGAAACATTGGGTTTCCAGAACAAAACACAAGATAAGAGTTTTCAGGAATTGCAAAGGGATGTTGACAAGATGATGGAAGAACTTAGAAAAAGAAATTTCAACACTCAGGAGAGCGTACCTGAAGATGAATTGATGTAAGTAAAAATGATCTATGCTGTATATATCCTATATCTTTTATTTTGTGTATTGTTATAATTATTATAGTTATTATAGCTATTAATATTTGAGTCTAGACAGAAGAAAATTGCTAGACAAAATCTCACCATGAGAATAATAATAAAAAAAATCAAAAATGTTATTGGCACATAAAAAAACAAAACAATGGGAGCCAAATAATAAAAGCCTAATGCATTTTAGACCTTCAGGGTTTACATATAATTTGTAAAGGACTTTCTATGTGAGATTTTACGTTAATTCATAAAGTCTACAGGACCTTGGCCTACAGATCGACAAAGGGTTGAGTACTAAGAAGAACTGGGAAAAAGCATGACAAGCCAGGTATTCAAAACCTTAGGGACTTTAAGATGGTAATCTGAGCACAAGGCCCATTGTTCCCAACAAGTTAAACATCACAAAAAAAAACCCCAAATAAATTATGATTACATAGTTGTATGTACTATTACATAGTTTTTTTTAATGTATTAAACCCAAAACATAAAAATGGGAACAATGGAGGCTTGTTCATAAGGGTACGTAAGGCAGGGCTCCAGCAGCATTTATATTGGAAAAATGTATTGCAGTAGTTTAGAAACACCTTCTTTTTCTAGTGGGGAGGATGGTAAGCCAAAAAATATGGGAAATAATTAATGTATCTTTATTTCTGTAATAGGTTTCAGTTCGGCAGGGCCCCTCCCCTTTCATTGGTAGTTGTTTGGAAAAGTTTATTTGAGGGCATCTAGGTATATCAAAAATGGGATGATTTGAAATCTGACCTATTTCAGCAGGTTTTGAACATGCCTAGTGTCCTTGATAAGGAATTTCAGGAATTTCCATTGAGTTACCATTAGGTATCAGAGATAGCTGCCCATGAGTAGAAGAATACTATTGGTCTCTCTATTCAGAAGCCATCATTGGCTGATAGCCCCAGTAGTGGAGTTAGAGTGTCCATGGGATAGAGAAGCAAGAAGCCATTTTGGAAGTAACACATAGAGTGGCCCCTTTCAAATGTAAGTGTATAATAATAATAATTATATTTTTCCTTCCCCCAATAGCCCCAGTGACTGCCTGCGGGCTGATTAAAGGACCCCTATACTGGGTCTCTAGGTTCCCCCACCCTCAGGGCCCCCCTCCCGCCGGACTCCAATGTGAGGAAGGGGTTAAATCTTACCTGTTTTCCCCTGCCGGGCTCCCTTGGCACGGGGAACTCTCCTCCTCCTTTTCACCGTCAGCAGCTAAATGGGCATGCGCGGCAAGAGACGGGCGCGCATTCAGTCAGTCCATAGGAAAGCATTCTCAATGCTTTCATATGGATGCTGGCATCTTCTCACTGTGAAAATCACAGTGACAAGCGCGGAAGCGCCTCTAGCGGCTGTCAATGAGACAGCCACTAGAGGCTGGATTAACCCATTTGTAAAAATAGCAGTTTCTTTGAAACTGCTATGTTTACAGCAGAAAGGGTTAATCCTAGATGGACCTGGCACCCAGACCACTTCATTAAGCTGAAGTGGTCTGGGTGCCTATAGTGGTCCTTTAAGCAAGGGAATTTACTAAAATATATTATTAATATATATAAAGTCAGGGGAGTCCAGTGGTGACAATGGGAGGGAAAAACATTTTACAGTGACATATACTATGTGGGAATCTCTGTATTGCAGCACTGTGTAATCCATCACAATGATCCTGGCTGTGTGTGATGGTTATCTCCTTAATGTGCCCAACTCTATGTGTTATTTCTCTGTATTTTACTCAGCTCAGTTTGTGGTTTGGTTATCTCTGTATTTTACTCAGCTCTCTGTACTTTATAGATATTTGTATGCTGTGCCCAGTTTGTTTTATCATATGAGCCCCTAGGTGACAAATGTAAACTGTGGGCATTATCTACTAAATATTGCTCTAAAAACGGGTATAAAAAGGCCACCAAAAACCTCTCAAAAAATAAATAATATAATCACAGGATAAAAATGATGTGTGGTACCAAGAGCAAATATCCAAGGAGAAAAAGAAAGAGTGGCTCTTCATCTGGGTCTTCAGTGTAGTTTCCCTTTGGATTTCCAAAGCTTTAGTCATAACGTTCTCCAACAATTGATCTGGATACCCTTTTACTGAGAATTGCTCCTTTATTTCTCTCATTTGTAATTTGCAAATGTGTTGTTTGGAGCAATTTCTCCTAATCTTCTGGAACTGACTGAACGGTATACTATTAAGCCAAGATCTTTTGTGATGCTGTCCGCTGGAATGAAACTGTCACACTCTACTGATTTTTTTAGAAAGTTTTAGTGTGGATGGTATTTAGTGGGGTATTTAATGTTGAAGGTAGGCAGATCATGCAAAGCCTCAGATGAGGTGGCTGGTAGCGCCACAAAACACGTAAAGCGGGACCTTCAAACAAGTTTCCAGGAGCATGTGATCGGACACAGGTGCATACACCACCGTCAAACATCTGTGGATTTTACACATAGCAGCAAGACAGGAATACAGCAGAGGTTTCCCTTCACTTAACTGAGCACAGGAAGTGGAAACCCTCCATTTTACAACTAGAGCGCTGGGAACTCTCAACCACCGCAGTTCACTACCTTCCTGGGGTCGGCAACGGGTAGGACAGTGAGTACCTGGTCCAGCTGGGGACATTGTTTCCCTATCGATTCACTTTCTCTGGATATTTTGTTGTGAACTGTATCAATTTCAGTGCCACTATTTAGAGCACAGTGAACTTTCATTTGCAACTTGTATTTACAACATTGATGTGAGAGAGACTGTTACCAGGAAGGTTTTACCTCTGGATTCACCATTGTTATTACTCCCTCTCTGGGATATTGTGACACTACTATTTGCTTCTGGTTTAGATGCTTATTTATTGTGACTAGGATTTTATATATCTACATTATTTGTTGCTGCTAATTTTATGCATGTCTGTTTTTAAGACTTTTCAATAAATGTACAATGTTTTATAAGCCCTTTAGCTATACTAGTCCACACTCAGTCATCTTTTTTTTCTCTCTTTCTTTTTTTCTTCCTGGATATTTGCTCCTGATACCACACATGATTTTTATATCATAAACTGAGGCGTGTGTCATAATGGCTAAGCTTTAGAAGGGCTCTCGGCCTGATATCGCTGAGAAATAGTGTAAAAATTGGCTTCTTAGGGGCACGGAAAATTTATCAGCAAATTTACTGAACTCTATGGCTCTAATTTTAAACACTTGGATTCCATGGATAGCATACTATGAAGATCTTAATGCCTAGTTGCTTTGAGCATGTCATCTGCTTCTACCTTTTAGTGATCTGTCTTATTCAGTTATTAGCATTAATTTCTTTCTGTTTTTTTTTCTCTTGCTTAATCCCCTCTATTTTTTTTTCTTTCTATTTGGAAAAGAAAGGCAGGAAGAGTTCGATGTTTGATATTTGATGTATGATATTTATGTTTTATGTTATTTCTAATGTATTGTGCATTACTTTCATTTAAAAAAGGGATATGGAATTATTATGTGGTATTCGGCAATTATAATGAAATATTTTTCTAGAAGTATATACTTCTTCTGCTCTCCAAGACCACAGCATATACAAAATACACATTCATTATTTTTAATGATTCACTTATATATCCATCACACATATCCTGAACATGATTTGCGTTCGTGTTTTTCGTTTGTGTATGTTCAGAGACATTAATTATCACTATTGATGGCTATAACAGCTTCTAAGTATTTAGCCTGTTCTACAATTGGTTGGATGTAGATCTGTGGTTATTTATTCATCACAGGGATGAACAACAAATTAGTAGTTTTACCTTTAAGATGGAAGAAAAATCACAAAAGAACCGGATGACAGACAATAGCTATATCATAGTTTGAATGTTATTATTGTTCAGAATATCGTAATAGCCACAACAATGCAGAGGCTGATTATCTCTGAAAATGAATTCCTCTCAACAAAGTTATTAAAAAATCTGAGTCTCAAAGTTTGGTACATGGAAGCCTTGAATAAGATTTATTACAGAGGTAAAATACTCACAGATTTATTTGTTCCACAATTTGTTCTCCTCATTTGGAATACAATTATTTATAGCACTAATGTTCTGCTTTTTGGATTTGAGTTTATATTGCAAAATTATCACATAATATTTCAACTTGTTAAATATTGCATGTGTTAACTATACATTTTTTTTTTACTTTGCAGAGCTGCAACTAGTCTCCTGAATAAGATGAAAAAACTTTTTCAGGATCCTCATGACAGAAATAAAGAGCTGAATTCTGATGTGAGGGAAAAGTTAGATAAGTTTCAAGAAAAGCTGGATGATGCTTGGAATCTGCTTCAAGCAGCTCGGAAGAAAATTAAAGATACAGATCAACTATCTTCTGTGAACCAGCGTAATATGACAGAGTTAGAGGTAATGAATTTTTTCATCATATTGAGCTACTACAAAAAATAGGTCTTACCTTCAATTGGCCCTGTCACCCCCCCACCCCAAGAAAAATTAGTATTTCATATGAAATGCTCATTAAAGACTGAGTTAAAGTCTCACTGAAATTTTAACCTAGTCAAAAGATATTATAAGACAAAATCTTCTACTTGGTCTACTTGGTCTCATGTATTTTTTCTATGATTGAGAAAAAGGTTAAACTACTGCTTTCAAGCCCTCCACCATCACTAGTGGTAGCTGCGGGTAAAAGTCTCTGTCTATGGAAAATCCCACAGTCTTGCAGGATCCTTCACAGACATCAATGTGTACTCTAATGTGTGAGCATACAGCACTGGAATTAGCTTCTTGCAGATGAAGTTCCAGGAGGTAAAGAGAACCTTCGCAAAAGAGGTGGTGGCCATGAGGGACAAGTTCAGGTAAGTGAATACTACCTTTCCATGCATACCGGGCCACCTCAATGCAAGCAGGGCAGTCCCCATCTGGTTATTGTAAAATAAGCAAAGACTCCAGAAGGTAACATAGCCATTTTAATATGTAATTTAAATGATACTGGAGAAAGTTGACAACACATTTTTGGTCTAGTCACCAACATGCCTTCTGAACACTGAGCCTGATTATATGTTATTCAGGAGCCTTATGCTTATAAATTCAAGTATTACTGTTCAAAATCTAACCTTTAAGTCTACCCTAGTTTCAATACCTTTATGTGTAAAGCATAGTAATTTAGTCTTAGCTGAACTGTTCATGTAGTGATCTTGGCAGAATGTACAAATAGGAAACGGATGACTGAAAACACAGTTAAGTATTTACATATTTACATGTGTACATCTAATTACCACCCATTGATTTTACATACACAAATATGCAAGTCACTACAGTATATCTTAGGAAACTAATTATAAACAATCAGCACTGGTTATTAGCTGTCACAAATGCTCTTACTTGACTGCATCCTTTCAATGTATTTTAATTGCAAACTCTCATTATACTGCACATTAATAAACATTTAAGTAAGTGACAGAAAAAGGCTTTATCTTAAATGAAAATAAATGTTTGAATTACTTTTTTAAAGTGCACAGTGGTTGACAAGTGAATGTAGACCCACAACCTTTCGTGTGGTTAATCTATACTGCTTTAAATGAAAAAAAAAACAACAAAAGACATATTTACTTGGCTTGGACATTTGGGATAAACTGTTTTTAAACCATGCTAACATACACCTAAACTGATAATCATATAATTTAAAACTAAACCTTAGGGTCTAGGTCCAAAATTTGTATTGGGTGTGTTTGTAGATCCTTTATACACGTATCCACCATTAGTTGAATAAATGGTGCCATACAGCAGCCACGTTCTGTCAGTTTTGCTCTAGAACCATTTTGATATCCTATGTATAGTCTATATAACGGTTCAGATAATCTGTCACTCTATATAGAATGTTAAAATCCAGAAGCTTGCTGTAGAGTAGGACTGGACAAATGCTAGATACCCAGATGTTGCCAAACTGCATTTGAAAGACAGGCAAAGCATCATGGCAGTTCTAGAACATCTGGGGATTAACTGTTTGCCCGGTCCTGCTGTAGATTTTCACATATACAGCAGCCATGACTGCTGACCACCCAGAGAATATCCCCCACCCCGGTGCCCAATAACACACGTCAGACCTTATTATGTTGGGTAAGGGCAATGGCCACAGCTTTATTGATTATTCATGCCAGCAAGTCCTTTTCATTGTCGGCTGTTGGGGTGGTTCACCAACAGACAGGTCTATCCATCAAACCATGAGTTCCCAGAAGGCTGCGACTCCCCAAGCCTCCTCGGCACTTTCTTCCACTTCTGCTTGCGCTGGCCAGGACTCCCGCATGTGACAAAACAAGAGAGACAGAAAACCAAAACATGCACCACAAATAGACCAACAATTACCATCAATTACGAAACCCCTAGGGAGGGAGGGAAAGTCAGGATCCCTGCACAGTTTCTCCAGGCTGACTGGTAAGTCCCCTCCCCTCACTGCCTGTATACAGTTGCAAGAAAAAGTATGTGAACCCTTTGGAATGATATGGATTTTTGCAAAAATTGGTCATAAAATGTGATCTGATCATTATCTAAGTCACAACAATAGACAATCACAGTCTGCTTAAACTAATAACACACAAAAAATTTAATGTTGCCATGTTTTTATTGAACACACCATGTAAACATTCACAGTGCATGTGGAAAAAGTATGTGAACCCCTAGACTAATGACATCTCCAAGAGCTAATTGGAGTGAGATGTCAGCCAACTGGAGTCCAATCAATGAGATGAGATTGGAGGTGTTGGTTACAGCTGCCCTGCCCCATAAAAAACACACACCAGTTCTGGGTTTGCTTTTCACAAGAAGCATTGCCTGATGTGAATGATGCCTCGCACAAAAGAGCTCACAGAAGACCTACGATTAAGAATTGTTGACTTGCATAAAGCTGGTTGTTCATCAGTCCACGGTAAGACAAATTGTCTATAAATGGAGAAAGTTCAGCACTGCTGCTACTCTCCCTAGGAGTGGCCGTCCTGTAAAGATGACTGCAAGAGCACAGCACAGACTGCTCAATGAGGTGAAGAAGAATCCTAGAGTGTCAGCTAAAGACTTACAAAAGTCACTGGCAAATGCTAACATCCCTGTTAGTGAATCTACAATACGTAAAACACTAAACAAGAATAGATTTCATGGGAGGATACCACAGACGAAGCCACTGCTGTCCAAACAAAACATGCTGCACGTTTACAGTTTCCACAAGAGCACCTGGATGTTCCACAGCAGTACTGGCAAAACATCTGGGGAAAGATGAAACCAAAGTTGAGTTGTTTGGAAGAAACACACAACACTATGTGTGGCAAAAAAAAAGCACAGCATACCAACATCAAAACCTCATCCCAACTGTGAAGTATGCTGGTGGGGGCATCATGGTTTGGGGCTGCTTTGCTGTGTCAGGGCCTGGACGGATTGCTATCATCGAAGGAAAAATGAATTCCCAAGTTTATCAAGACATTATGCAGGAGAACTTAAGGCCATCTGTCTACCAGCTGAAGATCAACAGAAGATGGGTGTTGCAACAGGACAATGACCCGAAGCATAGAAGTAAATCAACAACAGAATGGCTTAAACAGAAGAAAATACGCCTTCTGAAGTGGCCCAGTCAGAGTCCTGACCTCAACCCGATTGAGATGCTGTGGCATGACCTCAAGAAAGCGATTCACACCAGACATCCTAAGAATATTGCTGAACTGAAACAGTTCTGTAAAGAGGAATGGTCAAGAATTACTCCTGACCGTTGTGCACGTCTGATCTGCAACTACAGGAAACGTTTGGTTGAAGTTATTGCTGCCAAAGGAGGTTTAACCAGTTATTAAACCCAAGAGTTCACATACTTTTTCCACCTGCACAGTGAATGTTTACATGGTGTGTTCAATAAAAACATGGCAACATTTCATTCTTTGTGTGTTATTAGTTTAAGCAGACTGTGATTGTCTATTGTTGTGACTTAGATGATGATCAGATCACATTTTATGCCCAATTTGTGCAGAAATCCATATCATTCCAAAGGGTTCACATACTTTTTCTTGCAACTGTATCTGCCAGTCCATATTGTTAAATTGTATCCCTATAGTTCCCACCCCGTTTCTTGGCATCAGTCATGTCCCCCCTTCCTTCTCTGTCCAGAGAGGGTCTTTCCCCTCTGACATCTGAAATTGCTAAAGACACCTAGTAGACTGAAACAATGTCTGGCCCATTCTTTCTCCTGTTGAATACTTTCTATTTGTGTTGTGGGATTTAATAATATATTAAAATAATACATGGCATCTGTGTCCATTTTAACCCTGTTCTGATTCATCACGAGCAAAGTCTTATTAACACATGCAATTAAATTGAATATACATTCAATGGCGTCTTTTAGTAAACTGCCATTGACCTTTGATGCATATTATATTTCATACTATGCTACAAATGGCAGCCACTTATCATTTTCTATAATATAGTGCCAAATAAAAATCTAATTTGTGTGCAGGTGCAGTCAGGCTATGAGATGACTTTCAAGTAGTTTAAATAATAAACAATATATAGATCATGAGATGCAAGGGAAAGCAGCAGGCTCCCAGGCTGGCAAAATTGCTTTCTGATAAATAGCTGTGCTGTGTCATATTGGTAGCTATGGTATATTGTTGCCTGTATTTCATTTATAATTGTGATTGGATTGTACTACAGTATATATGAATGAGGGGAGTTTATTGTTGATGCATATTGGTGCTGATAGAATACTAAGGCAATGATGGTATACAGTTAATTTAGGAAACTATATAGTTGCAGCCTCAATGCTCAGATATTTCTGTAATCATTTTGCTATATTGCTAGTGTATCTAGAATAATTAAAAAATTACAAAATACTATTTATGGATTGAAAGTAGTTTAGATCTTTTAAGAGATTGGGTTGCAGTGATCACCAAATAGTAAATATAATTCAGAGATTGTAGATCACACACCTACACACACATTTAACTCTGGTAAGGTCCAGATGTTTCAAATAATTAAATGATGAACAGCACCATGTGATCACTACTTCCCAAAGACATATTATTGTCCATTTTTGGAGGTCATCCTGACTTTGCCAACATGTGAAGATTAACCTTTGCAGAGTTACTGTCTATAGCATATTGAAGGGCAGTTCCATTTTTAAACTTATTTAAATCTGAAAAAGTATTTTTTTAAATAAATTCAAAGGTAATTGAGCAGGAATGAATAAAGTGTGATTATATGCCTTAATGGCTTGTATTGAAGGTTATTCAAATCCAGGTTTTATCCTCCTAGAATAATAAATGTCCTTCTTGTAAGATAATACATTTAAAAGGAAATGCTGCTGATAGCATTTGTTCGTTGCCTGTGAATCTGTTTTTTTGTGGGTGTTTTTAATGAATTTTGAAATGAAAAAAAAAGTGCAACTTTTACATGTTATAAACAATATGTTTCGGTCATTATAAGAAAAAAATATAAACAAATTTATAAAACAAAGCAAATGTCCATTACATAAATTGCTCAAATGCTCAAATGCTATATGTCTAAACATTTTAAATTGCATATTAGAGTTTATTATGTGCTATTTGATTCCATTATAAATTGTATGGGAATTGCTATTGTAAAAACACAAACACTCAGGGCTTAATGAAAATCATATGTTTTTGAACCAATTCCTAAAATCCCTACCCCTGGCCCTTGCCAAACTCCACCTCTAAACATACCTCTTGACTCACTCATAGTTACTTACACACGAACGCACGCACGCACGCATGGACGCACACACACATACAAACAGTCAGACAGGCAAAAACACATGCCTTTCTCAGCAATGGTGCTGCCATAGAGACAAAAATGTAAACAAAATACAGATTAAGGAACAGCACCGACACAAATTTTGTTTAAATTTTACAAGTAGCCTTAATAAAAACAGGCACAGTCAGACAGGCACAGACCCGCAAGCATGAACAGTTTGCAACACACAAGCATGAAGCTCCTGACACTGCCGTCCACGCCTCTACCAAATGTCAGGACTCACTTGGTCCAATCTAAGACTTCTCATAGAGAAGCCTCTCATTGGACCAGTTCGCCACCTCAGAGCACATGAATGTGCTCTAAGCTGGCGAGGGGAAAGGAAAGAGAAGGAGTGGGAGAATGATTGGGTGGGGATTTTAAAAAAAATGAGCAGTAGTAAATGGAAGTGGGGAGACAACGTCATGGGTGACGGTATGGAAACCGGGACCCCTGAGTGCCTGATGATGATGGGTGTCTCAGCGTGGTAATGGACCATCAGGGTCTGGAGCAGGGTAACCACACGCCCACTGGTGTTGAGCACCAGCGTTTGTGCGGCCACATACCAGGGCCCTAATGCAGCTACTGCGGATCCCAAGAGCTAGATGATATGCAGACCTCCCAGGAACTGGATAGGGAGGCTCTGCAGCAGATATGTATCCAGTACAGAAACAAGGCAAGACTAGAATAGACACCTAGACACAAAATAGACAATAGACACAAAACTAGAAGAACCCAGAACCGGAGCAGGACAGAAAGCAGAACCCAGAACATGTACACAAGACATGAGGGGAACATGAACAGGGCAGGACAGGACTGTACATGAACTGGGAATACAAGACAAAATAAAACAAGACCAGAGATGCTAAGCAAAGCAAGAGACATAACTAAACACTATATATGTAAAACATTGGAGATTTAGACATACATAAATGGCCAAGATGTATGCAGCCCACCACTGCGACAAAGTACTCCAATTACGGTGGGTTCCTATCTGCCTAGATGTGCATGACTAAATAAACAATAATAAAACACACACAGCACTTACCTGCAAGAAAGGGGCAGATGACCTGAAACAACTGCCTGCAGGAACCAACTGAAACCAAAGGATTAATGGAAAAGGAAAGGGTGTGGCAACATAAAACAAACATTTAAAGGAATCCAAGAGACTGGAAATTCCAGGAACGGAATAAAGGAATGAACCCAGAAAACCCAGCATAAAGAAATAGAGAACCAGAAAAACCAAGGAAAACTAAACAAGAATTGTAAAAAGAGTACTGGATACCAGAAGCCAAGGCCAGACAGCTACGCAAAACAGAGCAGGATGTGACAGACAAACACTTCAGAGCCTGCAAGGGTGAAGCTAAATATGTCTGTTGCCGTGCCCTCTCAATGACAGATGTAAAATATGCACAGAATTTACACGTGTGCTGGGGAAGGAACAAGCCCCTGGCACAAAAAGTGCTTTTCAAGCAGGAATACTGCACATACAGAATATCACCGATATGACCACTTCTAAAAGCTGAAGTAGTCGTGGTGGTTGAAGAGTAATCTTTTAAAAGCACAAGAAGTGCAAGGCTTCAAGTTGGATTCAGTGTGCATCCCACTTGTCTTGGATAGAAAGTTGATGGTAGAAAGTTCATGAATATAAACCTTAGGCACATTTCATGGATTATCTGACCCAATACCTGAGAGGTAAAGGAAAAATCTGATAATAATGATGATAAAATACTTGAAAATTAGAGAAATTTCAATGTATCCTTCCTGCTAAAAAATTTATAAATAAATAAATAAATATTAAGGAATAGCACACACTAGGCAATTGAGCCATAGTGACTGTCCCTCCTTCGTGAGGCTCCTTGAAAGTATACAACCAAGGTACATTTTAGTAAATGTCTTGAGTTGATACCACGTTTCCTTGTTAATTATGACCTTTGTTGAAGAAAAAAAATAATAATATGCACTAATGTAAGTATCTAGTTCATGTTAAAGGTTTCTAAGTGCTGTTCATTTGTCTATTTATCTCACCTAACAAGCCAAATTTGTATTCCAGTACGAGTTTGCCTTGTGAATACATATTATTTTGTTAATATTATTACTAAAGAATATCCAGCTGCAGAAGGTACAGTCATGGTATGTAGTACATTTGCCTCTAATTAATGATAATTAAAAAGATTCTCAATGACTTGGGCTAAAGCAATTTCCATTTTGTTTTGCATACAGAAAATGTAAAGTAATGTCTTGCAAATACAGGCAATTTTGCATACTGATAATTAAGACAGGCATCCTAATAATATGAAAAAAGCTTTTTTTTTTTTTTTTTTTAGGAACTAGACCTGGATAGACATGCTGGCATACAATGATAATGATACAAGTAATTTGGTTTATCTATACTTTCATGCTGACTTACCAGAAGAAAATGGTTGGAAAAGTTACGATTGTCAGAGAATAGGAATAATGTTTAAAGGGATCCTATAGTGTCAGGAAAACAAAGCTGTTTTCCTGGCAATATAGGGTAATAGGTCCACCCCTCCCTTGCACCCCTCCCCTCCACCCCCCCAACTCCAGCAGGCCTGAAGGGGTTAAAAACCCTTCAGCCACTTACCTGAAACAAGCACCGATGTCCCCCGGCGATGGGTCAGGCTCCGCCCACACCCCTCCCTCATCGACGTCAGCCGGCAGGGGAGACCTAGTGCTCATGCGCAGCAATGGCTGTGTGCGCATTAGACCTCCCCATAGGAAGTATTATTTAATGCTTTCCTATGGGGGAAATCTGACGCTGGAGGTCCGTGAGGACATCCAGCATCAGATAACGGACCAAAAGTCCGTTTGGATTCTGGAATCCTTCTAGTGGCTGTCTGTTAGACTGCCACAGAAGGCAGATTTAGAGCTGCAATGTAAACATTGCAGTTCTCTGGAACTGCAATGTTTTACATTGCAGCACTATGTGCAAAAGGGACACAGCACCCAGACCACCTCAATGAGCTGTAGGGGTCTGGGTGCCTACAGTGCCTACAGTTGAGGATTTGGACTTAAGGAAAGCTAAAAGCTACCATTGTTATCAGCCTGTCAAAAGAAGTCCTTTTTTGGTGTTAATTCAAAGTATCATTCAAATTAAAAAGAAATAAAGACTTAGAGGTTTTAGACTCTGTAACTGATATAATCAAGTGATACCATCTAACAGGTATTGGGTAATGTTTTCTTTGCAGCAGCAATAATTGTTGTTATTGTAAATGTACAAAATCCTTCCATTCAAATTAACTTATTTCTCCCATTTATACCATCTACAATATATACATTTATAAAGCCAGATAGAAATTTTCTAAAGTGCTCTGAATATGGAATAAACATAATAGAGTGTATTCACTAACTTTGTAATTAAACCAAATTCTTTAGGCAATGTATATGAAAAAAAAATAAAATGTAACAATCATGGAAATACAAATTGTTAGACAATTCACCAGTTGTCTTAGGATGTGCATGTTGCATTAGTGTGTATATATATGGGACTGTTGAAATTATAGCAGTTTAGCTATATGCAGGTAAATAAGTGAATTGCCAACAACAATGTCAAGTATAATGACTTCAGTGTCAGATTCAGAGTTTTAATATGATATAATTCAAACTAAATTTCTGCAGACAGTGCATTAGCATGAAATATTGGGTCACTCCTTCTCTTCGCCTAATATACACCAGGTAAAAAGGGTCTGCCTAAACCTAGTGGGTCTCCCAGGTCACTTTATTAAGCAAAAGGGTAACTAGATAAGGCTTAGTACCACTAATCAGACGGACTTGGTGCTGCATTACAGCTGCTCTAGCATCATCCCATGATATGCGTGGTATGTTTTGGAAATGCAAAGGCTCTCTGGCATCTTACACATGATCTCCTTCATCTCATTAATCCCCTCTATAATTTTGTTTTAATCTCCAACTAACAAGGCAGGGGGTTTTAAATTAAGGCCCTCCTTTTTAATAAAATTAAAACAAAACAATTAAACTAACCCTTTACTCACCAGGAAACAAGCACTGAAACAGCCTTTTCCAAGCATCCCAATACACCTTTCTCATATCATGAGGCTTGCTGACATTTGTTCTAATCAAATGATTCTTATAGAGAAACATGAGTCCAGAACTTCTCTATGAATCATTGATGAAAGAACGGAGTTTGACTTAGATCCCTCTGCAGAAGCACCATCTATAAGGGCTGTCACTGTAATGGCCACTAAATGTATGTTTAGCATTACAATGTAAACATTGCTGTTTCTCTAAAACGCCAATGTTTTACATTGTCTTATCTTCAAAATGTCAATATTTTGCATTGTAAGAGCAAAACAGCAGGGTCACTGCAACCCAACCACTTCAATGAGAGGAAGTGGTTCTGGTGCTTATAGTGGTCATTTAATAATGACAATAGAGATCTCAGGACTCTCTCTTTCTTAAAATTTATACTTAAATAAAAATGTTTTTTTTTTTCTTTTTTTTTTTTTATATATGTGCTCAGTTGTTATTATAACTTACTTGTCTCACCTTTAAAAAAAACTTATAAAACTAAAACTTATAAACTTATAAAACATATTTGTAATGCTGGAGCAGGAAAGACTCCTCGCTGCAGCCCAATATTTCCCAGTGAGATCATCAAGTTTAATGATCTGTGTCCTATCAGATGCTTCTCATAGAGCAAGTTATTAACAGAGCAGGAGAAAATACCTTCTAAATTAAACAGAATTAGCAATAGAGTTAGACAACTCTTTACAGGAAGTGTTTAGGACGACTGTGTAAGTCACATGCGGGGAGGTGTGACTAGGGCTGCATAAATAGAGTGATTAAACTCCTAAATGGAATAGAATTGAGCAGTAAGACTGCAGGGGCATGATATATACACCAAAACTGCCTCATTAAGTTAAACTTGTTTTAGTGACTATAGTACCCACTATAGAGGTAAATCCATTATGACAGTAGTCACCATCACTAGGGATGGAAGACAGACACTATATGGAGGCTACAGATGTACATACACAAAGAAAAAAGCAACTATAATCACGAACACCAAAAAAATAGTAGGGAAGTGAAAAAAACAACAACACGTATCTCATTGGATAGTGATTGCAGCTACCTCCAGGGATATCACAGCAATTATCCATTTATATGCCATGTAGATGCAAACAAAAGAGGATACAGCTTTATATCTACAACATAAAAAGCAAATAATAGTGTAACACTGTTAAAAAATATATAAATGTGCTATGATGAGTAACACTCACAAGATAGAGGAACATATATCGCCCAAGGGTGCCTCCCCTGATGAAAATGGGGGGCCAAATGCAGTCCTCTTGCCTTCAGTGATGATGAGTCTGGACTCAGGATAAAAGGATAAAATTCTGCTATATTATAAAAAGTAAACATAAATATAAAATAGTGATATGCCAGGCCCTTTTTATCCTTTTGTTGTTTTAACTTTCTACAAGTTTTGTCTGGTGTTTGGGAAAAGAGCTCTGATTTCTGATCCACTGATGGAAAGGGTGTCCAGGTCTATAATCCTAGAATGTATAATTGGTTTCTAATTCTCCTAACTCTTGTTCTAATCTTTCTTTGGATTCTTTAGAATGTTTAACAATTAACTCCATTAGTTGGAATGAACAATTATACAAAATCTCATCCCATTTGTTAAGAAACTCTTTGTTATCTTGGCTGAATGCTGGTATTTTGCCTATTCTAAGACCCCTAGGGATTAAGCCTTCTTTTAAATAATTCTCCAGAAAGGCAATTTCCCACCATTTTTTTTGTTTCTGAACTTAAAATTCTTTCTTTTTGTTTGAAATATTCATCAAATTTTTTAAGTGGTTGTGGTTGTTCCCCTTCTTTAAATAGGACCTCAAATTTATGAGTTGCGAGTTCTTGCTTTCTGCATCCTTTGCAGATAACTCATACTTTCTGCCATGTTTTTAAAATACAATATACACCAAAAAATTGGGATACAATACAATATATAGCTTCCACCTACTCACCCGTGGAAAATATTAACACAAACTTAACTTTTGGATACTTGCTTCCCTTAGGTCACCTCCCAACTTGGTGACCATATACAACTTTTACAAAATACAAAACGACCAGGGATCCAGCTTGTATCAAAATTGCTGGTTATTTTCAAGCCCTCAGGTTGCCTCCCCTTTAATTAGGGGGGGTTCCTCCTATACGATTTCCACGCCAATTCCAAAGTTAGGAAGTCCACACACTCCCAATGGTAGAAAAGGGAATTTATTGGCTTTTTTTAAAATATAAAAATAAATATAAAATAAAACAATAAAAATAATATTACTGGTCCTACGCGTTTCGTCTCCCTTAGGAAACTTACTCAGGGACCAAATATCAAAATAACAGTTAAAACATACAATTGCATACACTGCCAAAAATATCAACAAGTGTAAAAATGAGCCTATCTCCCCCTCCCCCCTCAAACCCTTATATATGTTCAAGGTGGGAGTTCATTGGTGGTGTGGTGGGCCCAACACACACACACCGCACTCATAAGTTACTAATACTACATTCACATCACATCACCCAATGACCGACATGTTACCTAACCAAACAATCACCCAAATTAAATGTATCACTATGCAAAAAAACCTGTAGGACACCCAACACTACTTATCACAAACCTTATACACATCACTCATTAGTCACGATAAGGTACTCACATTTTTACTTAGCAGCCACATTACACACTTAGTAACCACTGCACACACAGCACCCACCCCCCCTCCACCCCCAAAAAAATAAAAAATAAAAAATGCACTCACTCTCTACAGGAAGGAACTGAATGTTCAATATACCTCTCACTTTAGATATTGCTTGCTTCATACATGCTGGACTGATTTGATTCCCTTTCTCCAGCTGTACATGATGCCT
Organism: Pelobates cultripes; assembly: GCA_933207985.1. NCBI lineage: Eukaryota > Metazoa > Chordata > Amphibia > Anura > Pelobatidae > Pelobates > Pelobates cultripes. The sequence continues at coordinate 184,075,864 of OW240913.1, read as the reverse complement.
AATACCCATACTTCACAGGTACAAGGGATTCAGGAAATCTGATAGCATGTCTATTCACCAAACAGCAAAGACAAGCTATCAGCAGTATTTTAACATTTCTGCCATAAGGGGTACTGGGGATTGTGGCCAGGAGCAACTCACCAATGCTACGATCATGGGTTACAATCCCTTTTTTTGTCCTGTGTTAAAGATAGTTCATTGGGGTTGTGCACTATCAGAGTTATACACTAAAGTGAGATATGCCAGGAATTCATAGTGAATTCAGTTCAAATTTTAAATTTAAGGCCGAAGCTGAACTGGAAGCATAGCTGACTGAATATTTTTTCCAGTTAGACTACTTTTGCCTTACATTTAAAACTCACATTGGTTCCCAAAAAATTCTCACTTTAGCGAATAACCCTGTTTATTTTGTGTAGTTGAGCTTGGCACCTCCATTAGCAGCTGATTAAAAGCCACTACTATCATCCACTTTAATAGTACTTCTTTTATAAAACACTAGAAGAATGAAAATCTTTTCCATAATAAGGAACATTACAGAGATCGCAATGTGCAATCATTTAGTAGTATTAGGTATTGGTTTAGCTTTGCAGTTTGTGCCACAAGTCAATAATTCTTCTTTTAATTCTTCTTTTAACATACCACCATGTGCTGCAACACGTTTGATGAACTTTTTTACTTGATATATAAATTCCCTTTCATTCCTAAACATTAGAGAAATGTCCCTTTAGCACTGAGCAAATGTGAGAATATTGAGAGTTGAGACAGATTTTTCTCCCTAGCATGACCTCTCCCACTAAATAAGCCCATGTAATAGCATGAACAAACGTGAGAATTGTGTTATAAATAATGTAACATCAGCAGTCAAGGTGCATATTAAAGTTCTCCATTTAAAAGTAAATGGTCAACATACATTCTCAGAACATCAAGAGAAAATGTGGTCATCATGGACCATGTTGCACATATAGCAAGGCTATTAGCCATTGTGGTAATGTGACTTTGGTCTGGGAGGTTTTTCTCATTTTAATGCAATTTTTTTTCTTGTTTAGGAAAAGAAGCAACTTGTTGAGAAGCTCAAGAAAGAAACAGAACATGTTCTCAAGGATGGAGAAGACATTATGTCCGAAGTCAATAATGCAGCACAAAACGTCAATGAAGCTGAAAATGTGAGTGGAAACATTTGTATGCAGAACACATTTACAAAAAACAAATGCTAATAACCAACTTCAGGGTTTGTATTATAGGGCATGGCTAATTCAGATTAGTTGTGTGTACGGTCAAATGTAAGCATCTTACATTTGCAGAACCACTCATAAACAAGGGCATTGCTATAGTAATGAATACCAAATTTAGAGACGGAAGGAAAGTTATTGCAAGGATAAAACAGCTCTGAAATTTTTTTTCAGCAGTCAAAAAAAAGTTTACTTCATCACCTTCAGCTCAATAACAGATACAAACCATACTATCTAGTAATTATATTTCTTTCTTTCTTGAACTATAAATGGATGTGAAGGCATATATGTGCTATTTTGTATTATTATTATTATTATTAATATTATTATGGAGTTTGTGTAAAAAAAAAAAAAAATTATATTAGGTAGTGTCACAATCATTTAAGGTAACACAATTCAATGGAGAAACTGTTTTTATTTTTGTAAATAATACTTTAAAAATCACAAATTGGAGCAAATAATTAGATGTATAACCGAGATTTCATCTTACCTCTTGTCTTTCTCTCAGTCGGTCTGTTATTTACAATATGTTCGAAAAATTCATCACTAACCAAGAGCTTCACTCTACGTGATTATCAGCTGTTATTATTACAATAAAAAAAATAATCTTGTAAAAATATACACTACATAAGAAAGCTACTCTAATAGGTGTCCACAGTCTCACATTTGCTAGAACAATCCCTCATTTTGGGATACTCCAAAACGGAGTCCCAGAACTATCCTGCATTGCACTATTTTTCTAATTGTCACTCTTAGTTCAAATCTGCTGGGCACCATGAAGAGAGTTTTTTAGCTATGAACTGTGCATGGACTGCATTGAGGAGGCAGACTCTCAGTTAGCTTGGCCACCCACGTTGGGGGTGATTTCAAGATACTGTTTCATGTTCAATTATACATAACAGAGTTATCAGACAAGCTATGCCATTTTTATGTAGTTCTTAGTTGACAGTCCATATCCATGCATCAGCTATATCTAGTTAAGCTAGTGATTTTACATTTAAAATTGTGCACCATAAATATTAATATAGGATCTGGGAAACTGGCACATTTTCATGAATGTGTTAGTTTTAAATTTTGTTCACTTTTCTGCTAACATCGCTTGTTATCTAATTTACAGGACTTGGCTGACATGGATAAAGAGCTTTCACCACTGGCAGAGAATCTTGATGCAAAAATTAAGAATTTGACTGACGAAATTGAGATAAGGGATCTTCCATTACAAATATGGAGAGCAGAAAGCCATGCAGTTCAATTAATGGAATCTTCAGGGACATTAGATCAGTAAGAAATATTATACTTAAACTAAAAAAACATTGAAGGTTTAAAACAATATATGTAGATTTTAAAACATGTTCACAAATATCCCTCATTTGGACACATGTCAAACCAATAGCAAGTAGCAAAAGTAGGGTTAATACAAGGAGGCAAAAAAACAAAACAAAACAGGAGCTTTGGAGTTCTGTAATATATCCATACATACTACACATTGCTGTGGAGCTTTGTGACTCATACACAGTGCAGATATAATTAATATTTCTATAATTATCAGTCCATTCCAATGCCAAGCACCCTGCCAGTTTACATCACCACAAACCTCCCTCCCCAATGGTATCCAGATATGCTCCCTGTGCATCCTGCCAGTCAACCACTCCCAAAAAATAAATTTCCATGTTCTCCTGCCAATGAATTATCCATTCTTCACAATGCCCACATTCCCACATATCCCAGACAATTAGCCTCCTCTCCCCAAAATGGTCACCAAATGCCATTGTGAAATTATCCTCCAAGTCATTAAACACCACATTTCACTGCCATTTAATCTCCACCTTTCTCAGTTTAGCTGTTAACATTGCCCTGCCAGTTAGAGGGATACTGTATACTTTGTAACTGCTTCATCTCATTGAAGTGGTTATAATGACAAAAATAGTTGCGGCGCACTCAGACTACAAAAAATACAACATAAAGAAGGCTTCTAAATTGCCTAAGAATAAATATTCCCAACCTGGATTCGGCCTCATGAGAACTCACCACTTTTGAGCCCCCCCTTCACCACCGCACAGGATCTCGCTGCTATACAGCTTACTGAACACCCCAAGCCCTGAGGCCCCCGGCCCTTACTTCACCAAATACTCAAAGAAAGACTTAGGACACCCACTCTCAAAAGACCAATGGACCACGGTGTTCATACTTCTACACAAATCCTCAATATGCACCAGATTCCATGAAATTGGATACAAAATGGTCACACACTGGTACAGGACGCCAAAAAAGCTGACAGCTATGAAGACCAACTGCGACCCGGAATGCTGGAGGTGCGTAAAAGAACTAGGCTCCCTCTACCACATATGGTGAACATGCTCGATCATCAAACCTTTCTGGGAGGAAATACATAAGGTCCTAACGTCCATCACAGACCTAAATCTTCAACTCACACCAGAAACATACCTACTCCAACTAACCACCCTACCAACGAACATATGACATAAGACGTATAGAGGAGCTAATCTTGTCTGCGGCGGGACGCTCATGGAACTACCACGAGACATGGTTCCACTGGCTCCAGTGGCTATCCTTGGACACTGACACAAGAGATGCTGAACAAACGGAGCGGTCTGGGGGTCACCCGCCCCAGACGTATCCAGCAATGAAAACACGGACGAGCAACACCTGAACCAACGAACAGCGTAACCACCAACTCCACACCGGCATCGTCACCACCCAAAGAAAACATGACCCCGACAAATTAGGAGAAAACTAGACCTGGCCCGGGGAGGGGGAGGCGAGACGGAGACCGAGAACCCACCTCCACCTACTCCCGCCAACACACACGCACCCCTCTTGCCTGGACCTTCCCCCCATCCACCTCGACCCCTCATACTCTCACCTTCCCCTTTACTTGCTCAGCCCCCCTTACCCTCCCTTCCCTGTTCGGACTACTGCCGTAACCCCTGACTAGCCAACCCACCAGTGACACACATACTAAGCGCAATAAAGCCACACAGGGCTCACCAAACACCCATCCCCCCCAACCCGTAGAAGAAACCTACCCAACACCACACACATACATACCTTTGAATACCTACGAGCAAATGATACAACCTACCTTGACCACACCTGAGCCTTGGCTCCAGACCTAGACACCTTGCGGGGCAAGGCAAGCGACCTAGCAAGTACCTAACATACCCCTTAACAGACCACTTTCTGGCAATACAAAACCAAAATTAGATCGGACATAACACACAGTGCCACAACATCCACCGACTCACTCACTCTAAGGGTACATAAATCGGCTCATAACCCTGCAGGGTTGTGACATGGTAACAAAGCCCAGGTGTTTGTAGACTTAAATGTATCCTGTAAATGTCAATGTTTTAACCCAAGTTACAAAAGTTACTTATACAAAAACAGGAACTATAATACGATACCAAGCAACTCTGTTCTGTCAAAAGGTTGCCATATCAAGCTTTATGCTTATGTTACCAAACGATGTGATACTTTCCCACTCCAGAATATACTACTGGAAATGAAACATTTTATCACTGTATGCACTAACCATGTACAAAACCTTGAATAAAAAATAAATAAATATTAAACTATATAAAAACAACAGGTGTCAAAAACAACAATAATTTCACTATATGTTAAGTCTTCATCAAAACATGTGCCATTTATAATTAAAAACACAGTAAAACATATAAACTGTAGATAGTGGCCACCTCTAATTCATATGCACATGTAAACACAATAATTAAATAATTCTCCAGTCAGATAACTGAAGCAATATTTGTTACAATTTGTATAATTCCGAATATACATCTCCTCCCAATAACCCATAAGCAGATTAGTGTAGGAGGGAACAAAACTGCCCTCCATCGCTGTCCCATTAATCTGAAGATAAAATTGTTCATTGAACATAGAAAAATCTGAACTGATGAAGGATAGGCTACTAGTTCCTGTGATGCAAGCTTAAGGCAACACACCAAACTTGAAGCAGCAATTGCCTTAGCATTCAGCTGATAGAAGCATCATGCATTCTGGCAGTGTCAAGTGGCGACGTTTGGAGATGGATGTAAATGTCTCAGCAACCTCCTCTTCCTATTGCAAATAGAGCCCTCTGAATACCATTGAATCAGCATATCTTCCCCATTCTGTCACAACACAGGGTCCTCCGGCTATCAGTGTAAAGGTGCTCAGATTAGATGTAGGGAGAACATTTACAAAAATGTCACATCAAAAGGCTAACATAATTTGGATTGCATGTAAATAAAGAGAGATTCACAATGCAGAGAAATCAAAATGTGTTTACTAAATATTATATAGTCAAAGCTATCCTGTTTCTGTACTGCTTTTTACCAGGTAAAAATTTGTTTTAGAAATGGATGTATTCTTAGATATGCCAGGTACATGCTGTATATCTGCTCACTGCTTTCAGAACACTATGCAGACATATGTATAGTTGATTATAGAGCTGCAGTGCCACCTGCTTTTAATCATGATATGTGCCACTCTTATATTGTTTTGCTCAGTAGAAGTCAGCAGAGTTTAATCCTCATGGTTATGTTAAATGCAGACAAGACATATGCATCCACAAGTGTTTGTGGCTCACAGCTTGTTCTTTTGCAGTAAGCAGGCATTTGAGATTTTCTATAAATTGTGCTACTTAGTTTTTTTTTTTTCTCTCTTGCAAAATAATAATAAACAAACTAGCAACTAAATACTCTGCAATTCATTCAGCAAGCAAAGCACTTGTGCGCCAAGCACTATATTATAACACTTTAATAATAAGAAAGTCCAACATTTTATGGTAGTTAAACAAAAATGTAATTTATTGGGTAGATATTAGTGGATTATTATTTTTTTTACTGCGAGTTAATGTATTGTTTTAACTGTTAAATTTTCACAGAATCCTCGCTGAAGCCAAAAACCTTTCATTTAATGCAACCGTGGCTTTCAAAGCGTACAGCAACATCAAAGATTTAATTGATGACGCAGAAGATACTGCAAAAAAAGCAAAAGCTAAAGCCAATGAAGCTATGTATCTGGTAAGAACAAGGCATTCGATGATTCCTGCAATAGTACATCTAATTGGCAAAGGGACGGGTGTTCCTGTTTAAGCCCCCTTTATAGTTCTGCATGAATAGAAGGGAAAGCAAGCTCCTGGGATGAACTTGTCGGATTTTCAGTTTTACAAATAAGTTTTGTGCTTCCAGTGGATGGAGTATGAGTTATACCTCATCACCTCCTGCACTCATGACTAAATATGCTGAAGTGTAATATACTAAGAGCTTACATTCACACACTTCATTTCAAGACCAGCAAGGCATCTCAATCTAGATCACAAGAAACAGAGAGCCAAAGGATGTTGAGATGTGGGATCAGCTGTGCATTTGGGGCTGGTAACAAGCTTAGGGTAATTATTGTTATGCTGCTGGCTTCCAAAAATATATATTTCAAACAACAGGAAGTAGCTAAAAAAATACTTTTGAGTTAAATGTAAATTCTTACTAATGAGATTCAATAGATGATTGTAAAAGCAGAGACAAAGCATATTGAAAATAAATACACATTTAACATCTGTTTGTCAAAATAAATTTTTGAAGGTAAATTAAGATTCAAGAATGAAAATTACTTACAAGCGTTGACTATTTGAAGTTAGTAAGTGGGTAATGGAATAGAATGTTGTTTGGTGCAGCAGTAAAATTCATTAAAATAATATTTATATTTGTTGATTTCAGATTTCTCTTTCTGAAAAGTGACAGTATTTTAAGAATATTTTTTTTCTGTTGAGTTTACTGTTATATACACACTTTAAAAGGTAAAACACTTATATTCCTTCTCTCCTTCTTCAATCAATTCCATCTTTTTCTGATGTCAGAATAAAGTCAGACTAGGGAAAGTAGAAGTTATGTGGAAAGACAGAGAAGCAGATGAATATAAATTTAACAACATGATCAGCACCACAGACAAAAATAGCTGGGGGGTTATCTGCTATTGCTATACTTAAAGGATGGTTTTATGTTATTGCGTTTAAATTAGTACATCTATATTACACATAAAACATAACAAGTGGCTCACATTTTTATTATATCTACATAGGGACACTTAGAGAACTTTCTTTCTGGAAGGCACCATAGCCACTTCAGCTGACTAAAGTGATTATGGTGCCTGGAGTTCATGCTTATTGGGTCCCACATCACTACTAAATTGTTACTGACCATTCAGTAGAGATTCTCGGTCCCCAGCAGCTTGAACTCAGGCTCCAAATACGATATGGCGAAGGCAAGCTATGCGGACAGACAGTGATTAGTCGAGAGCATCAGCTGACCACTCTCAGTCAAACTGCCCCAACCTCTGTTATAAATTGGTATGACTCAAGGTGGAGCATAGCTCTTCTTCTGCCGTATGTTCAGTGGATGCTAGGCTCCAGGCTGTTGGGGAACAAGCATTTCTTCTAAACAGTGAGATTGATGTGCAACCTGCTGCCCATGGACTCAATTAGTTGAAGTGTTTATGGTGCCTACAATATCCTTAACATTCTAATGATTCATCCTAGAAAAAAAATATGTACATAAAGGACAAAGTGGCAACTTACCTTTATGCTTATTATCATATGGCCTGATGATATCATCATGCAATGATGGCATCCTCCGTAACCTCACCAAGAAGATTAACTCAAAAAAAAAGGCATTGGAAACCATTTCACACAATCATTATATTAGCTTACAATGAGCCAAATCTATGTGATTGGAGAGTATACATTTGACCTTATGTATCACAGAAGTAAACTGAAACAACTGAACAAATTTGATCACCTTGCCTTTCTTTAAAATGTAATTAATTGTATTAACTTCAACAAATGAAATTTTGTTATCAGACCAAAAGATATAAAATTGTTACAGTTCTCTCAAATAAATTTTAATGTAAAATATCTGGTTTCTTTTCTGGTGAATCATTGATAAATTATCATATTTAGTATCTCCCCATGCCAAAATCAGATCAGTATCAATTCTGAAAATCTGCAGAGCCTGGATCAATGGACTTAGAGGACCAATGGGGTGCGAGGAAAAAAAAACCATAAAGATAGTGTATTATGTTCCACTAAGGGAACTATGGTGTCATTTAACGTGACTTGCAGGGTCTGCAGTATTCTGAATGAAAAAAAAATGCAATCTTTTCTGTCAGAAACTGTGCTCTCTCTCCTTGTTTCTCATAACCTGCATGGTTGAAAGAAGAGTATCCCTATTCTCAATATACAAAGAAAACCCATAGATTGCACTTTTCAAAAAAGAATGACTTGACAAAAGCTGCCAATCGAGATAAAAATTAAATTTCTAAAAGTTGGGAAGGATTCAGTCGATGTAATTTCCAAAGTGTGAATAGGTGATTGTCATAAGTGACTACCAAGTTTTTTAACCCTATGATCTGAAACTTGTAGCCTTCAAAAAATCCTAATTAAGCAAGGAATTAGGTAAATGCTTAATTTGGCAACCTTTCCCCAGTATCTTTCAGTAGAAGAAACATTTGTGACTTTATAAACATAAGCTGCATGATATTCCAAATTCCATATATGCTCTCATTCCTCTTCACTGGAATTGTGGTAAAGCCCTGATGTGCAGCATCAAAGCTTTAACAGGTATACACCATCTGCATTTAATTAATATATTTAATATGTAATGTCATATAATTCAAAGGGTATAGTTATCAAATAAGCTGTAAGCAATACATAACAGTTGCTTGGTCTGTCCTCTCTTTCAATGTTACTTAGTCGTCACTGATGTTACATTTTAAATATATCCTCAATATTAATACCTATTAATAGGTATAAAAAAAATTAATGCAATTTCCCTAACTATTCAGTTAATTTGTTATTTTCTTTATAAAGCAGCACAACTGCAAATTGCTTTCATACATTTGCTTCACTTAATATAAATGTTAGTTTTTCACATGCAATCAACTTTTGAGTTCTCTCTCCTTATTACCAGCCAATTTCTAATTACTTAGCCTCTTACTAAGCTACGTGCATGCAAATTTGACCTTTCCAGAGTATTATATTCAATGTAATGCCTTTAATAGCTTTCCTAAAACCCATATGGTGTTTGTAAAATAACCATCTAAAATTAATAAGGATAATACAAAATGGCCTATTTACATGGGCCTTCAAATGCTTTCTCTTTTTTGTTTTTGCATAAATAGTTTTCTCAATCAATTAAGCTGTCTACTTATAAATTGTTTTCTTGTGTGATTATTCACAGACAAGCAACAGAGATTGTGTTTCATAATAATATGTTCTTTTTCAGTTGCTGAATAATTTATGCCAGCTGCTAAGATTAATATTTCACATGTTAAACATTATCCTCGTGTTATTAACCTGCTCTAACAAACATGATCCATACAGAAAACATTAACATAGATATAATTGTCCTTTTGAGAATGTAAGTTAACCCGAATGAAAGCAACTTAAATAGAGAGTGAAAGAAAACAAATAAGAATCTGCTACTGAAGCCTACTTTTACAAAGAATTATCAAACACATGCATAGCTATATTTTTTAGTATTTATTGCATGTTTATACAAATAGATATGTATCGGGAAGGTTAAAACTTCAATTTTATACATATTAGAAGGCGTTTATAATCTGAGAGGCATGGGTTGAGTTACATAAACCAACTCAGCCACCTTATGTTAACTGAGTGGTTGTAGAAACGTTTGCTGGCTTGGACTCCACTCCCCCATCCAAAAAAACAAAAAAAGACAGAAAGGATAAACCGATCTGTAAAACCCCACTGAGGCCAGGTTCTCCCTACAGCGCTATACTTTTATTCTCCTAGGTTGATGTCCTTTCAGTGCCATCTTAACAGCATTATGTTCCCCAGGCAAAAGCAGTGCCCAGGGGCCCTTCCTACACAATCACTCAAGGAAACAAAAATGTAAATTATCAAAAAATAAAAGCTTATATTTATAGGTACCTCCAACAAATGCGATATATGCATATAATACATACACACTGACTGCTGAATACATTCACAGACTACTGAATACACACACACACACAGCCTGCTGAGTACACACACACACAGACAGACTGCTAAATAAACACAGCCTGCTAAATACACACACAGAAAGCAACATAAATTAGTAGTGCAGGAAGTCAGCGGAACTAAGAGACATCCTCCAGTAAGGTTTCTCCACCCTTGAGCATTGATGGAGGTGTAGGTTGCATTTCGTATGCTAGGATTTGCATTTAGTTTTTAGGGCAGGATGGGTAGTGAGTTGACCTAACTTATCTAGGGTGGGTAGGGTTAAAAAAGGTTGTTGCCACATAAAGACATTGGGAGAAGTTGAATACGAAGGGAAACTGCTGCAGTTCAAGGCAATTCAGTTTTCTGCAGAGTCTAGGTTTGACACAAGTGGTTGGTGGGGCAAGATTTGATTACAGCATATGAAGTGATACTCAGAGAGAGGGAGGGGTATGTTAATGAGGTTTGCAAGAATAAAGGTTGGAGAAGATAAGATCTAAAGAGTTACTTCGAGAGTAGGGAGTTTGAACCACTTAGTGGAGGTGGTCATAGAGAGAACATTAGCCTTTGGTGCGTCTACAGCTATATTAAAGTCTCGAGGATAATGGAGGGAATGCTAGGGGACAGGAAGTGAGAAAGCCAGGCTGGGAAGTGTTTCCAAAAGGGGACAGAGAAGCCACGAGGGTAGCAGATAACTGCAATACATAGGGAGGAGGGGTGAAAAAGGTAGATGGCATGGACATCAAAGGAAGAGAAAGAAAATGGGGAAAGGTTCACAGAGAGAATATGGTAAAAACTGCAATGAGGTTAGAGGAGGAGACTCACCACATCACCCTTGTGCTCACAAGGTCTGGGAGTATGTGATAGTAGTAGGTTGCCATAAAATATGGAAGCAAGTCTAGCACAATCAGTGGAGGAGAACCAAGTTTTTGTGAGGGGAGAGAAATGGAGGAGGGAGTTGAAAATAAAGAAATCATGGATAAAAACGGATTTGGCAATACAGCACACAGAGTGGGCATTCCAGAGTGTGCAGTGAAAAGGAGAAGCAGAAGTGGATCTACAAGGAATGTGTATAATGATAGAAGGTTCCTAAGGGTATCTTCCTCATATCAGAAACACTTACACAAACATTATGCTTATAGATAGTTTAAAAAATTACACTCATCAAGGAAATAAAAATGAAGAGTCTTCACTAATACCTATTTTTCATTGCCAAGGCTTAGTAGAATTGTTTTGGAAGAACAAGTCACAAATTAGCATTTATTCAAATAATTTTGAATCATTTTATTGCTCCACAATACAAGCTTCTGGCAGGGCAGAATTGCAAGCACGGACACATGTTTATTAGAACAGACTATACACCTTGGATTTTTAGAAGATATAGTCCATTATTTAAGCTGCATATACGGTGTTACACGTCATCTGCCGTATATTATTGTGTGAAAACGTTTGAATAGATATGTAGCCAGCTAGACTAAAACATTTTAATTGGAAAATTTGACAATGAATTCAATTGACAAGGAAGAGAGTCACTGACATTCCAGTAACACTTAAAATTATATTTTAGTGATATCAAGGTTTTTATAAAAATCCATTGGGCTGCCAATCACACAGTATATGAGTCATTAACTAATAAATCATGAGTTGATTGTGGGAGCTGGTAAAATCATGCTGGAGCGGTCTGCTGTCAGAGTAAAATCTTTACAGAGATTTTTATTCTGTAGCTGAAAAATTTGGTGCATGTGTATGGTATGATGAGAAATTCTAGGATAGACACTAAACAGTGCTTCTTTGCATAATTGTCAAGGATAGTTGTTCTGGAATAATCACATTACGCATAGATATGTAGGGAAAACTGGGCATGATAAAAGGCAACCATTGTAATTAAGAAACTGTTGGCAGCCATTTGAAAACTTATTGGGATTCCACTTGCAGTGGATGGAACTTGCATACACGCAAACACATGCAAACACATACACTCATACACTCAAACACATGCATATACTGATATGGGAGTATGTAATTGCAAATGCATCAAATAAGAATAGATGCTGATTGACACATTCTAAAAAAACAAAAGTCTAATTTGTTTCACATGTTCATCATTGCCTGCCTGGCGGTATGATTTAGCATACTTAAGCCTTGAAATAATGTCTAAATCTGAGAAGTCTTTTGATTCCCTGTATATATTATAGGTAAAGCCTAATCTTACACTGAGGCTCATGATTTTTATATAAACCATGCATTTCTTATTGCAGTCCAATCTGATGTTTCTTCAGTACACCCTGAGGATACAGTAATACTTGAGATGATGTTATAATTATGGGAGAATATATCACTTTTTTAAGTCACATATTTAGATTTATAATTTATTGAACACTAAGCATTGCAGAAAGATTGTGACTACAAAGTATACTATCGTAAGTGAAAAACAATAGAATCCTTAGTTGCAGTAATTTAAAATCCATGGCAAATTTGACTCCAAATCAACAGGTGTTTAACAACAAACACAATAATTGAGTGAAACTTGTATGAAAATTGCCCATGTGACTTTTTCTCAAATAAACATTCTTATCATATCTAAATGGGGGTGTTAGACAATTAGAGCAGGAATTTTCTTATTTATATATACTTAAAGGACAACTATCACCAGAATTTTTTTTATTATTATTATTATTATTATTATTAGAATCTTTGCAGGATGTAATGAAAATAAATGGCTTAAAAAAATTAATTAGATGTAAAAACACTTGAAAATCTTGCCCATATTATAAAACCCTAGATCCCACTGCCATATTTATATAATTTCAGTTGGACTGAGTTAGAATCCAACCTGTATTACAGTCAGGCACAGGCACTTCAGTAGCTCTGTCCTGCTTAGAAAAGCACACAGGGCAACGGCTAATGACATCACCGCTCTGGGCAGTTAGTGAAGCAAGAGCCTAATATTCGGAGTACATTTATAGTATACTGTATTTTATAATTGTAATAAACATCAGCTTCATTAAAATCTTTTTTAAATAATATATTAGGTTGTTCAAAATGAAATTATACATAGAAACTGCAACTGGGCACCTCCATCTAAGATTACTGTCAATCATTGTTAAACGTTTTGTTCTTTGCACATGGCAATAGAAACATAGAAACATAGAATGTGACGGCAGATAAGAACCATTCGGCCCATCTAGTCTGCCCAATTTTCTAAATCAGTGCAGAGAAAGTATACAGAGAACAAGAGAAATGAAACAATGTTTTGTATGTATCCTCTTCATTTGCAATGTTTGCCCCTGCGTTGACTTACCTGAATTGGATAAGTCAAATGTAATTTTCTTTGTTGTTGTTAAAGGTGATTGGCCCCCAAGGATCATTAAAAGATGAAGCAAAGACTGCAATTCAAAAAAGTGTCCGGGGTCTAACTAATGCAAAGACAAAATCTCATGAGTTGAAAGGTAATATTATTTTTATATAGTATTTTTTCTTGCCAGTATATTTTACTAAAATAAGTGTGGTTATGCATACATTGCTATTCCAGAACAGAGCTCTAAAAGTGAAGCAATCAGTAAAAATATTTTCTTGGTTTCCATGGTAATTGCCTTATATTTAAAACGTTTTTTCTAACTATGGTCCAAAATGCATGTCACTGTTCTAAATTGAAGCCTGGTATCTTCATATCAGATTATCGTATTATTAGATATGAATTAATAAGGAAATAAATATGTGAACTGTTCTAAAAATTTGGTAAGTCTAATATATACTGACTTCACAAGTTTAGTAAATTCAAGTTTCATGACATCCTTGCTAAAAGCCACCTGTGTTCGAAAGGCACCTTGATTCTATCACATTTTTTTTTAATGTTACAGCCTTTTGCTGCTGATGTTTAAATTACATTTTGCCACACCAATCTACTCTCAATACCTCATAATAACAAAGCAAACATCTGATTTTTGACACTATGAAAAACATAAAAAAACTAAAAATATAACATTGGCATTACAATTCAGACCCTTAACATAGTGTTTTGAAGCTCGTTTCGCAGCAATTACAGCCTCAAGTCTTTTTCGGTATGACGCAACAAGCTTTACGCACCTGGGTTTGGGTAGTTTCTGGCATTAATTACTTAATAACCTCTAAAGCTCTTTCAGGTTGTATTGGGAACGTAAGTGAACAGCTAATACAACTTCAATTCTGTCTCAGCCTCAGCCTTTTTCATGTCTCTCCAAAGATGTTTGATTGGGTTCAAGTTTGGGCTCTGACATTCACAGTGCTGTCCCAAAGTGTTGTCCCAGTGTTGTCTTGAGTTGTCTTAGTTTTTTTTTTACTAATGTTATCCCTCCCTTGTTAATCCCCACTCCCTCCATCACCAGCTCTGAGCAAGCACATGTGCTCTGATGCAGCAAAAGCAGTTTTAATGAGAAGCATTTGATTTGATCTTAGAGAGGAAAGGCGTGACATTGGACTGAACATGGAAGCATAGGATACTTTGCCTGGTGTTGGATTCCCGTTCATTTTAAAGCTTATTTATTAAGCTTTTTTTTTTACCTATAATAGGGGCTCCTAGTTATGATTTTACATTAAAGCAGCACTGTCATGGCCACATCTGTTTTTGTTTTTTGTTTGTTTTTTTTAACCCCCCTCCCAACTCAAATATTGTCCCCCTAGTCACCCACAAATGCCCCTAGGCCCCCCAATTTACCTTTTTTTGTTTTTATTTTTATTTCATGCCTGGACCTAGGTCCTTGGCGCTGCCATCTTTGTGTGGGCAGGTGGAGGCCATGCGGAACACATCATCTGCCCACACTAGATAAGACTGTGAAATTCCTGCTAAATTCCTACGCATAGCATGGGAATTATGGAGCTATCTACTAAGTGGCTGCAAGATGCAGGCACGGCACTGACCGGGTCGGAATTTCATTCATTCAAATGAAATTCCAAACCAAACAAAAAGTACTGAATGTCTTACTAACACGAATAAACAAACTGTACTCATTCTGTTGGGACAAAATTTGGTGATTTCGCCAGCGCCTTGGCTAAATGACAGGATCTTTGAATGGCAAATAAAGCAACGTGAGAACACAGGTAGAGAAGTGAGAATTGTTAGAAAATTTGTTTGACCACAGGAAATAGAGCAGACTTAAGCTCCTCCTTTGGTCAAAGAATGTCAAGTGTAGGAAAAATATACAAGACAAAGTAGTCCCTATTTTGTCTTATGTTTTAAATAAAACTTGATCAGATAGAAAGAAAAGTAGAACAAATTCTTAGAGAGGAACAGAAGAGGAATAAATAGGAGAAAGGTAAGTTTGGCATGATAGTGCCGCTTTAAGTAAATAGTTTATCTAAACTGGTTTGGAATAAGCCTTTAAGATTTGAGTTGTTTAAATACTTGTTATTTTTGGCTCTGGGGAGAATAAGAACATAAAAGAATATTCATTTCAAACAACCTTAAGAGTTCTCCTCAGTGAATTTGAATCCCCTGACAACTGGACTTCACTCAAAATGTATTACAGCATTTCTTAGGAATACAAGTACCAAGGACTTTCAAATCCACACAATTTCTGTGTAGGTGGAATAGATTGACTATAGTACTCCTCGTAAGGCTTAATGCCATGAACAGGGGCGGACTGAGAGCCTTTGGGGCCCCCGGGCAAAATTAGATCCCAGGCCCTTTGAAGGCTAAATATATGTGCATTAAATAAATGTTAACTATAACTCTCATATAATACGACATTCCTTTGGATGTGTATATTGTGAAGACCTGTGTATTATTGCATGTTTGTATTTGAGTCTGTGTGAATGCACTTGTGCATGTCTGGATGACTACATGTGCTTTTTTGTATAGAGTGTCAGTGTGAATGCATATGTGTATTGAGCGTTAGTGTGTGTCTGCATGTGCAGGGTTGTGAAATATTTAAAAAATATATATACTTGTCCAAGGGGGATGACAGAGTGTGTGAGAGAGGGGGTGACAGGTGGCAGAGTGAGGGGGTGCCTGGTGGCTGAGTGAGGGAGGGGGTGAGTGGTGGCAGAGGGAGGGGGTGACTAGTGACAGAGGGAGGGGGTTACTGGTAATAGAGGGACTCCCCATTGTCCCCTTTTTATTTCCTACCTTTCTCTCTACTCCCTTTGGTCTCTCCCAGTCTGCTGCTCCTTCCCCTCGCTGGCTGTGAGAGGGCTCTGTGTGTGAGGAGAGTACAGGAAGTGATTTCACTTCCTAGCCCCGCCTCTCCCCATCACACAGAGCACCGCGGGACAGGAAGAAGGAGACCTGGCAGAGAGAGCAGGTAATGCTGGCAGAGAGAGCAGGTAATGCTGCCAGGTCTCATTTGAGGATGGGGGTGATGTGCAGAGTAATAGGTTGCTGGTTCCCTGCACTCCATCAGGGGCCCCACAACCTATTAATGGAAGAGATATTTTCAATTTATTTTGCCGTTCCAGTTGGAGAGATCCAGGGCCGGACTGGGGGTACAAAGCAGCCCTGGCAAAAAAGTTCTATACCAGCCCCATAAGTCATTGTGCTGTGTATTGTGTGTAATATATATGTATGTGTGTGTATATATATTTTATGTGTGTGTGTATATATATATATATATATTATTTCAAAATATTGGTCCTTTTAGAGTAAAACATTTAACTATACTGTACAGTAAGCATACCCACATGCAGACACAGACAATCTCACTGTCACAAGCTCTTTGATTCACAGTCTCACAGACAGAGACAATCTCATTGATATACATACGCTCATTAACATAAAAACACAAGCTCACTGATGCACACAAATAGGCTCACTGACAGACAATCTCACTGACACACACAGACAAGCTTAATGGTACACACACAAGTACAGACAAACTCTGACATGCACAGGCTTACTACAGACAAGATCACGGTCACACACACACACACACACACACACACATACGCTCACTGACATCCACATGCTCACTACAGACAAGCATACTAACACACATGTTCATTACAGACAAGCTACCACTCACATACTCACTACAAAAAATCTCACACACACATGCTTACTACAGAAACGCTCACTGACACACACATGCTTCCAACAGACAAGCCCACTGACACACACACATGCTTCCAACAGACACGCCCACTGACACACACACATACAAGTTCACTCACTAGCAGACAAACACACACACAAGCTCACTCACTAGCAGCCACACACACACACAAACAAACGTTCACTCACTCCCAGCTGGGACACAGGGGTCTCTTTCTGCTAAACATTTAGGCAGTAACTCATACACAAGCAATCACTGTGTATCTCTCTTTAAAAAAACAAAACAAAAAAAACCTTATACCACTAGAGTTGTGATAAAGAAACTCCCTGCTTTGCACAGAAGGGATTCTCCTGGAACCCTTTCTTTGGCAAGAGAATTGGAATAACTACCTGGCTGTCCCTTTCACAATTTCAGAGCCTTATTGATCTTGGCCTATTCATTAACTTGTTGGTGCAGTAAAAATAAACAAAAATCTCTGAATATGTGGAGATTTTTTTCCCTAGGGGATCAAACTAAATCTGGTGAAGAGGAGCACAGCATGACACACTGTTAAATGACCACTATAGTGCCAGGAAAACATACTCGTTTTCCTGGCACTATAGTTCCCTGAGTGTGCCCCCACCCTCAGGGTCCCCCTCCCGCCAGGCTCTGGGGAGAGGAATGCGCACGAGCGGCAAGAGCTGCACGCGCATTCAGCCGGTCGCATAGGAAAGCATTTACAATGCTTTCCTATGGACGCTAGGTGCTCTCACTGTGATTTTCATAGTGAGAATCACGCAAGCGCCTCTAGCGGCTGTCAATGAGACAGCCACTAGAGGATTTGGAGGAAGGATTAACCCATTTATAAACATGTTTATTGAAAAATGGGTTAATCCTAGCTGGACCTGGCACCCAGACCACCTCATTAAGCTGAAGTGGTCTGGGTGCCTAGAGTGGTCCTTTAAAGGGTCTTAGGGGGGGGGAGAGGAAATGGTCTAGTTAGTGCTGTTGAAATAAACACAGATCACCTAAACTGTCTCCCTGATCTCAGGAAACCTCATGAGACCTGACCCAACTCCGTCATGTGTCAGTCTTTATTTTATTAATGAGTGGTCTAAGCACAATGGCACTGGGCTGCCCTGAAGCCCATTATTGCGAAGTTCCTCTTGTCCCAGGACTGGGTCTTTTCATTTTCATATGGTTATTGTATCTCATACTCAGAGAGCACATCTTAGCACTGAGTCCTGGATACCAGTTTAAAAGGATCTCACCTCTGAGCACAAAGTATATCTAACCAATAGCACACATTGTCCATACTCAGACACCTACTGACACACATCACCAGGTTCACAGTCATAGATCACTCACTAGCACACAGACACAGAAACACACACTCACTCACGCTCTCACTAGCAGACACACACACTCTCTTTCACTAGCAGACACACTCTCTTTGACTAGCAGACACACTCACTCTCACTAGCAGACACACTCTCTCTCTCACTAGCAGACACACTCACACTCTCTCACTAGCAGACACACTTGCACTAGCAGACACTGTCTCTCACTAGCAGACAGACTCACACTCTCTCACTAGCAGACGCAGACACACAATAGCAGACACACACACTCTCTCTCACTAGTAGACACACTCACACTCTCTCTCACTAGCAGACACTCACACTCTCTCTCACTAGAAGACACACACTCTCACTAGCAGACACACTCACACTCTCTCTCACTAGCAGACACTCACACTCTCTGTCTCACTAGCAGACACTCACACTCTCACTAGCAGACACACTCTCTCTCTCACTAGCAGACACACTCACACTCTCGCTCACTAGCAGACATACTCTCTCTCTCACTAGCAGACACACACACTCTCTCTCACTAGCAGATACTCACACTCTCTCTCACTAGCAGACACACTCACACTCACACTCTCTCTCTCACTAGCAGACACTCACACTCTCACTAGCAGACACACTCTCTCTCTCACTAGCAGACACACTCTCTCTCACTAGCAGACACACTCACACTCTCGCTCACTAGCAGACACTCACACTCTCTCTCTCACTAGCAGACACACTCACTCTCTCTCACTAGCAGACACACTCACACTCTCTCACTAGCAGACACTCACACTCTCTCTCACTAGCAGACACACTCACACTCTCTCACTAGCAGACACTCACACTCTCACTAGCAGACACACTCACTCTCTCACTAGCAGACACACTCTCTCTCTCTCACTAGCAGACACACTCACACTCTCACTCACTAGCAGACACACTCACACTCTCTCTCTCACTAGCAGACACACACTCTCTCTCACTAGCAGACACACTCACACTCTCTCTCACTAGCAGACACACTCACACTCTCTCACTAGCAGACACTCACACTCTCTCTCACTAGCAGACACTCACACTCTCTCTCACTAGCAGACACACTCACACTCTTACTAGCAGACACTCACACTCTCTCTCACTAGCAGACACTCACACTCCCTCTCTCTTACTAGCAGACACTCACACTCTCTCACTAGCAGACACACTCTCACTAGCAGACACACTCTCTCTCTCACTAGCAGACACACTCACACTCTCTCACTAGCAGACACACTCTCTCTTTCACTAGCAGACACACTCACACTTTCTCTCACTAGCAGACACACTCACATTCTCTCTCTCACTAGCAGACACTCACACTCACTAGCAGACACACTCACACTGTCTCACTAGCAGACACACTCACACTCTCTCTCACTAGCAGACACACTCACACTCTCTCTCACTAGCAGACACACTCACACTCACTAGCAGACACTCACACTCACTAGCAGACTCACTCACACTCTCTCTCTCACTACCAGACACTCACACTCTCTCACTAGCAGACACTCACACGCTCACTAGCAGACACACTCATACTGTCTCTCACTAGCAGACACACTCACACTGTCTCTCACTAGCAGACACACTCACACTGTCTCTCACTAGCAGACACACTCACACTGTCTCTCACTAGCAGACACACTCACATTGTCTCTCACTAGCAGACACACTCACACTGTCTCTCACTAGCAGACACACTCACACTCTCTCTCACTAGCAGACACTCACACTCTCTCTCATTAGCAGACACACACAGCCATGGCTGAAGCTTACCTGCTTCACTGGCAGGTGAAGTTGCCATTTTGTGGCCCTTCTTTGCAGCAAGGTCAGGACCGTGCGTGGGGGTGGGGCTTACGTACAGGAGGTGGGGCTTGCATTAAGGAGGCGTGGCTTTCATGCGGAGGCGGGGCAAGCCGACAAAATTAAGGTAAATAGTTCAGGGTGACTCATAGGTCTCCCTCCGGCCGCGGGCAGACTAATTGTGGCTGCACCAGCCACCAGCTCCAGATTGACTGACAGATGTCCCGGTATCCCTCATTACTCCCCTCGGACTGACACAGGCTGGCACAGTCCGAGGGGAAAATGCTTAAAAAACAAACTAATGATTTGAGCTGTCTGCCCGGCCCCAGATTACTGCAGCCCACCAGGAAATGTCCCGGTATCCCGGTGGGCCAGTCCGGCCCTGGAGAGATCTCTGATCTCTCCAGCTGGAGTATAGCTGTGAGGCCAGGCCCCTGTCTGTCTCGGGCCCTCGGTCCATGACCAATGTGCCAGAGTGGTCAGTCCGCCCTGGCCATGAAACATTAAATCTAGAAAATGCAGAATACCCAGAGACAGTGATTCCAGGCAATAATTAAATATAATTAAACTAGCCCTAGTCTAAGGCAAAAGCAACAAAAAGGCATTGCATCCCTAGCAGTCTAAGGTTTATATAAGCTTGGGATATATTTAGAATTCCGCATCATGTAGCTGTTCTAAAAGATGTAACTGTGAATGTTTGGCTGCTGTTTGATGTGACTGAAATGACATAAGGTGCACTTGATAGATAAAGTAGTGAGCAGCTAGACTTGATGACGGTAGTTTGTGAATTCAGGACAGCGAGGTGAATGTTCTTAATCTTTTCTTCCTTAGATTGCATCATCTGTGAGCAGTATTGGACTTTCACAGCAAAGTGCTGTGTAGGTGATCATGAATATAAATATGGGGTTTAATTTACTCTTCTCTACATGTCATTTTAAAAAGAACTCGGCTCAGGTACATATAATACAGCATTAACCTTTTTTAGCCATACACTCATAGCATCTGAGAGAGTCAGAACCCAAGTGTTGGACAAATTATATAAGCAGTAAGATTGTGTGTTATTAATTCTCAATGAGCAATTTTGTTCACATCTGTTACAATCCACATCAATGTCTTAAGAAACAATCCAAACAAAATAAGTTCTCTTTCTAAAACCCTCTTATAAATGTAAATCATTCTGATTAATCCACTCTTTAAAGATGTCACGCAAAGAAGTGTCCATGTATTTAAGTAGACATTCACTGCTCTATTTGTATTAGATGTCCTTATCGATTCATTACCAATCATTTGTTCCATCATGCCGTTGCTTCACTCAGTTTGTAAGTAAGACAAAAACAATAGAGAACAGCTTATCTTTTTACTGTAGTTTAAACTGTCTTTACTGTATTTGCATTACAATGATGACAGGGAACTTTCAGCCATTGTAAACCACAGTTAATGTGTTGCCTCTGTTTCATACCAGTATACCTGCTTTAGGGATCCAGATTGGTATTTCAATGAACATTGTTCCCTGAATAATGGGCTCTGTCACTCACATGATCATGATCACTGGGGTTACACTGTCATGGGTCAGCTAGCTGTCACTTTTCAGGTTATTGATCAGGTTAAATGTCACTACAAACTCACGTTTTCTTGAAACTCTGCCCATTTCATGGTTAAAAAAAAGAATCTCTATAAAATAATCTTCAACTGAATGATAAATGCCTAATGTATGCTTTCTGAATTAGGAATACATCTGTTTTAATGCATGATGATAGACAGACAGACAGACAGACATAGATAGATAGATAGATATACATACAGATAGATAGACAGACAGACAGACAGATAGATAGATAGATAGATAGATATACAGACAGATGGACAGATAGACAGACAGACAGATAGATAGATATGCAGATAGATAGATAGATGGACATATAGATAGATATATAGATAGATAGATATATGGACAGTTAGACTGACAGATTGACAGACAGATTGACAGACAGATTGGCAGATTGACAGACAGATTGGCAGATAGAAAGATAGATAGAGCAAAAATATGTGCTTTATTGTGTTATTGTAGAAGCTGGGATGTAAAGTGTTAATTTAACTAAGCCATTAAAAGATGCATTTGCCTTCCACTGTGAACGTGTTAAGCAGAGTAATCCTTTACCATATCAAAACCATGTTAATAGAAAACATGCATCTCACAAAAAACTAATCTTGTAAAAGATGGATGGTGCTGATGGAGTCTGTTAGTTTCTGCTTTTTTAATTTATATGTAAATGTCATCTTAGAGCAGCCTCATTCCCCTCCTACATGATTGATTCCCAACGAGGAGCTGGATAAGTGCATGGAAATAGACTGCCCATAATGAAGGCCTTGCTTTTAAACAATACTATCATGCAAAGCGCACGCAAAACAAACACTCATAGTTTAATTAATGTATCCCCTTGTCTAAATGCCAAATAAATGCTTATCTAATGTATTAAGTAATGTCTCTGGGTCTCCGGTAGTTTTAACAGTGGCACTTGAGAACATGATCAGGTAATGACTAAATTTCATGTTTTGATCGATACGGCAATAGCTAAAACTCTATCTGCATATTTCTTATCTGTACTGTATGTTTCTAAACGTTTATGAAAATAACCATATGTTTTTAAACCTCTAAAGATTCTTTGCTGTTTGTCTCATTCTTTTAACCTGATGATACCCTGCACAAATTACTTGGTGACTGTGAGCTCACCGGAGCTTGTTATTAATTAAGGAGACCTCTGTGTTAACATGAAATTGTTAACTGTGAATATGATGATACCTAACCACCACCTGCAGGGCCAATCCTAACTAGCTGACACTTTCCAACTAATTTATACCAGGCTACACTTTATAAATTTACCATTTACATACCGTGCATATTTTAATACCCGTATGCCGTGACCCTCTTTAATCTGGCTTCCGCCCTCTCCACTCTCCTGAGACTGCTCTTATCAAAGTTAGTAACAATATATAGCTAACTACATACTAATTCTTCTTGACCTCTCTGATGCCTTTGACACTGTTAATCATGCTCTCCTTTGTCAAACTCTGCAATCACTTGATCTCTGTGACTCTGTCCTCTCGTGGTTTTCCTCTCATCTATCCCATTCAGTGTCTCCTTTTCTAATGATACCTCCTCCCCTTGTCCTGTCGTGGTTGGAGTCCCCCAAGGCTCTGTCCTTGGTCCCCTTCTATTTTCTCTTTATACTGCCTCTCTCGGCAAACTACCACCTGAAAGCTGATGACACCCAGCTGTATCTCTCCTCCCCAGACCTTCTCCCTGCTGTCCGGCAATGTGTCACTGCTTGCCTTTCTTCCATCTCTGACTGGATGTCCTCCCACTTTCTGAAATTCAATCTCTCTAAAACTGAGCTCCTTGTCTTTCCTCCTCCTAATATTGATCCTCCTCTTTCGCTCTCTCTTCAAGTTAGTGGTATTCACATAAGTCCATCCTTCCAAGTGTGTTGTCTTGGCGACATACTTGATTCTTGCCTCCCCTTTGAGCCTCACATCCAGTATGTTGCCAAATCCTGTAGATTACATCTTAAAAACATAGCCCGCATCCGGCCCTTTCTTATGCAAGATGCTACCAAGGAGCTTGTCCATGCTCTAGTAATTTCCTGCATGGATTATTGTAACCCTCTCCTAATTGGTCTTGCCAAAATCCATATTGCCCCACTACAGTCTGTAATGAATTCTGCCACCAGACTGATTTTCCTCTCTAGTCGGTCATCTCACACCTTACTCCTCTGTCAGTCCTTACATTGGCTTCCTATATCCTATAGGAGTCAAGTCAAAGTGGTAACCCATACCTATAAAGCACTGAACAATTCTAGCCTCTCTTATATCTCTTCACTGATCCATAGGTATGCCCCTTCTCGGTCTCTCAGCTCTGCCTGTGACCTTCTCCTATTCGCTGCTTGCACTTGTATGGCCAACTAATGCTTGCAGGACTTTTTGTGGGCGGCTCCCTTCCTATGGCCTGCCTACCACCATCAGACTCTGCCCTAGTCTTCAATTGTTTAAATCATGTGGGGATATCTTTTAATATTTAATATATATAAATTCCCTAATCAAATTCACAATTTTCTTCTTTAGTAAAAGAGAGATACATTTAAAATACTGAGACTGAGAGAAACATACAGAATTTTCAGATTTGGAACCCTTGATAATTATGGGCTAAATAAAGATCCAGAGATCCATGTATCAAACTAATCATTTTGTTAGGTATTTATTTATTTTTTTGTTTTTTTTTATGAAATTTTATTTGAAAAAGAAAGAAATAAAATTCATAAAGATGAAAACATTAATGTTTTTAAAAATAAAGGAGGGGTATAAGGGAGGAGAAGGTTTTATGAAAAGTGGAATATTAAAGGAGGGATGCGCCAAGATAGACAATGTCCAATCCCAATAATAATAATAATTGTTGAAGATAAAAAGTCCAACCTAAAAGTGTCCTCTCTGTCGTCCTAGGGTACAAGAACGCGATCTTCGGGTATTATATACAAAATAAAAAGAGAGAACAACCGATAGTGCAGAATGTATGGTTCAAATGAAATAAAATTTGAATAATGATAACGAACTCACAATTTTCAGAGCTTCTGTCCAGCTCTAGGGTAAAGCGCACACGGCGGTATAATCCCCGCTTATGGGATGTATGATGGGTTCGTCAGGGTATCCAGAAAGCAGAAACATCCAGATAGTGCTCTCTGTATAAATATATATCGTAGTGAAGAATAAAAAACGTACTTACAAGTACAGAGCAGGCCAACTGCTCTTTGATGCCAGCGCTGGTGGAATAATGCGCACCTAGGATTTCTTTGATTGCCAGGAACTTGTAGAGGTGATATTAAAATCAGGATAAAATGTATATAAAATATAACATATAACTAAAAAGATATGTATAAATAATGGTAGTTGGGACTATCAAGTAACCAAAAACTTTAATATTTATTATACAAAATTATATTTCCATAACGCGCTTCGTCTTACAGACTTTATCAAATGGAATGCAATACAATACCTGGCAGATAGTGTTTATATAGACATAGTTCAATTTAAAATTGGCGCCAAAAAATTTCAGCCAATCAGAGTAAAGATACTTTTTACATCTCAAATTAACAATATTAGATTATTTACAGATAGTAAATAGGTTAATGAAGCATATTCAGTGTTTTTTTATTAAAAACGAAGGTAAGAAGGGTTATAAAATCAAAAAAGCAATTAGTCATGTGATTATCGGCACTTCCGGTTTTTGGAAGTATAGCCGCACAGCCTTATGGGTACTGTAGTTCCCCATACGGCTGTCTTATAACGGGAGCTAAAAAAAAAGGACCGAAAATTTATAAACCAAATTGGAACAATGTATAAGTTATTAATAGTAAGGCAAGTCACATAAAGTAAAAATAACATAAAAACGAAGACGGGAAAACTATAAAATATGCGGCACTTCCGGGTACCGGAAGTGTAGCCGCAATGACTTATGGGACATGTAGTTTAAAAATACAGCGACCTGATAAAAAGAAAAGACCAATATATTGAATAAAAAAGGGGAAAAACAAGGGGGGCTATTAAACCAAGATATTATAATAGCTGATTAAAAAGACAGCTAAAAAGATTATAAGGGAATATGGGAAAGAAATAAAAATAGATATAAAATAAATATAAGAATAAAAAAGACAGATATACTGGCTTTGGTTCTTACTAAAAAGCCACTATAATAGCCTTAAAGATAGATACATAAGAACATAAAATAGATACGTAAAATACAATATAAAAAAATAAAAATACAAAGATTGTAATACTAATGTCTTTAAAGAAAATTATGCAGATCGAAGTCTGCATTTAGACCATGGGGTATAAGAGTCTGGAGGTTATACACCCATTCCATTTCGTTTTTTCCTAATATATTTTTTATATCGCCCCCATGCCAGGGGATAGAGCATTTCTTGATGCCAATACACTTCAATAAATAAGGATCTTTATTGTGTATAATAAAATGTTTGGATACTGTATGACTTAAGTATCCATTTTTGATATTTCTGTAGTGTTCGCTCAGTCTTGTCTTTAAACACCTTGTGGTCATCCCCACATATTGGAGGCCACATGGGCATTCGAGCAGATAAATCACATTTTTTGTATTACAACAGATAAAATCATGAATATTATACACTTTCTTAGTCCTATTTGACATAAATTGAGTTGTTTTAGATGAGGTAGAAGGATTTATTACCCAATCTGTATTTATAATGCACTATTTATTTTTTATTATTATTTTTTTTAATTTGAAATACCAATACTTTTTTGCATGGCACTATATATTACAACAAAACACAAATACTTTAGATTGGAAAGGCCAACACAACTTTTAACAAAAAGCACCCTTCAAATCCCATGAAATGTGCTGCCACATCAAAGCCCTCTAAGTGGATCCTCAAATTTGCTCTCTCTGACTTGTTTTCACTTTACAGCAATAATTATCCTCTCAATCATAGTGTAGGTTTGTTTATCACATGGTCCGCCGGCGTTATTATTTCTGGCAGACTGTTAATAACAGCGTTACATATTATCTTTACAAGCAGCAACTATCAATATAGTAGAACCTTTTTATAATTCCAAAACAACTTCAGCTAGTATATCACTTACTGGTAACAAACAATTTTTCTAATTAAATTTAGCTCTTTATTAGTAGAGAAAATTGCTTACTGCTTTTTGACCTTCAGTTCTTTACAAGCCTCACCGGGATGTATTTTACTGTGTTTGGACATTTGTTTTTGCCTTTTGTAACAAGATATTTTGTTTGGGCAACGGAAATATTAACGAGTTTCCGATAATATTAAGGTCAATATATGCACTTTTTCAGTGGAATTAGCAATCGTCTTTGCGGGTATCTTTTGTAAAAAAGACAAATGATTAATTGTCCTCATCTCACTACCAAGCTATTTACTACAAAACAAAAACAACTGACCATCAGAATCAAGGGTTTATAGAAAGTAGTATATAAAAATCTTGTTCTAGTAAGCATATATAGCACATTGTTTAATGAACAGAAAAATAAAATCCAAAAAATCATTTATGGACTAATTAAGTTAAAGATAAAACTGTATTTAAAAAAAGGTTTCTGTAAGATTGTTGGATAGCAACCAAACTATGATGCAGGTCTATACAATAAATAAATTTCCTTGCAAATGATGAAATCCTTTAATATACACTGTAATCCCTGAGTCACTTTACCAGAAGTCTAAAGCCCACATATTACCACACTCTTCTTACTTTGATCCCTATGTGTTATCTGCAAATATATATATATATATATATATATATATATATATATATACATATTCCACAATTCTGCACTCACATTTGTAGTATAAGTGCCACAGTGCTCTTTCAGCCAAATCAATATAAATCTCCATCTTTGCAAATTGGGGAGTAAACTGTTTAAAATGAATGCAAGAAATACTATTTCAATCAATGCTCACATATTGATAGGCTGAGAGTTTCAATTGATGCTCTCAGCCTATCAATGGCTGCACAGCTGACCCTTACTTGCCCTGAAGTACAGAGAGGAACTAAAGCTGGAAGGCAGAAGCAGCAGGTGCCAGAGACCCAAATCCAGGCTTAAACCATTACTGAAAAGTTTAACACCTGAAAGTAAAAAGGCTCCCATACACTCCTTCTGCTTCCTTAACAACTTAAGCAAGCTTAAAGAGAACCTCTTGGCACCATAATAACTTCATTGGAATAAAGTTGCTATGGTGCCAGGAGGTCCCTGGTGCCGGCTTACCTTTAGGGTTTAAACCATTTACAAACAGTTTAACCCAAAGTATTATCTGCAGCACTATTTAGCTCTGCCACTGTTCTCAGATTCTTTAAACAGTAAACTTTAGACCGCCGCAAATAGGAGTTTCACTGATTGGCTACATCCCCATTCACATAAAGGTTTGAGTAAATATGTTTTCTCGAGATGTTTTTTGAATGTGGAGCTGTTGATTGGTTTAGAGTGTCACTAGACCTGTGTGGGTGCCAGTAATTTAGTAGGCACCACCACCAAAGCATTGAGAGATATGAAATCAGGACAGTGGTAAGTGAGTCAGTGCCAGTGATTCCTCTTGCATTACTAACACCAACTGAAAAGCGTAGTTCTGCAAAACAAAAAGGATAAGTGCTAATAAATCAAGTGCTAATAATTAGCACTCAGCATCAAACACTAAAAGGGAACACCTTAATACCTCAAACTGAACAGAAAACAACATACAAAACAAGATGCACCTAATAAAAGGTGAATACTAAACTAGTGCAAAAAAATTACTAAAAAGTCACAGAAATGCAGTTCATACTTTCACCAAATGATCTTGCTTCATATAGAATGTTTTTTGGTTTTTTTTACTCTGTGGGTACATGTAATAAGCAGAGAAAAAAATGGTGCAGTATTTCTCAAAAAGTTAACACATGTGCCCACTCACAAGATATGGAGCTTTAAACAAGCTCCAGTAACAATAGCATATAGTAGTATAGTGTACGTGGATGTTGTATACATTGCTCCAGTGAGTTTCAATGAAAGATAACTAAACTATCAGGCATAAGGTGGTACAATCTCCACCTAAGAATATATACTAGTCACAATTTCTTCAGCAGCAAAGATAATAGGAAAAGAGCACAAAAACCAAACAAACAATATAGTGCTCAAAAATGTTAAGACTGTACTCACGTTTTCTAGAGCCTCTCAGACTCTCTACATAAAAAGGAGAAAAATGAATGGAGATGTTTAAAAATCCATCTCCAAATTTGTAGGTTAGATGGGCATTACAGATCATGTGACAAAACATGGTGATCATATTGGAAATGGAAGAAAAAAAGGGGAAACCAGTATAACAAACCAATGTTCATTTATAAAAGAAATACTGCAACTCAAAAATGGGTAAAGAAGAGTAAAAATATCCATTTAAATTTGGTATAACTGGTAAAACAACACTAAATGGGGACAGAGAAAAAGATGGCAAGAATGGAAAGGGTAGATAAAAAATGAAATCAAATATAACATATTTTCAATTTAGTTTCATTTTTATCTTTTTGTTTATAATACATTTTTTGTTCATGTTAAGTTACATGTTATTTGCACCATATACACTGAATAGATGGCACAGGATTAGCTTATCAAAGATGGTAAGTGTATATTTTCAACAGCACATTTATTTTATATAAAGAAGGATGGGAGACAAGAGTAGCATAGTTTAGACTGGAGTAATCAGTATAGTAGAAGGTAAGCACTATAGGTAAGTCGACAGGAAATAACTGTAGAGGGAAATAGGTAGCTTATTTGCTAGTAAGACCCCTGAGATGGACCCCCAAACAGGCAGTAGGAATAGGTGAGATTGGTAGGCGTACTGCTGGTGATTGCTAGTAGCAGGTAAACAGTGACACAGCTTTACAGTCAGTGCATACCCCGCTGGGGCTCAGAACATTCCCTTTATGGAGGTCCTGATCGTAGGCTCAGAGGTTCTCGTGAGTAGAGTTGCACAGCCACAGCTTGGAAATCGGGTGAGTCCCATGTATGTATCAGGGATTTCTTTGAGAGGCTGCAAGGCCCAGCTTGATAATAGGGTCAGTCTCACCGCTGTAAGTACTAAATCCACGATGGGTCCCGCATTGCAGCTGTGAGCCACACGGGTCAAGGAGCATTGAAGGTTGCCCTTCTAGTGCACAATCACCGCTCGCAGGATTGCAGCGTGGGTCATATCTCCCAAGAATGCTCTCATCCTTGCCCAGAATAACATGATGCAGGACTACAGCTGTGTCTCTGAAGGTGTTAGAGTTGAATGCAGCATCCGCCATCTTGTGCATACTTAATAACAATTGCATGTTCAGCAGGAACACTCGGCAGCGCAGGTCAGGAACTGAGATTGGATGCTTTTTCAATTCCCGAGGACTCAGCAGTCCACCAAGCCTCCTCTCAATGCATCGGAAACGTGGGCCTCCGGGGGCATCAAACATGCACAATGTCATCACGATGTGTTCAGGGACACCCCAAATTTTGTAGGGGTCAGCATGGTATACTTTTCGGCAAAACAGTTTTTTATAAGAGTATGTGTCGGAGCTCATACAAGATGCGTGAGTCTGGCATTGCAGATAGGCCCCTGCAACCCCTTATCTTCTTTTTTATATTTCTAAAATGTGAGTACTGTCTAAACATTTTTTTTATGTTTATTATTACAGTGAGTACTACATTGTTTTTTTTTTCTCTTTTCCCATAATCATCTATGCTCCTGAAATAATTGTGACTAGGATATATCCTTAGGTGGCAATTAAACTGCCTTTATGCCCCACACCTTAGGGTTTATATGTAAAATCTTCCTTTGTGAGTGCATTTTCTATTTTTTTTTTTATTCTGCACACTTTTCATTTTATGTTTGCAATATTGCACCATTAGATTTTGTTTTGTTAATACATATCCTTAGCAATATCAGTCTTGCCACATACTGTAATATGACATTTTATTGACATAATACAATGATAAAACGTAGCCAGTGTGACATTTTCTAGTCCACTGAAGTTTATCTCCTACACCTACAGGCATGGGCATCTGCAGGAATTGTTCCATTGGGGGGCATAATTGTAATGACATCTATGCCCAGCCCCTTTTTGCAGGGCTGGACTGGAGATACAAAGGCTCACAGACAGACAATCTCATTGATACATATAGGCTTATTGACATAAAAATACAAGCTCACTGATACACACAAATAGGCTCACTGATAGATAATTCCACTGACAGACACAGACAAGCTTACTGGTACACACACACAAACTTAGTACAAACTCTGATACTTACATAAGGTTACTGCAGACCAACTCATTGGTATACAAACACAAACTTACTACAGACAAGTTTACTGTCACACACACACGCCTACTACAGACAAGCTCACTGACACACAAGCTCACTACAGAAAAGCTCACTGATACACACATGATCACTACAGATAAGCTCACTGACACACATACACAGGCTTACTACAGATAAGCTCACTGACACACATACACAGGCCTACTACAGATAAGCTCACTGACACATATGCTCACTACAGACAACGTTCACTACAGAAAAGCTCACTGCTACACACATGGTCACTGCAAACTCACGGATACACACACATGCTCACGACAGAAAAGCTCTCTGACACACCTGTTCAATACAGACAAATCTAACTGACACACACACACAAGGTCACTTACTAGAAGGCACACACACACACAATCACAATCACTGTCATGGGCAAAAGCTTACCTGTCACAAAAGGCTGTGGGAGACTGGGAGCTGAAGTCTCCATGTTCTGTCCTCTTCCTTTCGGCGAAGTCAGCAGCATGACTTTGGAGGCGGAGCATTAAGGGGTATGGCTTGTGTGTGGGAGGTGGAGTCTGAATTTGGTGGTGGGGCATATATACACCAAGTTGCTGGAGATTCGGGAGGGAGCCTCACAATGCATCACTGACATACACCTAAATTTAAATTTGTTTGTTTGGGTATTACTGCATTTGTTGTTATTTTCATATAGATTTTGAATTGTCAGGTTGTCTCTGAGTGGCCCATTCAGAATTGTCATGTTCAAATCATTTATGGCCAGGAAGTAACATAATACTTAATTAAATATTTGACTGTTTGTGCCATCCTTTATTTTGTTTCTCTGGCTACAGCTCCCACCAGGAATAAAGACATTTGCTTCATAACAGTTTTTGTATTTTACTACCCGCAGAAAATGAGAATGAACTTGCTGGCATGAAAAACAGACTGCAAAATGCTGATGAGAAAAACCAAAACCTGCTGAAGGCATTAAATGACACATTTGGAAAACTTACATTGATCCCCACTGGTATGTACATACAACACTAATATATTAGTGTATATTTAATAGTGCCTGACTGCAGTTCTGATTTTTATACTTTATGCCAGAGGAGGAAAATCTTGCATAATACTAAGGATGTAAATAACAACACAGTGTTTTAGTGACAGCTAATATTTTTATATTGATCAAGAGTTCTTAACAAGGTAAATGAACAAATGGCATTTTACACAGCAAAGAGTGCTGTATTTACATTTCACATGGCCTGGTATTAGCAATGTTTGATTACATAGTGCCTTAGCAAATCATAAATGATGCATTTGCACAAGCAAATACATTTGACATATAGACTACTAGCAAGAATTGGGTGAGCTGCCCCTGCAGAATATTGTGAAGTGTCAGTGAATAAAGGTCATGCTTGTTAAGCAATGATAAAGCATTTTATGAGAAATGTATAAACTGGTGAATCAATTTTAAATGTTAAAACAAAACAGGTCGGTTAGTTGTACATTTACCCTTTTTGATAAACATTCTAGTAATATGAGTTGTAATAGGAGGGCGAACGGCTAGTGTAAATATATCTCCATGCCCCTTCACACTATATCATCATGGATTATTTGTTTAGTTCAGGGGTGTACAAAAGGCAGATGCCCAGATGTGTCAAAACTACAACTTCCATGATGCTTTGTTATTCTAAAGACATGCGAAGGCATACAAAGCATCATGGAAGTTGTAGTTCTACAACATCTGGGGAACTACCTATGGGCACCCCTGGTTTAGTTCATACCATCTGTCATGTAAAGATATGCAATAGAAAGTGCCAGTGTCATTTGCATTAGCTCTTAAAGTGTCCCAGAATGGATGACTTACTGTTTTGGGACCATTTACAGAACCTTTGATGTGTTCATTCTCTTTGTGTGTATATTTTTGTTTGTTCCACCTTTTCTTGACAATCTAGTTTATTTCTCCCCAACTTTAAAAGACTGAAAATTAACAGAATTCCTCTTCTGTGACTTACAGGTCTGGAAATATTTTGACACTGACATAAGTTTTATTATTTTGGCTGTTTACCAAAATAAATTCAAGTTACAATTAAATAATGCATATGCATTTAAAGGGCAACATTGCAGCTTTAATTTGAGGGTATTCACATCCAAATGGAGGAAGGGTTTAGGAATTACAACTCTTTAATATATATCACCCGCCTTTTCAAAGAACCAAAAATAATTGGACTACTGCCTCAAAAGTTGTTACATGGACAGTTGAGGCCTATTCATTTGTTATTCCTTTGTCAATTAAACAGATAAAAGGTCTGGAGTTAATTCCCAGTGTAACATTAACATTTCAAAGCTGTTACTGTGATCCCACATCATGCGGTCAAAGGAACTTTCAATGCAAGTCAAACAGGCCATCCTTAGGCTGCAAAAAAACAACAACAAACACATCAGAGAAATAGCAGGAACATTAGGAGTGGCCAAATCAACAGTTTAGTGCATTCTGAGAAAAAAAGAACACATTGCTGAGCTCTAAAACACAAAAAGGCCTGGACACCCATAGAAAAACAACAACAATGGTGGATGATCGTAGGATCCTTTCCGTGGTAAAGAAAAACCCAATCACAACATCCAGCCAAGTGAAGAACATTTTACATGAGGTAGGCATATCATTATCCAAGTTTACTATAAATAGAAGACTTTAGGAGAGCAAATACAGTGGGTTCACCACAAGGTGCAAATGATTCATAAGGCTCAAAAAATCTAAAAAAGTCAGCAAAGTTCTGGAATAGCATTCTTTGGACAGATGAAACCAAGATCAGCCTGTGCCAGAATGATGGGAAGAAAAAAGTATGGCGATGGCTTGGAATGTTTTATGAACTAAAGCATAGCACGTAATCTGTAATAGCAGTGTGATAGCATGGACAAGCATGGCTTCCAATGGCACTGAGTCACTAGTGTTTATTGATGACAGAAGACAGAATCAGCCTGATGAATTCTATGGTGTATAGGGATATATTGTCTGCTCAGATTCAGCCAAATTCAGCGTGATTGGACAGCAATTCACTTTGTAGATGGACAATTACCAAAACATACTTCAAAAGCAACCCAGGAGTTTTTTTTAAGGTAAATTAATTGATTATTCTGCAACGGCTGTGTCAATCACCTGATCTCAAACTGATCGATCATGCATTTTCACTTGCTGACGACAAAACCTGAATATCCACGAACAGACAACACCTGAAGACAGGTGCAGTAAAGGCTTATCAAAGCATCACAAAGAAGGAAACCCAGCGTTATGTGATGTCCATACGTTCCAAATTTCAAGCAGTCATTTCCTGCCAACAATTCTTGACAAAGTATTAAAAATTCAATTTTTTTTATGATTGTGTTAATTTGTCCAATTACATTTGTGAAGAATGGTTGGGGGAGTTTTCTTATGCTTTTACAGGCTAAGAATCCCTAGAGGAAATTTTTCTAATCATCATCCACAGAAGCGGAAGTTTATGCGCCCACCATCCGAATCCTCTGTTTCCCCTAAAAGGTGGAAAGGAATCAGCCCTAAAGATGCCAGAGTCCGTGGACTGGGCATGCTGACCCTCACGCAGACCTGGGGCTGTAGGAGAGGTCTGATTTGACATGCTTCTGTTGTACATTACCTGAACTTTCTCACTCACACACCACTCCTGCCGCTGGCGGGG
Source organism: Pelobates cultripes (assembly GCA_933207985.1). Lineage (NCBI taxonomy): Eukaryota > Metazoa > Chordata > Amphibia > Anura > Pelobatidae > Pelobates > Pelobates cultripes. The sequence continues at coordinate 184,040,859 of OW240913.1, read as the reverse complement.
ATTGGCTGATCCTTGAAATTAACCTGAAACCTGTGATCTACCCTGACAAAGGCGGTAGCTGCATGATATGACTTATTAGCTAAACAAAGTTTTCTTTTTTGTTTAAACTCTTGTTTTTATGTTTATTAATAAATATATAATTTTGTAATACACATTTTACAGTGCAGAGAAATCTTCAAAAACACAAAACACACAAAAAAGCAAAAACACTTGAGGGCCTCAGTGTCCAGTGGTCGTTTATGCTACCTAATGTCTCTAGACTCTGTCCATATATAATCCGAGGGTTATCCTTTATGTGATCGCACTGTCTAGTTCATGCGGTAAACCTTTTCACAGTATCCCTATTGAGTATTTTGCTTCTAGTTCTGTTACTAAGCATGTTCTTATTCTATTTCACCATAAAAGAGGCTGGTCTAATCTTACAGTGACCTAGTATTTATGTTTTATCAGAGTTTCCTTAATGTAATGTTGTGCTAGTTATGCTTCATTGTGGACTCATTATGCTTCATTGTCCATACTCATGAGATGTCGTATTGTTGCTTGTATTGAAGCTGTCACGACTGTACCATTATAATTCATGTTACATCTCTGCCTCAATAAAACAAGATTGAAACAAAAAAGTGATTTATTACAACATGGAAATTATAGTAAGATATTAAACATTTGTGATGACAGTTTTCTTTTAACATCAACTTCTATAATACTTCCAAATGAGAATATGTTAATATGTCATTGTGAGCAATGTGGGGCATTCATTTCCAGAACCATCTTAATCAACTAATGGTTTATTTAATTATGTGTTTGTTACAGATACAGCAGTAAAGATACAAACAGCTAAAGATAAAGCTAAGCATGCTAATGATACTGCTAAAGAGGTCCTTGAACGTATTAAGGATCTCAATCTCAATCTGCTGGGTCTTAAACAGAACTATAGTGCACTGAAAGATGATGTGGCTAAAACCAATGCTGTTGCCAAAGACCCTGTTGAAAATGGTAAGTAAAACACATTTATTTAAAAGACAATTGTAGTAGTTATAGTTCTTGGAGTAAAAACCAAAGAAAAAAGTTACCTGCGCTCTCTCCTTAATCCCTATGTATAAGGAGAGACTGCAGGTAACTTTTTTCTTTGGTTTTTACTACATGTATTGGAGCTGGTGTGTACTGTGGTCATTGCTGCCGCCCGGGAGTGATGGGGGTGAGCACAGGACTTTTCTTTTTATAGTTCTTGGAGTGTTAACTGAAATGTATGAATGACAATTGAGACTAAGAGAAAAGATCTATATACATCAACATACATAGTTATTAGGGTTATCATTGTCCACCAAATGAAAAACTGAATTTGAAATCAATCATTTGAAACAGGTTGGGCCAGTGTATTATCACATCTGTCAACATTTCTAAATATTGACTAATCTTTTTAGGAGAGTGTTCATTTTTGTAATATCTCCAGCAGGTGTTACCATAGTAAAAGCAATGGAATGTGTTACTAAGCTTACTTGACCTAATACAAGAGACCGAGAGACTCCTGGTATTCTGGTCAATATATTGCAGGGGTTATCTGTTACTGGGGTACTACATATTTGTTGTGAGCACTTGATTTAATGTCCATCCTGGCCAAAAATCTCAGGTGCATTTGAAACAGTTATTTAAAAAAGAAGATATTTCTGTTCACTTCTTATATGGTATGTCAAAACAAGTACTGTACAAAACATGTTTCACACACAAAAGAGAAACGTTGCATTACAGCAGCATTCATTGCTATCAAATGTCACAGTACTACCAGTGGTAATAACAGATAACAATACCACGGTAAAACATAATAGATTTTCTTTGAAAGCTAACTGTTTTCACATCATAAGATACATATTCTTAAACCCTATCCTAAAAATCATTTTGGCAGATTCTACATTCTTTTTTTGTAATGCATACTTAGCATTGTTCTGCATTAGATTGTCTCAGCATCTGTTCTTATTACAGAGATAGTTTGGTTTTATAGTGCTGCTTCCAAGGCTGATTGCTTTGTCTAGTAATTACATCTCTCATAGTGGTTATTACTGGTGCAGTGTCGAATATGTATTGATAAATGTACAGTACCAGCTGTACCTGTATATTTCAGAGTCACACACTGTGTCACAACGTTGCCTGCCCTTTTGTGATGGTTAAATAAACCCACATTGCACCTTATACTAACGAGTGCTGGAGTCTTATTTTTCATTATTTCCATAAATTCCTTGCCATTTTCAAATTAAGAATCCAGAGGTCTCTTGTTCATATACTTAGAAACATAAATTAATTTACACAAATTTTGTAGGCACAAACATGATTTTTTTTATACATTAAGACTGGTTTACCTAGTTTTCTAATGTTTCATATATATCCGGGGAAAACAATGCAATCTTGTTAACTTTACACATTTAATATGAAAAGAACACAGATGAATAACACATTAGTAGTTCTCATAGGTTTGGTTTGAATGACAATTAAAGGGACACTATAGTCACCCAGACCACTTCAGCTCAATGAAGTGGCCTGGGTGCCAGGTCTCTCAGGTTTTAACCCTGCAGATGCAAACATAGCAGTTTCAGAGAAACTGCTATGTTTACATGGCAGGGTTAAGCCAGCCTCTAGTTAAGCCAGCCTCTTTCAGACAGCCACTAGAGGCGCATCTGCGACGCTGGAGGCATATTATGCCTCCATCACGCAGACCGTCCATAGGAAAGCATTGCAAATGCTTTCCTATTGACAGCTTGAATGCGCGTGCGGCACTTGCTGCGCATGTGCATTTGGCTCCGCTTACGTCGGCAGAGGGAGCTGTCGTTGGCGGGGGAGGAGAGGTCACCAGCGCTGGAGAGGTCACCAGCGCATTAAGACTGGTTTACCTAGTTTTCTAATGTTTCATATATATCCGGGGAAAACAATGCAATCTTGTTAACTTTACACATTTAATATGAAAAGAACACAGATGAATAACACATTAGTAGTTCTCATAGGTTTGGTTTGAATGACAATTAAAGGGACACTATAGTCACCCAGACCACTTCAGCTCAATGAAGTGGCCTGGGTGCCAGGTCTCTCAGGTTTTAACCCTGCAGATGCAAACATAGCAGTTTCAGAGAAACTGCTATGTTTACATGGCAGGGTTAAGCCAGCCTCTAGTTAAGCCAGCCTCTTTCAGACAGCCACTAGAGGCGCATCTGCGACGCTGGAGGCATATTATGCCTCCATCACGCAGACCGTCCATAGGAAAGCATTGCAAATGCTTTCCTATTGACAGCTTGAATGCGCGTGCGGCACTTGCTGCGCATGTGCATTTGGCTCCGCTTACGTCGGCAGAGGGAGCTGTCGTTGGCGGGGGAGGAGAGGTCACCAGCGCTGGAAAAAGGTAAGCTGCTGAAGGGGTTTTAACCCCTTCAGCGCAACGGGAGGGGGACCCTGAGGGTGGGGGCACCCTCAGGGCACTATAGTGTCAGGAAAACCGCTTAGTTTTCCTGACACTATAGTGATCCTTTAAGAGTTATGTTCTGAGATTTCTCGTTTTCAGACGATGTGAAGTTTTGCAGTAAGTTATCCCAAAGTTATTATACTGTGAATAAGAAGGCTGCACAACCTGTTAGTTGTCATAAAATTGTAATGGGGAATTGAGATAAGAGGAATCCTCCAAGCACCATAACCCCTACAGCTTGCTGTAGAGATCATGATGCCAAATATGTCCTCATGTCCCCTCATTGTACATAAGTAGTCAAACTGTTTTAAAATGGTTTGACTTCATACCTGGTATCTGACATTTGCCGTTCCCCACCTCCACTACTTATAACAGGCAATAGGAAACTTCTAAGCAGGGGCTTCCATTAGCTTTCTTGAGCAAAGCCAGGCAGTGAAAGGCTAGCTTATTGACTGAAAGCATCAGGGGAGATGCAGTCCACAACATCTGGAATGTGCTACAAATTGCCTACCCACGAGCAAAGGTCAGCTCTCTGTCTGAGATAGCGAAGGCCGGGAGTGGTGCCCAGCAGATCCCAGGTAAGTAATCAAACCATCCTAAAATTGTTTGACCACTAACAATAAGGGGGTGCCAGGCAACTTCAGGCACCATAACCACTACAGCACACTGTTGTGGCTATAGTGCTTGTAATGTTCCTTTAAAGGGACTCTCCAGTGCCAGGAAAACATATCCATTTTCCTTGCATTGCAGGACCCTTTGGAGTCCCACCCCATCCCATAAGAATCACACTTACAGAGTTAAGGGTGGTCTCCAATGGGCAGACGTGGTCTTGGTGCCTGGAGTGTGCCTTTAAGTTGCTGAACATGAATCATATGTTACAAGGGATGCGAGTAGTGCTGCTGAGTATGTTGCTTCGATAGTGCAAGAACTTACTGTAGATGTATTAATGAACCAGGCAGTTAAGTTAGGGTTTTTCTATATAACATTTCAGAACAAAGTATGAAATGTAATCAAATGTAATTGCAAACAGTGTTATTCACTGATGTGGACATTATTAGGAATTCAAAGTGAATTTCACAGTACCCAAACTGAAAGGGAGCTGCAACATCCTAGCAAAATGAACCACAAGTAGGTCTGGTAAATTTTGTCTTCTCTTTAGAACCACTTAACGAGCTGGAAGGAGATGGGGAGAATAATACTAACACATCTTTTTAAATATGTTTACATTTTTATTTTTGAGTGTTTTGTTTTTCTGTTAGTTTTGGATGCAGATGACAAGGTCAAACACCTTGAAAAGGAGGCAGATCGATTACTGGATAAACTTAAACCTATCAAGGAACTCCAGGAAAACATTGGGAAAAACATCTCTCAGATTAAAGAGCTGATCAATCAAGCACGCAAACAAGCCAACTCAGTAAGTCAACTGTGTCTTTATGTGCAGAAATAACACATGTTACGGCTTTAATTGTGCACGTAGCAGATGTGCTTGAATCAATCTCTATCAATATAACAACTGTAGATTTCTACTTCCATCAGTTTTCAGCTAATTTGTGCTGGGAATAGTGAGTATCTAGCTATTTTTATTATGATTTTACATATTCTGTTTTCTCTATTCTTCATTTCCTTGAATCTTTATTTTCTGACAAAAAAACATTTTCCACCTACACAAAGAGTTTTTGTGTATGTCTCATGTGTGATTAGTGTGGATTAATGTCCATATAGTTTATATATACCTATTATTTCCTCTCTTATGCATTTGTGTTGTTTAATTACACACCTCCCAAGTAAATCCTGTTTAAGAGGAACAGTCATTATTTCAGGCCAAATTCCCTCTGTCTCTTTTTCTATCCAAATGTCCCACTTTTTTAAGAGCTACATATTGTTGATGAGTCTGAATCAGGACTAGCGCTACCACCAGGTAGCCACCTACGGGCATATCAGCTTTGGTGTGCAAAGGCCAGGTGATCGATTGGAGGGCTTACCGACCTATATCTACTGCTTCCTTCCAGCCTCCTCCTCTTGACATTCTGCCTATGTTTTTGCAAACCCACCCACCTCTCCCTTTCTAATCTCTTACAATAGGTGGCCCTCTTTGTCAGGCCTACCCCATTCCCCGTTCGTCGGTTTACGCACACCACAACCGACTTGCTACTTCTGGTATAACGCAATCATTATTGTATGCCTCAGCAGTTGCTTCTGTACACACACACACACACTTTTACTTTACAAAGACCTGGGAGTGCTATCTGGATAACTATATATATATATATATATATATATATATATATATATATATATATACTGAATGTTTGTGTATAGCAAACTGAAACGTTGATTCTTTTTATGGCAAGCTGATTAAAAGTTAAGTTTTACTTTACAAAGACCTGGACCTGACGAACATTGGGCAAGTACTGGAATAGAACATGGTGTGCAAGAATTTTTTTATTTTTTATAGATATATATGCTTGTTTTTTTCCCCTCCCTCTCCCCCCTTACTCTGATCTTCAGAAAGATATTTATGACCCTCTGCAAGAATGGTGTCTATTTTCTATCAAACCTGTGTCTTATCTGCACTCATGTCGTTTTAACCCCTGTATCACAACTCAACTTTAAATTCTATGTGTTGTCTTGCTTAGAAATGTTTCAGACTTGAGAAAGGGAGGTTCTCCCGAAAGCTTGTCCTTAAAAAATTCTGTTAGTCCAATAAAAAAGGTATTACAAGATACGAATTGTATTAGTTTTTTACATATGTATCTATCATGTAACTTTACAGTCATTTGGTAACGAAACATAACTTTACAGTAATTTGTTTTGTTTACCCAATATTTAGAGTAACCCTGAATATAGTGCATATAATAAAACATACAACAATGCTCAAGAACAGTAAATAGCGTAGCAGGATCACTGACAAAATGTGTGTTATACCAGTGAAAGTAATTGAGCTGTGTGTGTAGGGCTTGTGACTGTGAATATTTTCTGGGTGGCACATTCGTTTTTAGATTTTTATTTACATTCTGTTGTACTATAGAACTTATTTTATCTAAGATATACTATAACCACATTATCTCAGAACAGCAGCTTATATAGGAATGATCTAAGTATAAGAAAAAAAAATGCATAACTTATTTTATAATTCCTGTAATTTTCTGTTTTTATGTCCAGGTGTGAGTGTACACAGTTTTCTTGTCACTAATTCCCTTGCTATGTTAATGTTAAACCAGCTGAGTTCATTTAAAATCTGTTTTTATCTACTGTAATATTATTTAAAATGTGAGAAATATATTCTAGAAACTTGAATGTATTTTATAAGACAAACGTTAGAATACTTTGTGTTAGTGATATTTAAACCTTGACGGTTCATAGTTACTTGTTAATCCCACTGGTAGTCAGAACTAAATAATTTGTTTTTGTGCAGTGGATACTAAATACAATAAAAGCACAAAATATGACCCTGAAAAATATTAGTACCAATTTCTTTTTAGTAATATGAACCCTGGAGAGTATTTGCCTTGGCCGCAAAAAGGTTAATAATCATTTTTTTGTAATAAATCATAAATGACTCGCCAAAGAAATGATTCAAAATAATTTTATCTCAAGGGCATTTTTACTCTGTCTGAAGTAATGGTGCTTCATTTCTCATGGTTTATAATGTCATTCAGTCCCTGTAAATTATATTATTTCCAGTTATTTATAGTCCATGCCTCATCCTGACCGTATGCAGGTTGAAAATAATCCTGAGAGTCTTTCCATATCCTTTAACTCCCCAATGTATTACATATTTTAATAATTCTGTACAGCCATAAACATATGTTTCATATAAATCATATGTCCTAGTTTTAATTAGGTTTGTCAGGCATCCCAATCAATTAGTGCCCATGATGCAGATTGCACTACATTGTATTACCTGAAACATCTATAATAAAACAGGAATTAAGCTACTAGAATTTTTATCGGGAATTTATTTCCGTTGTACACACCCATGTATGTTAACGACAGACTGTGCAAATATTAAATGCCATGCACAGTGGGTTTATTGAAAACATTCACTTAAAACCCATTTAAAGCATCTTTATATTTTTTGTAAACATGTAACAATTATTTAAAGATTTATTTTTGTTGTTTTTGGTTTGTATGTTTGTTTGTTTTTATGGGTCCTGTTTCAGAGTTATTGCTAAGGCCACAACTGACTCTCTTATTTTTATTCAATTCCATGTGAGTGGATTGAGGAATCAACAAAACAAATGAGGATATAGAAACAAGGTTTGCAAGTTTGAAGCCCAGTTACCTCTTAATGCACAGCCAAAGTTTAAATCCTGTACTTCATTTAGGTTCCTAACTGCGCTTTGCGCCAATTTAAGCAAATTGATTGTCTGTTGAAAATAAACATCATGAAAATGGACATACACCTGTTTATTACTCCAGTAAATATAATGTGCGATTTTATTTATTTGATAATTCTTTATTTTTGTTGTGCATATGGTTACAGTAAAGCTTGCTATGCCACAACAGCTAAAGCAAGCACAATATATTTAAACATAGTAAAATATAAGCATGGCATTGAGACAGTAGCACCATTTTAAATGTAAAATAAATGTAAGAGAAATGCTAAAGAGATACTTTGAGTGGTAGAGGGTAAGAACAAATGCAGGATGGTACCTATACAAAGGAAAGTCAAAATGAAGCTTGTCTATGGTAAGTCGGTACCAGCTTACAGGGCCGGTGCAAGGATTTCTGCCGCCCTAGGCAAAGATCCATTTTGCCGCCCCATCATGTCACTAACTCACTGACAGACACACACTGGCAGACACACATGGGCAGATACACACACTCACTGACAGACACACACACTCACTGAGACACACACTCACACACTGACAGACAGACACACACACAGACACTTACTGACAAACATACACTCACTCACTGACAGACACACACACACATGTGCACAGAGACAGACACTTACTGATAGACATACACTCACTCACTGACAGACATACAGTCACTGACATACATTCACTCACTCACTGACAGACATACACTCACTCATTGACAGACAGACACACACAAACACACACACACACACACAGACACTCACTGACGTACATACATTCACTCACTCACTGACAGACACACACACACACTCACTGACTGACATACACTCACTGACAGACACACACACTTACTGACATACATGCACTCTTTCATTGACAGACAGACACACACACACACAGACACTCACTGACATACATGCACTCACTCACTGACAGACACACACATACACTCACTGACATACATACATACATACATACATACACTCACTCACTGACAGACACACACACAGACACTTATTAACAGACAGACACTCACTTACTGACATACACACACACTCACTGACACACACACACACACTTACTGACATACATACTCACTCACTGACAAACACACACACAGTCAAACACTCACCTCCCCTGGGGTCCAGTGTGGGGCAGTTCCTCACTCCTCCAGCGCGTCATTTAGTATGCCAGGGCCGGAATTATGTCATATTCCAGCTCCCTCACCGGCAGGGGGGAGGAACAATGGGGCACAGCTGCTGAGATTATCCTTCTTAACATTTCCTCGGCTGAGAAGGCCGTAGATAGGTCGCTTGAGCTTCCACTCCTATTATTCCGGTATGAAAGAGGGCAATGCTGCTCTCATGAATGAGTTAAGTAGAGATATATTTTAGTTTGCTGATTAAAAAAAAATGCCCCTTATGATTGGCTATTCTATAAAAGCTTGTACTGTCTATACCTTTAATTTGTAAGAGCACATTGATTTCACGGAGGGGTTCTACTGTTCATTCACTCTCTGTAAGAAATCTAGAACATCTCACTTGTATGCTTGTAAATGTAGGCTCTCACCATGGTCCTATCTTCGAACCCTGGATGATATGAGTTGCTGAGGAATTCTGTTGCATTAATTGCATTGCCCAGGTGTTACCACATTTAGTATATCTGTTCTTTAAAATAAACCTGTTACGCTAACATATAACAGTTCCTAATGCAATATATATGCTTTACTTTGTGTTAGCAATATTTAACCCTTGAAAGTTAATAGTTACTTGTTTATCCCTCTGATAGTCAGAGCTAAATAATTAGTTTTTGTGCTTCAAACTTGTAAGAATTTTCAAAATGTGTTTCAATATCCTCATTCATTTTTTTGATTATGTTTATAGCATACAAGATCCAGTGCACTCACACATTCACTAAACAGCGCTTTCAAAGCTCACAAACCTAATTAGCTTTTTAAAAGAAGAAACATCTATCCTAGGCAAAAATAATGAGGGTTTAGTTACAGCATATGGTATCTGAATCTCTGCTTGTCCTTATCATTTATGAACCTGTGCTGCCTGTCCTGAACTCTTGGCTTGCCCGACAACCTCTCCACTCATCCCCTATTTTTACTTAAATTGCTGTATTTCTCGAACTACCTGCTACATTCTAGGTACCGTCTACTTTTACCATATAAAACCCTACATAGCAATACTAAATATGTTATATACCCAATCTTCCCATTTACATAAACATGCTGGCTATAGTGGCTACTCATCAGCGTCAGTCCATGCTATACGTCTCCTATAATAATGAGAAACATTTGCAGAAGGCATAAGGCATTGCTATATTGTCATGTTATAACTATGCATGCAGTGTTTGCCATCTGTAAAGATAAATGGTATGAGAGAGTAAATTTTTTTAATGTGGTTCAATATTCGTTCATTAAACCCATACGGTCACTAATTCTTGTGGAAGTTTTCATATAAGTAGCTATATCACATTTGCAGTCACTTAAACCACCTTGCCGTATTTATATTATGGTCATTTAGAAAAGATGTCCGATAAAAAATATTGTAATAGTTACAAGAGGGACCTAGTCTGTGCCAATAATAATTGAATATGAATAGAGAGAGCATTATTTTAAAGTAGAAAACCTTCAAAAATGTTTAAATCTATTCTATATATATATTCAAAACAAAATATTTAAACAATATTTTGGTATATGTTATGCATAATAAATCAACATTCATAATGAATCATCATTTTAGCAGTACATTAGGGACATGAAAAGAGCTAAAAAAATAAATAAAAAATTTATGGAAGTTTATTTTATGGGTAGTCTTTTTATGATGCTGGCTATTTTTTTCATAGATAAAGCACAAGTGTCTTAGGACAGACCCCCAGGACTTCAAGAAAAGCAAACGAGGCACATTTACTTGGAAGGAATAACTCAGTTGGGTGCCACTTCAAACCACCTTTAAGGCATCTGAAAGTGATTTAAGTGACATGAAGGGAAAACTGTCTTTAAAATACCAGTAATTTTTCTATTTTTTAATGCAAAAAGTAGACCTACTTTGATCAATATTCTTTCAGAAAGAAAGTGAATTTATAAATATGTCCCAAGTGCTTGAGTAACAAATAACATTCTTGTTTGATGGAATTGCACAAAATTGTATAAAGTAAAGCCAGCTATATGTGTCACATTAAAGCGCATCATTTATTTAAGAATGTGTAAGAAATGATGTTTTCTTTGTTATTTTTCTAGATCAAAGTCTCTGTATCTTCTGGAGGGGACTGCATTCGCACCTATAAACCTGACATTAAGAAAGGAAGATATAACACAATTGTACTAAATGTGAAAACACCAGCCCCAGACAATCTGTTGTTTTACCTTGGAAGCAATAAATATGTAAGTACTTTTTCTTTATCCTGATTATCCTGCTTTTAGTCTGTCCATGATTATAAACTGCACCCTAAAATTGCATACACTAAAAAAAGCAAAAACATTTTTTAAAGATTTTATTTTAACCCACTCTTCTTTTTACTCAATCCATGTCACTCAATGACAATTTCTCAAAATATTAACCCTTTCACTCTCTCCACATTTAAAAATATCAAAATATTAAACTTTATATATTCATTTTACTTTCCTAAGTATTTTATACTGGTATATTTACTAGAATTGTTTCAGACTAAATTGCAGTTCGGCTGAATTTGAGGTGATTAAGTGTTGAGCAGAATTCCAGAATTCTGAGCCAAAACATACCCAAATACCGGACTAACTGAAACGTGCAATGCCGAACATGTTCATTGGGGGCCTGTCAGTATTCTGAATTCCAAATTCCAAAACCAGGAAATGAATGAAGGGAAAATGCTTCTATCAGTGTACTGCAAAATATATATTTTGCAGTGCATTGATTAACCCATGTTTGTGTTTTGTGGTTTTCTCTTTTGATTCAGTTCCTAAATCAACACTCAACCAAGCAGAACCGACATCTGACCACATTTCTGGTGACTCAATTGATTTTTTTATGTACACATATACAGTATGTACATTTCTGTAAATATTTTATTATATCTTTTCATGTGACAACACTAAAGAAAGGACACTCTGCTACAATGTAAAGTAGTAAGTGTACAGCTTGTATAGCAGTGTAAATTTTCTGTCCCCTCAAAATAACTCAACACACAGCCATTAATGGCTAAACCGTTGGCAACAAAAGTGAGTACACCCCTAAGTGGAAATGTCCAAATTGGGCCCAATTAGCCATTTTCCCACCCAGGTGGCATGTGACTCGTTAGTGTTACAAGGTCTCAGGTGTAAATGGGGAGCAGGTGTGTTAAACTTATTGTTATTGCTCTCACACTCTCTCATACTGGTCACTGGATGTTCAACATGGCACCTCATGGCAAAGAACTCTCTGAGGATCTGAAAAAAAAGAGTTGTTGCTCTACATAAAGATAGCCTAGGCTATAAGAAAATTGCCAAGACCCTGAAACTGAGCTGCAGCATGGTGGGCAAGACCATACAGTGGTTTCACAGGATAGGTTCCCCTCAGAACAGGCTTCGCCATGGTCGACCACAGAAGTTGAGTGCACGTGCTCAGCGTAATATCCAGAGGTTGTCTTTAGGAAGTAGACGTATGAGTGCTGCCAGCATTGCTGCAAAGGTTGAAGGGGTGGGGGTCAATCTGTCAGTTCTCAGGCCATACGCCGCACACTGCCTCAAATTAGTTGTCGTCCCAGAAGATAGCCTTTTCTAAAGATGAAGTACAAGAAAGCCCGCAGACAGGTTGCTGAAGACAAGCAGACTAAGGACATGGATTACTGGAACCATGTCCTGTGGTCAGATGAGACCAAGATAAGCTTATTTGGTTCAGATGGTGTCAAGCATGTGTAGCAGCAACCAGGTGAGGAGTATAAAGACAAGTGTGTCTTGCCTACAGTCAAGCATGGTGAGGGGAGTGTCATGGTCTGGGCCTGCATGAGTACCACTGGCACTGGGGAGCTACAGTTCATTGACGGAACCATGAATGCCAACATGTACTGTGACATATTGAAGCAGAGCATGATCCCCTCCCTTTGGAGACTGGGCCACAGGGCAGCATTCCAACATGATAACAACCCCAAACACAGAAGCTAAAGGTAAAGATGATGGACTGGCCAAGCATGTCTCCAGATCTAAACTCTATTGTGCATCTGTGGGGCAAACTCAAATGAAAGGTAGGGGAGCGCTAGGTCTCTAACATCCACTAGCTCTGTGATGTTGTCATGGAGGAGTGGAAGAGGACTCCAGTGGCAGCCTGTGAAGCTCTGGTGAACTCCATGCCCATGAGGGTTAAGGCAGTGCTGGAAAATAATGGTGGTCACACAAAATATTGACACTTTAGGCCCAATTTGGACATTTCCACTTAGGGGTGTACTCACTTTTGTTGCCAACAGTTTAGACATTAATGGCTGTGTGTTGAGTTATTTTGAGGGGACAGCAAATTTACACTCTTGTACAGGCTGTACACTTAATACTTTACCTTGTAGCAGAGTGTCATTTCTTCAGTGTTAAATGTAGAAAATAATCCAGGCACTCCAAAAAGTCTTCCAGAATTAGGCAATTTTTATTGGACCCAAGCACCAAAAAACAATGTTTCGAACCTAAGGTCTTTGACAATTTTTATTGGACCCAAGCACCAAAAAACAATGTTTCGACCCTAAGGTCTTTGTCAAAGACCTTAGGGTCGAAACATTGTTTTTTGGTGCTTGGGTCCAATAAAAATTGCCTAATTCTGGAAGATTTTTTGGAGTGCCTGGATTATTTTCTACATTATATTCTACATTTGGTCCTTTTTGGTATTGGGACCGATCCGGTTAGCACCCAAGGATTCCTGGGAGGGTCTGGGTGCAGTTCCACTACCTATTATGGATTTCTTCAGTGTTGTGACATGAAAAGATATAATAACATATTTACAAAAATGTGAGGGGTGTACTCACTTTTGTGAGATACTGTATGTATGTATATGTATGTGTATGTTTCCTTATGTTCTATTAATGTTTGGAATGTATTGTTCTCTTTCTAGACTGACTTCTTAGCCATTGAGATGCGGAAGGGTAAAGTCAACTTCTTGTGGGATGTTGGGTCAGGGGTTGGACGTGTTGAATATCCAGATTTAAACATCAATGACCAGAACTGGTACAGGATCGAAGCTTCAAGGTGTGTTTAAATTTTTATTTTTATTTTAAATAAAAAACGATATCCAACAAAAATATTATTTTACTGTACAGTTCTACTGTACATTGAACTATTTTAATATAGTCAGAACTTGACATTAATGTGTTTAGTGCTCAACATTTCATGGCAAATAGCAAGTAAAAAGCAGCATAAATTCAATTGCTCTTCTTTACTATAGTATTAGAAATGTATCTCAAAACAATATAATTTACTGGAGCAAGTGGCATGCCGTGCATGTGTTGTGCTTTATATTTATATCCTATTTGGTAAGCTTAATATGTAAACACTGAATTTTTCCATATTGTGTATATATCTATTCATTTTATCTTTCATTTGAGTTATCCTAGTCATGGGGAAAATTGATTACCACTATAATCAGCTTCATATACCGAGAGGGAAATGCCATTAGAATGAATTTACAGAAAGCTGAGTTTCAGATTAAGATGTCTAATAGGTTTATTTCTCCTGTGTTTGGCCATCATTCAAGCCCAGAGTGCAATTTTGATCTTTTAATGGTATGTGATAATACATGCTATAGATTTGCATTGAACTCTGTGTAGCCATTGTATATGTAGCAAATATTTCCCATGAAGCCAAATTGCTTACAATAAGTGCTGCTTCAAGCTATGTACACCCCTCACATTTTTGTAAATATTTTATTATATCTTTTCATGTGACAACACTGAAGAAATTACATTCTGCTAAAGTAGTAAGTGTACAGTAAAGTAGTAAGTGTACAGCCTATATAACATTTGCTGTCCCCTTTAAAATAACTCAACACACAGCCATTAATGTCTAAACCGTTGGCCACAAAAAGTGAGTATCCCCCTAAGTGGAAATGTCCAAATTGGGCCAAAAGGGTCAATATTTTGTGTGGTCACCATTATTTTCCAGCACTGTCTTAACCCTTATGGGCATGGAGTTCACCAGAGCTTCAAAGGTTGCCACTGGAGTCCTCTTCCACTCCTCCATGATGACATCACTGAGCTAGTGGATGTTAGAGACCTTGCACTCCCCCACCTTTCATTTGAGGATGCCCCACAGATGCTCAATAGAGTTTAGGTCTGGATACATGCTTGGCCAGTCCATCAACTTTACCTTCACCTCTTTGGCAAGGCAGTGGTCGTCTTGGAGGTGTGTTTGGGGTTGTTATCATGTTGGAATACTGCCCCGTGGCCCAGTCTCCGAAGGGAGGGGATCTTGCTCTGCTTCAATATGTCACAATACATGTATATTTTGGCATTCATGGTTCCCTGAATGAGCCATGCAGACCAAGTTAATGCAGGGTGCGGTGTATGGTCTGAGCACTGACAGGCTGACCCTCCACCCCTTCAACCTCTGCACCAATGCTGGCAGTACTCTTATATCTATTTCCCAAAAACAACCTCTGGAGATGACGCTGAGCACGTGCACTCAACTTCTTTGTTCGACCATGGCGAGGCCTATTCTGAGTGGAACCTATCCTGTGAAACCGCTGTATGGTCTTGCCCACCCTGATGCAGCTCAGTTTCAGGGTCTTGGCAATCTTCTTATAGCCTAGGCCAAGCATGTCAAATTCAAAGTCTAGCAAGGGCCAAATAAACAAGGTTTAAGTTTATGTGGGACTCAAAAAAAAAAAAATCGTACCCTAGCACCCCCTCTACTAAATCCCAGCCCCCTTCCCCCCCCCCACATATACTAAATCCCGGCACCCCCCTCTAGCCAACAAGCAGACTCTACTCACATTGCTGTTGCCTGTATGCGACTCCGGATTCCGGCCTCTGGTATACCCCAAATGGCGCAGTCTGCACCCTATGCCAAAGCGGATCCTCCTGCTACTTCTTGAAACCCTGTGAAGGTGGAGCACATCGACGTCATGTTGGAATGTGACGTGGCGTTGCATGCCTCTGTGCACCTCCAGGTCCTCCACTGTCCAGCCGCGGCCATCGCAACACTGACTGACACACACACAGACACACTCACTGACAGACACACACACACAGACACACTCACTGACACACACAGACACACTCACTGACACACACACACTGACAGACACACACACACGCATACACAAACTCAATGACATGCACATAGACACACACACTCTGACAGACCCACACACACTCTGACAGACACACACACACTCTGACAGACACACACAGAAAGACACACACATACTCACTGACAGACACACACACACTCTGACAGACACACACACACAGACACACAGACACACACACACTCTGATAGACACACACTGACAGGCAGACACACATACAGACACACACACACTGACACAGACACACTCACTGACACACACAGACATACACACACATACTCACTGACAGACAGACACAAATACACTCACTGACAGACACAAACATGTTCACTGACACACAGACACACACACACACTCTGACAGACACACACTCGCAAATTTACACATTTTTGCACACACTCACATTATTGTATTTATCCCTGGTGTCCAGTGGGGATCTTCTATCTGGAGTGCAGCCTTCCTGCCCCTCACTGCTCCCTCGCAGTTTAGTGATGTCCGGCATCAATACAGACGGTGCGCAAAAGGGAGCAGTGAGAAGCAGGAAGGCTAAGCTCCCTCGCTGCATCTACCTTCCTCTCCTCTGGACGGATAAATGTTAGCAGAGTAGGCACCTGCAATGTGGGGAAAGCAGGTGCCTACTCTGCTTGACACTAAGCATGTACTTGCAGCTTGCTGGGCTGCAAAGATGTCCATTGTGGGCCGTATGCGGCCCGCGGGCTGCGAGTTTGACATACATTGCCTAGGCCATCTTTATGTAGAGCAACATTATTTTTTTTTTAGATCCTCAGAGAGTTTGTTGCCATGAGGTGCCATGTTGAACTTCCAGTGACCAGTATGAGAGAGTGTGAGAGCGATAACACCAAATTTAACACACCTGCTCTCCATTCACACCTGAGACCTTGCAACACTAACGATTCACATGACAATGGAGAGGGGAAATAGCTAATTGGGCCCAATTTGGACATTTTCACTTAGGGGTGTACTCACTTTTGTTGCCAACGGCTTAGACATTAATGGCTGTGTGTTGAGTTATTTTGAGGGGACAGCAAATTTACACTGTTATACAGGCTGTGCACTTACTACTTTACATTGTAGCAGAGTGTCATTTCTTCAGTATTCTCACATGAAAAGATATAATAAAATATTTACAAAAATGTGAGGGGTGTACTCACTTTTGTGAGATACTGTAGGTCTGGACCTTTCTCTCAATTATTCTTTTTCCTACGAAATGAAATACAGTGTCTTGTAAACACCAGAAAAATACTAGTATAGTAAGTGTTTAAATCCAAAAGGCGAATCAAGTCAAGAATGAAAATAGTCAGGAACTATGCTGAATGTTAGATTCTTCCCTTTACTATATTGATGTAACATAACACGGAGTGCAAATATGACCAATGCTATCCTAAGCTTATATCTAGATTATATTAACAGAAAGCATCATAGGCATCTTACAGATATTTGTCTGGTTTGAGACTTGTTCATGACTTTTTGATTCACCTGTGTATAATTCTCCTGTTCTCATTGCAGATCTGGAATCAATGGTACAATTTCTGTCCAAGCATTAGAGGGTCCGGGTGCAACCACACTCCCTGCTGTGTACAGTTCTGCCTCACTGCCTGGTTATACAATTTTGGATGTGGATGCAAATGCCCTCCTTTTTGTTGGTGGCTTGACCGGTAAAGTAAAGGTATTGTAAAACTAATACTGAAGTTTATAACTAATGCCGTGTTTATAATCCTTTAAGCACTACTGCTATGTTCTTGTAATTGTTTATGGAGAAATATGTGGCCTTTGCTACCACAAATTGGTTTAAGTATATCAAGATGTTAGATTAGTACATTTGTCAAACATATATGATGCAATGCAGATGGGTATAATTCACGCATTAAAAGTTGTGAAATATTTCTGAAGTAGGTATTCATAAATTCAAAGGTTAACTCCAAAAATGCCAATTCAAGCTGAAAAATGTTTGTCATGTTTAAAAATAAGCCAAAACTGTGGAAATCTGTACATAAAAGTATATGCCAAAAATGCATCAAAATGTACATATTTGGAAGCACATTTGCATATTTAATAACCCTTGTAAAGAAAGAAACAGACTTCCTGTGGATCGCTACATGGGTGTCCGCAGGAATTGTTCCGGGGGGGAGGGGGATGGGGCATAATTATAATGACATCCGTGTTTGTCCCCTTTTTGACTGTGTTATGAAGGGGAGGGGCATAGTCCTTATCACATAAAGCCAGGGTAAATAGCATCTTCATAACTATGGTGTCAGGAATACTGTATTCCTGACACTAAATTGTTCCTTTAATTAAATTAAAGGAACATTCTGGTCACCATAACAACTTCATCTAAATGAAAATGCTATGATACCAGGAGGCCCCTGGGTGCTCTCTTTCCTTTAACGGGTTAAACCTCTCTCAAATGGTTTAACCCCAAAAGCTTCCTCCAGCTCTAGATCTCCAGGTCGCTCACTGGAATTCGGCTTCTGAAACGGAGTGTCAGGAAGTGCAGATTGACGTCAGGCATGGGTGCCACTGATTGGCTAGAGCCAATCGTTAGTTCCCAGTTCATAATAATGTTTTACTTGTTGTGAATAGGGAGCTACTGATTGGCTAAGAGTGCCAGCTGGCCGCCAATCAGCGACACCCCTACCCAACAGTACTCTGTGCTTCCTGACACTCAGTAAATAAAAGACACATTAACACTGAGATTTTTTTTTTTACCTGGGAAGATGAGAAGCTCCAAAGTTTCCCTGCCAGGCCCAGGTTCCAAAGCCTTATGATGTGGTGTCCAGAATAAAGTAGAGGGATAACTTCACTTGTCCTTCTTGCTCAAATCTTTTCTTCTTCTTTATTTGACACAGTCTTCTAATTCTTCTGACACTGTCTTCTCTACTCCTTGGCTAATTTTGCTCCTTTACCTTTCTGCTGCTTTCTGCTTCTTTTGTGCCCTTCTGCTCCTTTCTCTCTCTGATCCCTTTCTGCTCCTTTTGACCCATTATGCTCCTTCTCCTGCTTTACCTTTGTGCTCCTTCTTCCCCTTTCTGCTCCTTGCTGCCCCTTCCTGCTCATTTCTATTCCTTCTCCTTCTCATACTTTACCTTCCTGCTTCTTAATGGCCCTTTCTGCTCCTTGTTGTTCCTTTCTGCTTCTTCTCCTACTTTATCTTTGTGCTCCTTCTGCCCCTTTCTGCTCCTTCTTCTCATTGCAGACCCTTCCTGCTGCTTGCTAACCCTTACTGCTCTTTGTTGTCCCTTCCTGATCCTTGCTGCCCCTTCCTGTTCATTTCTATTCCTTTCTGCTCCTTCTCCTACTTTACCTTTGCGCTCCTTCTGCCCCTTGCAGCTCCTTTCTGACTCTTTCTACTCTATGCTGGCCCTTTCTGCTTCTTCTTCTACTTTACCTTTGTGATCCTTCTGATTCTTCCTACTCCTTTACCTTTGTGCTCTGTCCCTTCCTGCTCCTTGCTGCCCCTTCCTGCTCTTTGCTGCCCCTTCCTGCTCCTTGCTGCCCCTTCCTGCTCCTTGCTGACTCTTTCTGCTCCTTGCAGACCATTCATTCTCCTTGCAGACCCTTCTTTCTACTCCTTTACCATTGTGCTCCGTTTGTCCATTCCTGCTCCTTGCTGCCCCTTCCTGCTTCTTGCTGCCCTTTCCTGCTTCTTGCAGACGCTTCCTGCTCATTTCTGTTCCTTTCTGCTCCTTCTCTTACTTTACCTTTGTGTTCATTTTGCCCCTTTCAACTCCTTGCTGCCCCTTTCTGCTCTTTGCTGCCCTTTCCAGCTCATTGCTGCCCTCCTTTCTGCTCCTTATCCCCCCTTTGTGCTCCTTCTGATTCTTCCTGCTCCTTTACCTTTGTGCTCCTTCCCATCCTGACTCTTTCTGCTCTTTGCAGACCCTCCGTTCTCCTTGCTGTCCCGTTCTGCTCCTTGCAGTCCCTTCCTGCTCCTTGCAGTCCCTTCCTGCTCCTTGCAGCTCCTTCCTGCTCCTTGCTGACTCTTTCTGCTCCTTGCAGACCCTTCATTCTCCTTGCAGACGCTTCTTTCTACTCCTTTACCTTTGTGCTCCATTTGTCCATTCCTGCTCTTTGCTGCCCCTTCCTGCTTCTTGCTGTCCTTTCCTGCTTCTTGCAGACGCTTCCTGCTTCTTGCTGCCCCTTCCTGCTCATTTCTGTTCCTTTCTGCTCCTTCTCTTACTTTACCTTTGTGCTCCTTTTGCCCCTTTCAACTCCTTGCTGCCCCTTTCTGCTCTTTGTTGCCCTTTCCAGCTCATTGCTGCCCCCTTTCTGCTCCTTCTCCTACTTTACATTTGTGCTCCTTCTGATTCCTTCTGCTCCTTTACCTTTGTGCTCCTTCCCTTCCTGACTCTTTCTGCTCTTTGCAGACCCTTCTTTCTCCTTGATGCCCCCTTCTGCTCCTTACAGTCCCTGCCTGCTCCTTGCAGCTCCTTCCTGCTCCTTGCTGACTCTTTCTGCTCCTTGCTGTCCCTTCATGCTCATTGCTACCCCTTCATGATCCTTGAAGCCCCTTCCTGCTCCCTGATAACCCTTCCTGCTCCCTGCTAACCATTTCTGCCCCTTCCTGCTCATTTCTGCTCCTTCTCCTACTTTACCTTTCTGCTCCTTCTGTCCCTTCCAGCTCAATGATGTCCATTTCTACTCATTTCTGTTCCTATTCCTTGCTGCACCTTCTCCTACTTTAATTTCCTGCCCCTTGCTCATTCTTCCTGTATGCTGCCCCTTATCCCACTTACCTAATCTGTAGGCTGCACCCCCCATGCCTCCCTTACCTGATCTGTAGGCTGCCTCCCCATGCCTCACTTACCTGATCTGTATGCTGCCCCATCCCTCACTTATCTGATCTGTAGGCAGCCCCCCGTGCCTCACTTCCCTGATCTGTAGGCTGTCTCCCCATCCCTCACTTACCTGATCTGTAGGCTGCTCCCCATGGCTCACTTACCTGATCTGTAGGCTGCCTCCTCACTTACCTGATCTGTAGGCTGCCACCCCCATAGCTCACTTGCCTGATCTGTAGGCTGCCCCCCATCCCTCACTTACATGACCTGTAGGCTGCCCCCCATGCCTCACTTATCTAATCTGTAGGATGCCTCCCATCCCTCACTTACCTGATCTGTAGGCTGCCCCACCCAATCCCCACTTACCTGATCTGTATGCTGCCCCCCCATCCCTCACTTACCTGATCTGCAGGCTGCCCCCATACCTCACCTGATCTGCATGCTGCTGATCTCCTTCCTGATCTGTAGGCTGCCCCCATCCCAAACTTACCTGATCTCTAGGCCACCCCCCCATCCCTCACTTACTGGATCTGTAGGCTGCCCCCCATGCCTCCCTTACCTGATCTCTATGCTGCCTCCCATCCCTCACTTACCAGATCTGTAGCTGGATCCCCCCATCCCTCACTTACCTGATCTGTAGGCTGCCCCGCATCCCTCAATTACCTAATCTGTAGGCTGCCCCCCATTCCTCACTTACCTAATCTGCAGGCTGCCCCCATCCCTCACTTACCTGATCTGTAGGCTGTCTCTCCCCATCCCTCACTTACCTGATCTGTAGGCTGTCTCTGCATTGTGGGAGTTGCTGGCTGCACTCTGTGCTGATCCCCAGTGGTTTTTAGTCAAGAGAAAGAAGCAGGGATACGATGCAGCTTCCTATCCCTGCCTCTCTCCACACACAGAACCACCTACTGGTCGGCGCCGGTATTGCAGTGTATTATCAATCTCTAAAGAAAAATACTGGCACAAACTGAAAAATCCATGGAGGGGGGTGTGAATATGTTGGCACTTTATAAATGCCAGTAATAAGTAAGTAAATACATAAATACCTATTGCCACTTTGTCTCTCTTTGTCTCTAGTTTGCATGTAACTGGTTTTGTGGATCATTCAATACTCAGTATTCAAAAGAATAGATGTCTGGGGAGTTTTTAAAGATTCAACTTAAGAGAAGGTTATCTTATTATAACCAGACTTTATTTGGATAAATACAAAATAGAAAATTTATTTTCTGTATGCTCCCTGTGGTTTATATGCTTGTTTCTATGGTAACATCCTAAATCTAAATGACTGGTTGCTAACATTTAATCACATGTCAGATTAGTCAAGGAAATGCATACTCAAGGGGGATATATAGAAAATATACATGGTTTATTGTCCTTTTTTTAGCTGAACTTTCTAAATAACGATTCAGATATTGAAAGCTGCCCACCGAGGTTCTTGATTTGTTTTATATATATATATATATATATATCCACATATATATAAAAAATCTAATACTGACAAATGTCTTAGTCATTGGGATTACACAATGCTGAATACTAAATCCAGATGGTGAGATAATTAGCTAAAACCTTGCTATACTACAGTGACGTTTTGACTTGCCACGTCACTAAAGATTTGACAATCTAGGAAACATTACATTTGGAGCCAAATGTTCATTTAGAATTATTTTATTTAAATATCCTAATTATCTTTTTATATTTTAAGAATTTATACTTCTAGTAACATCAAATAAAGCAATTAAGTTAGTTTGACTTGTTCTCTTCTTATTAAGCAATATTGATTCTTACTAACGGCATAGCTGTTCAAAATGTATTCCTGCAAATTATGCCTTAATAATGCTAAACAAAAAAATACTCACCATGGACATTATGCTCACAGTTCTGTAATATTGTGGACCAGAGTTTGATACCTTTTAAATATGGACATGACGTGCTTTTTGCCAAGCCTTTACGAAGATTCCAGTAAAGAAAGAATACTGGTTGGTAAAAACATCAGTTTGCATATAATATAAAACTATTCTTCTTATGAATGTGTGGGTTTGCACCATCTGGACCTGGGTCTTTTGTATCTTAAAGTAACATCGCTACTTTTGAAATGTGCAGCAAAATGTATTTAAAAAAAAAAGATGATGGCTACATTTTTGGTAAAAATCTGGTAAGGAGTAGAGTTTCTGCTGCCAAATCATTTCATTCCTATCAACCACTGCAAGTAAAAGCTGATTGGTACAGGTCTCATACAATGCACAATCGATACTTGTGGCATCTCATTGCTTAGTCACATGATCATTTATGATCATCTAAGATCCAGAGTTTCACCTGTTCTTCTCTAATCTCATCTTCTACTCAGTTGACTGTGCAAGGATACAAAATGATGAAGATACCATGTCAGATAAAGATATCATGAACTGTAACTTTGACAAACTAGTAGAAGGCAATACTAAGAAGGGAGAGGTTCAGATAAGTATATTGACCTTCCCTTCTGACCGCCATAGGTTACCTTGCCATTGATCATATCACTGCAAAATAAGCTGAAACTCCAAAAGTGACAGAAGCATTAAAAAAAAAATGTAAATGCTATCCCCTTGTTTTGTAAGATTTTGTAGCCCACATTTGCATATCTTTCTTGCTGGGTTGTGAAGATAGCAGAGATAAAAAAAATAGCTGAGTTGTAAAAGTTACAACATCATACTATCAATAGTGATGTACCGAACGGTTCGCCGGCGAACGGTTCCTGGCGAACATAGCATGTTCGCGTTCGCCACGGCGGGCGAACATATGCGCGGTTCGACCCGCCCCCTATTCGTCATCATTGAGTAAACTTTGACCCTGTACCTCACAGTCAGCAGACACATTCCAGCCAATTAGCAGCACACCCTCCCTAGCAGACCCTCCCACCTACTGGACAGCATCCATTTTAGATTCATTCTCAAGCTGCATGCTTAGTAAGAGGAGGGAAAGTGTAGCTGCTGTTCATTAGATAGGGAAAAGCATAGCTAGGTTAGGGTTAGGGTATGCTTTTTTTGATTTTTTTTTCTATGTAATGTAATTGCACTTAGTTGTCTGCCACTGCTGCCAGCTTCTGTGTCAGGCTCACAGTGCATACTGTGCCCATTTCCCCAGTCAGTGCCACCACTTATATCTGGTGTCACAATAGCTTGGATTTAAAAACAAAAAACTTTTTTCACTGTTATAGATTGAATAGCAGTCAGTTGTCTGCCACTGCTGCCAGCTTCTGTGTAAGGCTCACAGTGCATACTGTGCCCATTTCCCCAGTCAGTGCCACCAATTACATCTGGTGTCACAATAGCTTGGATTTAAAAACAAAAAACTTTTTCACTGTTATAGATTGAATAGCAGTCAGTTGTCTGCCACTGCTGCCAGCTTCTGTGTCGGGCTCACAGTGCATACTGTGCCCATTTCCCCAGTCAGTGCCACCAATTACATCTGGTGTCACAATAGCTTGGATTTAAAAACAAAAAACTTTTTCTCCTGTTATAGATTGAATAGCAGTCAGTGTCCTTAAAGCGGGTGTATTCACGCTAACAGTGGATACGTGACAAGTGCCACTA
>OW240913.1:183956468-184016372 GCA_933207985.1 Pelobates cultripes | reverse complement strand
TGAGAGTCTTTGAAATATTGATGCTATAGTGCTATGAATGAACTGTGGAAAACATTGGACAAGACCTATGAGTGTATCTTTTTTCTCTTTTTGATATTTTATTGTTTTTTTATTGACAAGTCGCAGAAAGATATTTTATTGGAACTGGAGTAACACAGAATGTTTGCCTTGGGATTGAGTACTATGCTTTTATATCCTATACATATACAAACCACAACTGAAAGCTGTTACCAAATCCAGACAACAATTTCTCCTGATTGCTGCTAATAGAGATATGAAGCTGTTATTAGGCATATTCAAAAACATGTTTACTTTAGCTAAACTGCTGGTTTAAAAAACAATCTGGGCAATAAGCATCTCCAATAATTAAAATGAGTTCTGTGTTTTTAAACCTTTATATGGAAGAAATCATGAACCTTGTATGGTCTAGAAGTCCGACCAATTACTGTATTTCATTGTATTGATTCACATTCTATTAAATGTATTGCTTTTTGTGTTCTAGTATGGCATATCATAGTAAACATTATGAAACTATAAATCACATAGGCATATACAAACCTATACACTAAAATCAATATCTGCTTACATCTTTAATATTTGTTTCATTTACAGAAAGCAGATGCTGTTAAAACAACAACATTCTCTGGTTGTATGGGAGAAACATTCCTAGACAGTAAGCCTATTGGTCTATGGAATTACCGGGACCGAGAAGGTGACTGCAAGGGATGCTCTGTAAGGTAAATTTCTACACATACACCAAAATGTATGACATGTATTGTTGCACAACAACTAGTGTATGAAACAATTATATTTTCAATAAATGCCTTCTTATTCATGTGAATTATGAACAATACATTCTTTAGTACTCTTTATAATTTTGTATCTTTATTATCATGTTTGTATAGGACTTTGGTTATTATTATTTTGCTGCAATATATATATATATATATATATATATATATATATTTAGAACAGTTTAAATTTGTGATTTTATTGTTAACAAAGCGCTACGGTATAGCGAATAGTGAAATGTGTCCACTTTCAGATATTCTTTTTATTTTATAATAGTAGATATATGAAGATGTAATACTACAAATACCCTAATTTTCCTTACTAATACTCATAGGCAGGATATTTGATTATTTTATCTTTTCTAACAGCTATTAACTATTTAACTATTCTAGATTTTGTTCAGATGGAGCATATCGAGTGAAAATGGACAAATTCCAACCGAAATGGCATTTCTCACATTTACTAATACGAATTCCAGTCTGAATTCAGACAACCTGACTGAACCTGCACCAATTAGCCGATGCATTTGGCTTAAAATCAGTGCTTTTCACATCCAAACTCTATACTAGATATAAGATCTGGAATATGTACAAAATCAGGACAGAAGCATCCAGCAGGGTGCACATTTGCTATTTATCATCCACTTGCATGTATAAAAGTGAGTAGCAGGTGCGGGCTAGTCATTTAATAACTGGGAGGGGACATCCCACTGTCTCCCAGCCCACACTCATAGTACTGGGTGGGGACTTTAAAACTTAACTGTCTTCCCCATCCTCCACCTCTAGACAGTGGGTGGGTGCTATTTTTAAAATAATAGGTGGGACATCACAATGTCCCATAGACGGCAGGTGAGGGCTATTAAAAAGAAATAGAATGAATGTCTTTGTCCACCCCTAAACTTTAGGTAGGGGTGACAATGGGAATAGTGGACATAGCATGTCTTCCCCCTCAGGTGGCTAGATGTCAACAAGCCTCTAGCCATCACAAAATAAAAACCCTACCTACCCTCTTCACCCTGATAATAGTCTTCACATCCCTTGTACTAATATGGTTAACATATTTACCTCCATAGATTTTACTATTTTTTAAAATTATTTTTACAATTGAATGTGATGGTTTGAATAACACTCGCCAAGATTTCTTTTAATTATTTGCCTGCTGACTGCTAGCATTGCTTTATATAGCTTTCTTCCTTTATCTTGTTTTTTATCTTGTTTCTTGATACACTCTTAAAAAAAATACTTTTAAATCGCCATTAAATTCATCTGTTAACAAATGCCAGCATGACTTCCTCTTTGCATTCCAATCTTCCTCTGGTGAGCTCAGCAACAATGATGATCTATGCCCAATGACTTATAGAGAAGCAATATTTAAGTTTATATTAGTCTGGAGCCCCATATAGGTTGTCCTTCTGACAGATAGTAGTGGAATGGAAATTGTAATGTGTAAAATGTTTCTGAGAAATGGCTTTGTACAAGTCTGCAGCGACAGCAAATATGCTTCAAAGCTATTCAAAATAACTAAGATGAAGTAATTTAGTTCTTAGACTGTCTCTTTAAAACATTGTAATTTGATTTTGCATTTTTATCTTTGAACAGTAGTCTTTACTTAAAATTGTTGTTTTATTCTGTATTTATTTGCTATCTATACATCCCATATTTAAAAGGACACTATAGGCACCCAGACCACTTCAGTTTTTTGAAGTAGTCTGGGTCCATTGTCCCTTAACCTTGCAATGGTAATTATTGCAGTTTTTAATAAACTGCAATAAAAACCTTTGAGGGTTAACTACACCTCTAGTGGCTGTCTACCAGACATCCACTAGAGGAACTTAGGGTAGTTAGGCGACTTTTGGTTGCTAACTGACGCTGGACGTCCTCATGCTATGCGTGAGGATGCCCCGAGCGTAATGTAAACCCCCATAGGAAAGCATTGTACAAGGCGAGCGTGGCTATCTTTGTGTATGCACAATAGGTCCTGTCCCCCCTGGGGGAGCAGCTGAAGCAGAGCCTTTAAATAGCGCCAAGGGACATTGGCATTGGAATAAGGTAAGTGACAGTTTTTAGCCAATTTTTATACAAAAATGTATTCATGACTCTACAGTGTTAAAACCACCATCCAGTCCCCCTGGCCCTGCCTTCCCCCCTAAATATATCTTACCTTTACTCCAGTCTGTTGCTTCTGGCTCTGCTCCTGATCTGCCTTCTTGGCTGACATCATCAGAAGTGTTGTTGTGAGCCAATCGCAATGTTTTCACATAAGAAATCATTGGATTGGCTGAGACCATCAAGGAGGCAGATCAGGGGCAGAGCAAGCACAAGCCAAACACAGCCCTGGCCAATCAGCATCTCCTCAAAGAAATGCATTAAATCAATGCATCTCTATGAAGAAAGTTTAGTGTCTCCATGCAGAGGGTGGAGACACTGAATAGCAGTGATGCACATTGTGCAGCATTGCCCCAGGAAGCATCTCTAGCAGCCAAATGTGGAATGGCCAGTGGAAGTATCCCTAGGTTGTAATGTAAACATGGCATTTTCTCTTAAAAGACAGTGTTTACTGCAAAAAACCTGGAGGGAATGATTCTACTCACCAGAACAAATACAGCTGCTTTGATCGCTTGTTTGTTTTTCTCTAAAGGGCTGTGCCCATTAGCCTGTACACACAACACATGCACTGACTGCTGGCAACCCATTCAACCTTTGATAATAAGTAATCTCTCTATTCTCTGACAAGAACACAGAAAAGAACAGTAGACTTAAAGGGTTTCTCCAACTAAAAAATATTGTTTTAAAAAAAAATACTGGTTTAGGTTTGCATAACCCTTGCTGTGCTGCTTGCCCCCCTTATGAAAGAAAAAAAAGAATATTAATAAATGTATAACAATGCTGTGGCCAAGTTCTCCCTTCAAATCGATCCTCCTTCTCTAAAATCATTCCCCCTTGCTTCTGGGTGGGGGGTGTATGGGGAGGAAAGGCTGAGAGGAGGACAGTGGGTGGTATGTGCCTCTATTGAAGTACATGCCGACGACAGCAAATGTGCACAGAATTTACATTAACAACACAGACCTGTAATGTAACACTACCTCCATCTGCAGAGAGGTTAAACTCCATGTGCTGTGTGAAAGTCTGCACATACAGAGCCCAGGCACCATGATCATTCAAATCACTATAGTAGCCATGGTACATGCTTGCATTTTTAAAGGCGCATGCATTGCTTGACACACTACAAACACATTTAAACAAATATACAAATCAAACTAAAGCAAGATAAACTTTAGTTTGATAAATATTTATAAACATTATCAGATTGCATTGTTGGCACTCATCTAAGCTATGGGAGTTTCTTCAGCCTCCTCCCCTCCCTTTTTCCATCCATCTCAGTTTCAGACCAGTCCACTAATGACAGAAATAGGGCATTGTTGTGCAGCAACAGGAGAGAAAAACCTGAAACCTGCTCTGCCTTCCACTGATCAGACTCTTCTCCCCCGTAAGGTTGTTGCAAGGTGAAGAGATCTTCCAACTGCACATAAATCTGTCAGGCAGACTCAATTCACTCGCATTTCCAGCATTCCTAGGGATAGAACACTCATCGGTTAGATCAGTATCCCCCTGGAGTGGGTGTGGAAAGCATAAGAATGTAGAAGCAGGTAAACATGAAAACAAATCATATTTATTTGCTGTTTTCAGCCTGCAAAGTGAGCCAACTGTCTCATTCTTATCTAAAGCTTTTGAAGTAGACAGTTGTCTCAAGGTGATGCATGTCTCTTTAAAGAGTCTAACACCTAGTAGATCTTACTTTTCCACTATTTCTTTTAGTAACACAAGAAATAACAGAAAAAAATATATATGCCCACTAGCAGGCTATATTATCCTTTGCTTATCCATTATTCACACCGAAAACACTTAGAGATCTTGAATGCTATTTCACTAACTCGATATATATCTCATATGTATGTTTAAGGTGTAGTATTACATTTATTGTATTTGTTATTATTATTACCAGAACAGCAGGTTGTAGTAATGTCTGTAAATCATTCAGTGTCAACATGAAAAGTGCCTATTTTTACCAAGATAACAACACAGAATGTTTGAATAATTTCTCAGCACATCATACTATATCATAGCATTCAGATATACCACAATGTAATGTATTTAAGGCATGCAACTGTATCTGTATCTTAAAATACACAAAATGAATATTGCATTTTTGCTGAAACATCCTTTAAATAGTAATTAGGAATTGCAACAAAAAGTTAATAATAACTCAGCATACCCTAAATAAAATCAGTAACATACAGTCATGGGAAAAAGAAAGTAAACCCTCTTTGAATTCTTTTTTTTTAATATCAGGACATAATAACAATCATATGTTCCTTAGCAGGTATTAAAATTAGATAAATACAACTTCAGATGAACAAAAAACACATGACAAATTACATTGTGTCATGATTTAGTTAACAAAAATAAAAAGTGGAGAAGCCACGTGTGAAAATGAAGTACACCCGTACCGCTTCCATAGGAATTAAGAGGCTAAGTTGAATTTCAAATTTGAGACCAGAAGAGCGAAACTGGAGAAAGTCCATGTCAGCTATGCATCCACTTAGGACTTTTGGTCTTAAAGGGACACTATAGTCACCAAAACAAGTTTAGCTTACTGAAGCAGTTTTAGTTTATAGATCATGCCCCTGCAGTCTCACTATTCAATTTAGGAAATTTAGTGATTTGGTAAATCACTTTATTTATGTTCCATAGTCACATCTCCCTATATGTAATGTGCACTGTTTGCCAGAGATACAAACATCTAAAATATCTTAACATCTGATTGAAAATGAAACCATATATGTGTGAGTCACAGCCAGGGGGCCACAATGTACAAAAATAAATGCGATTTAACTTCTAGATGGCAGCTAATTGAGCAGTGAGACTTGAGAGGCATGATCTATATCCTCCCAAAAAATGCTTCATTAAGCTAAAGTAAAACATATTAATATTGGTTTGCAGTTATGCTTTATATAATTGGTTTCTACATCTTCCATCTTCATTAGTTCTAGCTCATTTGTGAATAATAACATGTTTTATTTATGTCTTTTGCTCACATAACACATTTCTGTTTACAGTCCACAGATTGCAGACAGTGAGGGGACAGTCCAATTTGATGGAGATGGATATGCTATAGTCAACCGTCCAGTTCGATGGAACCCTAATATTTCAACAATAATGTTCAAGTTCAAAACATTCTCTTCAAATGCGCTTCTTATGTACCTGGCAACAAGGGACTTGGTATGTAAATTAGGGATGTGGCAAAAATGTAATAAAATAATAAAACCAGAGTAGGGTATAATGACTAAATAACTAAACAATATCACAGCAAATAATGTAGCACCACAAGGGAGGCGTGACAGTGTATTCATCAGGAATATGCAACAACACAGAATTTTTCACATGTAATAAAACTGGTAGGAGGAAGTGGATATTTATTGTCTATTGATGTCCCAGGCCACACGGGACAACTTTATTTGCCCTCCTATGAGTCTATGCCATATAAAGCCTTCATAATTAAAAATCTACCCACCACACTTGCCACTGTCTATTATTCATTTTTGTGACACACCCTGGGTGCTCAGGAACAAATATTGTCATCTGTAATTCATATATAATTGATCTCAAATATCAAGCATGTAACCCATTAAAGGAGCACTCCACACAAGCACCATAACCAGTACAATGCATTGTAGGGTTTATGGTGCCAGGAGTGCCCTAGCACCACCCCATTGTCAGTAGTTAAACCATCTTAGAATGGTTTGACTTTTACCTGGTGTCGGTCTGGTGCTGCTCCCCACTTTCACTACTAACAACCGGGAACCAGTAGCTCATAAGCAAGAGCTTCCTTCAGCTCTCCTGTGCTCATTGTTTGAGAACTCTTAACCAATGAGCTAATCTATGCACTGCCAGGCTTACCTCAGACAGAGAGTTATCAGCTGTCAAAAGTAGTGAAGACACACCTGGGCCCCCTGGAGAGAAGTCAAACCATACTTAAAGGGTTTGACAACATACAATGGGTGCTGTGAAGGCACTCCTTGCACCATAATCACTTTGGTTCTTCAGGGGTGAATAATCTAATATTTTGTGAATAGTACCTTATTCATTTTTTTTACACTGGCAGAAAAATCTAATTTTCTATAAACAAATTCGCTAGGCAATTCTAGCAAATAACTGTAGGAAAGTGTTTGTTTTTTTTTCCCTTTAAATTAGGATGTATAAAAGATATATGCGTTCTCAAGTAAAACCCTTTACTTTTTATTTTTCAACAGAAAGATTTCATGAGTGTCGAGTTGAGCGATGGGCGTGTAAAAGTTAGCTATGATCTGGGATCAGGCACAGCCTTTACAGTTAGCAACAAGAACCATAATGATGGGAAATGGAAATCTTTCACCCTCTCCAGAATACAGAAACAAGGTGATGGCTTATACAAAAATAATCCGGTAATATCAGATTGCAGGCAGCTGATTCACACATTTATCTGAATTAGCAAATAGTACTAGACTCTTTACATTTAAAATTCCTGAATTGTAAAATAAATTGCTGTGCATCTCAAATTTTTCCATGACTCCTCACTTATCATTCAAATATCTAATTTAACATCACCAGCCCTTGCATATCAGTACTACCATTTTCTTTATTACTAATCAAAATGTCTACCGCAGTCTTCCACTCTATATTATATGTGGCATCACTGTCGTTGCACCTTATCAGCCATAATAAGCACAGCTATCATTAACATAGAAACATAGAATGTGACGGCAGATAAGAACCATTCAGCCCATCTAGTCTGCCCAATTTTTTAAATACTTTTAATTAGTAGCTGGCCTTATCTTAAGTTTGGATAGCCTTATGCCTTTCCTACGCATGCTTACACTGCCTCACTGTGTTAACCTCTATATAATTGATCTCAAATATCAAGCATGTAACCCATTAAAGCTAGAAGGCTATTCCCTGCGTCCACTACCCTCTCTGTTAAGTAATACTTCCTAAAATAATTTTTAAGCCTTTGCCCCTCTAATTTAAGACTATGTCCTCTTGTTGTGGTCGTTTTTCTTCTTTTAAATGTAGTCTAATCCTTTACTCTGTTGATTCCCTTTATGTATTTAAATGTTTCTATCATATGCCCCCTGTCCCGTCTTTCCTCCAAGATCCTTTAACCTTTCCTGGTATGTTTTATCCTGCAATCCAAGAGCCAGTTTAGTAGAGCCCTTCTCTGAACTCTTTCTAAAATATCAATATCCTTCTGAAGATACGTTCTCCTTGCCACAAGTTAAATTAACTAGAAGGAAACCACTTGTATGAGTCCACATGGCTCAACAACCATATTAAACCGCACTGACAATATGTATTACAAACTGCCACCTTAGATGTATCTACTTTTTTCTATAGAGTGCTGCTGTCATTGTACATCATTAGCAATAACAGAGACTGTCTTAAATTTTCCTAATGTTGGATAGAGTGCTATCAGATAGTTGCATGGATAGTACTCTAAGAAACATTCATAGGGGAGATGGTCCCAAATGCTGCACAGTTGGGCTCCAGTATCCAGTATCATTCATCTAATAGTAAAACTAATAGCATTCTTCATTATTTTACAGCTAATATTTCAATTGTGGATATGGATACCAATGATGAAGACAAAATAGGTATAATGTCTTCTGGAAGTAACTTTGGTCTTAATTTGAAATCAGACGAGAAGATATATTTTGGTGGACTACCAGTAATTGAAAACCTAAGGTAATAAAGCTGAATTAACATCTGGAACAAATGTATACACTGTAATAATAAAAAAAATAATAATAATAATAATGTACATTAGCAAATGGTAGCTAAACGTATTTTGTATCTCAATTGTTAAACACAAGAACGTCATTCACTATAAAAGAAACCAGATTTTCCTCACAGTTGAAGTAGAACTGGAAAACATATGTTTCCACTACTTTTTCCCCCCCTCTGTTCATGTGAAAATATTCTAACCATCCAGATGCATACGAGGGGCCATTAGGACTTCAAAATCCAAATGTTGTTCATGCTATTAAACATTGTCCAGATTTTGCAAGTCAGACCCCTAAATTTTGTCCCAAATCAGCCTTGACTGGGCCACCAGACAGCTGAAATCAGAACAAATGCTGCAAATCCAGGTCGGGAGGCTTCAAACAGTTCATTAACTCTCAATGGTGCAAGGGTTAATTACGTGGTGGTTGGCCAGTGATTTCTAGCCAGCCGCCACATTAAAAAAATAAATGCCTGTTGAGATCAAATAAATCCCCATATTATTGTAAGGGAGTTTTAAAACTTCCCTATGCCCCCACCTGCCATGCACCAGGTGGCGGCATATCTATTAGCATGTTAAAATGAGTGAATTGGCAGTCATTGTTACCCAGTTGCTAGAAAAGGACCCATCCCATTGGGGAGAGGCCTTGTAAATAATGGGATAGGGTCCCCCACCCATGGGCATCAGGTGGCATCAGGTGATGGGGAAAGAACAGATTACTGTCCAACATCCTGCCCCTATGTGTGGCCAGCGTGTGGGGATATTGAATAAAAGTAAATGGGGGACATGCTTTTGTCCCCGCTGTCCCCATCTAGGGCTATTAAAATATTATAAAATTCAGATGAGGTCCTTAAAAATAATAATCTGGGGGTGAGGCTAGTAACTTAATGTCCTATCCATGGCCCTCACCTATTGGTCAGGCCCTAGTAATTAAACAAAATTGTCCACCTCCATAGTGTTATGTACCTCCCCATTTCCCTTCTCAAAGTGACTAAGGGTCCCCAATACCCTAGTCACTACCCAATAAAATTAAATAACCCTACCTACACCAGCTCACCCCAATAATAATGAGGGGGGGTTATTAAACAAACATCTTGCCATCAGAAGTCTTTCTTCTAATTCTTATCTTCAGCCCCAAATATAGGACAAGTAAAAATCCATTATCACAAAACCTGAATTTTATTAAAAACTTTGCATAGGATTCGGATGTGAAAGCACTAAATACATCCGGGCAATTCCTGCTGTTTCCCTCAGGATGACCGACTTCCAACCACATTTGGCTTTAGTAAATATGAGAATTGCCGATGTGGTTATGATTTAATGTATACTAAGTAACCCCATAAGAATAAGTGTTCTTGGGAAGTTTGGAATGCACTAGAGTAACAACAAGATCTATTTTGTAGCATTTCAATGGCCGAAAATGGCTTTGTAATATTTACTCTTTCTCCTGAGAACAAAAAGAAAAAAACTTGAGAAATGTGAAGAGAAATGTATCTTCAGTAGCCTTTGGCCATCTCTTATTGATGGAGGAACCTCCATGTCTATATGTTGTTAGGAATTAATCTAATTAATTGCAAAATATATCTATAAGAAAAGAATCAATGAATACTCCTAGCTCCATTTGGGACTCTCATGTAAAAATATGGTAACATTCTTGTACAATGAACGGAATTGTGGTCCTTTATGAACCCATCAAAGTGCATACCTCCCATTCGAGATGCTGTGCCTCAATAATTGAAAACTACAACATTTCGCTAAATTGTGTGCATATTTAATGGAAGTGGAATCTTCTTCTACACACCTATGATTTCAAATACTGTCAGAACGACATGAACATGACTTCCTATAGCAGTATGCCTAGCAGTATTTAGAGATGGTGTAATACCACAAGAAATCCAGGAGTTCTTTTGGCTCTCAATAATTAATTTCTCTCCATATAAATCCAGCATACTGCACAGCAGTATGTGTCCGAGAAATTATAACTTTACCTCTTATTAAAACAGACCCTAACCTGGATTTAAGAAATAATGTGCAGAATTCCATCAATCCATTGAAAATGTCCCTTATATAGTTTTAGAATGTGACTACATATATGTATATATATTTTATGTTTAAGGGATTGGCAACAAATAGTGTCATTGCAACAATCCCTTCAGCTATGTACACCTTGTTGTTTTGTTGTTGAAAATAATTCTTGTCTATGTTTTTTTTTTTTTTTTCTTCAAACCCAGTATGAAAGCCAGGTAATAATATCTCAAACTTATATTTCTGTCATGCATGCCTAGGTGAATGCATGTGCTAAATAATGATGACTTTCATAGAATCCCAGGATGCACGTTTCTATGGCATTGCTTTTCGTATTTCAGCTGTATTCCTGCGGCTGGAGAGAGTCAGTATTGCTTCATTGTAGTGCTTCATGCTGAACCTATATGCTTTTTATACACCATAGCACGTAGGGCACACCTTCCTTCTAGAAATCTCACACAGATGTGTATTGCGTGCTGTTTGCTTTCAATGAGAGACTAAGGAAAAACAAAGTGAAAAAAATCAAGTTAAGATCTATACTAGTTCAATAGTTAAAGCTGTAAAAATGATTTGATCACAGTATGACACATACAAATGGTTTAAAAGTACTGAAATATTGTAAACAAGTTCAAAGCTATATAAATTAGTAACATGAATAAGTCTCAAATAATTATTAGATATAATTTGGCTTCTGGTTTTTAAATCATTGCTATTTGCAAAGCAAATGACAAGTTTACTTAACCCCTTTGCAACATTAGGGCAAGTCATTGTATCCTGGGAAGCATGGGATTAAATGATGTTAGGCAGGGCCGGACTGGGAGAAAAATTCAGCCCGGGCATTTTTTTAGCACAGCGGCCCACTAAGAAGGGGGTGGGGCAGAGAGGGTGTGTTTCGTCATCACCAAAGACAAACACGCCCCCTCTCAAAGTGAGCGTTGGGTCAATGCTCTTCCAGGGCAGAGCTCTGCTAAAGAGCTCTAGCATGAGAAGAAAAAAAAACCTGTATTTGTTCTGCACAGTACAAGCAAATTTAATAACATGCTTGCACTGTGTTTCCTTGAAACTTGTCTCTGGTGTCTCTATAAATGGATACCTGGAGACAAAAGGGCAAGGAAAGAGTATTGTGCATGTGTTTGGAGCCTGCTTTGGGATTGTGTGTGTGCAGAGTGAGCTGGTCGTGGTTTGGTATTGTGTAATAAGGTTGGTTTTAGTCGTGTTCTGTTTGTGGTGTAATGTAATGCATATGTGGCTAGGAGCTGAAGAGAATGTGTGTATAGGGGATGTAGTAAATGTATGCACACAGGCTATAGTGTGTGTGTGTATATAGGTGATGTAGTGTTTGTAGGGGTTGTAGAGAGTGTGCGTTTAGGGGTGTAGCATGTGTTTGTTTACAAGGAATCTAGTGTGTGTGTATCAGGGATCCAAAGTATGTATGTTAGGAATGTAGTGTGTGTAGGTGGTGCAGTGTGTGTGTGTGTATACAGGAGTCTAGTGTGTGTTTGAAGGACCCAGAATGTGTATGAGATCTAGTGAGTGTGTGTATATAACGGAATCAGAGTGTATATAGGGATTTGGTGTGTGTATATGATCCATAGTTGGGTAAGGGATATAGTGTGTGTCTGGAATGTAATATGTTTAGCGGTGCAGTATGTGTGTGAGCGGTTCAGTGTGTGTGAACGGTGCTGTGGTGTGTGTGTGTATATATATATATAAAATATATATATATATGTTTGGAAGTATTGTGTGTGTGTGTGTGTTTAGTGCAGTGTGTTGGGGTTCTGCGTGTATGTGTGAGGGGTGCAGTGGGTGTCTGTGAGGGGTGTAGTGTGTATGTGAAGGGTGCAGTATGTGTGTGTGATGGATGTTGTGTTTGAGGGGTGCTGTGTGTGAAGATGCTGTGTATGTTGTGTTTAAGGGTGCTGTATGTGGGTGCTGTGTTAAAGGGTGCAGTGTGTGTGATTTGTGTGTGTGTGTGATGTGTGTGAAAGTGCTGTGCTGTGTGTGAGTGTGCTGTGTGTGATGTGTGTGAGAGTGCTGTGTGTGAGAGTGCTGTGCTGTGTGTGAGAGTGCTGTGTGTGATGTGTAAGAGTGGTGTGTGTGAGAGTGCTGTGAGTGAGAGTGCTGTGTGTGCTGTGTGTGAGAGTGCTGTGCTGTGTGTGAGAGTGCAGTGTGTGTGAGTGCTGTGTGTGATGTGTGTGAGAGTGCTATGCTGTGTGTGAGAGTGCTGTGTGTGAGAGTGCTGTGTGTGCTGTGTGTGAGAGTGCTGTGTGTGCTGTGTGTGAGAGTGTTGTGTGTGAGAGTGCTGTGTGTGAGAGTGCTGTGTGTGAGAGTGCTGTGTGAGAGTGCTGTGTGTGAATGTTAAAAGTGATTGTGTGTTGGGAGGGTAAAAAAAAACAACAACAAAAATGCATTATATCTGCCCCCCCCCCCCCCCTTTACCTTTAGCCTGGGAGGGGTCCGGCACGGTGGTAGCTGGGAGGAGGGGGACCGGCACACTCACATCATCCCTGGTGGTCCAGTGGAGTTCACTCTCGCGAGATCCGGCGCGTTGCCATGGCAACGCTCCGGATCTCGCGAGAGAAACCCGGCGGAGCCGCAAGATAGAGCTCTGCCGGGTCCTCTCCCTCTCTCCCCAGCCGCAGGTCTGTTTAAATGGGCCGGTGGGGAGATCTTTGATCTCCCCACCGGCCCTCCATGGAAGACAGCGGGGCCGGCGCTCGGATAGTGCCGGCCCTGCATAGACCGGCCGGGGAGATCCTGGGACCTCCCCTGCCGGCCTCGGCCCCCCGGCCACCGCGGCCCACCGGGCATTTGCCCGGTGTGCCCGGGCCAGTCCGGGCCTGATGTTAGGGCATAATGACATGTTCTAACGATCTTGTTCTCCCACTTCTTAACACATACTTAAGATCTAATTGTCCAGCAGCCAATCACCATTGTCCGAGTTATGTTATCACCATGAGAGCATGTCACCACGATCATAGATACAATGTTACAGCCAATGAATTTAAACATTGACCGTGATCATTGTGCCTGTCTCTATCTTTCCTCACTTTGATTTGGGGCAACAGAGGTAGAGCGATCATTGTTACAGTGTGTCTGCATAGTGTTGTGACAGTTTATAGTGAAGAAAAACTAATTAAGTTAAATGAACACTATAGGCACCAAAATAACTTTAGCTTAATAAAGCAGTTTTGATGTATCACTGCTCAATTTGTTTATGCAACCCTAGTCACACCTTCCTGCATGTATCTACACAGCCTTCCTAAACAGTTCCTGTAAAAAGAAATCCAATGTTTAAACAATATGTTTAATTTAGAATTTCTTATCTCTTGTTCTGTTGATAACCTTCTAGACCATGCAGGAGCCTCCCGTGTACAAAGAAGAGATATAAAACTTCTAAAGCAAGTTAACATTTTATTGAAAAAAAACCAAAAAATTTTCATGCAGGCTATGTGAGTCACAACAAGTGGGGGTTACTAGGGCTGCATGTGCAGAAACAAATGTGAATTAACTCCCAAAGAATTGCAGATAATTCAGCAGTTGGATTGCAGGACCATGATCTATACACTACAACTTCTTCATTAAGTTAAAGTTGCTTTGATGTCTATATACCTTTATTCCTTTCACGATTCATCACAGTGTTATTGCTGTGATCAATCATATCAGTTTTGTTCAGTTCTTTGGTCGGGTCAGATTTTTTCTGGTGTTGCGCACTTTGCATGTTGGTTGTCATAACGGTATTTGCTGGTCAGTCCATTTATATGCACAAAGTCCCGTGCATTTTATATGCATTCCATTGAATGCAAAAGCATCATAAAAATAATACAAAGAACAGAGGTATTAATTGACTTAAAAGTTAAAAGTAAAAGGTATATGTGTGTATATATATATATATATATATATATATATATATAAATGTATATACACATTTATGTATGTATATGTATTAAGGCAGTTTGGCCTGGATTTGTGGGAGGTGCTTGGTATCCACTATCCACACCCCTTACCTTGCTCCTTACCGTTCGAGGTCAGCGTTGAATGAGGATCCACTTCAGGTTCTCTCAGACGCCATCTTGGTTTCAGTATCCACAAGGTTTTTCCGCGGCAAGCTGTGTCCAGGAATCCTGTTTCAGGCCTTTTCTGTGCGTCCAGCTTCTTCTGATCACGTTCATCATTGTAGATCGTGTCCCAAGGACTCCTAAACCGTAAGTTAGACCTTCCTGTCACGCCAGGATCGGTTCCCACGGCGTACGGTACAGCACGGGTCCTCGCTTTACTGTTTTTCCCTGTTATGTCACAAATTGAACAAGCCGTTCGCGGTTTTCATTTCGTACGGTCATTCAGCTAATCAATATATTAGTTAAAGTGGTCATTTTGCATATAACTATTCTGTATTACAGTGAAACAAGTTATCATTTCGGTTGTTTTGCCGTTCGGCACTTTTTCATGATACGCTTAAGCACGCTTGCTGTTCGATTAAAATTCATGCATTTAAACTAGTCGTTCCCGCTTCTGTTTTCCCTCACATTGGGTTTCGGTTTTATTTCTATGTATTGCGCATAAATCCTTTCATGGATTACATTCACCATTTCATGTATATACCATTCGGGTAACGAATTGCTTGGTTAAATAGACAGATTATTTCCATTACCGTTTAAAGGTATCAGTATTGTATTAATGTCCATACAAAACCAAGCTCACTTATCTGGATGGATCATTTTGACTCCCACGCTTTCAGGGGTCTGCCATACTTATCCATTTCATTCAAGTGGACTCAGTCTACATTACAGGCCTCATTTCTGTGTTATAAACTACGACACATACATGAGGATACAGTTTCCTTTTACAAGCAATAAATTCTCGGGTTGAATCACGTACTGATCCAACCAATCATACGTCTTTTTCATTACAGATATATTATATATATATATAACTTTACATCACTTTAAAGCATTTTGTGTATCCCTGCCCCTTTTTTGTTATTCTATTACACATCAACATAACGCTGTTTAAATATAGGCCACGGCCTCCCTCACCCATGTTCTTTTTCTACTAGACACCATCATACATTCCCACTGTTTTATACAGAACTGTGCATTAAAGACACGGCATCACTTTGCCTTGGTAAAACATTTATACTCTCATGGTATATCACTACACTTCATTTACCAAGTAATACGCCAATCAAGCCTTGAAAACATCACTGATACGGGCTACACAGTCTACTTCATTCCCTCACAGTCCACAATTACTATACTACTCCCTTTTACCCGTTTTCAGGCTGTCCAGGTTTAAATAGATATTTCACCACACGGTTTCCTGTGAGATATTCATACTACCAGGTACGTACACCTGCTCATATGGTATTCTGCCATACATTTCATTTCTCCCCCCTAGGTTAGAGTACTGGCAATAGGGTCATAGGCTTCCCAATAGGTATTTACCCCTTCTTGGCAATTGCCATCAGTTAGTGGTCCCGCGAGGCCAACACCCCGCCTCAACGTTTCAGAGGCAAACACCCATCGGGCCAGACGTTAGCTAGCCGTGTTGCATAGAGAGGGCCTCACCTGTCACTCCCTTTCCCTGTTTTTCTATGTTACAGTCACCGAGAGGCCTAAAATTCCTGCCACTACGACGGGTGGCCTCAAATCCCTTCGCACCAACGCATAGATAGAGCCTCTCAAGCCACTTGGCAACTAGTAGGGCCTCACCTGTCATCAAACAAGTGTAATGTTTTGCCATCCAGCTTAGATAGCCTGCCAGTACGATTTTGGTGGTTTTCATACACTAATTAATTGTTTTGGTTATAGTATGTCTCAGGAAGGGGTAGAGGATTTCTCCCTGCCTAGCACTCCGCTAGAGCTATCACTCCTACACAAGGAGGAGAGGTAAATAGTCCAGCATCGATCAGACCACGGAATTGAGGAGACGGCAAATCCCCTACCCCGCTACAGCAAGGAAAGCAGAACCTTTCAAACTGCTATGTACCTCAACTAACAACAATGATCCCGGGGAAGGACCTAGCCAGTCCAACCCATGAGACATACATTCCATGTTATCTTCAATCATGACGTCCATGAGCAGGGTCAATGCCAGGCTGGAGAAACTTGAGTCGGTCACCACGGCACTTACTTTAGCAGGGCCACCCGCTGCTGCTTCACAAGCACCAGCGGACTTGCTATTGGTTCCTCCAGCCATCACCCAGTTAGCCCTGCTCATTTGATCCCTGAGCACATAAAAAGAGATATCCTGGAAGGTAAAGACGTCAACTTAGCTTCCCTGCTGATTCCCTCCCAGGATATTGTGGAAAATAAGACTTATGCTTATGATGATGTGTCTGTTGTTGTCAGATCTAGGGATGCCCGCCTAAACAGGAAACTGACTATCCCCGAGTTTGTGCTGGCCTTTGGTATTTACCGGGATGTCATCTGTGCGGCCTATCCCAATAGAAGAGAGGAGTTTGATCTTTATATGCACAAGCTGGTAGATCTGGGCAACAAATATGGTGGTTCAGCCTTTTATGACTACCATAGGTCTTTTTCTGCAAAAGTGTCTGGAGCCTTCTCCCAGTATGGAACAAGATCCAACTGGGGAAGGATTGATACTGTCATATTTTGCAGACACTTTGCAGGTCTAAGAACACCGGCTTGTGCATACTGCTCCTCTACAGCCCATACGACAAATTTCTGTCCCAACACGGCATGCCTCCACGCAAGGAGCTAGTTCCCCTGGTGTTCCAGAGAAATTGACAAGAGACAAACTGGGACGCCCAATCAAGTTTCTGGGCAAGTCCCAGATATGTAACAATTTCAATGTTGGGTCTTGTAATTATAGCGGTTGCAGATTATTGCATATCTGTTGTTTGTTGCTCCTGAAGAAAGCCCAGGACATGGGCTGAAACGTCGAGTTTTTATGGAATAACTGAATAAAGATGATTTTTTACTACAAGACCGTGAGTGCTAGCCTATATCTCAATATTTTTGTATATTTTGGCTGTCGCTTTTAGCACCCGGCATTTAGCATTATGCTTAATATAGCAGGGTTAATCTGACATTTGTGTTAAAGAACTCTGCAATATTCAAATTGCAATTAAGCATAGTGAAACAAAAATAAAAACTGGAAAGTAAGGGGAGGGGTGGGGTGGGGTGGTGGGAAGGACATCCATCCGTAATTATATATTGTAACTACAATTCTGAATACTGTAATATCTACATATTCTAGACATAAATATGAGATATCAGCATCAGGTGCAAAGTATTGTACAGCATAATAAACACTCTTGATTGTCTATAATACCAAATTTAAATTGATAAAGTACCCTTTCTCCATTAAACATTGGTAGTTTATTTGGTTTATAAATTCAAACCCTGTAAATTGCCCTTGCTGTTTTCAGTTTCTAGCAATACACATTTTAAAAGCAAGCAGGATATGTGCCATTAAGTTTAAAAAAATAGTTTATATGAGTATTTCCCATTTATGAAGCAAGACACAAATTCTCTGGACACAAATGGCAAAGTTGTGTGGGATCTCCTTCAACCCTTGATGATTAGAGGCTCGAACTTGAGTGGACAACTATTACAGCAACATTTATTTTTTTTAAATGTAATAACCTGTGGCATAATATGCAAAAATTGTAAAGGCACCACATTATTGGCCTATACCAAATTATTTTCTTGTTATACAGATTACTCTGATTTCTTGATCCCATGACCTTGGACAGATCCTGTTTATGTCAAGATAAGCCACACTAAAGTCATTATTAAAGGACCACTCTAGGCACCCAGACAACTAAGCCACTCTAAAGTCATTATTAAAGGACCACTCTAGGCACCCAGACCACTTCAGCTTAATGAAGTGGTCTGGGTGCCAGGTCCAGCTAGGGTTAACCCATTTTTTCATAAACATAGCAGTTTCAGAGAAACTGCTATGTTTTATGAATGGGTTAAGCCTTCCCCTATTTCCTCTAGCGGCTGTCTCATTGACAGCCGCTAGAGGCGCTTGCGTGCTTCTCACTGTGAATATCACAGTGAGAGCACGCAAGCGTCCATAGGAAAGCATTGATAATGCTTTCCTATGCGACCGGCTGAATGCGCGCGCAGCTCTTGCCGCGCGTGCGCATTCAGCCGATGGGGAGGAGAAGAGGAGGATCGGAGGAGGAGAGCTCTCCGCCCAGCGCTGGAAAAAGGTAAGTTTTTCCCCCTTTCCCCCTTCCAGAGCTGGATGTGAGGGGGACCCTGAGGGTGGGGGCACCCTCAGGGCACTATAGTGCCAGGAAATAGAGTATGTTTTCCTGGCACTATAG
This sequence comes from Pelobates cultripes, assembly GCA_933207985.1. Classification (NCBI taxonomy): domain Eukaryota; kingdom Metazoa; phylum Chordata; class Amphibia; order Anura; family Pelobatidae; genus Pelobates; species Pelobates cultripes. Next base: position 183,997,438 of record OW240913.1, on the reverse strand, counting down.
TGGTCCTTTAAGTAGCTACACCAACCAATTCAAATGACTCCAATTTGAATATCTTGGGTTGTCTACTTTTGAAAATGGCATGCCATAATAATTGAACTTTTCTTTCTAAGGCTGTCACAAACATGACATAGACCTAGAAAATCAATTTGTCAAAGTTTGAAATGGGAGTGTAATATATTTGGCTCTGTAACTTCCCAACCAAAAAACACTAAAAAAGGAGAACATGGGGCACTGTTATATTTGAGAGACTGTGTTAAATAAAACTATATTAAAGGTTTAATTGCAATAACACATATCAGAATTATGAAAATCCCTGTGAAGATAGATTTCATGTGAAAAAAAACACAAAAACCAAATGGTGGTATTTGTGAAAAAGTGGTTACACAAAACAATTCCTCCATTTAGAATATCCAGGGTTATTTTCAAAGTGTGCCATGTCGATGGAAGTTTTCATTTCAGCAAATTTCCATGTATAAGGACTGATATATACAAGTCCCATCCTTGGCCCTGTAACTTCTAAAATCCCTGTAAAACCTGTACATGGGAGTGTTGTTTTACTTGTGGGTCATTGCTGAAAACAAATATGAGTTGTTTTTTTATAGCAGTAAAATATATAAGGATGATGTTAAGAACAGTGAAAGTGCAGGTTTTCAAAAACTTCATAAAATAAGTGCATAGGGTATATTGTTGTAATTGTGGAACATCGTGTTCCCAACTTGCCCCATTACAGTCTATAATGAATGCGGCGGCGAGGCTCATTTTCCTGTCTGCCCGCACCTCCCATGCCTCCCCCCTTTGTCAGACCTATACCTATACTTGCTTATAAATCGCTACACAATGCTGCTGTGACCTACTTATCCTCACTAATACACCTACTACACTAATCCCATCTAGACCCCTACGCTCTGCCGGAGACCTACATCTAACCTCTGTTCGTACTCCTACCTCTGATGCTCACCTTAAAAACTTCTCTAGGTCTCCACCATTCCTATGAAATGCCCTTCCCCTCTCTGTTAGACTTTCACCCAATCTCTACTCCTTCAAAAATTGTTTTGAAAAAGTACTTTAGAAAAGCATATAAATTAAACTGTGAACAGATTTCCCACCCTGCACCCTGATTCCTCTCCTGAAACTGTCATCAAAACAAAACACTAAGCCTTCAATGAACACTATCCTAGCAACTACTTTTCTACCCTACCCTTACCTTTTGTGTCACTATACCCCACTCCCTCTAGCATATAAGCTCATTAAGCAGGGCCATCAACCCATCTGTTGCTGTGCGTCAAATTTGTCTGGTCACTTGCCTTGTCTGTTAGTCCACCCACTGTACAGCGCTACGGAACTTGTTGGCACTTTATAAACTATAATAATCGTAGAACAAAAATGTGGATGTTTCATTGCAGTAAGATATATAAGGATGGTGATATAAGGATGATGATGTAAACCTAAAGTACGGTGTGGCTACAAAAACCACTGGACACACCCTATGTGTAATACAATGGGTTGTCTACTTTTGCAAACAGTATGCCATCATGGAGGTAATTTTCTTCCCTAGGCTACCATACTGTCTCAAAGTCAGCACAGGCCTAGAAAATCAATGTTTAAAATATCCATTTATGAAGACTGGGGCTTTGGACATTACAAAGTATACAGTGACGGAAAAAAGTATTTGGTCCTCTGCTGATTTTGAACGTTTGCCCTCTGATAAAGAAATTATCAATATATAACTTTTCTGACATGCATTTTTCTGGATTATTTTTTTTTTGTTATTCTGTCTCTCACTGTTAAAATACACCTACCATTAAAATTACAGACTGATCATTTATTTGTCAGTGGACAAACGTTCAAAATCAGCAGGGGATCAAATACTTTTTTCCCTCACTGTATTTTTTAGCATAAAATAACTATGATAATGAAAATTACTATGGTAGTTAAATTCTATGGTATGCTGAACTTAAGCAATGTTAAATTTAAAGAGTTATTCAATTTATAAATGTGAAAAAATCAGCATGAATATACCATATCACTTTACCTCAATACCCCAGTTTTTGTAGAGATCAAACTTGGCCAAGTGTATGCAGAGCACTAGCACAGTGTCAAGTCTTGTGTGCTTCTATTAATGTACAGTAAAAAAAAAATGTTATTTATCATGACAGTGTAAATGTTCTCCGGAGTACAGGTGTGATTTATGTCATAGTTGTGTATTCTTGTTGAAGCCACGGTTCCAGAGGCTCCTGACCGAAAAAAGAAATTAACATGAAGTATCTTAAACTAGAACAGCACAAATCTTAAAAGCAGTCAAGATAACTACTGTTTTTGCCCATAAAATTCACTGTGTACTTCACCGTTAAAAAAATAGTGTTTCATACATAAACAGTTTATATTAATATTAATGGTGCCTCTGAGTCTAGATCAACTAAGTTTTACTAAGAGAATACTAACTATTGTTTATAATGATTTGCCAGGACTTAAATTTATCAAGTTGCTTATTTTTATCTCTCTCACACACACAAACATTTTTTGAAGTTCTTTAAGACCAATCTATAAGCAAACCCATGATAACAAAAACAATGTAATCTTGAGGGGTCTGTTCAATCAATTGTGGTGACTTGACAAAAAACATTCAATTATTTTTATTAAAACAGCTGTTATAAGTTGCCTTATGGTTTGATGGTTGACAACTCAGTATAACTCACAGGGTTATTCATTAAAGTGAAAATCCAGAGTGAATTTAACGTGAATTTCAAATTTATGGCCACGATTTGAAATTAATGCATATCTAACTCAGAGAATGTTTCCAGTATGTCTGCTTTGAATTATCCCTCTTTGGAGGTTTTATGTATGTGATGCAAAATCACAGCAGTATGAGTCTATACTCCAGTATCATAAATAGAAAGACAATGGATGGATGGATGTAAGAATGAACAGAAAGACAATTTATGTTGTATCACTCTGTTCAACTCTTTGAGCAGTTATACAAATAAATAGTAACATGCACATGTCTTGTTTTCAGGAACACTATAGCTGTAGTAATACAAATATGCATTTCTGATGCTATAGTGTCCTTTGTCACCATTTAGGTCAGTGGTTGCCAACTCAGTAAAATACCCCCTAAAAGTCCAGAATTTAGGGATTACCCAGTTGTGCTTAAGGTGTTTTTAGAAAAAACAAAAAACACTTTAGACAAAACAAGGTAATCCCTAAATCCTGGACTTGTAGGGGGTACTTGAGGACTTGGTTGGGAACCACTGATTTAGGTGATTGGGCTACTGCTGTTACAGTTAAAAAATGTGATTTACTTACCTGTACCTCTGAGACAAACTGATTAAAATCGCACTAATTTATGGAAGCATATATCTCTCTGTCATATTAATAACCACTAAAGGCACGTTAACCCTGCAATGTAAACATTTTAGAACCTGCCAAATGGGATGAACGCAATGATGATCAAACATTGACATCAAGTTGACTGGGTGCCTAAAGTATTTCTTTTTTTATTGTTTTTTTGCAGTCATTTCACAAACACCCATATCTAAAGGAAAGCATTTAATAGTTTACCTTGTTCTGAAGGTTTAGCTTTAAAGAAAAAAAAAAAGGGAAAAAAACAGAGTAAAGATAATCTTATACACCTAAGGGTGCAGGTGCTAGAAAATTATGATATATTAACGCAAACGTTAAAAAATTGTATATTATGCTTGTTTAGCCATACAATACATTGTTGCTAACATTAACACCAGTCTTGTCTTGGGAGTATATTTGTAACTATAAATATGTTGAATAACAGAAGCAGGTTCATTACTTTCTCTGTAGGAACAAATTGAAAGATGAAAGCTGTGGCTATTTCTGACCGTAGGGAACATTGTCTGTTGTTCGAAAATGCAGTCACTGTGTCTGACAGACGCTTCACCTTCCTCATAGGCAAGGAAAGGTGTTAACTTTATTTTTATTCTCAAATTTACTGCTACTAAGGCCATTTTGCTCATATCTCTGTGGGATATCGCAGATGTTGTAGGAGCTCTTTTTCCTAACAAGTATAAATCTCTTCCTGGCTTTGTTTTTATTGAAGTAAAACATATATATATATATATATAAATATGTTTTACTTCAATAAAAACAATGCCAGGAAGAGATTTATACTTGTTAGGAAAAATATAAATAAATATATATATATAAATATACACACAGATAGATAGATAGATAGATATGTAACTCCACTAATGTTTTGACCATATAGGGTCATGATCAAGATATAAAACCCCAATATATATATATATATATATATATATATGCACAAAGAACTCGGTGTATCCGTCAATGTTTCAAGTTCAGATTTTTTTAACTGAAATGTTGACATACACTTTTTTTCTGTTACCTTATGTAAATAAAACAACATTTAAACTACTTTCAAGTCCCAAGAGTGCTCTCTTTTTTGCAACAGTAATATTCAGACTGGAGATGCACTTGGGCTAATTTAAAGTGGATATACTGAATTCTGGACTTTTGTAAAGTTATATATTAAAAAAAATTTAAAAAAAAATTCACTCCTCCTGGGCAGTATATAGTCCTCATTATCATGTCCTCTACCAGAGGCCTGGGAGACTGAGGGCTTTGTGCAGTCTCTTCTGGAAGGGATATCAGATGTCTCACTTTGAATCTGTTGAAGCCACTCCACCAATGTGGGGGTCACAGTCCCGAGTGCTCCTATCACAACTTTCCACATCTTTACTAGCTCTTCTTTTAGTCCTTGGTATTTGTCCACCTTCTCATGTTCCTTCTTCCCGATGTTATAGTCAACTGGCATTGCCACAAGTCAGGTTGGTTTGCCAGTACTTTGTCCTGTCATTCTCAACTGCCCTTTGTGGTATCTTCCATCTAGACTTAGGCAGGTCCAGCTCATATTTTGTACAGGTGTTTCAGTACACAATCCCAGAAACTTGGTTGTATCTCTCAGTGTATTCTGTTCCTGCTAACATCTTGCAGCTGACTACTATGTGATGTATTGTCTCAGAGGCCTGTTGGCACATCTTGGGTCTTTCCTGGTGTGGCAGACAACACTTCTATTGATCTTGGGCTGAGTGCCAGTTTTTTGTTCTGCTAGGATTAGTGCCTCATTGCTGTCTTTCAGTCCTGCCTTTTCCAACCACTGGTAGGATTTTGTAAGGTGCGCCATATCCACTACCTGCCGGTAGTACACCCCATGGAGTGTTTTTCTTGTTATGTAACCTCCTCCTTTTCTGCATCCTCTTTATTTTGCGGTCTCAGGCATTCCCTTAGCGGGTCATATTTGGGAGACATTTAGCACAGGGGTAATGTCACTATCTTAGAACTGGGACCCCCCCTGTGTCAGGATCCCAAGTTTGTTTATTTCTGTTTTTTTTAAACAAGTTCCTGTTTCCACCACTAGTGGCCTCCCTCGCCACTAGTCACCTCAAGCTCTCACTTGTGTAGCATGAATCAAGTTCTGCTATAAAAGGCCACACCGGACAAACCAAGTTGCTTTTACATTGAAGTTGATGTTCTTACTGAAAGACTTGAGATCCTAGCTCCTGTGAAGCAACCTGTGATTTACCTTCATTGCTTCCAACCTGATCTACTACCAACCCTGCTCCATACCAACCTGGGTTGCCTGCAACTCTGCTTTATCCTGCCAACCTGATTTACTACCGGAGTACTACCATTATATTTCAGGAGACAGATAACCAGTTTATGTATATTATCTCACTTCTTGTGTTATTTTCTTACCCTGAAACCTTAAATTGTAAAAGAAATGAGGAGGTCATTGAGTGAGAATCTCAAACAGCTGGAGAGGCATGCTATATATTGGGAGGGGGGGGGGGAAGACCTTGGTGGGCGGGAGGAGGGGAGGGTGGGTGGGAAGTGGTGAGAAAAAATGCAGATCACTGAGTTTGAGTGTGAAGTGAGGTCTGAGAGTGGTAGGTGTTTCTGTAGGATATAAAATGCAAATCTTCACTGAGTTGGAGTGTAATGTGAGGCCTGAAGAACAGAGAAGGAGATTGAACAGTTATATGAAGGTATTTACAGCTGGGAGGAGGATAGCAAAGAGGGGGAGGAAGGGAGGAGGCAGGTCTGAAAGGTTAGCAACCAAATTCTACCACACAAAATATTAATAACAGTGTGTGACGGACCCGCTGGCACTCCGACCGAGTACCTCCACCAAACGATGCTCCTAGTGATTGCCGAGGACTCCAAGCACTCAAACCGACACCATCAGCACTGCAGACTTATCCCATCCTCCAAGCATGAGCCAAGGCTTCAAGAAAGGGTCAAGCAGGTCTGTTTAATGAGCACATGAAAGCAACAGCACTCATGCAGCAAAACAACTCCTCCTCAGAGGAAAACAAAATGACAGTTAAGTTCAGTCAGTGTTTGAATATATGACAGTTATTGGAAGTTGCAGAACTGTGCCAGTACCATTTAAAGGGCCAGAACAGTCTTTTAAAACACCAATAAGTCCAGATTGGTGTTTCTAACTGGCAAAATCTCCCAGGGACCATAGTCATACGGCAAGAGGCTGGTAATTAGTCCTCTCCAGGCACAAGTGGCGAAGGGCACTTCATCACACATCTTCCCTCTGGGGGGGATACTAACCAGGTACCTGACCTTCTGTCGGTCAGTACCTGAGTTAGTCGAGTAGCCCACCCACAACAAACAGTTAACAGAGTAGCCCACCCACAATACACCATTACTGCACCTGGTGATTCCTGGTGTCTGGCTCTGGCCTGTATGTCCCAGGTTGCTGAGGGAAACTAGTGGACAGAGGCCAGCGGTGCTCTGCCCTGATGCCAGTGCTTCTGCTGGTTTGGCCAGTGGGTATTCAGGCTCTGACCAAGAGGGCAAAGGAGGGCAGTGGCCGACCGCGCTCTGCCCGGATGCCAGCTCTTCTGCTGGAAGGGGGTCAGTGAAGGCTAACATCTTCTCCGCTAAACTCAGTACCGGGTTAGGGGTGGAAGGGAGGGGTCGCCTACCTCCTCCTCCTGGTACTCCTGCTTCCGCTGGGGAGCGAGACCGGTTGTTTCCTCTCCCTAGGGCTCCAACTGCAGTTGGGGATATGAGCCGGCTGCCCAGCATCCCTGTAGGGCCGATGGAGAGACCTCGATCCCATCTCCACCTGCCGTTTGGGGGTCCTCCAAGGTTGCCTCTGGTTGCTGTTGGGGAGGGAGACCGGTTGTCTCTTCTCCCACTAACACATTCAGCCGCTGGGGAGGGAGGCCAACTGTCTCCTCTCCCGATAAGACATACTGCCGCTGGGGAGGAAGGACAACACCTTCTGCTCCCTGGGAGGCACACTGCTGCTGAGGAGGGAGACCGGTTGTCTCCTCTCCCTGTGAGATGTACTGCCGCTGGGCTTTAGGACTGCCTGTGCTTACTCCCGGTACTTCCAGCTGCAGCTGGGGATCTGGTCCAGCTGCCCAACATCCCTGTAGGGCCGGTAGAGAGACCTCGGTCCCATCTCCACCTGCCTGTTGGGGGTCCTCCCAGGACCAGTCTATGAGGTCCGCTACCTCGGGTACCTCTGGTTGCTCCTGGGGAAGGAGACCGGCTGTCTCTTCCCTCCGCACGGTGCACTGCCGCTGGGGATCTGGGACGGTTTCCCAGCATCCCTGTAGGGCCGGTAGAGAGACCTCGGTCCCATCTCCACCTGCCATTTGAGGTTCCTCCCAGTGCCAGTCTATGAGATCCCCCAGGACTTGAGAATAAGGACCACCTGCCTTCTCTGCCAGTAGCTCCATGTGCAGTTGGGAATCTGGGCCGACTGCCTAGCATCCCTGTGGGACCGGTGGAGAGACTTCGGTCCCATCTCCACCTGCCTGTTGGGGTTCCTCACAGGACCAGTCTATGAGGTCCCCTACTTCAGGTACCTCCGGCTGCCTCTGGGGAGAGAGGCTAACCTCCTTTCGTTGGAGGCTTCTTTTCAAGCAGGAATTCTTGGTCCCTCTTCGCTTCTCTTTTGATGGTTACCTGGTTCCAGATCGTCTGGAAGGTATCCATGGACACATCAGGGCCATACCAGGCCACTCGCTGCCTCACCTCGGCCAGAAAATCTTCGCAAGAGTCAGAGTATGCCATACTTGCTTGCTCCAAGTCAATGGACACCTCTGCTTCCAGGGGCGCTGCACAAATGCTAAAGTTGCCCTCACTATGATCAACACGTTACCGGTGTCTCCAGGATGCCTCTCCTCGCACTAGGATGCCATCCCACCACTTGCCACCAAATGTGACGGACCCGCTGGCACTCCAACCGAGTACCTCTGCCAAACGATGCTCCTAGTGTTTGCCGAGGACTCCAAGCACTCCCACCAACACCATCAGCACTGCAGACTTATCCCATCCCCCAAGCATGAGTCAAGGCTTCAAGAAAGGATCAAGCAGGTCTGCTTAATGAGCACACGAAAGCAACAGCACTCATGCAGCAAAACAACTCCTCCTCAGAGGAAAACAAAATGACAGTTAAGTTCAGTCAGTGTTTGAATATATGACAGTTATTGGAAGTTGCAGAACTGTGCCAGTACCATTTAAAGGGCCAGAACAGTCTTTTAAAACACAAATAAGTCCAAATGATGTTTCTAACTGGCAAAATCTCCCAGGGACCATAGTCATACGGCAAGAGGCTGGTAATTAGTCCTCTCCAGGCACAAGTGGCGAAGGGCACTTCGTCACACTGCGTACATGAAATATTGGTCAGAAACATTAATGACAATAATACAAACTGCATGCCCAGAAAATTCCACCTATACATATATCTCTAGCTTTCCCATTATTTGCAAACCTGTTTATTATCTATATAGGGCATATTGCCTTAACCTTTATTTCTCTCACTTTCCTTCTCCCTATTTATTTCATTCTATAAATTACCCTTCTGTTATGTCAAAACCTACCAATACAACCTCTGTTGTTAATTCTGGTCAAAGCCTCCTCTCTGACCTGCACAAGATCATGACACCCAGGTCCAAACCATGGTCCGACCAACTAACCAGTAAGTGTCCCTCGGCAAGACACCTAGCAATATATATCTTAGCTACCTCAATAATATGAGAGCAACCAAACGAACCAAGAGAGCCATGCTATCACGGACATCAACCGGACATCAATCGGATTAACAAGGTCCGCATCAGATGCTAGGGAACCAGGACAATCTGGTGGGAACAACAAGTGGACTACTGGAACATACCTTTTCTGGACACAAAATGAGCACCTAGATCTGCTTGAATGCTACTAAAGAGGCTACATGAATTGTATGTGTGAACTATGGATGAATAAGAGACCGTCATCTACTTTAACACTAAAACAGCCTGCCTAGGAAAATGCCATATTCTTCATTTTCAAGTTGCTCACAGTGCATTGCTCCCAGTGGCATTTGCACAATATTTAGTAAACGTAGCATTCTACTTTGCCACCCATCTTATGTTTGGAGTGGAGAGATGCCCAAGCTATTCCATATAGTTGCATAATCTCTCTGTAGGTACCCCTTGTACGTCAGTACTGTCCATCAGTAATACATTATCTACATAAGTGTAACGATTATGGAACCGAATGCCCTACTCTGAAGCAGATATGTCTCTTGTCTCTGGTACATCCTTTGGAACTCCGCTGTTTCGATTAATCTTTGGCGCCTACACCAATTTTTATTTCTGGAAATATATTAGACTTGATTTCATTGCAATACAGCCTCCCCACAGACTAAGTCCAGTGTATCAGGGAGGGGAAAATGCTTTCTGGACAACAATGCCTGTTTCCCATATGGATCCCCAGTCTCTCCTTGCTCCTATGAACTTTACCATGCACCTTACACAAGGGAGCTCATTAATTTCCCATCCACTCAACCTGCTCCCAGGTTAACCTATCAACAATAGCGCTGTTACATTCGACACATGCTTGAGCAGTCCTGTTCATGTCACAAAATGTCCTATCCCACCAGAACAGGGAAGCCATGTTCACTCCAACATTGTCCTTCATTTCTAGACTAATACAGCCGCCCACACTGGATTGCAGCCAATTTCATAGCTAACTGGGTATGTGACACATTTCCTATAGTGAAACGGAGCCTACCCTCTCTTAGTAAATCAGCAGCATGGGAATTATTACCGGTCAGACCCTTCACTAACAATAATTAGGTTGATTAGGAAGAGATCTGGCTGGCAGCATAACAGAAACTCTTTGTTCACGTACCCATACCAGGCTGTTACAAAATAGCAATCAATGGAGGTGACGATCACAATTTCTCGTATTCTTCCAAACTCTCCCCACGGTGGCCAAATCTACCAATCCCTTCATTCCAGGATTTAATTGCTGGCACACACAACACTATCTGCCAATGCCACCTTTTCATGCACTGGGCTCTGGACATTTTCAATAAACTCACTACCGCAAATCGATTCCATGTTCATATATTTTTTGCCACCTCAACCTTTAACTAGCTCACAACACTTTTTACTCGAATACAACCGGCAACATTTTCAGGTCATTCTAAAAGAATATACACTGCTCCAACTACCTCTAGTAATATCTCAGTACATTTCATCTAATGGTTAGGACAGTAGAGTCATCTGCATATGCCAGATATATCCCTCAACCTAAAAGGGAATTGAGACATGTAATGTCAACACGTATTCAGTGTTAAACTGTTAAACTTTTGCCCTCTTTTACAGGCCTACCAGAACGTCGGTTCTGGCACACCACAACCGACTTAAACCACCATTACTATAACTTGGCTTATTGTATACGACCACAAATAAGAAGGCTGAGCCATTAGGCGAAGCTTGGAGTTGTGAGAGGAGTTACCGGCCTATAAATACACAGACTTTTCCTTCCTCTGGGCTGAGACTGCCTGGTTTAGCCCGCCCACCACTCCCTTTATTAAGACATTCATCTTGGTGGGCCCTCTTTTATAGGCCTACCCGAATGTCGGTTCCGGCACACCACAACCAACTTACACCACCATTACTATAACTATATATATATATATTAGCAATAAAATCTAAAATGTTCTACGTAATACTGTCTTTGTATGTTTACTAGTTTACTATAATTGTTACGTAGTTACAGCTAGAAAGAGATGTGTGTTCATCAAATACAGCCATTTTCAAATTTGTTTTTGCTGTTGATCTTCAGTCTAGTGTGATTTATCCTCTAAATATTGTACCAAACTGTATCAAAAAAAATTTGAAATCATTGCATAATTTGCTAATCTATCTAAAGCGTTCTTGATAATGAAGCTATATAAGGATTGTCAAATAAATATTAACCATGCTCCTTTGAATGATATCACATTATTTTAATACATAGTATACACTAATCAGTCACAGCATTAAAACCAACGGCCTAACATCACATAGGTCCCTAGATGCATTGAGGCATGCACTTCACATGACCGCTCCATGTGGTCTGTGGTATCTGACAATAATTTAGCAGCTGATCCTTTAAGTCTTGCGAACCATTTCTGAACATTGCAGTGTGGCATGGTTCATTATCCTGCTGAAAGAGGCCCCTGACATTAAGGAACACCATTCCATGAAAGGGTGCACGTGGTCTGCAACATTCTCTAGGTAGGTGGTATGTGTCAAAGTAACATGCATGCCTTCTTCCTATTGTGCATCCTGCTGCCACCTCAAGCTAATGATGCAAACACACCTGGCCAACCACATGATCCAAAATAAAACATGATTCATCAGACCAGTTTACCTTCTGACACTCACATACCCATTGAAGGCACTTTCGAGAGTGGAGAGGGGTCATCATAGGCACTCTGACGGGTGTGCAGCTGTCCCATAAGTAGCAAACTGCAATGCACCGGCACCGTGTGTTCTGACACCTATTTATCATGGCCAGCATTAAGTTTTTCAGCTATTTGCATGAAAGCGGCTCTTGACCAAACAGCTAGCCTTCATCCATGTGCATCAATAAGCTTTTGGCACCCATGTCCCTGATGCGTGTTCGCCCGTTGTCCTTCCTTGCACCACTTTTGGCAAATACTGAGCAGTGCATACCAGAAACACCCCACAGGACTTGCTGTTTTGAAGATGCTCTGACCCAATCATCTAGCCATCATTAATTGGCCCTTGTCAAAATTACTTAGATCTTTTCACTTGCCCATCACTTGACAGGTGTCATTGTAATGATATAATCAATGTTATTCAGTGGTTGTAATGATGTGGCTGATCAGTGTATATATATTTATATATATACACTGCTCAAAAAAATAAAGGGAACACAAAAATAACACATCCTAGATCTGAATGAATTAAATATTCTTCTCAAATACTTTGTTCTTTGCATAGTTGAATGTGCTGACAACAAAATCACACAAAAATTTAAAAATGGAAATCACATTTTTCAACCCATGGAGGTCTGGATTTGGAGTCACACTCAAAATTAAAGTGGAAAGACACACTACGGGCTGATCCAACTTTGATGTAATGTCCTCAAAACAAGTCAAAATGAGGCTCAGTAGTGTGTGTGGCCTCCGTGTGCCTGTATGACCTCCCTACAACACCTGTGCATGCTCCTGTTGAGGTGGCGGATGGTCTCCTGAAGGATCTCCTCCCAGACCTGGACTAAAGCATCTGTCAACTCCTGGACAGTCTGTGGTGCAACATAACGTTGGTGGATGGAGCGAGACATGATGTCCCAGATGTGCTCCATTGGATTCAGGTCTGGGGAACGGGCGGGCCAGTCCATAGATCAATGCATTCGTCTTGCAGGAACTGCTGACACACTCCAGTCACATGAGGTCTAGCATTGTCTTGCATTAGGAGGAACCATGGCCAACCACACCAGCATATGGCCTCACAAGGGGTCTGAGGATCCTGGTACCTAATGGCAGTCAGGCTACCTCTGGTGAGCACATGGAGGGCTGTGCGGCCCCCCAAAGAAATGCCACCCCACACCATTACTGACCCACTGCCAAACCAGTCATGCTGGAGGATGTTGCAGGCAGCAGAACGTTCTCCACGGCGTCTCCAGACTCTGTCACATCTGTCACATGTGCTCAGTGTGAACCTGCATTTATCTGTGACGAGCACAGGGCGCCAGTGGCGAATTTGCCAATCTTGCTGTTCTCTGGCAAATGCCAAACATCCTGCACGATATTGGGCTGTAAGCACAACCCCCACCTGTGGACCGGGGGCCCTCATACCACCCTCATTGAGTCTGTTTATGACCGTTTGAGCAGACACATGCACGTTTGTGGCCTGCTGGAGGTCATTTTGCAGGGCTCTGGCAGTGCTCCTCCTGTTCCTCCTTGCACAAAGGCGGAGGTAGCGGTCCTGCTGCTGGGTTGTTGCCCTCCTACGGCCTCCTCCACATCTCCTGATGTACTGGCCTGTCTCCTGGTAGCGCCTCCATGCTCTGGACACTACGCTGACAGGCGCAGCAAACCTTCTTGCCACAGCTCACTCTGATGTGCCATCCTGGATGAGCTGCACTATCTGAGCCACTTGTGTGGATTGTAGACTCCGTCTCATGCTGCCACTAGAGTGAAAGCCCTGCCAGCATTCAAAAGTGACCAAAACATCAGCCAGGAAGCATAGGAACTGAGAAGTGGTCTGTGGTCACCACCTGCAGAACCACTCCTTTATTGGGGGTGTCTTGCTAATTGCCAATAATTTCCACCTGTTGTCTATCCCATTTGCACAACAGCATTTGAAATTGATTGTCACTCAGTGTTGCTTCCTAAGCAGACAGTTTGATTTCACAGAAGTGTGATTGACTTGGAGTTACATTGTGTTGTTTAAGTGTTCCCTTTATTTTTTTGAGCAGTATATATATATATATAATGCCAAAATACCAGAGTATTGCAGAATGCAATGATACCTTTTTTATTGGACTAACATAATATTTCAAAGACAAGCTTTCAAGAGTTTTCCTCTCTTCCTTAGGTCTGAAGCAATACCTGAGGAAGAGCGGAAAACTCTCGAAAGCTTGTCTTTGAAATATTATGTTAGTCCAATAAAAATGGTATCATTGCATACTGCAATACTCTGATATTTTGGCATCTTGTCTACTGGACTAATATGGCTAATCCAATCTACTACAATACTTTATATATATATATATATATATATATATATAGTAACAAAAAGAGAGAGAGAGGGGGGGGTAAGACGAGACTGGGGGATATGATAGAAACATTTAAATACATAAAGGGAATCAGCACAGTAAAGGAGGAGACTATATTTAAAAGAAGAAAAACTACTACAACAAGAGGACATAGTCTTAAATTAGAGGGGCAAAGGTTTAAAAATAATATCCGGAAGTATTTCTTTACAGAGAGGGTAGTGGATGCATGGAATAGCCTTCCAGCTGAAATGGTAGAGGTTAACACAGTAAAGGAGTTTAGGCATGCGTGGGATAGGCAAAAGGCTGTCCTAACTATATGATAAGGCCAGGGACTGAGAGTATTTAGAAAATTGGGAAGAATAGATGGGCCGAATGGTTCTTATCTGCCGTCACATTCTACAGGGAGTGCAGAATTATTAGGCAAGTTGTATTTTTGAGGATTAATTTTATTATTGAACAACAACCATGTTCTCAATGAACCCAAAAAACTAATTAATATCAAAGCTGAATATTTTTGGAAGTAGTTTTTAGTTTGTTTTTAGTTATAGCTATGTTAGGGGGATATCTGTGTGTGCAGGTGACTATTACTGTGTATAATTATTAGGCAACTTAACAAAAAACAAATATATACCCATTTCAATTATTTATTATTACCAGTGAAACCAATATAACATCTCAACATTCACAAATATACATTTCTGACATTCAAAAACAAAACAAAAACAAATCAGTGACCAATATAGCCACCTTTCTTTGCAAGGACACTCAAAAGCCTGCCATCCATGGATTCTGTCAGTGTTTTGATCTGTTCACCATCAACATTGCGTGCAGCAGCAACCACAGCCTCCCAGACACTGTTCAGAGAGGTGTACTGTTTTCCCTCCTTGTAAATCTCACATTTGATGATGGACCACAGGTTCTCAATGGGGTTCAGATCAGGTGAACAAGGAGGCCATGTCATTAGATTTTCTTCTTTTATACCCTTTCTTGCCAGCCACGCTGTGGAGTACTTGGACGCGTGTGATGGAGCATTGTCCTGCATGAAAATCATGTTTTTCTTGAAGGATGCAGACTTCTTCCTGTACCACTGCTTGAAGAAGGTGTCTTCCAGGAACTGGCAGTAGGACTGGGAGTTGAGCTTGACTCCATCCTCAACCCGAAAAGGCCCCACAAGCTCATCTTTGATGATACCAGCCCAAACCAGTACTCCACCTCCACCTTGCTGGCGTCTGAGTCGGACTGGAGCTCTCTGCCCTTTACCAATCCAGCCACGGGCCCATCCATCTGGCCCATCAAGACTCACTCTCATTTCATCAGTCCATAAAACCTTAGAAAAATCAGTCTTGAGATATTTCTTGGCCCAGTCTTGACGTTTCAGCTTGTGTGTCTTGTTCAGTGGTGGTCGTCTTTCAGCCTTTCTTACCTTGGCCATGTCTCTGAGTATTGCACACCTTGTGCTTTTGGGCACTCCAGTGATGTTGCAGCTCTGAAATATGGCCAAACTGGTGGCAAGTGGCATCGTGGCAGCTGCACGCTTGACTTTTCTCAGTTCATGGGCAGTTATTTTGCGCCTTGGTTTTTCCACACGCTTCTTGCGACCCTGTTGACTATTTTGAATGAAACGCTTGATTGTTCGATGATCACGCTTCAGAAGCTTTGCAATTTTAAGAGTGCTGCATCCCTCTGCAAGATATCTCACTATTTTTGACTTTTCTGAGCCTGTCAAGTCCTTCTTTTGACCCATTTTGCCAAAGGAAAGGAAGTTGCCTAATAATTATGCACACCTGATATAGGGTGTTGATGTCATTAGACCACACCCCTTCTCATTACAGAGATGCACATCACCTAATATGCTTAATTGGTAGTAGGCTTTCGAGCCTATACAGCTTGGAGTAAGACAACATGCATAAAGAGGATGATGTGGTCAAAATACTCATTTGCCTAATAATTCTGCACTCCCTGTATGTTTTTATTTATATATATATATATATTATACACACTCTAGATATATGAATGTGTGTTTCAATCAATTATTAATATCTATAATCCCTTCATAGAAAATGAAACGCAATCAACACAACATACTTATTAAAGGCCCCTGTACATGTATCTATCTATCCCTCTTTCCATCTGTCCATCTCTTTTCCTGCCTGACTGCCACTCAATGTCTGTTATTCTATCATTATATTATTCTATAATTTTGAATATATTATTCCTCTGAAATTTGGCATCTATTAACTATATATATATATGAGAAAGACTACCAGAATTAAAATGTCGATTGTCCTATTGTATCTGCCTAGTTTATCTAACAAAAAATTCATACTAAAGTAGACAAAGCAAGAGAAACAAAGAAGCAAAAATTCACAAACTGAATATAATATTTATTTATTTATTGGTATCAGTTTCTTTTTTGTGTTGAGACTTTCTGTTACTTCAGATATTTAGTGGTCTCCCTCTGGTTACATTGTTCCATACCACTGGATGCTTTGGTGCCTACGTCTTTATCTCCAGTCAGCATTATATTCAGTTTGTGAGTTTTTGCTTCTTTGTTTCTGTTGCTAGTATCTACGGTTAAACCCATGGGCATTGCTGAAGGGCCCTCCTGGTGCATGGGATCAGTGTGGAGGTGGTGTTTATTCCCTTTTACACAGATCCCATTTCTTTCCAATTTTTCTAAAGTAGGCAAAGCATCTGAACACAATTAGCTGTAATTTACATTCATAGAATAGCAAATTATATAAAAAGATATAAGATCCCTGAAAGTAATGCAAAGCTCACCAGCAGATGCCTATACAAATTTTCAGTCCAACTTTCTTTTCAGCGATTTCTGTACTTATAAGTCGTTCTTCAATTTACAACACTGCTTCTTTTTTAACATTCAGGAAATTAATACTCAAACTCCCTAGGTCAGGGTCAATAGTCATTTTAAAAGCAAAGTACTCATTGTACTCGTTAATACCTGATGATTTTACAGTTTCCCTATTCTTCAGAAAACATAATAATAGCTTCAGAAATCACTAGGTTATTCTGCACATACACAATGTTTTCTTGGATGAAAAAAGAGAACATTGAATTTTCAAGGACCTTGTATCTTGTGTAATATATAGTCCAAAGTAGTAAATTGTTATTACATTAAATACTATCTTAGTACTTAGGTAAATGCAACCTAACACCATGAAAAGTGATATTTATTATCTCTGGGATGAGGTTTATTCACTAAAGCCCAAACTGCTAAATCAGAACTTTGTTCACACTATTTTACAGTGTCTGGATTTTCCAGAAGGATTTCAGCCTGTCCAAATACAGCCAAAAGACTTAAACCAGGAATGGACTGATCAAAATGCTACTTTCAGCATCTTAAGTAGTTGCCTGCTGTCAGTGCCAGTAGATCAGTTGCTGCTCAAGCATTAATATCCCATTCCCTGCGTTTAAAATAATTGGTGGCTATTGTTACCCAGTCACTAAAGGCCCCGTCCCATTTGCCCTGGTCCCCCTGCCCACACCCATAACAGCTAAATAGTATTTGAGAGAGGGCATGGCCAGTCCCCCTTCAACTCCCCACACACATGGGAATTGGGTTCATTCTTACTCTGGAACTGGCACCTCCTCCTCCTAAACTTGACCCACACGCTTCATGTTCCCTACTGCTTTTGTAACACATGGAATAGACATGTTGCCTCTTCCTCAAGTTTATTTTGTGCATCTGTGGCTCCCTTGCATCAAAAATTCTCTGGTCTGCCCATAGTGGTCATGAGTCTTTATTACTGGTTCGAAGACCATATGTTTCCTTGGGTTCCTGGCTTATCTTTTTTTTTTTCTCTTTTCTGAATTTGAAATGATTAAAATTATCTGCAGTTAAATCTTTCCCTACAAGAGTATAAGTCTGTTTTACTACATCTGGCATTTGTAAATGTCTCTCTAGTACTGACTATGTTTATGATGTATTTCTATAACAATAATTAAACTCTGGCCTTTTACTAAGGGTTTTAAGTATCCCCATACCATATCATGATTACTCCCTATAAATCCTAATGAATATGCATATAAAATTCCACTTTGTTTATTAACTTGTACAAGTGTTTTGGAATGTGATAAATTAGTTACATTGCCACGTGTTTCCTCATAATGTGAACTAGTCATGGAATATCAATCTCTATCATCTGCCAAAGATAGTAAAAGTCCTGATGGAAACCATGCATTAATTAGCACTTGTTTTTGTATTGGTTCTGGTTTGGGATATAACCCTATCAAATGAGTGTATTCTTTCATTCAGCCATACTGGTGTATTTTTCTGGTTATTTGTCTTGTTGTGCCTCTTATATTAGACATAGAAAGTCCAGAACATGCAGGAGTATTCTTGTACATAAGAGATTAGAGCAATACCAGTGCCTCCACTCAATGTCTGTATTTGTATGGCTTTAATAACAGCTGTCTCTTTCCAGAGTAGTTTCAAAACCTTTCCCTGTCCTGGGAGTTCCTCTTGTAATACAGGACTATACAATTGTGAACATTGTGACCCCCATTTGTCATTCCAAAAGTCTGTACCCTAATGTTTTATAAAATGCTAAGTAGGTTCTCAAACATTCTAAGAGTATTACCTCCTATCATATTAACAATATGATTTTGTACTGCATAGTCAATGCAAATGAACCTTGTCTTGTCCACTGTCATCAATCAACTGCATTTTATAGCTGTGTACCTGTGAACCCATGGTAGGTGCTAGATTTCTAACACAGCAAC
The DNA here is from genome assembly GCA_933207985.1 of Pelobates cultripes. Lineage (NCBI taxonomy): Eukaryota > Metazoa > Chordata > Amphibia > Anura > Pelobatidae > Pelobates > Pelobates cultripes. Next base: position 183,978,619 of record OW240913.1, on the reverse strand, counting down.
ATCATTATGCACCAAGTCTCTGCCATAAGAGGTAAACAATTCATTAAAATAAACAACGTTTAAAAAAAAACATCAGTCATGCTATGAAATGCACATTCTCTCATGTAAAGGTGTTCTGGATATAAAAAGGAAGTGTGTAAATTATCTTTAAATTGACCCACATTATGCTTCAATTGTAATCAGTTCACCCTTTACTGTGTGCATTAATTATGCTAACCAACTTACTCTAGATCAAATATGACATTTCTGTATAACCACAATGGTATTAATGTTGCTAATATGTAGGGAAATAAAGGAAGAAAAAATAAAAAATAAATATATATATATATATATATATATATATATATATATATATTGGAAAATCCTTGCACTCAAGCTGTATAGTTCCTATAGTGCCGGGTGTCAAAGCCTTGGCTCGAGTACATACAAATTAAAAAGTTAGGCTGCACTCACGGACTTTGTAAAATCAAAATACTTTATTTACAAATCATTAAAAAGAGCTACGTTTCAGGCCACTCATGGGACTTTCTGCAGGAACAAAAATACAATTAAAATCATAAGCATAGACAAACTCTATAGATAGGAAGATAAATTACAAATGAACTCACCCCAGCTGATGTGTGGGACCAGAGTGTACCGCGTATTTGCAAACATGCTCCACCCACAAAACGTGGCAAAATAATGTCATAATGCCAGACGTGTTACCGTGGTAATGTGGGAAGACACAGCGTCGCCATGGGAACAGGGGATCCAAGAAAGGTGCCGGTGTACAAAGCTCAGAGGGGACGATTTGCAAAATAAATAAAACCAAGGTTAACTCATGAGCTTTGGCTGAAGGTTAAAGGTGTGATTTAGTGATGAAGTGCAATATGGCTGAATTAAGTATAAAGCCTTAAAGTGCCAGTGCTTCGGTTTTAAAGTGCTAGTGCTTCAATTTTAAAAAGTCAGTGCTTCATTTTTAAAGAAGCATTGTATATACAAAGCATGTTATTGCAACAGTGAGAAAATAACTGAATAAAGTGCAAAGTGTTGGATAACCTGTGCAAAATGTGCAAATGTGCTAAAAAATATGCTCATTAAGAAATGTGATAGATGACCATAATAAATAATAAAGTCTGCTTAAACTGACATAAAACAAATCAATAAGCCTAGTTTCAAAAATCACTATAAAAACTGTTAAAAGCAAATCACTATACAGTTATAACAAATTACAAACTTGAGGAATTTCATAGAAAGGAGTGGGGTAATATATTCTCATTAAGTCCTTTGTGGGACAGTGTTTAACTCATGGATCCAGTATGCTTCTCTGTTTAACATCATTTTGTCCTGATCGGTACCCCTACTGGGTTGAGGAATGCGGTCGATGCCTATGAATTTCAATGCCGATAAAGGATGATGCTGGTGAAGAAAATGTTTCTCCTGGCAACCCTTCCAGACGAAATTGTTTCTAATAGTACTTTCATGAACTTAACATTTAACATGCTAACTAAGGCCTGTAGAGATGTAACCGCCATCACTAAGTACCATGCCCACTGCTTATTCATGTGTTTTACCTTTGTATTCTGTGTTTTCCCTTTGTATCTGTATGTATTTCGTGTATTTTGCCTTTTCCCCGTTCGGAAGAGCTCATACGAATGGAACCCATTCATCTCCCGAATGGGGACCACCCTGATTTCCCATTTAGAATGCTTGTTGGAACATTTTGAAACCACAAGGGAAATCATTAACAAATGCTCCCCTGGGTGGCCACCGGTTCGTATAGCCGAATGCCAACCAGGGTAGGCATTCGTATCCCGAACTGGTGTGCCAGCACAGTTTTAGGTCCCAGTGTCGGGGCTCACCCTACCTGCTCCTAATGGAGCTATAGTAACTGGCCTCCCTACCCTGGAACTACGAGACCAGGCTCGTAGCTGTCCAGAGAGCACTATCCCTGGGGCTGCCTAAGTGGAGGTAGCCACAGGAAAGAGGTGCGAGTCCCAGTGGGATCCCTGGGGCTGTGAGTTGGCTTCACAGCCACAGAGTTCCCGCTGGCCACCTGGAAGTCCGTGCCAACCAATAGCAGAAGGAGCTCCGATTCAAACTGGGTTTGCACTATTCTCCTGATGGGTCGGCACGAGTGAGCGCTGATTGGTCGCTGCAGTGCGCAGGTGACCAATCAGAGAAGGAGTGCCCATATAAACGGGGTTTCCTGTCCTTTCATCTGATTGGGTGGCGAAACCCCTCTCCTTCCTAAATGCCGATTGGTGCGAATTGGTTTCGTGCCTTTCAGCTGATTAGCTGTTGCTTGGTTTGGGCGCAAAGTTTGAATTCACTGGACCAAACCAAGTGACGCTGTGGAACTGATTTTGGGTATGTACAGAGCCTTGAGCCCTAGACTTTATACAATGGGCGCGAAGTTTGAATTCACTGGACCAAACCAAGTGAAACTTCAAAAAATAAATGCACCTTTATAGGTGTACAAATATGGTACCGCAGCCGGCACCACGTTATTGGGATGGGTCGCGTCGCCATAGCAACCCGAAATAGAAGGGACACACAACATAATGCTCCAAGTTGGAAGAAAAGCAAGGGGATGCTGGAAAATGTAGTTCGAAAGGCAGTAGCCAGGAACTAAATAAAAAATAAATAAACAACCAGATAGAAATTATGGATAAGAACAATAAAATCAAGAGGAATAAAAACAAAATAATAGAATGTAAATATAAAAAAGCAGCACACATTAAAATGGGCACACATTAAAAATATTACAAAAAGTTAAACAAATCAAATTGAACATTTAACCCTTGAGGATCCAGAGTATCTAGTTTAAAAATCCAGCTCATTTCTATCTTACCTAAAATCTTTGAGAGGTTACCCCCTTCTCCATGGGGTGTGGGGGATTTTTTCTATAGCACAAAACTTTTAAAATGTAGAGTCTTGTGTGTTAAAAAATGTTTTGACACTGAATGGTTTAAAAAGCCTTTGAATATATTTCTACAGGGTTCCGCTATACGAGTTTTTAAACACTTAGTAGTCATGCCGACATACTAGTATGTCGTATGTAGTATATCGGTATGACTACTAGGTGTTTAAAAACTCGTATAGCAGAACACTGTAGAAATATATCAAAAGGGTTTTTAAAACCATTCAGTGTTGAAACATTAGAACAAAATACTCTAAAAATTAAAAATCTAATCTCATTTTATGGAAAACAAAGACATCTATTAAAAGTTAAATTAATATAATTAAGGATCTTCATGATCTTTGGTGTAAGGTACAGAAGAAATACCTTTAGAATTACAATATAAAAATGAATATGCCACTAGATTTGTTAGTAATAGTAATAACCAATATACATTTTCAAAATTTGATCCAAAAGCAACTTAAACATTTTTAATTACTAATCAAGAACAAAAAGATGATACCATTCGAAAAATTAATCAACGTTATAATTTAAACATTACAGAAAAATATAATTATCTAAGAATAAATAAATTACAATAAATTATACAAAATCATTTATTCATATCTTAGACCTCCTAAAATGTATTTATACATGGTATATAACACCAGAAAATGTTTTTTTTTTTTAATCACAAAATTCAGATTCTAGCTGTTGGAGATGCAATAAACTAATAGGTTTCTTCAAATATATTTGGTGGGAATCTGGGGGAGTAAATGATATATGGTTAAATCTGTTTAAAATGATCTACAACTTACTCAAGAGAAAAATAAGTCTGATTCCATGATTAGCTCTTCTCCACTTAGGTTAGATGAATTTATAACTAGTGATAGATTTTTATATATACAGGTGTGTATGTCATTTAAAATTGTTATTGTTAGAAATTGGAGAAGTAATGAAAAATTTAATGGGTCTAAGATTCTTAATCAACTAGAATATCATTCACAGAGGGAAAGAGGTAATTATATAAATTTTCTGAAGTATGGTATATATGACATGATAATAAAAATAAAGTAAAATTGTAATCCTCCTGTGGTATGAATGTTATGTGGATGAGCAAGAATGAAGGTAGAACAATATTTATTATAAGGCACTTTATGTATAACCTATTTTATAGATTTGATTGTTTCAAGAAATTATAAAATATTAAGTTAAATAACACTTATAGAACAATGTAATAATTTACTTGTATTGTTTATATATCATAATTAAAAAAAAAAAAAGCAATGTAGGACTGCAAGGTAGAGATGCTCAGAAGATATTTTGATACCTGTGCCAGATCAAGGAGAGTCTCCTTGCAGCTAGAGCTAGAGCCTAAGGCAGCCTCCTAATCTGGCTTTGTTCTTTAGTACAACTGTAGCTGTAGTGTAGTATAGTTAGTGCCTTGTAATGTATTGTTAATGTATTGTAATAGATGAGTTAATGTTTAATATCAGTATAGTGTAGTTGTGTTAATTTTGACAGCAAATTTCAATTTATTTAAGTCATAGTCTTTTGACTACAGTGCCATTTAGTTTTAGTCAGTTAGTTGTTAGTTTTAAACATTTAGCTGACTAAACTCTAATGGGTTTAGTTAAAGTGTAATGCATTATTTAAGCATTTCTCTAGAACTTCCAAAAACGTATACTCCTGGAGGAGTAAACACCTACTACGTTGTTATTGTTTATGCTTTTAGGATTGAACATGCAGTACAGACACATATTTAACTATAGTGGTATAAGTTGTCTTTATTACTTTAAAAAAAATAATTAAATAGTCTCATAAAGAAATAAGAATATGGCTTTTTCAAACACAAAAAAACAAACAAACCAGTAATTAGATATGTATTGATTGTAAAAATTTGCATATTACATTGATTTCTCCCTAACATTTTAATGTTTTTTTTACTCGTTGATGAAAATTTAATCTTCATTTAAGTTTTTGTCATAATCATTTTTATTTAGTTATAGAATCGTTTTCTTCTCTGAAAGAATGGTTTTGATGAAAACTATGACAAACAAAATTTGTCAATGAAATAAAGGGATCCTATAGGCATCAAAACAACTTTAACTTAATTGCACAGTTTATTTTCATAGATCACACCCCTGCAGTCTCACTGCTCAATTCTCTGCCATTTAGTAGTTATATCACTTTTGTTTCTGTCCATGCACCCTAACCACACCTCCCCTACTCACCCCTCAACCTGCATGAAAATAATGTTTTCATTTTCAACCATATCTTGACTTACTTTACACTTAGCTCTGTAAATGAAAGGAGCACTATATGGTTTCCTGGCCCTATAGTGTTAAAACCACCTTCTAGCCCCCTGGTCCTCCTTTGCCTCCCTAAATATAGTAAAATCTTACTCTGCAGCACTACCCAAGATAGCAGTTTTAGCAGCCATCTTAAGAGTGGCCAGTGGAGTTATCACTAGACTGTAATCTATACACTGGAAAGACGGGATTTACAGCAAAAAGTCTGAAGGGAATTATTCTACTCACCAGAACAAATACAATAAGCTGTAGTTGTTCTGGTGACAATAGTGTCCCTTTAAACTTTAATGACACAACACAGGTGGTTCCTACAGACTCTAGAAGACTTTTAACAGCAGGAGAAAAGAAATTCTAAGTTAAACAAAATTAGCAAAAAATGAAGTTTAAACATTAGATGTATCTTTATAGGAAGTGTTTAGGAAGGCTGTGTGAACCAAATGCAGGGGAGATGTGGCTGTTAAGTGACCGTGTAATATAGTGTGGGGATGAGGGCAATTTAAGAGAGGTCTAAAATATACAAATATTCTGGTTTTGGAAATATGCTAATAAGGCACCTAGTTTGGTTGAAGAATTATCACCAACATAATGTTTTTATGTTTTTATTTGTTATTTTTCATGGTCTTGATGATGACCCATTTTGTGACTTGTTTTGTGAACTCCCAGGTTGATAGAGGTGCTGCCAGTGGTGTATTATTGTACTATTCATTGTAAAACACCAACTAAATATATTTTTTAAAAAAACTGCAATGACTAATTTAAATGCTGTGCAATGTAGTACAGATGAATAGTACTTAACATGTTTTCCCTCAACTATAGCAAGCTTTCAAGCTGTGACAATCCAAATATATTCATTCACAGGTCTACACTTACTTTGGTACATATAGTATTATGATACATAATTGACTGCTGAAGGATATATATATATATATATATATATATATATATATATATATTTAATTTATGTTGACTATTTTTACCTCTTTTTTCTTGCTTGCTAGCTAATCATGTGACTTGTTTGCTACTTTTATTTTAATCTTATTGCAATGTGTCAATTTATGACACAGCTTCTTTATAGCTTTTTTTTTTAATAATAATTTTCAATGGTGAAGTTAAAAGATTGTGGGTTGCTGCCCCTCTGACTTGTTGCAACTCAAAACCAGCTGCAACTCCAGTCATCGATAAAGGAGAGAATTGAAACTGCAAATTATGCCAAACACAAGGTTTTTTTCCCTAAACTTTACATTAGTAATGTTTTTTTTTGTTTTGTTTTTTTCAAAACAAAACAAAACATGTGGAGGGGGGATGGGTGGTATAGTCCAGCCACTACTGTTAATATTATAAATTACATTGGAGGTTCAGTTATATAATGTACCTGTATATGATTGAGTTTTGAAGAGCGTGAGATCCTTATTTAAAGAAATTAAATATAGTGCTGTTAAAGTTAAGCCAAGAATAACTAAATGTAATGTATTTACTAATTTACTATTTCTAACAAAAGCAAATAGGTTAATTAAAAAAAACAAAAAACTGTAATATGGCTTCTCTGATTAACACAATTACTATAGCTCAGTGTATTGGTTATGTTGCCATGTGTCTCTGTGCACTAACTGTTTTTTTTATTCAGTCATTTAGAAGTGATTTGACAAATATTGGCTCTCTGAAGCACCCAGAGAACTCCCTGCTAATCAATATTAATAATGGGGAATTTATACATCTGCATTATCGGTGTTTTTCAACTTGATAGTTTGAAAGCATTGTGATAACCCACTTTAGAACCAAATACCAGTATCAACAAGGCTTAGCACAGGGCAGTCTGCCATTCCCATGGAGAAAATAGTTTTTGTGTCTAACCATGTAACGTTAAAACCAGTACCCGGTGTTATCATGCTAGATGTGTTTCTGAGAGCGCCCATAAAATAAATTCAATAAAAAACATTAAAAAACATTAGAATTCTTATTTTTCTTTCACTATTTTTCTTTCACAGGTCAGAAGTTAATTTAAAAAAATATGCCGGCTGCATGAAAGATATTGAAGTTTCACGGACACCATATAATTTACTAAGCAGTGCTGACCATATTGGATTGACCAAAGGATGTCTTCTTGAGGTTTGTATTTTTTTGTATCTTAAATCGTGTTCCATCTGTGAGTTACATATGTTACAGAAGACAATAGTTAGACAAATGCCATGTCCTACAAGAGAAAATCTTGTTTTTTTAAGTGCTCTTTAGAATGCATCTCAGTTTAACACTGTCATGGCTTTAACAGATAAGTGTGCACTCTTACTCCACCTTGGCAGAAGTTAAGAATTGGTATCATATAGACTTGAAGATTCATTTTGTTCCAAACTGGAATTTGTCTAAGTTTAGACCATTTGAGCCAAAAAAGAGATGAGAAAAAGTTTGAGGACTATAGGACCATCAATTAATGTTGATTTTATTCAGCGATCATTTTACAGTATGTATATGTTTTGCAGTACATTGATTTGCTCATTTTTACAACTCTTTTAAATTGTTGTATTCATTTTTCGAATCAGTTTTTCATTACCAAAATTCTGTTGAGCCAAACCAATATTTGGCCACATTTTATTTTCAGAGAAAATGGTTTGCCAAGTTAAATTTTCTCACTGCGCAACAAATGTTACCTCAATGTAAAAAAAACAAAAAACAAACATAGCTATTGCAATAAGTTTGTCCCTTACCATGGGAAAGCATTAATAATCAGATTTAAATACAATATGTTCTCAAGGTTTCCTCAACCGATGACTGGGGATTTTATTGTTTGTTTAGCTGTAAATACACTTCATTTTCATTCAGAACACCAACACATATATTTTATCTTTTAAAAAGAAAATGTAATTTTACATTGACTACATGCACATTTCAAAACACGCATCTATTTGTCCTGACTACCCTATGTTTAATTTGTGTAGCCATCATGTGCTACAATGTGGTAGTTACTGGAAGTAGGTCCACTAATGGCCGGTGAATGTGCAGATATATTACATCTAGATTTCTGTATTGGGTGTTTGAGAAGCATTACAAAAGATTACAATTTGGGGATTACTGATAGTGGGAAGCTAGTCCTCATGTGCACTTCTAGCTCCATGTTCTCAAAATTTACCTAATGAGACATTATGTCCTCTTCAAAACCATAATACTACTAATAAATGTATTGTCGTGAAACCATTATGGTGGTTTTACTTTGGTTGATCTACATTCTTGTCCAGTGGGGGACTTTTATGTGGTTGACTACAAAGTAGTTTAATTTCACAGATATTTCATGATGACATGTCGCTACATGGCTTGCATTGTACTGATGAAGCCCTAGCTATGACGGTCCGTTGCTATATGTGCCTCCAACCCAAATAATCTAAATCCCTTGTTCACAAGGTAGCATGGCCCTGGCTCATTTAGGTGACATGGGAACCACTCCAAAATAAATTGGCACATCTATGGGTAGAGGTGTGGGGATTGACTAAGACATAGGGGCTTGCTCTTATGCAATCTCAGCAACTATGATGCCGAACACAGGCTTCTGTTTGCCGCTTCCTTATCACGCAAACTTTAGTCTGATATTGATCCTTGTATTTTATTTCTATGTTATGTTAAAAATAAAAAATGATGCTGTAAACAATGTAAGCTTTCCATGTCATTGTATCTTCCTTCATGGTATACGTCTTTAATAAAGAATTAAAAAGAAATGTAAGTACAAGAAAAAATGAAAGGCAATAAATATTAGGAAATGTCAGGATTCCTCCCCGCTGTTCTTTCTCACACTGTTTGAAGAAAATATAAATAAGCATCATCAGGAAAATGCAAAAAATTATGTTCTCAGTTCTGCTACCTCATAAAGTCTTTCATAGCAGTGCGTAAAAAGTATAGATGAAATGTGATTTATTTTTTGCTAAACTTTGTTGACATATTTTGGATTATGTTTATCTAACTTTGGTTGTGCTGTTTTCTTATCCTTTCCAAGTGATTGATACTTGATTTATTTTCGTGCTTGAATAATGGAGGTAAATAAATTTGAAACAGTGGATGCTTTGCGGCATACCAAGAGATATGGTATAATAGTGTAGAACAAGCATGTCAAAAAACAAAAATGTAAATTTTCATAGAATTGTAGGTTTATTTTGAAAAGTACAGTATTAAAAAATAAATAAAAGCGACCCCCTCTACTAAACTCCAGTCCCCGCCACATCTACTAAATCCCAGCCCCCCTTCGTCTACTAAATCCCAGTCCCCCTTGTCTACTAAATCTCAGTCCCCCTGTCTACTAAACCCCTGCCCCTGTTCTCACTCACACTCACTGACAGACATACACACACACACTGACATACACACAGAATCACTGCAACACACACATGCACTCACAGACACACACATTCACTGACAGACACACACTAACTGACAAACAGGCTCCCTCACAGACACACACTGACATACACACACACACACAGACTCACTGACAGACACACACACTGACAGAGAGACACACAGACAGACACACACACACACAGAGATAGCCATATATACACACACAGACAGCCATACACACAGACACACAGACAGCCATATACACACACACACACAGACAGCCATGCACACAAACAGCCACGCACACAGACAGCAATACATAGAATGTGACGGCAGATAAGAACCATTCGGCCCATATAGTCTGCCCAATTTTTTTTTAAATACTTTCATTAGTCCCTAGCCTTATCGTATAGTTAGGATAGCCTTATGCCTATCCCACGCATGCTTAAACTCCTTTACTGTGTTAACCTCTACCACTTCAGCTGGAAGCCTATTCCATGCATCCACTACCCTTTCAGTAAAGTAATACTTCCGGATATTATTTTTAAGCCTTTGCCCCTCTAATTTAAGACTATGTCCTCTTGTTGTGGTAGTTTTTCTTCTTTTAAATATAGTCTCCTCCTTTACTGTGTTGATTCCCTTTATGTATTCAAATGTTTCTATCCCACCTGTCTCGTCTTTCCTCCAAGCTATATGTGAAGTTCCTTTAACCTTTCCTTGTAAGTTTATCCTGCAATCCATGAACCAGTTTAGTAGCCCTTCTCTGAACTCTCTCTAAAGTATCAATATCCTTCTGGAGATACAGTCTCCAGTACTGCGTACTATACTCCAAGTGAGGTCTCACCAGTGTTCTGTACCATGGCATGAGCACTTCCCTCTTTCTACTGCTAATACCTCTCCCTATACAACCAAGCATTCTGCTAGCATTTCCTGCTGCTCTATTACATTGTCTGCCTATCTTTAAGTCATCAGAAATAATCATCCCTAAATCCCTTTCCTCAGATGTTGAGGTTAGGACTTTTTAGGATTAAATGTCAGTTGCCACAACTCTGACCATTTTTCTAGTTTACCTAAATCATTTGCCATTTGGCTTATCCCTCCTAAAACATCAACCCTGTTACATATCTTAGTATCATCAGCAAAAAGATATACCTTACCATCAAGACCTTCTGCAATATCCCTAATAAAAATATTAAAGAGAATTGGTCCAAGTACAGATCCCTGAGGTACCCCACTGGTGGCAAGCCCATGCTTCGAATATACTCCATTGACTACAACCTTCTACTGCCTGTCACTCAGCCACTGCTTACCCATTCAACAATATTGGAACTTAAAGATTGCAGTTTATTGATAAGCCTTCTATGTGCAACAGTGTCAAAAGCCTTACTGAAATCTAGGTAAGCAATGTCTACTGCACCACCTTGATCTATTATTTTAGTTACCCAATCAAAAAATCAATAAGATTAGTTTGGCATGATCTCCCTGAAGTAAACCTATATTGTCTCTGATCTTGAAGTCAATGTGTTTTTAGATGTTTAACAATCAGATCTTTAACATGGTTTCCATTACTTTCCCCACTACTGAAGTAAGGCCTACTGGCCTATACTTGCCCAACTCCTCCCTCCTACCTTTCTTGTGAATGGGCACAACATTCGCTAACTTCCAATCTTCTGGGACTACTCCTGTTAACAATGATTGGTTAAATAAATTAATTGTTTTGCTAGTACACCACTAAGCTCTTTTAATAATGTTTGGTGTATTCCATCAGATCCCATTGACTTATTTGTCTTTACTTTTGACAGTTGAGATAGAACCTCTTCCTCTGTAAACTCACATGTAACAAATAACTCATTTGTCCTTTTTCCTAACTGAGGCCCCCTTCCTTCATTTTCATCTGTAAATACTGAACAAAAATATTAATTGAGGCAGTCAGCAAGACCTTTATCCTCTTCTACATACCTTCCTTCTTTTGTTTTTCATCTAACTAATCCTTGTTTTACTTTCCTTTTCTCATTTATGTATCTAAAACATGTTTTGTCCCTTTTTTCAACTGACTGTGCTATTTTCTCTTCTGTGTGTGATTTGGAAGCTCTTATTACTTGCTTAGCCTCTTTCTGCCTAATCGTATAGATCATTCTGTCTTCCTCACACTTTTTTTTTATAATTATTAAATGCTAACTTTTAGTTTTTTTACTATTTTGGCCACATCTGCGGAGTAACACAGTGGTTTCTTGAATTTTTTGCTTTTACACACACACAGACTTCAATACACACACACACACAGACAGCAATACACACACACAGACAGGAATACACATGCACAGACAGCAATACACACAGACAGCCATACACACACACAGCCACACACAAACACACAGACAGCAATACACACAGACAGCCATACACACACAGCCATACACACGCAGCCATACACACACAGACAGCAACACACACACAGCCATACACACACACACACATTTCCCCCCTACTTTTGGGAGAACTGGGTGGATTTCTTACCTAGGGTCCAGTGGGGCTACTGGGCAGGAAAGTGGCCAGACGTGCAGGCGTCGGGAACTCTGAGGTTTCAGCGAGCTCTGAGGTTTCGCGTGCCACACGGTGATGCTGCGACCCGGAATGTGACGTCATTTTACGGCTCCCAGCATCACTGCGGGAAGCTGAGCAGGGAGAGCTTACAATCAGCGCTCCCTCGCCACAGCCTGCGTGCCGCAAACATATTAGTTGTGGGCCGCATGCGTCCCGTGGGCCACGAGTTTGACATTCGTGGTGTAGAAAGAGTGCAGATTTATTATCACTGTGCCAATATGTGCTGCACCTCCCGCGCATTGGCCAACACAGAGAGACATGTAGTACTAAGCATCTAAGAATTCACGTTGTTCACAATGTAAATCACAGCAGCATTTTCTCAATACAGTCTAAGTAATCTTTTCAGACCTTTTCTCTAACTAGCATCAATTCCATCTTTGGGATCTAATGTTCAGATATATTAGATCAACTTTTTTTGTCCTTCAGTGTGGAATAAGCACAGTGTCCTATCACCTTATACTAAATGCATTTGTGGACATAACAGGCACTGCAAGACTCAGTCAGGACAAAACTGCTACAATGAAAGGCATTTGAAAAAGGGGGAGTTACAGCAGCAGGAGAAATTTGATTTGCAAATTTTTTATTCAGCTCCATATTGTAGAATACATTTCTAAATTTTGAAACAACTTTGAAGGGAAAGAGGTGAGTGGCCAATTGGATCTCAATTGAAGCTAGCAGATGATGAAGCCTTAAGTATCACAGTGAAGAGAAGGGTGTCACATTTCCTCCTCGCTGTGCAGCATGCTCCCTGTTGCACCACATGTTCCCTGAAACCAGCACTTCCGCTTTCTGCCTCCAATGCTCTGCACACATCTTTACGTTGTGACGCCTTGTTCTGATGTCATTCTTGATGCGGAACACACACTCTGCCGCTTTATATATTTAAAGTTACATGGTGCATTTTTATGACATGCTATCTCCATATAACATCACACAGACCTGTAACCAATTACTACACAGTGTTGTGTATTTAACTTCCTTGTTGCTCCTTTTTTGTTGCCCTGTCGTAGTTTCTCTACACCAAGTGTGTTCTATTATAGTACTTCTTCTGTTTTCTGACCTTGGCTTCATTGACCATTCTTGCTCTCTGTAACCCTGACCTTGGCTTCTTTCTCGATTCTGTGTACCTCTATTATCCCTGACTTCACTTTGTTAATGTTTATTCTGTGTCTACTTGCAGACGTTCTAGCATTTTTGTCAGTGTTAGCCTGGCCACTTTAAGGACCTGTACACTTACCTACCTTGTTTCAAATTAGGTTTGTATGTTAGAGTAAGGTCAGTCCCAAAAAAGGATTACCCAACTTGAGGAAGGCTAATTTCTATATCAGTTGTAGGGACATTTGTGAGCAGTAGGGATTCACACTGTTCTCTGTAAGAAAAAATACTCACTCACTTTGGACAGTGGATGGTGGCCATAACAATCGCTTCTGGCCCACACACTCTTAGAAACATAGAAACATAGAATGTGACGGCAGATAAGAACCATTTGGCCCATTTTTCTAAATACTTTCATTAGTCTTATCTTATAGCTAAGATAGTCCCTCTCTCTCCTCTGGCATATTTCCATTGCCCTTCAAACATGCAACTTTAACACCAATTCTAAAGAGGCCCAACCTTGACCCTAACTCCCTGTCCAACTACAGTCCTATCTCTCTACTGCCTTTTGCATCCAAGATCCTTGAAAGAGTTGTGTATGCGAGATTGGCAGACTTTCTTGAGTCCAATTCTCTGCTAGACCCACTTCAGTATGGTTTCCGCGCTAAGCACTCTGTGGAAATGACACTGACCAAAGTATCCAATGATCTACTCACAAAATTTTGTGGTCACTACTCTATCCTAATTCCCCTTGACCTTTCTGTGGCTTTTGACACTGTTGATCATCAACAGCTTCTTCTCATCCTCCGCAATATCCATCTACAAGATATTGCTCTCTCCTTGTGCTCCTCTTACCTCTCCCAGTGCTCTTTCAGTGTTTCTTTCTATGGCTCTGCTTCTTCTCCCCAACTCCTCTCTGTTGGTGTCCCCCAAGGTCCAGTCCTTTGTCCCCTACTATTCTCGATCTATACTGCCTCCCTTTGTAAATTCATTAGCTCCCTTGGCTTCCAATATCATTTCTATGCGGATGGCAAGCAAATCTTTCTGTCCTCTCCTGATCTCTCCCCTCTTGACTAGTGTCTCTGACTGCCTGTCTGCAATTTCTAACTGGATGGCTGCCCAACTTGACCAAAATTCTGATCTTTCCTCCCTCAAGTGTTGCTACTCCTGTGTCAATGGTGCTAACATCAGCTCCACCACGCAGGTTCGCTGCCTAGGCGTTCTCTTTGACTCTGACCTCTCCTTCATGCCTCATGTTCAGTCTATCGCCAAATCCTGCCGCTTCCATCGCAAATACATTGCGCTCATCCGACTCTACTTAACGCCAGATGCTACTAAGGTGCTGGTCCATTCCACAATCCTTTCTCATCTTGACTACTGTAATCCACTTCTCAGTGGTCTTACGTGCTCCCAACTTGTGCTGTTACAGTCCATAATGAATGCTGCGGGGAGGCTCATATTCCTGTCCGCCTGCACCGCCGACACCTCACCCTTCTGTCAGTCCCTACATTGGCTTCCTGCAAGATATAGGGCTCAATTTAAAATTCTGGTTCTTGCTTTCAAATATCTACATAATGCTGCTCCCAACTATCTATCCTCCCTAATACACAAGTATGTCCCGTCTAAGCCCTTACGCTCTGCTGAAGACTTACGTCTATTTTCTGTCCGTACTCCCACCTCTGATGCTCACCTTCAAGACTTCTTCAGGGCTGCACCGTTCCTGCACCGCCTGCACCGAGACTTCTCGAGGTGGGTTTAGGATGACCAAGCCTGCAGTATATAATGTGTTCCACGTGGCTAAACATTAACAGAAAGGGTATACCCTATGACCTAATGAACACATTAGTGGAGAGCCCCATGGCCAACTACAGTGTGGTGGTCTTATTAAACAAGAAGCAAGTATGGGCTGCCTGGGCCTGCGATATGTTGCATATCACCCGTGGATGGGCACTATCAAGAAAGGCACATCACATTGTACAATACACATTTAGGTGAAAAGCTCTTGTAGCCAACTATGGTATCAAGGCTGTTATTACAGCAAAAGGTGGATATGGGCTATCCGAGCCTGTGGTATATCATGTAATCTTCATGGTTATACATGAACAAATAATACAGTACAATATACACACTACTCAAGATAATAACTGTAGTGAGATGTATACAGATACTTAACTTAATTATTACAACCTCCCAAGATCGTTACCCAGAGAAAACGACCTTTTAACATAGATAACCACAAGCAGCACAGAACTTCGGGATACGGCTGGAAAGTTAATCTAAAAGGAACACGAAAAATATACACAAAATAGTGAAGTACAATTAACACATGGTTTTCCGCTGAATACAAATGCACTCACAGAATGAAGTAGAATATATCGCTGAAAGGGTGCCTCCCCTAGTGGAATGGGGGGTTGGTAATCCCTTGGCTCCTTCTAGGCTTCCTTAATAATGCTCAGGACTCCAAACAGGTAATGGTAGAAAAAAGATGTATTTATTGATAAAAGGTGAATATTCACCATCAATATAAAGTATAATAAAAAGAAGAACGGTATGGTCCTACGCGTTTCGTTCTGCAAAGAACTTCATCAGGGACCGTATATAAAGAATAAAATCAATATACAATTACAGTATATAAAAAAAACATCCTATTCCCCCCATCCCTGAGTCCTCTTTAAATAGGGCTAATCCCCATGTTCATTGGTGGTTCTGTGGGTGGTATCCAGTATCTGCTGTTTAATTGGTTCTGGGAAGGAGCTGTTCAGCTGTTTTTCATCCTCCCTGTGTTGCTATAATCAATTTTGGCGCGTTCGAGCGACCGGAACCGGAAGTGGGAAATGAATCGCACTTCCGCGTTCCACTTGCGTTCCACATGCGTTCCACCCGCGGCTGAAATGCGTTCCACCTTCATTGTGTCTCAATGTAAATGTATAATCAGGAAAAGACAATAAAAAAACAATATATTCTATCTGCTAAAGAAAGAAACAATATTAGTAACCTTATTTACTTAATATAATCAATCACCATTAGGTTATTATAATTAAACAGTGTCACACTGTATTTCTTAAAGTGAAAGGTGCGCTCAAAGTGCACAATTTATATAATACATGTAATCCTATTATCAACAAAACATTATATTTCAAGTGTAACATGCATGATTAGACTATATGATATATATCAATATCCATTAATTATTAGTAGATGGTTCGTGCCATAAGAATTTTTTAGAAGAATAACATAACATAAAAAAATATATATAGAAATTATAAATTAAAATTAAAAAGAGCTACATTTTATAGTGTTCCTATAGAAAATCTCCAATATTAAGTGGAGTTACACATATATCTAATATCCCAAGTGGTTGTATTTTTGCCCGTTGATTAATAAATGTATACAGGATAATATTTTTATCAATACCTGTATATCTCCAAAATACAAAAAGACCGTACTCTCAAATATAGTTAAATTCCTGAATATCAAAAAACATTCAACTAGTATATATAGTATATATACAGGACAATTTAGTCATATATTTACTCTTATATAACCCATATGGAGGACGGAAGGTTGTATTTTAGTCAGAATCACCATCATCCATAGAATAATGATGTATAAGGAAATGAATGTATGTATAAATAAAAATCAATTTTGGATTCTAATCCAAAAAACAAACTAAGTCGATATCAATATTGAGGCCCCTCGGTTCTAGAGTATTTAACCGATGTATCCAGAAAGTCTCCCTTTGGGATAGTTTCTGGATTCTATCACCCCCTCGCCAGAATGGAAAAACTCTTTCAATGCCCATAAAGATAAAATCCCGAAAAGTAAATAATGGACAATTAGAACAATGGGCCGAAACTGAATGAGTTTGAAGTTTCTTCTTGATATTATTCAGATGTTCAAGTATTCTGACCTTTAGAATCCTCTTTGTACGCCCCACATATTGTTTGCCACAGGGACACTGTAGTAAATAAAC
The DNA here is from genome assembly GCA_933207985.1 of Pelobates cultripes. Taxonomy (NCBI): domain Eukaryota; kingdom Metazoa; phylum Chordata; class Amphibia; order Anura; family Pelobatidae; genus Pelobates; species Pelobates cultripes. The sequence continues at coordinate 183,961,437 of OW240913.1, read as the reverse complement.
CACATAGTCCGAGTGGCAACTAATTTCAGATTTCACCTTGAATGTTTCCCCTGTGACGTTACTATGGAACAACTGTATTTTGGACAATGATGTAGTAATACAGGCCTTGCAGATTCCACAGCCTCTAAAAAAACCAATAGTGGAAGAAGAATGGATATTAGGAGGTTTAATAGCGTAGCTAGGAGCCAGTAGGTTCTTAAGATTCTTATTCTTTTTATAGATCACCATAGGGCGATCCGATAAAGACTCTCCCAAAACTGGGTCCTGAAGTAAAATGGGCCAGAAATCCTGCAAACTTTTTTTGATTTTATGATGGTCGGTATTGTATTGAGTTATAAAAGATGATTTGAAGTTTTTATTATTTTCATTTGTACTGCCCTTGTCTTCTAATAATGAACTACGTTGTACCGAGCTGATGGAACGGATTTCTTTGTCCAAAGCATTTCTTTTATAACCTCTATCCATAAGCTTTTTCTTAATATATAATGATTGGGTCCTAAAATCCTGAGGATTAGAGCAATTACGTCTGACACGTGTAAACTGACTTCTAGCTATGCCCCGTAACCACGGTTTATGGTGACAGCTACGTTGGTGTACGTAGCCGTTACCATCTGTTGGTTTGAAGAAACATTTGGTCTGTATTTGTTCTTGATCACAGAAAAGGACCAGGTCCAAAAAATGAATTTCATATTTATTCCATACTGGAGTAAAGACCAGATTGTACTGGTTGCAGTTAAGGTATTGAACAAACTCCTGAAAAGCAACCGAAGATCCCTTCCAAATAATAATAACATCATCGATATACCGCCGCCATAGGACCAGGCTCTCCCTCCAGCCATGCCCAGACCACACAAAAAGTTCTTCCCATCTTCTCATGTAGGTGTTGGCATAGCTGGGGGCGAACCTGGTACCCATGGCGGTCCCAGTGGTTTGTAAATAATAATCACCATTAAAGAAAAAATAATTGTGATCCAAAATAAATTGAACTGAAGAAAAAATAAACTCTCTATGACCTACAGATAATGTATTATCTTTGGACATATAATAATCAATGGACTCCAAACCTAAGTGATGACTGATCACAGTATACAGAGAGGTCACATCTAGTGTGGCCCAACTGTATTCCGATTTCCATTCAATACACTCCAGTTCTTGTAAAAAAGATTTTGTATCGCGCACATAGGAAGGCGCTCCCTGTGCGTATTTCTGCAGAAAGGAATCAACGTAGGCGGATAGATTAGCTGTTAGTGAATTTACACCGCTAATAATAGGACGCCCTGGTGGATTAGGGAGGCGTTTGTGTGTTTTAGGAAGAAAATAAAAAATCGGTATAACAGGGTTTTTGAACATATGGTGAATCAAACGTTCCAGTCTTTTAGTACAAATGATAAGAAAAAGATCCCGAGCCTCTAATTTTACCAAAAGAGAGGAAGAAACTTTAAAAAATTTAATGGATCGTGATGATCTAATAATTAGGGAGGCGGATAAGGGTGGTGGCATCGTTTTGATGACCACCTCCTATTATCTAGAAGAATCTGCTAATATATTGGGGGACAAAAATACTTACACCACTCTAGCCAATGACCCAACGTCACGTTTTAATATGGAACTTGGGATCCTTCTAGATCAGGCATATAACAGTGGGATTATTACTCAAAAAAATTTAGACTTTTTATTTAAAAAAAACCCTGTTATACCGATTTTTTATTTTCTTCCTAAAACACACAAACGCCTCCCTAATCCACCAGGGAGTCCTATTATTAGCGGTGTAAATTCACTAACAGCTAATCTATCTGCCTACGTTGATTCTTTTTTGCAGAAATATGCACAGGGAGCGCCTTCCTATGTGCGCGATACAAAATCTTTTTTACAAGAACTGGAGTGTATTGAATGGAAATCGGAATACAGTTGGGCCACACTAGATGTGACCTCTCTGTATACTGTGATCAGTCATCACTTAGGTTTGGAGTCCATTGATTATTATATGTCCAAAGATAATACATTATCTGTAGGTCATAGAGAGTTTATTTTTTCTTCAGTTCAATTTATTTTGGATCACAATTATTTTTTCTTTAATGGTGATTATTATTTACAAACCACTGGGACCGCCATGGGTACCAGGTTCGCCCCCAGCTATGCCAACACCTACATGAGAAGATGGGAAGAACTTTTTGTGTGGTCTGGGCATGGCTGGAGGGAGAGCCTGGTCCTATGGCGGCGGTATATCGATGATGTTATTATTATTTGGAAGGGATCTTCGGTTGCTTTTCAGGAGTTTGTTCAATACCTTAACTGCAACCAGTACAATCTGGTCTTTACTCCAGTATGGAATAAATATGAAATTCATTTTTTGGACCTGGTCCTTTTCTGTGATCAAGAACAAATACAGACCAAATGTTTCTTCAAACCCACAGATGGTAACGGCTACGTACACCAACGTAGCTGTCACCATAAACCGTGGTTACGGGGCATAGCTAGAAGTCAGTTTACACGTGTCAGACGTAATTGCTCTAATCCTCAGGATTTTAGGACCCAATCATTATATATTAAGAAAAAGCTTATGGATAGAGGTTATAAAAGAAATGCTTTGGACAAAGAAATCCGTTCCATCAGCTCGGTACAACGTAGTTCATTATTAGAAGACAAGGGCAGTACAAATGAAAATAATAAAAACTTCAAATCATCTTTTATAACTCAATACAATACCGACCATCATAAAATCAAAAAAAGTTTGCAGGATTTCTGGCCCATTTTACTTCAGGACCCAGTTTTGGGAGAGTCTTTATCGGATCGCCCTATGGTGATCTATAAAAAGAATAAGAATCTTAAGAACCTACTGGCTCCTAGCTACGCTATTAAACCTCCTAATATCCATTCTTCTTCCACTATTGGTTTTTTTAGAGGCTGTGGAATCTGCAAGGCCTGTATTACTACATCATTGTCCAAAATACAGTTGTTCCATAGTAACGTCACAGGGGAAACATTCAAGGTGAAATCTGAAATTAGTTGCCACTCGGACTATGTGGTTTATTTACTACAGTGTCCCTGTGGCAAACAATATGTGGGGCGTACAAAGAGGATTCTAAAGGTCAGAATACTTGAACATCTGAATAATATCAAGAAAAAACTTCAAACTCATTCAGTTTCGGCCCATTGTTCTAATTGTCCATTATTTACTTTTCGGGATTTTATCTTTATGGGCATTGAAAGAGTTTTTCCATTCTGGCGAGGGGGTGATAGAATCCAGAAACTATCCCAAAGGGAGACTTTCTGGATACATCGGTTAAATACTCTAGAACCGAGGGAACCTCAATATTGGTATCGACTTAGTTTGTTTTTTGGATTAGAATCCAAAATTGATTTTTATTTATACATACATTTATTTCCTTATACATCATTATTCTATGAATGATGATGATTCTGACTAAAATACAACCTTCCGTCCTCCATATGGGTTATATAAAAGTAAATATATAGCTAAATTGTCCTGTATAAATACTATATACACTAGTTTGATTTTTTTAATATTCAGGAATTTAACTATATTTGGGAGTACGGCCTTTTTGTATTTTGGTGATATACAGGTATTGATAAAAATATTATCCTGTATACATTTATTAATCAATGGGCAAAACACAACCACTTGTGATATTAGATATATGTGTAACTCCACCTAATATTGGAGATTCTCTATAGGAACACTATAAAATTTAGTTCTTTTTAATTCTAATTTATAATTTCTATATATATTTTTTTATGTTATGTTATTCTTCTAAAAAATTCTTATGGCACGAACCATTTACTAATAATTAATGGATATTTGATATATATCATATAGTCTAATCATGCATGTTACACTTGAAATATAATGTTTTGTTGATAATAGGAGTACATATATTATATAAATTGTGCACTTTGAACGCACCTTTCACTTTAAGAAATACAGTGTGATACTGTTTAATTATAATAACCTAATGGTGATTGATTATATTAAGTAAATAAGGTTACTAATATTTTTTTCTCTTTAGCAGATAGAATATATTGTGTTTTTTTATTGTTTTCTCCTGATCATACATTTACATTGAGACACAATGAAGGTGGAACGCATTTCAGCCGCGGGTGGAACGCATGTGGAACGCAAGTGGAACGCGGAAGTGCGATTCATTTCCCACTTCCGGTTCCGGTCGCCCGAACGCGCCAAAATTGATTATAGCAACACAGGGAGGATGAAAAACAGCTGAACAGCTCCTTCCCAGAACCAATCAAACAGCAGTCACTGGATACCACCCACGGAACCACCAATGAACATGGGGATTAGCCTATTTAAAGAGGACTCAGGGATGGGGGGAATAGGATGTTTTTTTTTATATACTGTAATTGTATATTGATTTTATTCTTTATATACGGTCCCTGATGAAGTTCTTTGCAGAACGAAACGCGTAGGACCATACCGTTCTTCTTTTTATTATACCTTATATTGATGGTGAATATTCACCTTTTATCAATAAATACATCTTTTTTCTACCATTACCTGTTTGGAGTCCTGAGCATTATTAAGGAAGCCTAGAAGGAGCCAAGGGATTACCAACCCCCCCATTCCACTAGGGGAGGCACCCTATGAGCGATATATTCTACTTCATTCTGTGAGTGCATTTGTATTCAGCGGAAAACCATGTGTTAATTGTACTTCACTATTTTGTGTATATTTTTTGTGTTCCTTTTAGATTAACTTTCCAGCCGTATCCCGAAGTTCTGTGTTGCTTGTGGTTATCTATGTTAAAAGGTCGTTCTCTCTGGGTAACGATCTTGGGAGGCTGTAATAATTAAGTTAAGTATCTCTATACATCTCACTACAGTTATTATCTTGAGTAGTGTGTATATTGTACTGTATCACATGTATGTATGTGTGTCTGTATGTATGGGTCTCTGTGTGTATGTGTGTTTGTATGTATGTGTGTGTCTACATGTA
>OW240913.1:183804696-183956368 GCA_933207985.1 Pelobates cultripes | reverse complement strand
CGATCATTTTACAGTATGTATATGTTTTGCAGTACATTGATTTGCTCATTTTTACAACTCTTTTAAATTGTTGTATTCATTTTTCGAATCAGTTTTTCATTACCAAAATTCTGTTGAGCCAAACCAATATTTGGCCACATTTTATTTTCAGAGAAAATGGTTTGCCAAGTTAAATTTTCTCACTGCGCAACAAATGTTACCTCAATGTAAAAAAAACAAAAAACAAACATAGCTATTGCAATAAGTTTGTCCCTTACCATGGGAAAGCATTAATAATCAGATTTAAATACAATATGTTCTCAAGGTTTCCTCAACCGATGACTGGGGATTTTATTGTTTGTTTAGCTGTAAATACACTTCATTTTCATTCAGAACACCAACACATATATTTTATCTTTTAAAAAGAAAATGTAATTTTACATTGACTACATGCACATTTCAAAACACGCATCTATTTGTCCTGACTACCCTATGTTTAATTTGTGTAGCCATCATGTGCTACAATGTGGTAGTTACTGGAAGTAGGTCCACTAATGGCCGGTGAATGTGCAGATATATTACATCTAGATTTCTGTATTGGGTGTTTGAGAAGCATTACAAAAGATTACAATTTGGGGATTACTGATAGTGGGAAGCTAGTCCTCATGTGCACTTCTAGCTCCATGTTCTCAAAATTTACCTAATGAGACATTATGTCCTCTTCAAAACCATAATACTACTAATAAATGTATTGTCGTGAAACCATTATGGTGGTTTTACTTTGGTTGATCTACATTCTTGTCCAGTGGGGGACTTTTATGTGGTTGACTACAAAGTAGTTTAATTTCACAGATATTTCATGATGACATGTCGCTACATGGCTTGCATTGTACTGATGAAGCCCTAGCTATGACGGTCCGTTGCTATATGTGCCTCCAACCCAAATAATCTAAATCCCTTGTTCACAAGGTAGCATGGCCCTGGCTCATTTAGGTGACATGGGAACCACTCCAAAATAAATTGGCACATCTATGGGTAGAGGTGTGGGGATTGACTAAGACATAGGGGCTTGCTCTTATGCAATCTCAGCAACTATGATGCCGAACACAGGCTTCTGTTTGCCGCTTCCTTATCACGCAAACTTTAGTCTGATATTGATCCTTGTATTTTATTTCTATGTTATGTTAAAAATAAAAAATGATGCTGTAAACAATGTAAGCTTTCCATGTCATTGTATCTTCCTTCATGGTATACGTCTTTAATAAAGAATTAAAAAGAAATGTAAGTACAAGAAAAAATGAAAGGCAATAAATATTAGGAAATGTCAGGATTCCTCCCCGCTGTTCTTTCTCACACTGTTTGAAGAAAATATAAATAAGCATCATCAGGAAAATGCAAAAAATTATGTTCTCAGTTCTGCTACCTCATAAAGTCTTTCATAGCAGTGCGTAAAAAGTATAGATGAAATGTGATTTATTTTTTGCTAAACTTTGTTGACATATTTTGGATTATGTTTATCTAACTTTGGTTGTGCTGTTTTCTTATCCTTTCCAAGTGATTGATACTTGATTTATTTTCGTGCTTGAATAATGGAGGTAAATAAATTTGAAACAGTGGATGCTTTGCGGCATACCAAGAGATATGGTATAATAGTGTAGAACAAGCATGTCAAAAAACAAAAATGTAAATTTTCATAGAATTGTAGGTTTATTTTGAAAAGTACAGTATTAAAAAATAAATAAAAGCGACCCCCTCTACTAAACTCCAGTCCCCGCCACATCTACTAAATCCCAGCCCCCCTTCGTCTACTAAATCCCAGTCCCCCTTGTCTACTAAATCTCAGTCCCCCTGTCTACTAAACCCCTGCCCCTGTTCTCACTCACACTCACTGACAGACATACACACACACACTGACATACACACAGAATCACTGCAACACACACATGCACTCACAGACACACACATTCACTGACAGACACACACTAACTGACAAACAGGCTCCCTCACAGACACACACTGACATACACACACACACACAGACTCACTGACAGACACACACACTGACAGAGAGACACACAGACAGACACACACACACACAGAGATAGCCATATATACACACACAGACAGCCATACACACAGACACACAGACAGCCATATACACACACACACACAGACAGCCATGCACACAAACAGCCACGCACACAGACAGCAATACATAGAATGTGACGGCAGATAAGAACCATTCGGCCCATATAGTCTGCCCAATTTTTTTTTAAATACTTTCATTAGTCCCTAGCCTTATCGTATAGTTAGGATAGCCTTATGCCTATCCCACGCATGCTTAAACTCCTTTACTGTGTTAACCTCTACCACTTCAGCTGGAAGCCTATTCCATGCATCCACTACCCTTTCAGTAAAGTAATACTTCCGGATATTATTTTTAAGCCTTTGCCCCTCTAATTTAAGACTATGTCCTCTTGTTGTGGTAGTTTTTCTTCTTTTAAATATAGTCTCCTCCTTTACTGTGTTGATTCCCTTTATGTATTCAAATGTTTCTATCCCACCTGTCTCGTCTTTCCTCCAAGCTATATGTGAAGTTCCTTTAACCTTTCCTTGTAAGTTTATCCTGCAATCCATGAACCAGTTTAGTAGCCCTTCTCTGAACTCTCTCTAAAGTATCAATATCCTTCTGGAGATACAGTCTCCAGTACTGCGTACTATACTCCAAGTGAGGTCTCACCAGTGTTCTGTACCATGGCATGAGCACTTCCCTCTTTCTACTGCTAATACCTCTCCCTATACAACCAAGCATTCTGCTAGCATTTCCTGCTGCTCTATTACATTGTCTGCCTATCTTTAAGTCATCAGAAATAATCATCCCTAAATCCCTTTCCTCAGATGTTGAGGTTAGGACTTTTTAGGATTAAATGTCAGTTGCCACAACTCTGACCATTTTTCTAGTTTACCTAAATCATTTGCCATTTGGCTTATCCCTCCTAAAACATCAACCCTGTTACATATCTTAGTATCATCAGCAAAAAGATATACCTTACCATCAAGACCTTCTGCAATATCCCTAATAAAAATATTAAAGAGAATTGGTCCAAGTACAGATCCCTGAGGTACCCCACTGGTGGCAAGCCCATGCTTCGAATATACTCCATTGACTACAACCTTCTACTGCCTGTCACTCAGCCACTGCTTACCCATTCAACAATATTGGAACTTAAAGATTGCAGTTTATTGATAAGCCTTCTATGTGCAACAGTGTCAAAAGCCTTACTGAAATCTAGGTAAGCAATGTCTACTGCACCACCTTGATCTATTATTTTAGTTACCCAATCAAAAAATCAATAAGATTAGTTTGGCATGATCTCCCTGAAGTAAACCTATATTGTCTCTGATCTTGAAGTCAATGTGTTTTTAGATGTTTAACAATCAGATCTTTAACATGGTTTCCATTACTTTCCCCACTACTGAAGTAAGGCCTACTGGCCTATACTTGCCCAACTCCTCCCTCCTACCTTTCTTGTGAATGGGCACAACATTCGCTAACTTCCAATCTTCTGGGACTACTCCTGTTAACAATGATTGGTTAAATAAATTAATTGTTTTGCTAGTACACCACTAAGCTCTTTTAATAATGTTTGGTGTATTCCATCAGATCCCATTGACTTATTTGTCTTTACTTTTGACAGTTGAGATAGAACCTCTTCCTCTGTAAACTCACATGTAACAAATAACTCATTTGTCCTTTTTCCTAACTGAGGCCCCCTTCCTTCATTTTCATCTGTAAATACTGAACAAAAATATTAATTGAGGCAGTCAGCAAGACCTTTATCCTCTTCTACATACCTTCCTTCTTTTGTTTTTCATCTAACTAATCCTTGTTTTACTTTCCTTTTCTCATTTATGTATCTAAAACATGTTTTGTCCCTTTTTTCAACTGACTGTGCTATTTTCTCTTCTGTGTGTGATTTGGAAGCTCTTATTACTTGCTTAGCCTCTTTCTGCCTAATCGTATAGATCATTCTGTCTTCCTCACACTTTTTTTTTATAATTATTAAATGCTAACTTTTAGTTTTTTTACTATTTTGGCCACATCTGCGGAGTAACACAGTGGTTTCTTGAATTTTTTGCTTTTACACACACACAGACTTCAATACACACACACACACAGACAGCAATACACACACACAGACAGGAATACACATGCACAGACAGCAATACACACAGACAGCCATACACACACACAGCCACACACAAACACACAGACAGCAATACACACAGACAGCCATACACAGACAGCCATACACACGCAGCCATACACACACAGACAGCAACACACACACAGCCATACACACACACACACATTTCCTCCCTACTTTTGGGAGAACTGGGTGGATTTCTTACCTAGGGTCCAGTGGGGCTACTGGGCAGGAAAGTGGCCAGACGTGCAGGCGTCGGGAACTCTGAGGTTTCAGCGAGCTCTGAGGTTTCGCGTGCCACACGGTGATGCTGCGACCCGGAATGTGACGTCATTTTACGGCTCCCAGCATCACTGCGGGAAGCTGAGCAGGGAGAGCTTACAATCAGCGCTCCCTCGCCACAGCCTGCGTGCCGCAAACATATTAGTTGTGGGCCGCATGCGTCCCGTGGGCCACGAGTTTGACATTCGTGGTGTAGAAAGAGTGCAGATTTATTATCACTGTGCCAATATGTGCTGCACCTCCCGCGCATTGGCCAACACAGAGAGACATGTAGTACTAAGCATCTAAGAATTCACGTTGTTCACAATGTAAATCACAGCAGCATTTTCTCAATACAGTCTAAGTAATCTTTTCAGACCTTTTCTCTAACTAGCATCAATTCCATCTTTGGGATCTAATGTTCAGATATATTAGATCAACTTTTTTTGTCCTTCAGTGTGGAATAAGCACAGTGTCCTATCACCTTATACTAAATGCATTTGTGGACATAACAGGCACTGCAAGACTCAGTCAGGACAAAACTGCTACAATGAAAGGCATTTGAAAAAGGGGGAGTTACAGCAGCAGGAGAAATTTGATTTGCAAATTTTTTATTCAGCTCCATATTGTAGAATACATTTCTAAATTTTGAAACAACTTTGAAGGGAAAGAGGTGAGTGGCCAATTGGATCTCAATTGAAGCTAGCAGATGATGAAGCCTTAAGTATCACAGTGAAGAGAAGGGTGTCACATTTCCTCCTCGCTGTGCAGCATGCTCCCTGTTGCACCACATGTTCCCTGAAACCAGCACTTCCGCTTTCTGCCTCCAATGCTCTGCACACATCTTTACGTTGTGACGCCTTGTTCTGATGTCATTCTTGATGCGGAACACACACTCTGCCGCTTTATATATTTAAAGTTACATGGTGCATTTTTATGACATGCTATCTCCATATAACATCACACAGACCTGTAACCAATTACTACACAGTGTTGTGTATTTAACTTCCTTGTTGCTCCTTTTTTGTTGCCCTGTCGTAGTTTCTCTACACCAAGTGTGTTCTATTATAGTACTTCTTCTGTTTTCTGACCTTGGCTTCATTGACCATTCTTGCTCTCTGTAACCCTGACCTTGGCTTCTTTCTCGATTCTGTGTACCTCTATTATCCCTGACTTCACTTTGTTAATGTTTATTCTGTGTCTACTTGCAGACGTTCTAGCATTTTTGTCAGTGTTAGCCTGGCCACTTTAAGGACCTGTACACTTACCTACCTTGTTTCAAATTAGGTTTGTATGTTAGAGTAAGGTCAGTCCCAAAAAAGGATTACCCAACTTGAGGAAGGCTAATTTCTATATCAGTTGTAGGGACATTTGTGAGCAGTAGGGATTCACACTGTTCTCTGTAAGAAAAAATACTCACTCACTTTGGACAGTGGATGGTGGCCATAACAATCGCTTCTGGCCCACACACTCTTAGAAACATAGAAACATAGAATGTGACGGCAGATAAGAACCATTTGGCCCATTTTTCTAAATACTTTCATTAGTCTTATCTTATAGCTAAGATAGTCCCTCTCTCTCCTCTGGCATATTTCCATTGCCCTTAAACATGCAACTTTAACACCAATTCTAAAGAGGCCCAACCTTGACCCTAACTCCCTGTCCAACTACAGTCCTATCTCTCTACTGCCTTTTGCATCCAAGATCCTTGAAAGAGTTGTGTATGCGAGATTGGCAGACTTTCTTGAGTCCAATTCTCTGCTAGACCCACTTCAGTATGGTTTCCGCGCTAAGCACTCTGTGGAAATGACACTGACCAAAGTATCCAATGATCTACTCACAAAATTTTGTGGTCACTACTCTATCCTAATTCCCCTTGACCTTTCTGTGGCTTTTGACACTGTTGATCATCAACAGCTTCTTCTCATCCTCCGCAATATCCATCTACAAGATATTGCTCTCTCCTTGTGCTCCTCTTACCTCTCCCAGTGCTCTTTCAGTGTTTCTTTCTATGGCTCTGCTTCTTCTCCCCAACTCCTCTCTGTTGGTGTCCCCCAAGGTCCAGTCCTTTGTCCCCTACTATTCTCCATCTATACTGCCTCCCTTTGTAAATTCATTAGCTCCCTTGGCTTCCAATATCATTTCTATGCGGATGGCAAGCAAATCTTTCTGTCCTCTCCTGATCTCTCCCCTCTTGACTAGTGTCTCTGACTGCCTGTCTGCAATTTCTAACTGGATGGCTGCCCAACTTGACCAAAATTCTGATCTTTCCTCCCTCAAGTGTTGCTACTCCTGTGTCAATGGTGCTAACATCAGCTCCACCACGCAGGTTCGCTGCCTAGGCGTTCTCTTTGACTCTGACCTCTCCTTCATGCCTCATGTTCAGTCTATCGCCAAATCCTGCCGCTTCCATCGCAAATACATTGCGCTCATCCGACTCTACTTAACGCCAGATGCTACTAAGGTGCTGGTCCATTCCACAATCCTTTCTCATCTTGACTACTGTAATCCACTTCTCAGTGGTCTTACGTGCTCCCAACTTGTGCTGTTACAGTCCATAATGAATGCTGCGGGGAGGCTCATATTCCTGTCCGCCTGCACCGCCGACACCTCACCCTTCTGTCAGTCCCTACATTGGCTTCCTGCAAGATATAGGGCTCAATTTAAAATTCTGGTTCTTGCTTTCAAATATCTACATAATGCTGCTCCCAACTATCTATCCTCCCTAATACACAAGTATGTCCCGTCTAAGCCCTTACGCTCTGCTGAAGACTTACGTCTATTTTCTGTCCGTACTCCCACCTCTGATGCTCACCTTCAAGACTTCTTCAGGGCTGCACCGTTCCTGCACCGCCTGCACCGAGACTTCTCGAGGTGGGTTTAGGATGACCAAGCCTGCAGTATATAATGTGTTCCACGTGGCTAAACATTAACAGAAAGGGTATACCCTATGACCTAATGAACACATTAGTGGAGAGCCCCATGGCCAACTACAGTGTGGTGGTCTTATTAAACAAGAAGCAAGTATGGGCTGCCTGGGCCTGCGATATGTTGCATATCACCCGTGGATGGGCACTATCAAGAAAGGCACATCACATTGTACAATACACATTTAGGTGAAAAGCTCTTGTAGCCAACTATGGTATCAAGGCTGTTATTACAGCAAAAGGTGGATATGGGCTATCCGAGCCTGTGGTATATCATGTAATCTTCATGGTTATACATGAACAAATAATACAGTACAATATACACACTACTCAAGATAATAACTGTAGTGAGATGTATACAGATACTTAACTTAATTATTACAACCTCCCAAGATCGTTACCCAGAGAAAACGACCTTTTAACATAGATAACCACAAGCAGCACAGAACTTCGGGATACGGCTGGAAAGTTAATCTAAAAGGAACACGAAAAATATACACAAAATAGTGAAGTACAATTAACACATGGTTTTCCGCTGAATACAAATGCACTCACAGAATGAAGTAGAATATATCGCTGAAAGGGTGCCTCCCCTAGTGGAATGGGGGGTTGGTAATCCCTTGGCTCCTTCTAGGCTTCCTTAATAATGCTCAGGACTCCAAACAGGTAATGGTAGAAAAAAGATGTATTTATTGATAAAAGGTGAATATTCACCATCAATATAAAGTATAATAAAAAGAAGAACGGTATGGTCCTACGCGTTTCGTTCTGCAAAGAACTTCATCAGGGACCGTATATAAAGAATAAAATCAATATACAATTACAGTATATAAAAAAAACATCCTATTCCCCCCATCCCTGAGTCCTCTTTAAATAGGGCTAATCCCCATGTTCATTGGTGGTTCTGTGGGTGGTATCCAGTATCTGCTGTTTAATTGGTTCTGGGAAGGAGCTGTTCAGCTGTTTTTCATCCTCCCTGTGTTGCTATAATCAATTTTGGCGCGTTCGAGCGACCGGAACCGGAAGTGGGAAATGAATCGCACTTCCGCGTTCCACTTGCGTTCCACATGCGTTCCACCCGCGGCTGAAATGCGTTCCACCTTCATTGTGTCTCAATGTAAATGTATAATCAGGAAAAGACAATAAAAAAACAATATATTCTATCTGCTAAAGAAAGAAACAATATTAGTAACCTTATTTACTTAATATAATCAATCACCATTAGGTTATTATAATTAAACAGTGTCACACTGTATTTCTTAAAGTGAAAGGTGCGCTCAAAGTGCACAATTTATATAATACATGTAATCCTATTATCAACAAAACATTATATTTCAAGTGTAACATGCATGATTAGACTATATGATATATATCAATATCCATTAATTATTAGTAGATGGTTCGTGCCATAAGAATTTTTTAGAAGAATAACATAACATAAAAAAATATATATAGAAATTATAAATTAAAATTAAAAAGAGCTACATTTTATAGTGTTCCTATAGAAAATCTCCAATATTAAGTGGAGTTACACATATATCTAATATCCCAAGTGGTTGTATTTTTGCCCGTTGATTAATAAATGTATACAGGATAATATTTTTATCAATACCTGTATATCTCCAAAATACAAAAAGACCGTACTCTCAAATATAGTTAAATTCCTGAATATCAAAAAACATTCAACTAGTATATATAGTATATATACAGGACAATTTAGTCATATATTTACTCTTATATAACCCATATGGAGGACGGAAGGTTGTATTTTAGTCAGAATCACCATCATCCATAGAATAATGATGTATAAGGAAATGAATGTATGTATAAATAAAAATCAATTTTGGATTCTAATTCAAAAAACAAACTAAATCGATACCAATATTGAGGCCTCTCGGTTCTAGGGTATTTAACCGATGTATCCAGAAAGTCTCCCTTTGGGATAGTTTCTGGATTCTATCACCCCCTCGCCAGAATGGAAAAACTCTTTCAATGCCCATAAAGATAAAATCCCGAAAAGTAAATAATGGACAATTAGAACAATGGGCCGAAACTGAATGAGTTTGAAGTTTCTTCTTGATATTATTCAGATGTTCAAGTATTCTGACCTTTAGAATCCTCTTTGTACGCCCCACATATTGTTTGCCAAAGGGACACTGTAGTAAATAAACCACATGGTCCGAGTGGCAACCAATTTCAGATTTCACCTTGAATGTTTCCCCTGTGACGTTACTATGGAACAACTGTATTTTGGACAATGATGTAGTAATACAGGCCTTGCAGATTCCACAGCCTCTAAAAAAAACAATAGTGGAAGAAGAATGGATATTAGGAGGTTTAATAGCGTAGCTAGGAGCCAGTAGGTTCTTAAGATTCTTATTCTTTTTATAGATCACCATAGGGCGATCCGATAAAGACTCTCCCAAAACTGGGTCCTGAAGTAAAATGGGCCAGAACTCCTGCAAACTTTTTTTGATTTTATGATGGTCGGTATTGTATTGAGTTATAAAAGATGATTTGAAGTTTTTATTATTTTCATTTATACTGCCCTTATCTTCTAGTAATGAACTACGTTGTACCGAGCTGATGGAACGGATTTCTTTGTCCAAAGCATTTCTTTTATAACCTCTATCCATAAGCTTTTTCTTAATATATAGTGATTGGGTCTTAAAATCCTGAGGATTAGAGCAATTACGTCTGACACGTGTAAACTGACTTCTAGCTATGCCCCGTAACCACGGTTTATGGTGACAGCTACGTTGGTGTACGTAGCCGTTACCATCTGTGGGTTTGAAGAAACATTTGGTCTGTATTTGTTCTTGATCACAGAAAAGGACCAGGTCCAAAAAGTGGATTTCATATTTATTCCATACTGGAGTAAAGACCAGATTGTACTGGTTACAGTTAAGGTATTGAACAAACTCCTGAAAAGCAACCGAAGATCCCTTCCAAATAATAATAACATCATCGATATACCGCCGCCATAGGACCAGGCTCTCCCTCCAGCCATGCCCAGACCACACAAAAAGTTCTTCCCATCTTCTCATGTAGGTGTTGGCATAGCTGGGGGCGAACCTGGTACCCATGGCGGTCCCAGTGGTTGGTAAATAATAATCACCATTAAAGAAAAAATAATTGTGATCCAAAATAAATTGAACTGAAGAAAAAATAAACTCTCTATGACCTGCAGACAATGTATTATCTTTGGACATATAATAATCAATGGACTCCAACCCTAAATGATGACTGATCACAGTATACAGAGAGGTCACATCTAGTGTGGCCCAACTGTATTCCGATTTCCATTCAATACACTCCAGTTCTTGTAAAAAAGATTTTGTATCGCGCACATAGGAAGGCGCTCCCTGTGCATATTTCTGCAAAAAAGAATCAACGTAGGCGGATAGATTAGCTGTTAGTGAATTTACACCGCTAATAATAGGACGCCCTGGTGGATTAGGGAGGCGTTTGTGTGTTTTAGGAAGAAAATAAAAAATCGGTATAACGGTTTTTTTGAAATAAAAAGTCTAAATTTTTTTGAGTAATAATCCCACTGTTATATGCCTGATCTAGAAGGATCCCAAGTTCCATATTAAAACGTGACGTTGGGTCATTGGCTAGAGTGGTGTAAGTATTTTTGTCCCCCAATATATTAGCAGATTCTTCTAGATAATAGGAGGTGGTCATCAAAACGATGCCACCACCCTTATCCGCCTCCCTAATTATTATGTCATCACGATCCATTACATTTTTTAAAGTTTCTTCCTCTCTTTTGGTAAAATTAGAGGCTTGGGATCTTTTCTTATCATTTGTACTAAAAGACTGGAACGTTTGATTCACCATATGTTCAAATGTCTCTAAAAACGGACCTTTGCTTTGTATAGGAAAAAAATGTGATTTACGTTGAAAATTATAATTAGAAGGGGTGATTGAAACATTCACAGTGTCATCCGAAGGTGGTGGGTTTAAGAGAAAATGTCTTTTAATAGTTAGTGAACGAATAAATTTCTTTAAATCTATAAAGAGGTTAAAATCATTACAGGTTTTACTAGGAGCAAACTTCATTCCTTTAGACAGTAAATTAATCTCATCATCTGTCAGGGGGGTATTGGTTAAATTAAAAATACCTCTATCTATTTCCCTTTGTACCAAAGGATAGACAACCTGGGATGGTGTAACTAATCCTCTGTTCTTACTCTTTTCGTGGGTGAGTTCTGATATAGAGGGGCAAATCGATTGGTATGTTCCCAAGTTTCCATCCTTGGGCGGAAATAGTTGGTGATAGTTTTTTCTTTTGGACCCCGTGGTCTCCCCTGAAAATTTATTTCTCGGTCATTATACTGTGTATTTTTTCCTTGAGTCTCTGTTGTATCCCTTGTAGCTTGGGCATATGATCTTAAATTATGTGTCCTTTCAGGGGACTTGTTCCTAGATAGATGAGGATTAGTTGGTACTCTATTAAATGTCTCTTGGTGACCATTTAATCCATCATGTTGTGATCTGGGAAAGTTTTTTTGTCTCGCCCCAGATTGGGAATTTGTTCTATTCTATACAACATGATGGATTAAATGGTCACCAAGAGACATTTAATAGAGTACCAACTAATCCTCATCTATCTAGGAACAAGTCCCCTGAAAGGACACATAATTTAAGATCATATGCCCAAGCTACAAGGGATACAACAGAGACTCAAGGAAAAAATACACAGTATAATGACCGAGAAATAAATTTTCAGGGGAGACCACGGGGTCCAAAAGAAAAAACTATCACCAACTATTTCCGCCCAAGGATGGAAACTTGGGAACATACCAATCGATTTGCCCCTCTATATCAGAACTCACCCACGAAAAGAGTAAGAACAGAGGATTAGTTACACCATCCCAGGTTGTCTATCCTTTGGTACAAAGGGAAATAGATAGAGGTATTTTTAATTTAACCAATACCCCCCTGACAGATGATGAGATTAATTTACTGTCTAAAGGAATGAAGTTTGCTCCTAGTAAAACCTGTAATGATTTTAACCTCTTTATAGATTTAAAGAAATTTATTCGTTCACTAACTATTAAAAGACATTTTCTCTTAAACCCACCACCTTCGGATGACACTGTGAATGTTTCAATCACCCCTTCTAATTATAATTTTCAACGTAAATCACATTTTTTTCCTATACAAAGCAAAGGTCCGTTTTTAGAGACATTTGAACATATGGTGAATCAAACGTTCCAGTCTTTTAGTACAAATGATAAGAAAAGATCCCAAGCCTCTAATTTTACCAAAAGAGAGGAAGAAACTTTAAAAAATGTAATGGATCGTGATGACATAATAATTAGGGAGGCGGATAAGGGTGGTGGCATCGTTTTGATGACCACCTCCTATTATCTAGAAGAATCTGCTAATATATTGGGGGACAAAAATACTTACACCACTCTAGCCAATGACCCAACGTCACGTTTTAATATGGAACTTGGGATCCTTCTAGATCAGGCATATAACAGTGGGATTATTACTCAAAAAAATTTAGACTTTTTATTTCAAAAAAACCCTGTTATACCGATTTTTTATTTTCTTCCTAAAACACACAAACGCCTCCCTAATCCACCAGGGCGTCCTATTATTAGCGGTGTAATTTCACTAACAGCTAATCTATCCGCCTACGTTGATTCTTTTTTGCAGAAATATGCACAGGGAGCGCCTTCCTATGTGCGCGATACAAAATCTTTTTTACAAGAACTGGAGTGTATTGAATGGAAATCGGAATACAGTTGGGCCACACTAGATGTGACCTCTCTGTATACTGTGATCAGTCATCATTTAGGGTTGGAGTCCATTGATTATTATATGTCCAAAGATAATACATTGTCTGCAGGTCATAGAGAGTTTATTTTTTCTTCAGTTCAATTTATTTTGGATCACAATTATTTTTTCTTTAATGGTGATTATTATTTACCAACCACTGGGACCGCCATGGGTACCAGGTTCGCCCCCAGCTATGCCAACACCTACATGAGAAGATGGGAAGAACTTTTTGTGTGGTCTGGGCATGGCTGGAGGGAGAGCCTGGTCCTATGGCGGCGGTATATCGATGATGTTATTATTATTTGGAAGGGATCTTCGGTTGCTTTTCAGGAGTTTGTTCAATACCTTAACTGCAACCAGTACAATCTGGTCTTTACTCCAGTATGGAATAAATATGAAATTCATTTTTTGGACCTGGTCCTTTTCTGTGATCAAGAACAAATACAGACCAAATGTTTCTTCAAACCCACAGATGGTAACGGCTACGTACACCAACGTAGCTGTCACCATAAACCGTGGTTACGGGGCATAGCTAGAAGTCAGTTTACACGTGTCAGACGTAATTGCTCTAATCCTCAGGATTTTAAGACCCAATCACTATATATTAAGAAAAAGCTTATGGATAGAGGTTATAAAAGAAATGCTTTGGACAAAGAAATCCGTTCCATCAGCTCGGTACAACGTAGTTCATTACTAGAAGATAAGGGCAGTATAAATGAAAATAATAAAAACTTCAAATCATCTTTTATAACTCAATACAATACCGACCATCATAAAATCAAAAAAAGTTTGCAGGAGTTCTGGCCCATTTTACTTCAGGACCCAGTTTTGGGAGAGTCTTTATCGGATCGCCCTATGGTGATCTATAAAAAGAATAAGAATCTTAAGAACCTACTGGCTCCTAGCTACGCTATTAAACCTCCTAATTTCCATTCTTCTTCCACTATTGGTTTTTTTAGAGGTGTGACAGAACCATCTGTCTGCTGGATTTTTGCCCGTTCGTCTGTTTGTCCCCGTTCGTATGAATGGCTGGTTTCTATAGCCCAGCCATTCGAATGACTCTTTTTCCCGAACAAAACCGCCGAACGAACGGCCACCCAAGTGAGGAGTGTGCTGCAGGTTAACGAAGTGATCACCATTATAACGCTGTGGTTAACCGCAGACACTTCTCAATTAAACCGAACTCAGGGTGGTCGTCGTTCGTATGTCGACCACGAGGCAGCGGCCATTTTAAATCATGCGAACGCTCAGCGGTGTTTGGCTCTATTTCTATGGAACGGAAAACGGACACTTTTTCTGTCGAACACCGCTGAAACAAGGGAACGCCTGGCTGCCTCCACGAAAGCATGCGAACATCGGCCGTTCGGGAGATTGAGAACACACAAAAGACTTAACCCAGATAGCCCACCCATGGAGTCATTCGTGTACCGAAGGACTGTAAGAACTTTGACTCCATGGCGATTGAACTATGTGTGTGGGATCTGAGCGCTATTCGCCAATAATATGCACTCAGATCCAGGCTATCTGGGGACATGTAATACGAATGGGAAATGTTCAGTTTTCATGTAGTTATGCATTTTTGTGTCTTTTATTATTTCATGCTTAAGATGGCGACTGTCCTTGTCCTGGAGTTAATTGAGTTACTTGGTAATTAACTCCAGGACAGAGGGGAGGGAATCAGAATGCACTGTGGGTAAAATATGTGACTGTGTGTCAGAAATGTCCTGCTATCTGTCTGTACTTTAAGTCTTCCATTTGGTCCCCTAGGGGAGTGTCCACCAGGTGGGAGACCTGCATAAATACGGGCAGGTAGCCCACAGTAAACCCAGATCTTATTTGACCCTCAATGCGGAGCTTCTGTCTCGTTATTGGGGGGGATTTCTTCTTCACGTTTAGAGACTGCTGGATGGAACGAAAGCCGCTTTGGGGATATTATTGTTCGACGGTTCCTAGCAGTTCGTATATTGCCGTTCGGGAGTTTGGAGCCGTTCGTGGATTTCGATCGGGAGATTGCCGCTTCCCCTGCATTTGGTTCGTGGGTTACCGAGTAAGCGAACAGAGACTGTACTGCAGCCGGGGAAGGTTTACTAAACGGCGGTTTGGCTTAAAGACACGGGAGGTGTCTTAACAAGAGGCTGTGGAATCTGCAAGGCCTGTATTACTACATCATTGTCCAAAATACAGTTGTTCCATAGTAACGTCACAGGGGAAACATTCAAGGTGAAATCTGAAATTGGTTGCCACTCGGACCATGTGGTTTATTTACTACAGTGTCCCTGTGGCAAACAATATGTGGGGCGTACAAAGAGGATTCTAAAGGTCAGAATACTTGAACATCTGAATAATATCAAGAAGAAACTTCAAACTCATTCAGTTTCGGCCCATTGTTCTAATTGTCCATTATTTACTTTTCGGGATTTTATCTTTATGGGCATTGAAAGAGTTTTTCCATTCTGGCGAGGGGGTGATAGAATCCAGAAACTATCCCAAAGGGAGACTTTCTGGATACATCGGTTAAATACCCTAGAACCGAGGGGCCTCAATATTGGTATCGATTTAGTTTGTTTTTTGAATTAGAATCCAAAATTGATTTTTATTTATACATACATTCATTTCCTTATACATCATTATTCTATGGATGATGGTGATTCTGACTAAAATACAACCTTCCGTCCTCCATATGGGTTATATAAGAGTAAATATATGGCTAAATTGTCCTGTATATATACTATATATACTAGTTGAATGTTTTTTGATATTCAGGAATTTAACTATATTTGAGAGTACGGTCTTTTTGTATTTTGGAGATATACAGGTATTGATAAAAATATTATCCTGTATACATTTATTAATCAACGGGCAAAAATACAACCACTTGGGATATTAGATATATGTGTAACTCCACTTAATATTGGAGATTTTCTATAGGAACACTATAAAATGTAGCTCTTTTTAATTTTAATTTATAATTTCTATATATATTTTTTTATGTTATGTTATTCTTCTAAAAAATTCTTATGGCACGAACCATCTACTAATAATTAATGGATATTGATATATATCATATAGTCTAATCATGCATGTTACACTTGAAATATAATGTTTTGTTGATAATAGGATTACATGTATTATATAAATTGTGCACTTTGAGCGCACCTTTCACTTTAAGAAATACAGTGTGACACTGTTTAATTATAATAACCTAATGGTGATTGATTATATTAAGTAAATAAGGTTACTAATATTGTTTCTTTCTTTAGCAGATAGAATATATTGTTTTTTTATTGTCTTTTCCTGATTATACATTTACATTGAGACACAATGAAGGTGGAACGCATTTCAGCCGCGGGTGGAACGCATGTGGAACGCAAGTGGAACGCGGAAGTGCGATTCATTTCCCACTTCCGGTTCCGGTCGCTCGAACGCGCCAAAATTGATTATAGCAACACAGGGAGGATGAAAAACAGCTGAACAGCTCCTTCCCAGAACCAATTAAACAGCAGATACTGGATACCACCCACAGAACCACCAATGAACATGGGGATTAGCCCTATTTAAAGAGGACTCAGGGATGGGGGGAATAGGATGTTTTTTTTATATACTGTAATTGTATATTGATTTTATTCTTTATATACGGTCCCTGATGAAGTTCTTTGCAGAACGAAACGCGTAGGACCATACCGTTCTTCTTTTTATTATACCTTATATTGATGGTGAATATTCACCTTTTATCAATAAATACATCTTTTTTCTACCATTACCTGTTTGGAGTCCTGAGCATTATTAAGGAAGCCTAGAAGGAGCCAAGGGATTACCAACCCCCCATTCCACTAGGGGAGGCACCCTATGAGCGATATATTCTACTTCATTCTGTGAGTGCATTTGTATTCAGCGGAAAACCATGTGTTAATTGTACTTCACTATTTTGTGTATATTTTTCGTGTTCCTTTTAGATTAACTTTCCAGCCGTATCCCGAAGTTCTGTGCTGCTTGTGGTTATACATGAACAAGAAAGGCATAACTTTTGGCATAATAAACGTTTAAATAAAAAGTCCTCATAGCTAAGTACAGTGTTGTGGTTAGTATTAAATCAAAAGGTGGGTATGGGCTATCTGGGCCTTCGGCATGTTACGTATCCCCTGCTGCTGATTCATGGGGAATATGGGCCCTTTCAGGTGCGAAAGCACGGTGTTTAGGCTCACCGTGGGAATGGTGATAGCAGGCTGGGTCTTGAGCGACCAGAACTAGGCTGCCCGGGATCGGGGAAGGTTACTGTGTGTCCCAGCCAGGAGGCCTGAGCCTGTTAATGGGAGTATATGGCCTCCAGTGGTGGAGTTAGGTCGGATGGGCCTCGGATGGGGCAGCCTGGGGATCTACCCTGAATAGCTGGGTCATAATTTTTTAATTTTTGGTTTGCCTTATTGATGGAGTTTAAGGGGGGCGGAGGGGGGCCAGCATCTAAAACTGCAGTGGGGTGATAAACTAGGCATAGCAAATTATAGGTATCAGTATCAGTGAAGATAGAACCTGATCCGTAGTCCAG
Source organism: Pelobates cultripes (assembly GCA_933207985.1). Lineage (NCBI taxonomy): Eukaryota > Metazoa > Chordata > Amphibia > Anura > Pelobatidae > Pelobates > Pelobates cultripes. The sequence goes on along the minus strand of OW240913.1, from coordinate 183,938,654 downwards.
GCGGGGACAGCTAATACAATGTGCAATGTCTATGTCTCTAGGTTTGCCTTCAGGTGTTCACTTGGGATGAATTCCTTCGGGTTGTTGTTGTTCTTTTCCTTTGAGGCAGGCGGAGTGAAGAAGAGTCATCCCTCTGCTTGGGGCGTGTAGGCCCTTGCGTACCACCAGCGTCAGGCGTGGGTTGTTGTAAAAATGGAATTCCGAGTTTAAATGGGTGGCCCCACATATATTCCATCCCTGTTGGGCCAGCGAGGTAGTGAGGGCCTTTAACTCTCTCTGCGTTTACGCAGGGTGGTGGCCGCCAAGTCCTGGAAGAAGTGTAGTGGTTGGCCTTGGTGGGTCAGCTGTTTGTCGCCAACGGCAGCCATTAACCGTTCTTTAGTTGTAAAAAGCAATAACCTCACAATCACGTCCCGTGGCAAGGCCAGGTTAGGCGTGGGGGGGCATAGTGCCTGATGTGCCCTTTCTATTGTGAGCTCCTGATCGGAGGCTCCTGGCAGTAGAGAGAGGAAGATATCTTTAGTGGTGGGGAGGATGGCCTCAGGCGGGATTGCTTCAGGTAGACCCCTGATATTGTGCCTACGGGATCGGTTGTTTAGATCTTCCAGGCCATCCTCCAGTTGCAGTATCCTGTCTTGCATATGAAGAATCTCCTGTTCCTGGGCCTGGGTTTTTTTGGTGAGGCCAGAGATATCGTGTTCGGCCTGTGACGTGCGCAACGTAAGCTCCTCAAGGTCGTCTTTCAGGCCTGAGATTTGTTTTTCAAGTTCTGCCGCCGTGTAGGCCTTGATGTCTGCTGAGGTTTCCCTGCGTAGCTTTCTCAGATTGCCCATGGTTAGAGGAGCTGCTGGGTCATCAGAGACATCACTATCCTCGGTGTCTGAGTCTGAGTGATGTGGGCCTTGGGGTAAAGAGGCCGCCCTTGTTCTGAGCTGCAGAACAGCGTGGCCACCGATGGCGTTTGTTCTTTCCATTTTTTTGCCTCCCGTGGCCGGTAGACATTGAGGCCTTCTATGTCTGTGCGTGGTGATGTTTATTTCGCGTGGATTGGTTATATTTGCCGCTGATGGAGGCTGATTGTATGCTCAGGGGAGAGGGAGCTGAGGACTCACGCTGCCATCTTCATCGGTGGTCAGGCTACGTCCCCCTTATTTTGTTTTTAATCTAACTAATCCTTGTTTTACTTTCCTTTTCTCATATATGTATCTAAAAAATGTTTTGTCCACTTTTTTTTTAATGACTGTGCTATTTTCTCTTCTGTGTGTGATTTGGAAGCTCTTATTACTTGCTTAGCCTCTTTCTGCCTAATCTTATAGATCTGTTTGTCTTCCTCACTAAGGTTTTTTTTATAATTACTAAATGCTAACGTTATATTTTTTTTTCTATATTGGCCACATCTTTGGAATACCAAATTGTTTGCTTTTACTGACAAGCCTAATGCAATTTTCTGTTGCCTTCAGCAGTGCAACTTTTAAATAATCCCATTTCTCTTGGACTCCATTTAAATTGCTCCAGTCTGATAATGACTCCTTTACATATATTCTAATTTTATAAAAGTTTGTTTTTCTAAAGTCTAAAACTTTTGTTTTTGTGTGGTGTGACTCAGTCACTGTTCTTATATTAAACCACAGTGATTGATGATCACTGGATCCTAAACTTTCACCTACAGTAATATCGGATACCAAATCTCCATTTGTTAACACTAAATCTAGTATGGCCTCTTTACGAGTTGGCTCCTCAACAACTTGTTTTATAGACAATCCCAGTAGGGAGTTTAGAATATGTGTGCTCCTGGCACAAGCAGCTGTTTTGGTTTTCCAGTTCACATCCGGAAGATGAAAGTCACCCATGATGATAACTTCCCCCTTCATTGTCATTTTAGCTATTTCCTCAACTAGTACTTTATCTAACTCTTCTATTTGTCCTGGGGGTCTATAAATCACACCTACACGAGTTACTGCATGATTACCAAATTCTAACGCAACCCAAACGTACTCCATGTTCTCCTCACTAACTTTTATTAGGTTAGAGTTTATGCTATCCTTCACATACAGGGCCACCCCTCTCCCTTCCTTGCCTTCCCTCCTTCCCTGTCTTTTCCATATAAAGAGTACCCTGGTCTTGCTATGTCCCAGTCATTTTTCTCATTATACCTGTCTCAGTAACAGTGACTAAATCTACACTATCAGTTGCCATTATTGCCACAAGTTTATGGATCTTATTCCCTAAACTGCAAGCATTTGTAAACATGAATCTAAGCTTATCATTTTTTTTTTTAAACACACTCATTACGGTTACTTTCTGTCCTTGTTTTGGGGGGCAGTTGGATTGATGTTTTATCACCCTTTTGCCTCCCCCCTCCTAGTTTAAATACATCCTAGCAAAACCTCTGAACTGCTCACTGAGAACATTGGTTCCCTTTTGAGGAAGATGCAAACCATCTTTTTTGCACAGTTTATTTCCATTCCAAACAGAGCCAAATCCTTAAGCCAAATCCTTTCTCCTGACACCATTCACCAAGCCACAAGTTAAATTCCCTAATACGCATCCAACTGTCATTCTGAGTGTTATGCACAGGCAGAACATCAAAGAATGACAGTGTGGAAGCAACCTGCCATATATCATTGGCAAAAACACAAAAAAACTTCCTTTACCTCTGAAACCTCATTGCAAGCCAAGTCATTGGTCCCTAAATGGACAAGTACATCCAATATGTCCCTAAATGGTAATAAGAATTAACATTATTATTGTCCAAACCTCATTTTTTTGCATTGGGAGAGTGTACCATCTAAAAAAAAAAAAAATGATTACTCTAACCAAAACCTTTAGAAAAATACTGTTTTTTGGTTGGAGTAACTCTTTAAAACTCACTAGCTGCTTTAACTTGCCACTGAAGATTTTGGCACAACAGTGTATGATAGAGTACAGTGTATAGAAAATACTCTGGTGCAAATCTGATCAGTTTGACGCATTTGAGCGGTCATATTTGCAATTATGTTAGATGGAAGGCTTTTAAAAAAAAAAAAAAAAAACTTGCTTGAAGCATCCAGATTCAAAATTGCCTTTGGAAAACCATGCCATTTAGAGAGAGTCATGACTCTAGGCAAGGCAGTGGGACACTTAGCACTGGAGATGGAAATCAAAACAATAACAGCAGCATATGACCTCAATAGCACATTTTTTTTAAATCTAGCCTATGTTACTTTACATCTTATTACAACCATTATTATGAATGTGATTTTACTTTTCTGCACCATAAATTAAACTGAATGTTACTAAAAAACAAACAAAAAAAACCACAGAACTAACTCCCTTCCCTCCTCCGTTAGATGCTCACCCAGTCTCCACTCCTTCGTTAAAAACCCACTTCTTCATAAAAGCGTATCAATTAAAATGTTAATAGCTCCTGACTGATTCCTCTTCCGCAACTGTCACTAGTCTAATACTATCCTTACCTTTTTGTGCCATTTTACCCCACTCCCTCTAGCATGTAAGCTCTTTGAGCAGGGCCCTCAACCCCTCTGTTCTTGTGTGTCCAACTTGTCTGGTTACAACTACATGTCTGTTCATCCACCCATTGTAAAGTGCTGCGGAATTTGACGGTGCTCTATATAAATAATAACATAATAATAATATATTAAAGAAGTGGGCATGAGGACCTGCAAATTTATATACATTTTAGAATTTGATTCAAGACTGAAACAGGTTTTCCCTGAGGGTGTAGAACTTTGTTTTTCAAAGTATTCTAATTTAAAATGAAGAAACAACTCTTGTGACAGTTAATTAAATTTGTTACTGTGATTCAAATACTTAGCACTGGAAATAAATAAAGGCATAGATTTACAATCCTGTTTCATTTTGTTCACTACCTTTTTATTGTGTTATAATATTACCAGCATCCTAGTCAGCAGAGATCCGTTTACATGGTTTATGAGTATGACTCATGAGGAAGGTTATAAAACTGGTTTATTGTGAGCAAGAAATAATGAAGCAAGTTCTGTAGGGTGTTTTCATGGCCATGTTGACCCATGGAGTGCTGATGTGGTTAGAAGTGATTTGCAGTAAACAGATTTAAGAAATGTATTCAGATGAGAGGAGCTTTCATTCTTAAACACAGTTGGAATTGCTTATAAGGAAAAAAAAATAGAGGAAAAATAATTCACACACTTATAACCGATGCAGGGCTCATGTAGGCAACTGTGTTTTGTCAGGTCTGTGAAAAAGAACAGATTTATAAAATATCCCAAGCTGAGTACTAGGAAAATGTCTGGTGACTGAGTTACCCATTAGTTCATCTTAGATCTTAAAAGGTTATGTCCAAAATAATAATTGTGAGCACCAATGATTCTACAACTCATAACTGCCTAGATATTATACTTGTGCATGGTGGGAAAATGTGGTTTGGCAAATCACTTCATCTGAAAAAGAAATTCAGTTGAGGTAATACAATAGTCATTCATGTGGTGGCTTGACTCTTCCATGCAAAGTATTCGGGGGGGAAATTATTCTGATGAACCAGAAGTGGCAGAAAGTGGGCCAATCAGTGTACTGCAAATTATATTCATAATATTAATATTTTATTGTATGCCAATAGGTATATTTTACCACCATTTGTTTTTCCATATCATGAGAGGAAAAAGAGTAGCAGTAAAAAAAATATATTTATATATATATATATATATATATATATTTTATTTACTGCTCATCCTTGTTTCTCTTGTTTCTCTTCTCACTCGATCTGTCAATAACATTAACATTTTGTGGCTGTCCCCTAACAACAATCATCGTTTTTCCAATCAATCATCTTTTTTTTTTTTGGCGCCATGGAGGGAACTCTGAATAATGCTCATTCATTGCACAAGTCGATTTTTCCATTAAAACAACATTATTCATTGTAGTTCTATTCTGAAGCCCTTGGATATTTTGGACCCTATTCCAGCTCCCTTGTGTTATTTCACTTCCCCAAGTCATGGTCAACTCATTCTAGGTCCATTGCAACCTACTTAACTCCCCTCCTAGTCCAGCAGCAATTTATACTCTTTTTTTTTTCATTTCAACTTACTTCTAGTCCCTCAGGCAGTTGTTTGTGTAGCAACATGTGTGAATGTCATCATACCGACACTATAAATAGTGCACATTTTCTGGTATTTGATGGAAAAGCAAGCATCTGGAAATTAAGCTATCATGGTACATTTCTGATTGTTTTAAAATATAAAACATATGAACTAATTTATTTATCCATTGTTGTTTTTATCCTTTAATCTCTATAGAAAAAAGGGCAATCTAAAATTGTAAAAATGTGTTTGCTGTGTTGTCCATGTACATAACATGTTTGATGTAGAGCATTTAATATTATAGTGTTTTTTACCGCTTATAATTCATTTTTGTTTTTGTCACTCTAGAAAGTATATGTAGTAAGTTTTCCAAAGCCTGGATATGTGGAGTTGCCACCAGTGTCCCTGCCTGCTGGTACAGAGATTACCTTGTCATTCAGCACAAAAAATGAATCCGGAATGATCTTGTTTGGCAATGGAGGGAATTCAAGAAGGAAACGTAGGCAGAGCAGCCAGGTAAAAACAGACAACGTTATTAACATCATATATGTTATTGATAGTTGTAAAGTGTAATGTAAAGTGTTTCACATAATGGTTTATCATAAGCCAGCCTCATAAACTTCTTTTTTGTTAACTTTAAAATTATTATTGATTTTAAAACTTAGAGAGGGAAACCAAAGACAGAAAAACGTGAAGGGGGAAAAGTTGGGGTCCAGAAATAATACAGATATAACACTACGGAAATATAAATATTGAGGTTTACCACAATCTACACTGCATGAGACAAAGTGCAGGTCATAACCCTCATCAACTTCTTCACAAGTGAATAATCTGTATCTTATGTTCCTTGCATATGGATATTGTAATTAATATATATATATATATATTATTTTTTTAATAGGATTGATGCAGAAAGACTAAGTCTTATTACATAATACATGGAAAATATATATTAAATGATTCTTACTATGAACATTACTATATAATATTTTATTATTGCAACATGATATGATGTATTTTTTTTATATATTTTGGTGAACATTCATTCTGATAAAATAGAAAGGAAGACCTACGGAATTCTATTGCTCCTGCAATTTATCTAGATATTCTTCAGAATCTATTCTGGTTGTATTAAGCTTTAATCTAAAATAAACTCTTACACAGCAAACTAGCATAACATCTGGGAATATGCTGTAATACGTACTTAATTAAATTGCATTTGCCACTGGTGGTGTCCCTAGGGGGCACTGTAAACACTGCCTTTTCTTTGAAAAAGCAGTGTTTGCATGAAATACCTGCAGAGAATGATTATACTCACCAGAACAACTACATTAAGCTGGTGACTATAGTTTCCCTTTAATATACATACATATATAATATATATTAAGCATTCTACAATGTATTAAAGGGACACTCTAAGCTTTAAAACCACTTAATTTAATGCACATACATAGATCCTGTCTCTGCAGTCTGGTAATGTAAAACGTTGCAGCTATTCTGCCATTTCACAATAAACAATATTTTAACCCCTTGAAGACCGATGATGGTTCAGAACCGTCATCTGAAACACCCCCTTGAGGACCAATGACGGTCCTGAACCGTCATAATGGAAATATTGGGGCGTGGCTAGCGACCGCATGGAGTAGTCGCACGGGAAGAGAGCTCCGCAACTACCGAGCATATAGCAACACAAATTGAGCCACAAACGCAAAAAAAACAAACATACCTACCGGGAACTGCAACCTCTCTGACACTCATCGAACCGTCAAAACAACTCAAAATAATGGATCCGATTCGTCCCAACAAAAAAGATGGCGCCAAACCGGACGCACACTCGCCAGACACAGAAAATATAACGGACAAGGAAACTACTCAAATGCCCCAAGGAGCAGCCCCGGTCACCAACCACAGCCTGCATGTTATGCTACAGGCATAATCTCTGATAACGGATTTCAGACAAATCACCAAGGAAATCCGAGGAGATTTACAAGAATTAGGAGACCGCATGAACCGATTGGAAAACAAAATGGAGGAACTCTGCTCAGCCCATAACGACGTAGTAGATCAGCTGCAAAAAATAGAAGAAGAACAAACAAACATGAAACTAAAAGTAGCTGATATGGAAGACAGGGCACGGAGAAACAATCTCCGATTCAGGGGCATACCGGACATGATATCTACGGAAGCACTCCCACAATACCTACGGTCCATGTGCACCACTTTAGCACCGCAGCTTGAGGCCGCAGCCTAGACCCTGGATAGAGTGCATAGGCTCCCCAGACCAACCATATTTTCGGTGGACACGCCTAAAGACGTGATCGCACGCTTTCACTACTACAAATCAAAAGAGACAATTCTAACCTCAACAAGGAAAATGGACCAACTACCAGATCCGTATCAGGGAATCAGCATATACGCCAATTTATGAGCAACAACCATGGAAAAAAGGAGAAAGTTTATTATTAAAACTGCTGATATGGTACAGAGGCAGAACTGAAGCGATCCTGGAACCAGAAGCTGGCATGGTGAAACTTAAAGAATGGGGACTACACCACAACATGGGCCACAACTCTCCCCAGAAAACACAGCCAAAAAAGATGAGAGCTGAATGGTCCATGATAGGCTCCCCGTCGAAGCCAAACACGAACACAGAGGACTGAATGCATAGGAAAAACACAGCTTTCCAGAACCACTAAAATTACTTAAGTATCACCCATTAATGTTGAATTATGTTACATTTAGCTTTACAATGTGAGTTAGAGACAGAAGTATAAAGTGACACTGGCAATAAGGGCAAATAGCAAATAATTGTTTAAATGTTTTAAATGCCATAAAGGTTGCATGTGATGCACGTAACCGCATGAGAACACAAAGCCAAACATAGACTAACCGCCTGACACTAGCAAGAAGGGCAAATAGCAAATAATTTTTTTAATGTTTTAAATACCATAAAGGTATAATCGCTATTTTGTATGCAGTTTGCTGTCTGTTGCTAATTTAATTTTTTTAATCCACCAGTGGGATTTGAAGAAAAATGAGAGTTTTCATTTTAATTGCTGTTCATCTTCAGTTTAAGTAGGAGAAGAAGCAGCAGCCAACAGGGGGCTGTGCTTAGAGCAGGAGTACAAGCAGTGGTGTACACACAATCCATGGGGCCCCGGTGCAAAACTGATCCATGGGCCACCCCTCCTCATCTTCCACCGCTCCCTCTCCCCCCCGACAACACACACATACATACAGACACACATACATACAGAGACACATACATAAAGAGACACATACATACACACACACATAGACACACAGACATACAGACACATACACACATACATACACACACACAGACAGGCACACATACATACATACATACAGACAGACAGACACACACACACACAAAGACACATACATACAAACAGACAGGCACACATACAGACAGACAGACACACACACATACATACATACACAAACAAACACACACACACATATACAAAATGTTTTAGTCACCCTCCTGTTTCCTTCCTTTTAGATGCAGGAGGCTGACTTTCCCTGGGGTCCAGTGGTGGCTCAGGCTGATGGGAGTCAGTGTTCCCACTCTGACTCCCTCCTCTGCTTCCTCCCAAGCAGGCTCTGTTTGCTTGCTGGGAGGAGTGACTGGGGCAGTCACCAACTCCCAGCAGTGATCTCATCACAGGGGGCCGGTCGCGCTGTTAAAGCACCGCAGCGGTGACCGGGCCCCCTGAAAATCCATATCCATTGAGTGGCCCTAACAGCATGGGTCACCCGATGGGCCCCTTGAACGTGCAGCCCTGTCGGTTTGCGGCGCGGTCAAGGGCCGCAAAACATGAGAGCGGGCACCCGGTTGGTAGGGGGTCTGCAAGGCGGCCGAGCCCCCTAGTGTGACAGGCCTGATCGCATCTGCGACCCATGTGACCCCTATATGTTTGCCACTGAGTACAAGTATCTCTGACTGCACTCCATGCTCCTATCAGCGCTCTAACTTAGAAAGCTGCAACCTGACTTTGCTAGAGGGGAAATACAGTTACAAATATATTTAAATATATGTGGGTACTTTTCTGCATTATCAGGATGCCCACCCTGAATTTGCAGCTGGTGCACCGATACATGGGTGATATATCAGATATTGCATAACTGGATAAAATATATTCATTGTTTAACAATGTTCTATTCTTTTATTTTACAGATTTATTATGCACTTGTTCTAAGGAAGGGAAGATTAGAAGTTTCTATTCCTGGTGCCAAAGAAATTCATAGAATCACCATCAGACCTGAGAAAGGAGAATTCCATGATGGCAAAGAACATTCTGTTCGAATAGAAAGATCCAAAAAGTATGTCACAACCATCGAGACTAGGCTGGTTTAACATGGGTTATAAATAGTCAGTCTCTACTATCCTAGACTGAAACTCTCAACTGAACCTGATATGTTGGGTAAACATACATTGGCTCTGTAAGGTCCCTATAGCTTCAGCTGTAATTGATTGTAGCAAGACATAGTCACCCCAAACCTTCTCAGATATCTAATTCCTGTGTGTAATATGACACAACTATGTGTTGACTCTTATTAAGGAGCAGGAATAGGTGCCATTGGGACCCTATATACACACAGTTCCTGGTAAATACCAAACTCTTGATGACATGAGGCAGTCCAGCAATGCCCATTCTAGCACTTTTCCAGCACCCGATCTCTGTAAAAACCTGCCATAGCAATTTGAAGACTCAGCCCATAGTGTAGGGCACATTATTATGTTCCTGGGGGGTAATTTGCATTTAGGGACCGTTATGCTTCCTACCCAGAGTTGATGTGGGACCAATACATAAGTCTTTGAAACGATAAGTAATAGTTCTAGAATAGGCTTGATCTACTTTGACCCTGTTACTCCTTACAAAGGCATATGTGGTGGTTGCAGTACTAGGTTGATGTAGCGGGATAAAAGTGGAGTTTTTACAGCAGTAGGACTTGTCTGGTTTGAAACGTTCAACCTAAAAATATGTTCTTGTGGAATAGCCTTGTAGGAGTAAGTCATGGAGAATAAGTCTCTGGAAGTAAACCAAACAATGTAATGAAGGCTCTTAAAGCTGGCAGGAGCATATAAAAGGTTTGCAAACCGAAGACCTGTTCATTTTTGAGCACTCCAGCCAGCAGATGGAGAGTGTAAATGAATTAATTTATTACGTGAGCTTGCTGAAGTGCTCCATGTATTAAGAGTATGTCCTCTGTTTATTCTCTGTTTGACAACTGGTCCTGGGTCATGCAAGGGGTCCCCCTCAGACTTGGGCCAGACAGTGATGACAGTGGGATGGTGATTTAAATGGATTTGAAGGGCTGTATGCAGTGCTCAATTTGACTGCTACATACAGCTCATCTTCAATCTGAGGCAACTGAATAAATATGTTCCCAGCTGACAGAAGGGAACCTCAGGTATCAGTTTGATATCAGGGTATCTCCAATCTGATATAACAGTGTCCCAAAGGTGCAGGATATTCCATGCCATCCTAACATTGTCAAAGCCCACTCCAGAAGGATGACATGGAACATCCTAACATGCATAATGGTATAAGATGATTGATTTTTTACCAGATTTGGCTTTAGTAAATATGATAATTGACAATCTGTTCAGAATTCAGTCATTTTCATTGAATTGTGTCCATCTAGGCAAAATATGTTTTTACTTAACAACCTTGAAAAAAATGCTTAAATTACCTTAGTCATGAAATATGTAAGGATTTTTCGTTTTGGAAAGCGATACATCAGAAAGCCAAAAATCATTGTAGTTTGTATTAACATCTGCTTGGGTATATTGTCACAAATGTAAATGTATGTAAATCTAGAAGGGAGCAATCTCAGCTAGACACAACAGAAGCAAGGATTAGTAAACTGAGGCACGAGCGCACAGGATTAGAAGATGTGGAGAGATCAATGCATAACATACAAAACTCCAGAACGCACTTTAAACACAAACATAGCGCAACCTTGAACATGAAGACATTACAAAATAATAAGTATATTGAATATGAAATGTATTGAATCCATAGTTTTTTTGTGTTTTATTACTTGCTTCTTAATGCTTGTTTTTCATATTTTACAGTCCAGTGAATTTGTTTTCCAAAGTTACAGCTGGAGTTTTCAATTGTGTTGATTGCTTTTTCAATTTCAGAGGAAACAGCTTTGCTAAAGAAATGGCAATCCAATCAGAAATAGTGTTTTTTAAGTGGCACTTCAGATTTGTAATTATTGGTTTTATTATCCATTTTATTTTCTAAATATTTAAATGTAATTTTTAATCAGAAAGGTTGAATCTATTTCTTTTAAATTACACTTGCAAACTATAACAGAGTAGAAATCATGTGTTCAATAAAACATTAGAGGTTATGTCTTGGAACATAAAAAAAAAATCAACAAAACATTGGTCATTTTAAAATCATGTCACTTTTTCATTCTTTTAATTTAATTCAATTCTTTTTTTTCTCAATTTCTTTACTATTTTATCTTCAAACCAAAATATACACAAGTAAATTGAAAGTGAAACCATGGCTTCATATAGTTTGTGAACGAACATCAAAAATAATATACATTTTGGTCTGGCAAATATATGTATAGATTTAATCTAAAATCTATTTAACATTATAGTGTCTAGCTTGAACTGTAAAATCAGTTCTCAGCACATATTTAGCATATAGAGAAGTGAGTAATAGAAGAGACCTGGAGAACACTCATAAAGGCTGTCCCTGCAAGCAACTACATGTTCTGTAGTTGCTGTGATATTCCAAGTATGTCTCATAGTTTGCAGAGGAATATAGGACTCTTTTCTGATGGTGATGCTAGGTAATGTAGTCAGTGTGTTGCTGTTATGGTGCTTGAGGAAGCGTACAAAAGTAGTAGGACAGTATGACAGTAGTGTTGACCATTATATTAGTATAACAACATTGATACAACTGTATGATGATGGAAGCACTGGAGAACTGGGAAATCATTCTAAAAAATTAGAAAGCAATAAAATATCTAAATAATCAATACAATAAATTATTAGTTTATTTCTTAAAGGGACACTATAGTCATCCAAACCACTTCAGCTCATTAAAGGGACACTGTAGGTATCCAGACCACTTCAGCCCATTAAAGTGGTCTGGGTGCCAACTCCCATCACCCTTAACCCTGAGCAGGTAATTATTGCAGTTTATAAACTGCAATATTTACATTGCAGTGTTAAGTCCTCCTCTAGTGGCTGTCTACCAGACAGCCATTAGAGGGACTTCTGGGTTCTTAGACGACTTATGGTCGTCTAAACGATGCTGGACGCTATGCATGAGAGCCTCCAGCATTGCCGGAATCACCATAAGAAAGCACTGAATAATTCTTTCCTATGGGGAGATGATAATGCGAACGCAGCGGATGCGCCGCGGGAGGGGGCCTTGACAAAGGGGGAAGCTGTAGTGTCAGTAAAACATGTTTGTTTTCCTGGCACTATAGTTTCCCTTTTATGTGGTGTGGGTGCACTTAGCCCTGCAACGTAAATCATTGCAGTTTTAGACCAACTGCAACGATTATTTTGCAGGACAAAAACTACCTCTATACCATTTATACAAGGGGTTCTTGGTAATTTATTTTAACAAATTATATTCTATGTTTACCAATACAGAGATAAGTAAAACAGTAGTAGTGAACATGTGTCAGTGTGTAATGTAATTAACAAGCACCTATTACTAATTGAACCAAGAACAGGACAATGGAGAAGCATCAGATTCCTGAGAAAACATGCAAAAAATATCATTTAATGTCAGAGCACTATGAAGATTATTTGCCTTTTCTTCGGTGATATATTTACTGAACAAATGCAAATTGTAACAAAAGGTTGAATATGTTTTAGTAAAGGTTTAGTACGACATGTAATTTTTTTACTTTGTTGTGGCAGAAGAATCAATATAACTGCATGTGGAGGCTGGTTTAAATGCTACTGTAAACATCCCAAAACATCCTGCATCCTTTCGGGAATCTCGGCCTCTGAGATGGACGTTTATTTGACAAATACCCAAAGGAGTATTTTTCAGTGTAGGTGTGTTGTGTTGTGCTCCCACAATGTTGGCTGGTTTTAGAGGTATATCCGTTATAAACATAATACATATATATCATGTAAGTGCTCAACTGCAGGATTCATAAAATAAGATTTTAAAAATCTTGTTATATTTCTTCTTTTAGCGCATTTACTGTGCAAGTGGATGAGGACAAAACCCAGACACTGAGATTACCGGCAAGTCAGTCCATTAATGTAACCAAGCTTTTTGTGGGAGGAATACCAGCTGATAAGCAAGCAACTTTGTTCAAGAATATTCCACCATTTGAGGGGTGCATTTGGAATCTCCTTATCAATGCTGTGTAAGACACATTTATTCCCTGTTTGAAATAAATATTGATGAAGTAGTTGATGTTCATGATTATGATAACGATAACCATATCCCCTAATGAGAATTGCATTAGTTGCTATATTATTGACTAAACCAAGATACTTTGGACTTAAACAAAAAAAGAGATTGTGTTCAATTGTGCCTTGAGAAATACATTGTTTAATAGTGTGTGAATTAATTCATGTGTGAATTGTTTTGTTCATATATAATTTATACACATAAAATATAAAAAGTAATTCTTAGAGAACTCGAGTGCATCTATCATGACTTTTTATAAAGGTGTATGACCAAAAGCATCTCTTGTTTCAGGAAGGTTAGTTATGTCATGGATACCTAACCAAATTTAGATGTTAGCAGTAGTAAAATATTTCTCTTTACATAACTTTTTCACTTTAGAAAAAAAAAAAAAAAAGAAAAGAAATACAATTAAATATTTTGTTTTACTTTTTTTCCCAGACCAATAGACTTTTCTCAGCCTGTATCATTTGAGAATGCTGATATTGGGCATTGCCCCACCCTGTTGCCAGAGAGAATTACTGAGGAAGATGGTGACAGGGACAGAAATGCTACACAATCACTGATCCTACCTGAATCTGGCCGTGACGATAAAGCCTCCACAACTGCTTCACCAAAGGTCACACCTGCTCCTCTGCCTGCCATTCCTCCCACAGTAAGCAAAAACAGAATGATTCACATGGTTGGCTTTCAATTGTACATAATAATTGCATGTAATAATTATATATATATATATATATATATATATATACATATATACTGTAAAAAGATCTTCTCAAGTATTACTCAACATTAAAATGATACACACTTGTAGAATGCATTCAGCAAGAAGTCTATATAATTGCTATTTAAATGATTGTATTTCAGTGTATTATTTATTATTCTGAATATTCAAATAGATGGAAGCAAAAAAGGTTGGAAATGCAAAAGACATTACAATACAAAAGGTACAACGGTTAGCCTAATATTGAGTACCAGCATTTATAGATTATTGAATATAATGCACCTGTAGAAATGTATAAAAGCTAGACACAGTTTGCTTGACCAACCCTCATCTCTATTAATCTGCAATTTTACTCTTAAAGGGACAATACTAATTGGCATATATATGTCTGGGTATCAAGTTTGTGCTGGGGCAAAAGGGGAGGGCTTGCAAATGATGCAGCTTGTTCAAGTTTTTTTAGATATAACCCCCCCCCCAAAAAATCCAGAAATAAGTGCATGCATGTTTTCAAAAGGATACATCTACTAAATTATTATTATTTTTTATCTCCGTGGACTGCTCCTTTAATTGCATGCCCATTTTATAATAATCTCACATACATGCATATTTCTCATTTCCCTACCTACCTTGCCCCACAAGCCAAAGTGCCCAAGTAAACCTTCCCTATTCCTTGAACATTTATTCATCCAAGCCCCCTTATGTCTTTTCACACTCTTGCTCTCATTATCCTTTCTCCCATCCTTGGAGACTTTAATATAGGCATCAATATAATAACACTGATGGACCACAACTCCTTTGTATGGCTTACTATTTCACCTTACTCAATGACCAAATTAATCTACTGACATAGCTAATCTCATCTTCTCTAATAACTGCTCTAAAACCTATTTATTTTTACTGACCATCATCTGACTTATGGTATCAAAATATCATCTACCTAACTGTACCCTCTCAGGAACCTCTGCCATCCATCTTGACCTGTAATAATACTCCACCAATCTCCAATTTTCCCTTTCTCCCATGTCACGCCTCTTCACTAGAACTTCACTACTGTCTCAATGTGTTTTTCCATCTAGGTCTATGGTGCTACTATCAGTTCTTCTACAGGCTCATTGCCTTGTTATTTTCAATAATAACTGAGATTCACCAAAAATGCTCACCCATGTTATTATTTCTTGACTACTTCAACCATTCCTAATTGGGTCTTACTCACGGCTAGATTCCCCATATACAAACCATAAAGAATGCTGCTGCCAGGACCATCTCACCCTCTGTCAGTCTTTACACAGGCTACCAATACATCTAGGGTGTACTTTTAAATTGTATTGCTTACTTAGAAGTTGCTTCACACATCTGCCCCGGTCTATTTATTAATTCTAATACAGAAATGTGTTCCATCTTTGCCCCACTTCTCTTGAAAAGACTCCTGTCATCTACTCAATCTGCATTTCTGACTCTCACATATAAATCTTTTCTATGATTGCATTCTTCCTATGGAACTCCCTTCTCTATTCAATTAGACTATTCCCCTCTCTCCATTCCTTTAAAACAAATCTCTAAAAACTGGAGATGTGCAATGAAAGAACTATATTTTCAGTTTTTCTAGATCATTATTTAATTTCGGTTTTAGAAATTAGTAATTTTTTTGTTGGTTGATTTCTAAATTACAAATGACCTTTATTCCCTGTAAGTAAAGAAATAATTTAGTACGTGGCAGTTATAAGAAAGCCCTAAAGAGGACAATACACCTACTGGTAATAACATACTACACACATAATATATGTTATCTTTTTTTCGACAGTGTGATGATTGAAATGGTGTTATTTCAACATTGTCATATTAACCTAGTGCAAGCACAAAGACTGCCAGATTGAAAGTGGGGAAGAATGAATATGAATAAGTGTGCACTTAGTAGAGTGGCAGCTGACTATCAAAATTAATGAATGGCACCTACCGAAATTAGGTCGGAGGCCCATTCGGTCATTCTGTAATTTATTGACTGATATTCGGATTCAGTCTATCTTCAGATTCAGTCTAATTTGTCCGAATCTGAATCTACATGTCTACTGAAAATGCACTTCTTCAAGAGAACATATCAGTCAAGCATTTAATCATTTCCTTGCTTTCTCCACTCCCCACACTTGACTAACCATTATTTTAATAGTCATAGATCTAATTATATTGTAAACTCATCTTGCATTCAACTGTTACTATGCATGAAATGCATTTTACGCTTATATTTTGTGTAATTATAAGTGACTTTTCTTGATATTTGTGCTACGATCCTCACCACCTTCTGTTTCTCTATATCCAACTTGTCTTTTTACAACTACTTGCTTGTTAGTTAAGCTGTTGTGCAGCACTGTACATATGCTGGTACTTTATAAATAATAATAATGATAATAATACAAAATAAATAATAAATATAATAATATGGTACCAGAGAGAGACATATTTGTCATTGAGGATTAAAGTGACACCCAGAACCCCTAAAGCCCCTGAAAAGCTTCATGTGTGAAGAGTTTGTCCTCTTTTTTTTTTATTTTGGAAAAAGTGCAGATTTCAATAAAATGAACCTGGTTTCATCCATCTGGCTTTTTAAGCAGACAATAGGTCCTGATACTGCCTGGCTTTGTTAGCCTACTTGCACTGAGAATCTGCCTTGCAAAGACTTCTCATTGAACTGCATTGGAACGTTTGTGATTGAACAGTCACTTAAAGCCAGCAGTCACGAGAACTACAGTTTTTTCCAAGCTGTTTTTAGATATACACCCAATTAAAAAAATGCATTGCTAAATGCATGCAAGTTTTTATTTGTATATCTACTAAACTTTGATTTTTAAAATGTATTTAGGCAGTGGAGTGTCCCTTTAAGGTGAACAAATGAAAAGTCTTTTCCTCTTCCAATTATACATTATGAGAATATTGATTGCTCTTACACTGTAAACGTTGCCCCTTGTTTCACTCTAAATGGCAATGAATGTGTTTACATACACTCATTGTATACTCATGGTTCTATGAAGCTATGGGAGTCTTTCAAACTGTTTTGGAGTTTAACAAAAACTCTCTTGCAACAATGGTCTAGTCCAGGGGTAGTCAACCTTTGGCACTTCAGATACTGTGGACTACATCTCCCACAGTGCTCTTACAGCCATAATGCTGGCGAAGCATCATTTGAGGCGTAGTCCAAACAGGGCCGGCCTTAGGTGATCAGGCTCCCTGTGCGAGCCCATCTAGAAAACCTTTGCTCCCCCTTCTGCAAACTCCCCACACACAAAAACACCTGCCACCCTTCAAAAAAAAGAACAATCTATTTAATAAAATATTAATAAAAAAAAGCAATAGTAAACAACAAGAATAAGCAGACTCATGTTAAGGCTTGCTTCTCCCTGGACCCTCCTGACAGTGTCCCAGTCTACCGACTTTGATTTCAAAGCACTGACCTCCTCCCTTACACTCCCTTACACTCACTGTGCGGATCCTTGCGAATGACTGTGAAGGCAGAGCACGCTCCTCCTCTGTGCTCCTGACCTCCTCTCTCTCTCCTAGAACACCGGCCGCTGCTCTACTCATAATTTGCAAGTCAAGTGCTATAGACTTGACTTGCTGTGCACTGTAGACACATGACTCGGGCCGGCCTGTGAGTGACTAAGTAAGGCCAGCCCTGAGTCCAAAACATCTCCAGTGCAGAAGGTTGCCTATCCGTGGTCTAGTCCTTCTGCCGTTGTGTGGATGTTTTAGGAATTACATTTCAGATTTGCCTGTGCAAATCCATTCATCTTTTATTGGCAATGAGAGGCTTAGTTGAAAGCCAACCTACTAAATAGAAACAAAGCGAGCTCAGACCTCATTGCATTCTTTTGGCAAAACCTATTAACATTTTTGTGATTGGGTTCGGCCAATATTTTTTAAAAATTTTGACTGGATTTAGTGCTATCTGATATTCTAGCAGTGAAATATAACAGGTAAGCTGCTCAAAAAAATCCTCCAATAAATGTGCTTTGGAATAAACAAAATAAATGCCTACAAAGGAGGATTAATAGCGGGGGGGTTATGTGAGTGGGGCATATGCCTTATAAATGCGAGTGGTGGCATATGCCTTAACATTATGTCTAGTATAAATGGCATTGAGTTACCAAATCAGATATTTTTACCACTAAGCATAATCTCGATTTTTTTTAAATTAATATATTTTTAATATATTAGTTATTATTTAAAGCAATATTTATCTGCTCCCAATAAGCCTGTAACAGCAGTAACAAAATAAATTTGAACAAATAAAAAGCTTATCAGGAGCCAATAAACATTTTATCAACTGGAAGGTATGTAAGTTTTAAAAACATCTCCAAGCAATATTCATTGGTGACTTTTTCAGTTAACCCAAAAACAACTCTATAGACCTTTGGATACTTAACACTACATGGACAGAGTTCAATTTAAAGCTTGTACAAATGTGTTTTTTATGGCATAAAACACAAGTAGAATTGATGAAAAACAGCTTGGATATGTGAGATATTATCTACAGCCAACATAAAGAATGTATATTATTTACTCTTGATTCTAGTTTCATACCCTGCTACATTACTTGAGTCTGAAATAATGGTCCAGACCTTTTATTTTCCTATTTGAAGATCAAATTTGTAAATTACTATCATTATTTGATGCTTGGTGTTGCAGCTTGTTTAGTACCAAATTATATGTGATCAAAAATACATTTGTCTGTTTGAATGTTGCATGATGAGTGCATTCTTGTTAAAGAAATGCAGAGGATCTATATACAATAAGTAGTCCTTGATCACATTTTGTTGCTGCTAAGCATAGGTATAAGTATATAGTTTTTGTCTCATAATACCATGTGCTATATAATGAAATAATGTAGTAGATTTTTAGCCCTGCCTGGCTATTGAGTTGTATGCAGCATATTTAGGACAGCTATCCACAAGTTGTGCAATGTATTCATTATATTAATCAAGAAAGCCTGCAGTCTTTTGGTTTTTATTTTTGTACATTGGTCAATGTCAAATATTAGGACAAAATAGTAAGACTGAAAGAGTTTTGATTACGATAATATTTCAGTTTAAATATTTTGGCTTAATTAATTTAAATTCCCAATAATTTGCACTTTATTGAGTAACGCAATGAGCTTCCTTTTATTCTAGTTACTATTTCCTCTAGTGTTATGATCAGGGGTGTTGCTAGCTAGCATCAAGACCATGGGTTTTGACCCAAAGGTAATGTTTAGGGCCCCTCGAAAATATACTGACTTAAATCACTCCCAAATCGCACCCTGTAACTCGCCCTATATCATACCCCAACACGTTCTATGACTCTAATATAATCAATGTATTCAGATTATATAAAACTTTATTTTTAAAGACCACACTTGTGGTATTGCAGGAATACTATAGAGTGAGGAATATAAACCCTACATCTAAAAACTTCAGGGCACTGTAACAGGAAGTATAACCTTTATTGCACTTTAATTACCATCTTGTGAGCATGCCTACTTGCAAGGAGGTGACGAGGGTGCATACATTAATGTGGTTTTCTCTTTGCTATTCAGTGAGTCCGTACTGAAAATAGCTGGAATATAGCCACTACAAAAATACAAAAAGTAAGGATTACCTGACTGAGCCCAATATGTTTGTACTTACTCATTCAGTGTCCCATCTAGCAGAATCCTCTAGTAGTCATCCTATTTATAGTTTACTTATCTAGCCTCCTATGCAGGGTCGGATTAAGAGTCCATTTGGCCTTGTGCTGACATTTATGTTGAGCGTTATTACAGAATATTATTGAAAGAAAACACTAAAACAGTTATACCTCCCAAATGTCATGTATTTGGTGGAGGTGATGCCGGAGGGAAACTCAGGACTCATTTATAAAAATATACATACCCTCTGGTAATCTCCTGCTTTCATCACCAAACCCATATCTCCCAGCATTGGAGTCCTATGAAGTTGGCTTTCGGTGGGTGGGGTAGAAGAAGTTGGACTCAGAATGTGAATCACGACAATTGCTCAAAGAATTGGAAGGTCAGCCTGGTGTGGATGCATGCCAGGCTGCCTGCCAATAACACAGGCCTGTAAACTAATTGTGCATAAATTACAGGCCTGTGTGATTGGTAGGTAGCCTGGCATGTATCCACACCATGCAGCACTGTTTTAGTACCGTAAATGTGGTGCAAATGTGCCTAAAAATGCGCTCAGCCTATGTTTACTGAGGACAGTTCCCTGATGTGTCGCAGCATTCACTTGTCTACTTCTCTCCTTCCCTTCTTACTAACAGGCAGAAGCTCCTTGTATGCAGCCTGGGAAGAAGAAAATATAGATGTAGTGAGTGTAGAATTAAGAAGACATGCCAAACTGTTACAGAGATCAAAGCAGCAAGAGCATTTGCACAGTGCGCAAAATCAGCTTTACCTTAATTAATTTATGGTCAGCCAGGTCACACTAGTTTTGTTCCATGCATCTTTCCTAAACCCCATACTTAACTTAATTTGTTCTGCACAAAGCAAGATCATATGAAAAGTAGTAAAAAACACAAATTATATATATATATATATATATATATATATATATATATATATATATATATATATATATATATATATATATATATATATATATATATATATATATATATATATATATATATATATATATGTATATGTATATATATTTGTATATATATATATATATATATATATATATATATATCCTATATCAATGAGCCTATTCCAGGGGCAATAGCCCCTATGTTAATCCAGCCTGTGAAGGATTTTTCATGTATTTGCCTGTGGGCCGAGTTAAACCTTCTCCCTGCTGTTTAAATGCTTGTATCCGTTCGGTTCAATATGCATGTACCACTTTAAGAACCAAGGGTATGTGTGTGTAATGCATTGCAGAACATTTTTAAAAAGTTGACAGTTGGCAGTTAATTCCTGGAGCCGTGAATAAAGTTCAGTTGACTCCCTGAACGGTGTTTCATCTGGTTACTGGGGGATTTGGGATATTACCTTCTATACCAGCGGAGATCTGGGGACTTAATATTGCAGTCCCGTTACAACTGGTTGGCAGCGGCGGGATTTTTCCTTCTACTTTTCCTTTACACCAGGATTCCAAGCAGACACTGGGAACAGTGAATGGAAGGCTGGTACACCCTGCTTAAAAGAAATACACTGAAGGAGCTACTGGAAGCTCGTGGAAGGATTGCTAGCAACAAAACCAAGCAGGTCATTATAGCAGAGTTAATGGAGCTAGACCGAGAGAACTTGGTTGCAGCAATGCCAGCTGTACAAGAGATGGAGACACCAGTGATTCAGGAGGAGGAATCACCAGCCAACAAAGAAATGAGGGAGAAGCTAGCATGGTTCGGTCCAAACCCAACGTCTGACATTATTCTGAAAGTAGTGAGCCTTTTAGCGGAGGAGGCTAAACAAAAAAGAGACGCAGAGCTACAATTAAAACTGGCAGCAGTCCAGCAGGCAGCAGCACACTTCCCAAACAGTGAGTACAACACAGCGGATACAAAGAAAATTCCGTTCAGCGCTTTTAAAGCTTTTGACGAAAAAGACTGTGAGATTGATAACTATTTAGCAGATTTTGAGCGGCAATGTAACCTGCACCGGATAGCTAAGGAAGAATGGGTTTCAATATTGTCAGGAAAGCTGTCAGGCAAAGCCTCTGATGCTTTCCGGGCTGTACCAGAACAGGAGATCCATAGCTACGCCAGGGTTAAAGAAGCACTCCTGGCCCGTTATGCAGTAACCCCAGAGTCCTACCGACAGAAGTTCAGGGACTCACGCAAAACCGCTAAAGATTCCTACGTGGAATGGGCATGCCAGTTATCCCTGTCGGCCTCGAACTGGGTTAACAGTAGCCAGGCCGCCACCGCGGAGGAGATTTTGCAACTGATACTCCTGGAACAGTTTTAAAACCATATCCAGGCGGATGTCAAAGACTGGGTGAGAGACCGCAGGCCCCTGTCTCTACCAGAGGCCGCCAAGTTGGCGGATGAGTATGCGGATACTCGCAAAATTAACCAAGTTGCACCACGGGTACAACCTCCAAAACCTTCAGTGCCATCACACCCACCAGCAGCCCGATACCAACCCCCTAACCGACCGGTGACTTCTAACTCTCGCTACCCACGACAGGATGTCAGCGAGCTACGTTGCTTCCGGTGCCGACAGCTGGGTCACATCCGACAGAATTGCCCCATGAACAACCACACCAGGTCAAATTGGTCTCGACCTGGGTACCAGCAACCACCAGCAGCAGCCCATTGTGTAGATTCGACTTGGGATCCCAAGGAGCTGGGTCAGGAAGAACCATTGGGCACCCTTTACGAAGCCCTCATGGTGCAATCCACCGTCACAGACAATCGGAAACACCATTGCCAACTGGTCATGGTTAACGGCAAGACAGCACGGGGATTAAGAGACAGTGGTGCAACCATCACGCTAGTACAACGACATCTCATTAACGCATCGGAGAAGCCGGGGAAATCAATTGCTGTGAGAGTGGCAGGGGGGGCAGTGTATCGCATTCCTACCGCACAAGTACACCTGGACTGGGTGCGGGAGCTGGCAATGTTCAAGTGGGCGTAATGAAAGACTTACCCTCTGAAGTCGTGTTGGGCAATGACATTGGGCCCCTCACTTCGGCGTTCGCCTCAACCACCGCTCAGGAGGCCCACGCAGTAACCACCAGAGCACAAGGTCGCGCTGCCGAGAGCCATCCGCTTCCTACTGAGACCCAGGTAAGCCAACCCGACCTACCCCTGACTATAGAACCCCTTCCCTGGGACACCCCAGAAGACTTTGGGCGGGAGGTGACCGGAGACCCTTCCCTCAGAAAGTATCGAGAGAAGGCCAGGCGAGGAACGGGGGGGTTAGAGAAGGAACAGTTTATCTGGGAAAAAGGCCGCTTGTACAGGCTCACCGAGACACGGGTTAACGCACCTGGGCCTAGGCAAAAACGCCAGCTGGTAGTTCCACGGAAATACCGGCGGGAGTTATTGAGAATTGGGCACGACGTTCCTCTGGCAGGACACTTGGGAATACGCAGGACGGGATATCGGGTAACCCAGAACTTTTTCTGGCCTGGGGTATCCGATGACGTCCGGGCGTATTGCCAGACGTGCGAGATATGTCAACGCATAGGTAAGAAGGGAGACCACCCAAAGGCTAAACTGGTCTCCATGCCCATAATTGAAGAACCGTTCACGAGGGTAGCCGTGGACATCATAGGACCCTTGGCCCAACCTAGCCGCTCCGGCAAACGTTATATCCTCACAGTGGTAGATTACGCCACCCGTTAAGGTAACCCCACAAAAGTCATATCCCCTGATAGCCCTGATCTGGGTTACCAACATATCCAAAAATCACCCAGATCAGTTCAGGGGTTTTTGAATTCTATGGAAGTCTTAGGTGACCGGCTAACCGCGAGGCTCCTGCCCAAAACAGTTCCACAAGTTTGGGTGGTTTTGCCGGTCTGTTTTGTAAAGTTGTAAAAACCAAATAAATCCACGAACGGTTCCCCCTGGCTCCTAGCAGTGATTCTTCCACTCATACTAATGAACAAAAGTACCGAACAGCGCCCTCCTAGCTGTTCGGGAAATAAAGATCCAGCATTTGTGTGTTTGGGACCGGTGTTCGGGAAGTCGAGTGTCCGATTTTAGTTCCAGACACTCGACGACCAAGTCCCGCTGCCTTTGTACGCACAAACAAGATGGCCGCCGTTTTCCATTTTTCGACAATACGCCGCACAGTGAGAGGGCTTAATTGAAGGTATGCTTTGAAGTTAACAAGCCAAGGGGTGGTCTCTGTTCGGTAGTTACAAATACCGAATGAAAGAAAAGGGAATAAATGAAAGAACTTAGAGATTTCTTTACAATTATTAATATTATAAATATTAGTATAAATTATTCTTTAATAAAGTTTAAAGCCGTGACTAGATTTTTTTTATCATTTTTAATTTAAGTAAATTTTTAGTTAACAATATTGCATTAAAAATCGATTTAATCCAATGTTTAATTAAAAACAAAACAAAAAAAAACACCCAAAAAACTACTGCTATGCCTCTTATCTCTCTAAAAAATCCTGAATATGAAGAGTTAGGAGCCAACTGAATAGTCTATGTGCTAGAAGGGACAAAAAAAATGTGTGCTTTAAATTTGATATAAATTCATTCTTACCAAAAAGTATCAGTGTGTTCTACTGCTTTGTTCAAGCAAATAAAATATTTTTTAAAACTCACCTTTCATAAATGTTTATCTGGTCAGATTCATAAGCATCCCCAAGGTATAATTTGTGTTTTTGTGATACAATGATTAGTTCCTGAAAGTTGCCTCTCTGAAATGTTATGTGAAGGAATATTGTAATGTTAACTGATCAAAATGACACAGTAATCTTTATTAGGTAATTAATCACTAAAATTATTACTATAAGCTTTAATCTCACTTAAGTACGTGATCAGGAAACCAGCACAAAAAATATAGATGACTTCCATTTTCGAAAGACTACTGTGTTTCTATTTATATTTTTATAAATTGTCGGTAGAAACAAGAGATGGTATTTCAAGTTACTTTTACTGAATTGCAATATCATTTCTACTTGGTTTGACAGTAAAATAGTTGATTGGTCCTACTTTCATTGATTTTCCATAAGAATACCCAGAAACATATACAGTACTACAATAAATACTTCACATAATTAATAGAGACAATATTTCCGGCTCTATTAAGCTACCTGACAGTGCCCTCCCATTTTGGACATATGGGCCCTTAGTAATGATCACACATAAGTACATTTCCCTCCAACTTAAATAGAGGGGCTAATAAATGGAAAAATATATAAATAAACAGAATATAAAGGAAAAGAACAATAAAGAACTATAAAATGTATTTGAAAAAATGCTAAGTGTGATAAAAATTAGACCACACTCTCTATAAACTGAGGGATATAATCTAATACTTATTTAGTAACAGTCTATAGAGAGTGTGCTCTAATTTTCATTATTTTATAAATTATTACCTCCAAGTAGTTATTTATTTATCTTTTCCTTTGTAATCTGGCTATCTATATTTTGTGTCCCTTTATTAATCCCTCTATATAGGTTAGAGGGACTTGTACTTATGTATTTACTACAATAAAACGATTGCATGTCTCATGTCTTTGTAGCTTAGTCAAGTAAGGAATACAATAGTTTCATACTTTTGAGTTGATAATATAATTGAGTTTCATCAATGGGTTATTATCTAAAAAGAAACAGTCATGAACCAATTGGGACCATTCTGAAGCCAACAATACTCTTGTCTGGCTCGGAAGATGATGTCTGGATCTGTGAGTGTCATTGCCCTCTCAAAATGTTAAATTATGCTTAAAAATACTGTACAATGATAGATGTGGTCCTTTTTTTTTTTTTTATGAAAAAAAAGTGATACAGAAAGTTACAATTATATTCCATTATTACAAATGAGTATATGCATTGCACTTGTAACACAGTAGATGTTGAGATAAAATAATGAAGGGTCACTTAGAAGATTAGAAGGATTGGATTATTTGTTCCTGCATATACACACACACACACACACACACACACACACACATATATACACACAGGAGCAAATAATCCACTCCAAATTGATAAATATATACATTTTCAATACACTTAGTTGTATTGATTGGCAGTGTTCTTGCATATTGCCATTTAAGGTGAAGTGTGTTTATGTTACTGTCACTGTACAGTATTGGCAAGTAATGCATGCAGCTGTTTTATATGTTTGCTATGGCTAGATGTGTCATGAACATGGCTGAAATGTAGTCCGCTTATTCTAACAAATGCTTTGCCTCCTTTTATTTGCGGTATCCTAGGAGCCTGACACCACAGAACTGAAGAATGCCAACATTTCTGATCCCCATGCCACAACGGTATCTTGCCCTCTCCTACTGTTTCACATAAATCTTTACTATTGCATTTTGATTGAATTTTTAGCATTGAATTTCCAAATATTTACATTTCTTCAGCATTGGTGTGCTAAGTAGGAGGAACAGTGGACATGAAAACTGTTATTAAATGATTGGATTCTATCTAGACCAGTAGACACGTGCACAGCATTTTATTAAGTGAATCCAGCTCACTAAGCCTAAAAATCAGAATTCAGAAAATGTGTCCCAATAACCTATAAACTTTGAGTTTTTAAAAATGTTTTACATTCTTATTTTCATAATTTGGTTATCTCTCATCCTTATAATCATCTGGAAGTTTAGCTTTCTAAAAATGGAAAGACACAGAGATGAACATATTGATGCATAAAGGAAAATGGTTCTGCGGTTGTAAGGCCATTACCCTGGTTGAGAGAAAAGCCCATTTTGGATGAATTTTAAAATCTAATTTTATTAAATTTGAATTAGTTTATTTCACAATATGAAAAAGTGAATTTATTAAGTAGTCCTTGGTTGTTGGAATAGATTAATTATTGTCCTCTAGAATTGAAAAAATACATATTTTCATTACCAGTGCATTTTTACCATTACACTGAACTATATAACATTATAATGCACACTATTCTCAGATTTAATGCTAAACTGAAGTAAATGATATTGAATGACCCTTATAGTACTCACAATATATACAATAAATAATTTTCTTTTGATATAAATTGCTGTGGAATTTTCATACATTAATGTACATATACAGTGATACATTAATGTAAACCTTATCCAACGGAAACATGGGATAAACCTGGATTATTTATAATGCAGATTCTGCAACACCTTTTTAAATACATTTATCCTAATTTAGACATAATTCTGTTATATGAAAGGTAAATTTACATATTTGTATATAAATTAATGGGTTGTTTCTAAATCTGGTGAAATGTGGTTTTCAGAGGGAAAAAATTGTTTGACTTTAACACAGAGTCCTCTATGTAGCAATTATTTATATTTATTTAGAGTTGTAGGTAACATTTGTCCTCCTTCCTTTAGGGTGTGTGTGTTGCTGATGTAGAACCAGTTACCTTGACAGGTGGGAAACAGTTTGGTCTTTCCAAGAACAGCCATGTTGCATTTGCATTTGATGATAGCAAAGTGAAGAACACGTAAGTCACATACCAGATTAAGTTCTATTTTTAATCATGGCATTGTCTGCTATAAAGGTACAGATTTATATCTAGTACATCCCTAGGCACAGTATTGCTGACATCCTATATAAAGGAAAATAGGAAGGCAACACAATATGCCATAGAGTTTATTGTGGAAATCAAAACCAATTATTTAGTCAAAAGAAAGCAATATTTCAAATGTACACATTTACAAGAAATTCTCCAGTGGGCTCATATAATATTCAGAACACAGATCCAATATTTTTTTATTTTTTTTTTACAATGTAGTCTTCAAACATATTTATATGTGCACTAAACAGAAGACAGTCAATTTTGAGAATATATGCATATACACATACAATTAAAAATAATTTTTTTCTAAAGATTTCAGGGCATTTGTTAAACAATTACTTGCTTCACTCTGACTGCAAAGTCAAAGATTCTCAAATATTCAAATCACAGTTTTTTGTTTTTTTTATGTTACATGGGAAATATCAAAAATATAATATAAGCAAATAATAATAATACATAAAAATATGTGTTTTAAAGAATTATAGAATAAAAATTAACAAACCAAATTCAAGGTATAGTGTCTGTGTAGAATCTAGAGATTAACTCTCATACCTTGTTTACCTTAACCCATTCACCTAAGGTGGTTTAATCATCCAGAGGAAAGATGAAGATTCTGCATTAGGAATCTGACAACATTCAAACATGCGGCCATATAAATGGTATCTTTGTGTTCTTCTTTTACAGCTTGTCAATTGAACTTGAACTCCGTACAACGGCAGAATCAGGGCTAGTCTTCTACATGGCTCGCATAAACCATGCCGATTTTGCTACAATTCAGATAAAAGAAGGAATGGTTCACTTTAGATATGACCTTGGAAATGGAGACACCAGCACATTTATTCCTCTTAAAATTAATGATGGAGAATGGCATAAGGTATGTACTGGCGATAATTAAAATAAGTATAACAGACAAACAGCATTAGTTTTTAATTTGCACTTTTATTTTTGTTTAAAGATTGGCTCTCAATTCTATCTGATTTAAATGTGACAGAAAGTTACATTTAAGCATGATTTGAATGATAATATATATATACCAACATTGTTTCAACTAAGATTCAGTGGGGGACAGTGAAATGTGCATATACAATGTTGATTTATAGAGGATATTGTATGAACCAATCTTGTTGGCACTAGTGCTGGAAAGATCCATTAGGTAGTATATGCAATAGAATTATTGGCCAGTAGAACATACTACCTTGTAAGCAGAAACCTCATTTATATCCAACAGATTATAATTTTTTTAATAATAAGCTTAATATAATCAATAATTATAAGGACACTCTAAGAACTAGAACCTTTACAGCTTAATGTAGGGGTTTTGGTGTAAATAACGAATCAATTCATTTGTTAACACTGCCGTTTTACTTCTGTGGTGCTTTCTCTAGCAACCAGCAAGAAGACTCTGAACACTAACTACATTAGATCATATGTGATAGTTTGACTGACACAGATCTGCTGTTGCTGTGCATGTGCAATAGGTCCCCAATGCCTCTCTGTGGAGAATCATCAATCTGGATGAGACAGTGG
The DNA here is from genome assembly GCA_933207985.1 of Pelobates cultripes. NCBI lineage: Eukaryota > Metazoa > Chordata > Amphibia > Anura > Pelobatidae > Pelobates > Pelobates cultripes. The sequence continues at coordinate 183,909,732 of OW240913.1, read as the reverse complement.
CGTACTAAAGGGCGGGGGGGGTGGCGAAGTGGGTGGTTCGTCCCCTGATGCCACTCACTAGGGAGGTGCCCGGGGCGCACGTTCACAGGGGGAGCATTTTGTCTCCACTGTGTCCTTTGTAAAGGGACCGGGTCACTTGCAAGAGTCTCCATGCTCATTTCACATCCAGCAGCAGCAGGTCCTCTGTTCTCGCTCTTGCGGATCGCGAGAACAGAGCACCTGCTGCTGCTGGATGTGAAGCAAGCGTGGAGAGTCCTGGGCCCCTCTTCTCTGGACAACTATGCTGTGCCACCGGACCACTGTCCCCTCCCTGGACACATGTAAGTGTCAGGGAGTTAGGGGGGGACCCAGGTAAGAGTCAGAGAGGGGGGGGTGAACCCAGGTAAGATTCGGGGAAGTAAGTGTAAGGAAGTGAGGAGTGCCCAGGTAAGAGTCAGGCGAGAGGAGGGGGGACCCAAACAATTCCCTTTCCCAGCACTTATTCCACACAACACACACACTGCATCTGCATATACTGCACACACACAATACACACAAGCTGCATACACTATACACACTGCATACACTATACACACAATCTGCATACACTATACACATACTACATACACTATACACACTGCAAACACTATACACACACTGCATACACTATACACACACTGCATACACTATACACACACTACATAGACACTACATACAGTATACATAAACTACATAGACTATATACACACACACTGCATACCATACACACACACACACACACACTTCATACAGTACACAAACACACACTGCATACAATACACACTGTATCCACTATACAAGCACACACACTGCATCCACTATACAAGCACATCCACTGCATCCATTATACAAGCACACACACTGCATTCACCATGCAAACACACTGCATTCACTATACAAACATGCACTACATACACTGTACAAATACACACACATACACACACGTATACATGTGTGTCTGTGTACCTGTATGTCTGTGTATCTGTATGTGTGTTGGTATATGTGTATCTGTACATCTGTTTGTGTGTCTGTGGCTCTGTTGGTATCGGTGAGTCTGTGTATCTGTATGTGTATGTCTGTATCTGTATGTGTGTCTGTATGTGTGTGTTTGTGTCTGTATGTGTGTTTGTATCTGTATGCAGTGGTGTATCCTGGTTTTGTGCTGCCCTAGGCAGGACAAAACTCAGGTCCCCCCTCCCCCACACGCGCCACCCCCACCTAACCCTCCCCCCACCCCGCATTCTAAATACACACACACATTCACTGACAGAAACACACACTCACTAACAGACACACACACACTCACTAACAGACAAACACACTCACACTCTCTCACTAACAAACACACACTCACTCACTAACAGACTCACACACACACTCAATAACAGACACACTTGTTGCTGCTGGATTTGAAACGAGCATGGAGAGTCCTGTGCCCCTCTTCTCTGGACAATTATGTACATTCCCCAGGGAATGTAGTGTGTGTCCCCTCCCTGGACACATGTAAGTGTCAGGGAGTTAGGGGGGGACCCAGGTAAGAGTCAGAGGGGGGGGGTGATGTCATATTCCGGCTCCCAGCATCACTCTGCGGCGCGCGAGGGAGCTGAGCAGGGCACTCAGAGGAAAGTGCTCCCTCGCAATCTGCCCGCCAGCACCGACCGCCCAGCAGCCCGTCTGACACTGCTCAGTGCTAAATGCATACACTACAGGTGATACTCGAAAAATTAGAATATCGTGCAAAAGTTCATTTATTTCTGTAATGCAACGTAAAAGGGGAAACTTATATATGAGAAAGAGGCATTACATCCAAAGCAAGATAGTTCAAGCCGTGATTTGTCATAAATGCGTGGATTATGGCTTACTGCTCATGAAAACCCCAAATCCACAATCTCAGTAAATTAGAATATTACATGTAATCAATAAAACAAGGAGTGTACATAGAACAATATCGGACCTCTGAAAAGAATAAGCATGCATATGGACTCTTTGTTTGGACCCCTTTTGCAGCAATTACTGCCTCAATGTGGTATGGCATGGAAGCTATCAGCCTGTGGCACTGCTGAGGTGTTATGGAAGACCAGGATGCTTCAATAGCGGCCTTCAGCTCTTCTGCATTGTTCGGTCTCATGTCTCTCATCTTTCTCTTGGCAATGCCCCATAGATTCTCTATGGGGTTCAGGTCAGGCGAGTTTGCTGGCCAATCAAGCACAGTAATCCCATTGTCATTGAACCAGGCTTTGGTGCTTTTGGCAGTGTGGGCAGGTGCCAAGTCCTGCTGGAAAATGAAGTCAGCATTCCCATAAAGCTTGTCTGTGGAAGGAAGCATGAAGTGCTCCAAAATCTCCTGGTAGACGGCTGTGTTGACCCTGGACTTAATGAAGCACAGTGGACCAACACCAGCAGATGACATGGCTCCCCAAATCAACACAGACTGTGGAAACTTCACACTGGACTTCAAGCATCTTGCAGTGTGTGCCTCTCCATTCTTCCTCCAGACTATGGGTCCTTGGTTTCCAAATGAGATGCAAAAGTTGCTCTCATCAGAAAAGAGGACTTTGAACCACTGAGCAACAGACCAGGTCCGGTTTTCTTTAGCCCAGGTAAGATGCTTCTGACGTTGTTTGTTGTTCAGGAGCGGCTTGACAAGAGGAATACGACATCTGAAGCCCATGTCCAGGATTCGTCTGTGTGTGGTGGCTCTTGATGCACTGAATCCAGCCTCAGTCCACTCCTTGTGAAAATCCCCAAACACATTTGAATGGCCTTTTCCTGACCATCCTCTCCAGGCTGCGTTCATCTCTGCTGCTTGTGCATCTTTTTCTTCCACATAACTTTCTATTAATGTGCTTTGATACAGCACTTTGGGAACATCCAACTTCATTTGCAATTACCTTTTGAGGCTTTCCCTCCTTATGGAGGGTGTCAATGATGGTTTTCTGCACAACTGTCAGGTCAGCAGTCTTCCCCATGATTGTGATTCCTACTGAACCAGACTGAGAGACCATTTAAAGGCTCAGAAACCCTTTGCAGGTGTTATGGCTTACTTAGCTTATTAGAGTGGGACACTGTGAGCCTAGAATATTGCACCTATTCTAATTTACTGAGATTGTGGAATTGGGGTTTTCATGAGCTGTAAACCATAATCATCGCACTTATGACAAATCATGGCTCGAACTATCTTGCTTTGCATGTAATGTGTAAATCTCGTATATTAGTTTCCCCTTTTACGTTGCATTACTGAAATAAATGAACTTTTGCACAATATTCAAATTTTTCGAGGATCATCTGTAATGCAAACACTGCTCAGTGCTAAATACATTTAAAAAATGTGCAGGTGTTTTTTACATTTTAAAGTTGGGGGGGAACAAATATAGGATCTGCCCCGGATGCCAAATGCTCCTGGGATGAGATCATTGCTAATGATGATGTTAGCAAGGGGTGCCATAGTGAGAATGGCACAGTGAAGGATGAAAGGGTAGTAAAGATTTTTTATTTTTGTCTTAGAGGGGGCACTATAGCTAAATAAACATATTTTCTTTCTGTTCTTTTTTGTTGTAGTACATACACGTGTGTAGTGCCACAAAAGCAGTAACAAGCACTGGCAGAACAGACATAGTTAAAGCATTATCATGACATTTGAGATATATGGACATTTTACAGGTCATATAAGTCAAGCTAGGTTAACATAAGTAGATAACAATAAAGTGTAATGGCACAGACTATCACACATTAAGAGCAACATAAGAGTTATAGAGAACTAATGATATTGAGATGTGAAATAGAAGCTTGGCAACCTAAAACAGACTAACTCAGGAAGGTGTCTACTACCAGTTGCACTTTTCCAAAAAGGTATCCACCACCATTCCAAAAGGAGGGATGGGGTGGTAATTGGGCACTAAGATGTGGCCACAAGGTGCTTGCTTTTCCACTCAACTGGTGTAGCTGGCTCAATAGGCCTCAAATTCGAACAGAAATACTGCCCGGCAGGATATCCTGGACCGGCTTAGTGCGTTGTACTGGGTGAAAGTATAGTTCCTCTAACAGCTTAGGACCTCCGGTAGCTGGATTAATTATGTAAAGTACTTAATTTGGGCAATTTTTTTTTAGGAGCTACAGAGGAATGTATCCCACCATCTTGGACATCAGGCCTCGCCCCACACATGTTTTTATTTATGACAGAGTTTCCTTTTAATTAAATTGTAATGTGACACATGCTGAGTGACAGCATCGCCATGTGGAGAGGAATATCAGGAAACACAGTAGCAAAATAGATGTAAAATATTGGGAGAGGGTAGGAGTAGATGCCATCACAGGATGAAAATCATGGAAAGGAACAAATGAGCTTGAAAGAAAGAAATGTTGCTTTATTCACTCTTGTATATTATATACCACTGGAAAGCTGCATTATTTAAATGGATACTAGAGGCACCATAACCATTTCATCTCATTGTGTTCCCTGACACTCGTTTTCCATTGCCAGTTACACCGTTTTTAAGCAATTTAACACTGAATGAGGGTTTTTAACTTTCCATAGCCCAATCCCCACTAAAAGTGAGTCAAAGGTAGAAATTACACACTTCCTTCAAGCCATTCAGTCAGCTGATACTCTCAGCCAATCACAGCCACTTGTTGCTGCTCATGCTAATTCTTCCTCATAGCATCAAAACATTAAAAACACATTAACATTGAATGGAATGATGGTGCCAGGGTACTACAATGAGGTTAAGCAGTTACAGTGCCTACACATTCCCCTTAAACTGAGTAAGTTCTCTTCAGTGTTGCTTAAGATCTCCTTGCATTATTTATGTTTAATTTTTTGGTATTGTGTAAGAAAGAATCATGGGAAAGTAATTTTGAGCTTGATTACAGTGAAAAATGGCAAAAAGTTCAACTGTATCCCAAGATAAACCATATGCATCCAAACTAACAAATCCCTGCAAGTTATTTTTTTTTTAACAGATCATTTCAAATATAACAATTTTGCTTATGTAGGAAAATATTCCTTCTTCGTCTAATTTTTACAGGCAATATGCATTCAAATTCCACTAACCATTGTTTACCAAACTGTTTTTTTTTTCAGATAAATATATTTAGGACGAAGCAGAAAGGGTTCCTGTATGTTGATAGTTTTTCAAACAGCACTACAAGCCCAAAGAAAGCAGACATCCTGGATGTGGTCGGAATGCTTTATGTTGGAGGGCTGCCTGTTAATTATACTACCAAAAGAATTGGACCGGTAAGGACAAAATCTGCTCAGATCATTTCCTCTATTTTATGTTGAGCATGCTGTAGGTCAGATTCCTTTTTTAGTGGAATTTGCTTGAAATTCTATTTTTGTAATTTTACTTTTCTACACAGTGGTCCGTTCAGTTGATTTATTAAAAGAGACTTAAATACTTTCCAAAGACCAAATAACTCATATAATGCTGTTTAAATTAATTTGCTTGTTATTCCTTAAGCACAAGATGATTCAAATTATAGAGAAAAAATACTGCCCTTATTTTCAGCAAACAGTTCCTTACAAAGTTTACCTCTATGCAGAGATTGTGTTAATGTAAGAATTGAAGAGACACTTGAAGCACCAGAACCACTGCAGCTGATGATACCACTGCAGGCTGATTACATTAAACACAGCTTTTCTCAGACAGCCCCTAGAGGCTTTTCGTGGTGTGGTCATTGCAGAAATGAAATATGGCATTTTTACAGTCTGCATCAAGACGTCACCACAAGGTTCTCTTCCCTTTAATGTCAACTTAATGGTCTAAGATACAGATGCACTGATATAATGCATTCCTATTATAAGATGCGGATTGGCGCAGTGCAGCAATTGCCGTGCATGCACACTAGCTCCCTAATGCTTCCCTATCCGAAATGATGTTTCACAGTAATACAAATTACTATAAACTAGTTATATAATATAAAAAATGGTTTCTGGAAATTAGTCTGTGTAAATAAGATATTTTGATCTTGTTCTGCGTGTAATGTTCAGTTACATAAATGGTTATCCTTAAGTGTTTAATCACCTGAATAGCCCGGCTCCCTGGCCACACCCTCAATCAAACCCCCTAAAGTGTAAAGCCTCTCTCTTTGACCATTTAAAACTCTGCATGGTCATAGACTTTATAAGAAATCTGAGCAGCAGAAATTGTTAATAAGTTGTTAAGCAATGTTGTTAGTTTACAACTGATTTGCAAATTTAGACAAAAATAGAAATTTTAGGTAATAATCTCACAAGTCAATTGAATCATAGATCAAAGATTTTTTTCCCCTAATCTTTCATCTTAAATGTGATATGTCAGTTGTCAAGTCACCACATCTCACTATTTAATTAATAAATCCCTATGTCTATAACAACCATATGACAGACAAAATTCCTAAAGCAAAGCAGCTCCAAGCACACTGTCCACTATATTTTTAATATGTACCCTTTCCTTTGCAAAATATTGCGATATATAGCATAGTTTTGCCTGAGGCCAACAATTCTGATGATATCATCCCAATTGAATTTTAGATATATGTAACCTAGTTGTAGTTTTAATTTAGCTGATGTGTCAGTATTATCATGTGAAATCCATGAATAGGAAATGCCTAGGGGAATATATTCAGATGTATTTATAAGCCTATCACTTCAATAATCATTTAGTCTTCAATACAACTTGTATATCAAGGAAGTATATTAAGTATAAGTAAGATGATGGGAGCCAGTGCCCAATCGAGCAAGACGCACATCCCAGCAGCTCCGTACTTTTACCCTAAACTACATGGCATTACTCCGGAACCGGCTTCTGCACTGGGACTCAGAGGGGACATACGAACATCCCACACTATGGGGAAGAAAAACAAGAAACAACAGGCAGAACCTGGCTCGGGCTCCAGAGATATTGGGGTTTTTCTGCGCACCACCCCACGGCCTGTAGCATCCAAGATGGTGTCTGATGAGGCCTATACCTCCACTTCATCGAACGACGACAGCTTCACGGCTGACAGACGAGCCCTATCTCGGGCACGACCTGTGCCACAGACAGGTCTAGTGCTAGGAGACTCTGTTCCATCCACCAAGGCCGACATCAAGGAATTAATGTTGGACATTAAGGCTATGTTCAATGCAGACATGACACTGGACAGAGATGAAGTCTCTGCATTTACCAATCGAGTGGTGGCAGTGGAGGAAAGTATGGGTGCCAGCAGACTGGCACAAACAGCCACTGATTCTGCACTGGGAGTGTTGCAAAAGCAATGCGCAGACCAACAAGCACAAATAGCCAGCTTGGAGGACAGGGCTAAGGCACACAACCGGAATCCCCACTACTGCTGGAGGCTTATTGCAACTTTACTACCACCTAAACAGGCAAAACAGTTGGTGATCGACTCCTGCTTCCGCCTCACTAGGGCTATGAAAGCACGACAAGTCACAACAAGCCATGCTCTGCTTAAACTCGGAAGGGACTCGGATTGCGGGATTCTCATGGGGCCGCAAGAGGGTCTCCCACAGTGTTTTTTGAAAGGGCACACCTAACTCTATACAGGGATTTTTCCAGACATACACTGGTGTGGCGGAGGTCCTTCCGACAATTTACTCAGCTGCTCCATGAGCATTCCATCCCCTATAAATGGGGCCTGCACAAATTGATGGCAGACAAGGCCCACCTGATATCACACCTCTCAGAGGCTCCAGCCTTCCTCCAGTCTCTGGGCCTGTTGGTGAATGCAGCACTGATGGAAACTCGTCCATCTTGGACTGTTGCAGGAATAGCTCCCTTTGTACCTAGAGGGGGAGCGCGGAAGGCAACTACATTGCCAACCTGATACCCACAGCTGTGGTTACCTGTCTTATTTTTCTCATGTTTCTTGGTTTGAGTTCATAGTTTACTATTGGCTTTTAATTTCTATACCATGGCTCCATAGGCTATTGGTTTATGTCCCTGTTAAGTTACTGCCTCACTCACCCCTACCCTTCTGAGTGCGTGCAACACTCTCATTATGCCCAGGAACATTTCCATCGCACGCTGAGCTCAAGATCTAGACCTTCTTATTTAGCATTGGGCATAATCCCAAGACAGCGAATGCTTACCTATAAGTGCCTTAAGTAAGCTTCAGAATTCGAGATCCTGATATTGAGCCTATGGGCACACAAGACTTCTTACCTGCACACTCCAGTTAATGGCTTTTATTTCTTCAGATTTAATGGGAGGAATGTTATTGCATATATCACAAAAATGGGTAAATGCCAGCTACGTGAATAATCTGTCGATACTAATATCACGGTTTCTTTTTTATGTACTCGATTATCCACATAACTGAAATAACCCGCAAAAATAAAGAATATAAAAAAAGTATAAATAAGAGGTTACCACTGTTAGTAGAAGAGAAGTCATGAGACAGCTTTTACTGAAATGTGTCTCCCGTTACCTTTGTTACCACTATTTAAGAGCAAAAGTGATACTGGAATAAACTGGATTAAATACCTAAAATGTGTCAAATCTTAATGTAAACTATTCACAAAATGGCTTGTTGTGGGAGCATCCTAAATATATTTTAATAATGTTACTTTCAAATCGAGTATTTGTAATATAAATGTGGCATAAATGTTCCTAACTAAAACCGTTTTATACTTTGCAGGTATTATATAGTATTGATGGCTGTATTCGTAATTTTAGAATGTTGGAAGGTTCTACAGATCTGGAGAATCCAACATCTAGCTATAATGTTGGCTCATGCTTTGCCAATCCACAGAAAGGAACATATTTCAGTGGCACAGGATTTGCAAAGACAGGTAATTGTTTTGTATTGAGTCACCATAAACTAAAAGTCATTTATAGAAAATACAAGATTTGATAAACCGAGAATTCAAAGTGAATTTCAAAATTAAAGCCAAAATAGCTGGAAAATTTCAACTAAGCTTTCTGGTTTTGTTACTTTGGCCCATCTTGAATTCTCACTTTAGTTAAAAAAAACTCTAACAGTTTTTGCGATGAACAAAGCTGAAATGAAATAAAGTTTAACCCCTTAAGGACACATGACATGTGTGACATGTCATGATTCCCTTTTATTCCAGAAGTTTGGTCCTTAAGGGGTTAAATAAAAAAATAGATCTCAGAATTTCCTATTCAGAGAAGTATAATGGGATACACTGAGGGTGTCCAACCCGCGTCCCAAGACCGCTAGTAGTGCGGCCTGGTTGCTGTCTGGGTGGAGAGGGACTGGACTGGCTCACCCAGGCAGACAGCTCTAAAAATACAAAAAAATTCAATTTCCCCTCGGACTGTGACAGCCTGTGTTAGTCAGAGGGGATTAATGAATGGGGTGCTATGGGCTGCTGCAGCCACGTTTAGGGTGCTGGCGGCCGGAGGGAGCACTGTGAGGCTCCCTTCACAATTTTCAGCAATTCTGTGTCCATGCTTCACTGATGCACACAAGCTCCGCCTCCCGCATATAAGTCAGACCCCTGGATGCAAGCTCTGCCCCCACACTCAAGCAGGAAGGTCAAGAAGCTTGAGCTTGTTTGTAGTGAGCATGTGTGTTTAAGTGAGCTTGTCTGTAGTGAGCATGTGTGTGTGTCAGTGAGTTGGCACAGTGATGTATGTAATTTTTGTGTATGATTTGTTCAGTGATTGTGTGTGTGGGGGTGGATCTGTGTGTATGCATCTGTGATTGTGTGAGTGTGTACCTGTGATTATGTGTGTATTTATGTGATTATATGTATAGGTATGTGATTGTATGTGTGGGTCTGATTGTGTGTGAATGTATGTGATTGTGTGGATAGGTCTGTGATTGTATGTGTGTGGGTCTGTGATTGTTTGTGTATTATGTGATTGTATGTGTGTGCGGGTCTTTGATTGTGTGTGTGTATCTGTGTGTGTATGTGTAAATCTGGGATTATGTGTGTATGTATGGGACTGTGTGTATGTGTCCATGATTGTGTGTGTGTATATTTGTTATTGTGTATATAGGTATGTGATTGCATGTGTGTGTGAGTTTGTGATTGTGTGTGTGATTGTGTGTATAGGTCTGTGATTGTATGTGTATGTCTATGTGTGTACATCTGTGATTGTGTGCATATGTGACTGTATAGGTCTGTGATTGTATGTGTGTGTGGATCTGTAATTGTGTGTGTATATTTGTTATTGTGCACATAGGTCTGTGAGTGTATGTGTGTGTCTGTGATTATGTGTATAGGTTTGTGATTGTGTGTGTGTGTGATTGTGTGTGTGATTGTGTGTGTGTGTGTATCTGTGGTTATGTGTCCATATGCATATACATACGTATGTACTTAGTAGATAGCTCCTTAATTTGTTATCCTTAAATATGGCAATTCCACATAAGGATAACAAATAAGGGAGTTATGTACTAAACAAAATTAATAAAATGGGTTTTTAAGCTTTATTATTTAATTTAATTATATCGCAGATTTTATGTGTGGCCCAAGACCAATCGTCTGCGCTCAATGCGGCCCAGGAAGCCAAAAGGTTGGACAACCATGGGATACACAACCAGCAGTAAACAATTTACACACCAGAGTGCTAGTACTACCCACACTCTCTAAAATGCTGAAAAAACACAAAATATTAAAATTACACACCTGAAACCCTTAAGGAGCAATGATGGAATTATTCCTCCATGGTTGTCTATGCCTTAAGTACCCTTGACACAATAATTCTGTTGTGGGTATTTTACTATAATAGACTATATCCCTGCAGATAACTGCATTATTTAATTATTGGGGCTCTCACCTGTTACCTGGGGCAATAATTAGGTTCCCAGACTGAGGAATGCTCTGTTTGCAGTGCTCAAAGCAATTATTTCACTGGATCTGGTGTTTAGGATACCCCCAGCATCTGTTCAGGCCCTGGGGGTCTCCCTATGTGCCTTAATGCCATTTTGATTGATGCTGGGCTATGTCAATTGACTGCAATGCATTGAACATACAATTTTCAATGTAATTTTAAATACCTGTCATACTGAAAATAGCCAGTAGATGACAGCAAGATACTACTCTGTGTAATTTAGATCAGTACTGATATGAGCAAAGGGAAACCCTTGAGATTAGGATTAAATTAAGAATTAAAATTATCGATTAAAATTAAGTTTAGGTTTAGAATGACTATTTGGTTTAGTATTAGGTTTATTATTAGATTTATGTTTAAGATTGAGTTTAGACTTAATTTTAAGATTGAGATTAAGATTAAAGTTGTAAAAAATCTAAATTAATACCTCAAACTGTGAAATAAAAATGGATACAATCGGCACCCCAGTAAAGCTGAATATATCATGGTGTCCACTTTTCCAAAAGTTATTGCATTCATGGAGTAATTTAAATATGTGAACTACTAAAATGCACCATAGACCCATGTGCTATTTGACATTAAAAAAGGAAAAAACTAAAAAACTAAATTGGCAAGTTACAAATTAGGGTTTTTTTTTACAAACATTTTATAAGGGTATGCGAAGGGGGTCATTCTGTATTCAGAATATATATCTGTAAAAATTTGAAAATAAAATAATACCATGAACTTTGAAAGAAATTGGTGCTAAATTGCTGTATAAATAAATCTCAAAATATACCAAATGACATACTCTAAGGTGTCTACTTTCATACATGGTATGCATTTGTGTGGTTATTTTGACTGTTAAACTGCTTCAATGTACAGATATGCAGAATAGACCCATCAAATTCATCTATCAAAATTCTAACTGTAAAAACTGAAATAGTGAAGTCTCTTATATGGCAATGTAACTTCACAAGATAATGACACTAAGCATGTCATTTTATTCAGAAGAGTTTGCTAAACATAATTTGGATATTTGAGCACAGTTGCACAGATCAGATTCAAAATGTAATGTGTATGTAAAGAATGCAAAAAAGTACCACCAAGTTTGACATAAATCTGTGAACAAAAATGCAGCAGGTTAAGGCACAATATAAACTAGACATAGGTCCATCAATCCCATCTATCACAATTCTAACTGTAAAACCTGAAGTGGTCAGGATTATTATATGGTGCTGTATCTTCACAAGATAGTGGCAAAGGCATACATTGTGGCTATAGTTGTTTTCTTAATATGTATCTAAACACAATATGGGCTTTTGTACTGAAGTAACATACATATCGGTTTACAAAATATTCATTAAAATGACCTTGCTATATGTGTGTATTAAAAATCTAAAAAAAAATGTTTCTACTTTTAGTGGCAATTGTGTTCTTGTTGATGTTTACTAAGTTTACAAAGAAAACATACCAAATTCTAAAATCACTCCACATTGAAATTGTATTTCACTCCTTGTATTGTGTGACCTGCAACTACCAAAAATAAACTAAAATCCTAAACACGTTATGTACTGTATAATCAGGACAAATAAATTCATTTAATTTTGAATGACATTTTTTTTAAGCTGACTTACCACCATCAGGGTTATTTACTAAAGTGAGAATTCATAGTGAATTCAAAGCAAATTCACGGCCAAAATAGCCAAACTGAAGAAATTTTCTAAAGAATCTACGCTTTCAGCTCAGCTACTTTGGCTTGACAATATCTATAATGTTTGGTCTTTGCTATGTGTAATTTAGACTTTCAAATGTTGTATTTCAGTTGGAGCATATAAAGTTGGCATGGATGTATTAATAGAATTGGAATTCCGCACAGTCCGAACCACAGGAGTCTTGCTTGGAATCAGTGGGAAAAGGATGGATGGGCTTGGCATTGAACTGGTTGATGGCAAAGTAAGTCAAAGTAGGAATAATTGCAACATTTAAAATAGTATTGAACCAAGGAATTTACACATAACTGAAGAAAAAGCACACTTAAACAAACGTGTCCATAGAAAAGTTCATGGTGACTGGTCCCATTTTTCATTAGTGTTTAATTCTGTAAACTTTTTAAATGGGTCAAGAAGACATGCGTAAATAGAATATAACAATTGGGTGTTAAAGATAATGTAGTGAAGGACTCTAAGCAGTATACTTCATCCACAGTCTAGTGTCAGGTGATTTGGAAATGTTTGTAAAACAGTGCTTAGTGACTGTTTAGTAGACACTTAGTGACACTAGTTTAGTAGAATGATCTCAAAGCTGATTGCAGCAGACATTTAGTGCAGGCCATCCCCTACTAGTGTTCCACTAGTTTAGGTGACCTATGTTTTGTTTACTCTAGATACCGCATTTTTCCACATCCATATATCTCCAGGGCAATTCAGACCCTCACATTCTGCATGAATTGTTTGAGGCTTGGTATATGTATTGTGGCACGCACTCTATGAACAGCAAAATCATGAATAGAATGCAGAGACATAAAGTTTTAATATATATAAAACAACATTAATTGAAAAGCGTTTTAAAAATACAATCAACTCACCATTACGACATCAACACCTATACACCTTGTACTGTTTGCTTAAAAAATTCCAAATAAAACCCAAAAGATATATACATTATTGTGAGCATATATTTATAGGTATACATAACAGTGGGTTTAATTTTTAACTTTTTCAAAAAATATTGGTTTATATTTAAAACTCAAGTGTTGGCATTCTACTAATGATTATGCTGATCTGTATTTTGCTTGAGAGAGTCTGGATTTACATATAGTTTAGACAGTGCTAACTGTTAATGCTTTAATTTTATTATATTAATCACATCTGCGCATCACTTCCTTCCCTTGTAACTACTATATTTCTCACAAGAATTCATTTTCTTGCCAAACCACAGGTTATCACAAAAGATTATAAAACAGAAAAAAGTTAGGATAGAGCAAAGTTACTGCTTTTTATTCTCCACAAATGTAATTTTTTGGTTTCAATGACATTGGTCCTCTGATTGGCCAGCAGTCTTTATTTTGTTATGCCATCTTGTTATTCCTGGATGAAAGCTATTGAATTGTGATTATATGATTGACATAATTTTTATAAAAATGCTTGCTCACTTTATACTTTGTATCCGTTTTCCTCCTTAGAGTAACAGATTTGAAAAGACAATTTTAGAGTAAAAGTGGCCCTGCGTAACCATTGGTTCCAAATTTCTGTCTATATTATGCTGAACAGTTGCGTTCCTCCAACAACTTCCACTCCTCCATCTTGGTATACTAGAGATGGAGGGCTGGGGTCTGGTCTCCAATATTAGGGGATTAATTATTTAGCTAAATTATGGGTGCTCAATGACCTCTTTTACCTAGAAGTGTGGGTGGTGGCATGATGGAACAAAAAAGCAGCAGGAATAACAGGAGGAAAATTCTCTTCTCTGTGACTTTTAATTCTCCATTTTTTATCCTTGAAAGCTATAGCAAAAAGTTACTTCACTGGTGACAGCCATTTTTTGTATTTGATTTTTCAAGCTGTGTGTTTAGGTTCCATAACTCTGCAACACGGGCATATATCTACAACAGATTAAACTATCTATTCCAGAAAAAGCCTAAAAAAGATCATGCTAAAGCTTTGTTAGATTATTGCATTGCCTACTTTATCGACATTATCAACTGATTTGATTCCCTTTTAAACTTATGCTTGATATTAAAATAGAACCTAACAACATCTTTTGGCCGCTGCAAAATGACAGTGCTTAGAAGTCAGCTCTAGCTCCCTGCTGGGGGGCATTTAAGGAACTGATTTTTCAAATCAGAATGGAGATGGGCATATCTATGTCCTCATATGATAACTTTAAAAACTGGTTAAAGTCTGTTGAGAACTTATAATAGGTAACTCCTCCCCTAGGCATTTGTAGAGTAATTATTAGTATTATTATTTTAAATGGTATCATTAATTTAGATATTTTTCCTTTGCTATTTTGAGGTTCCCCTTCAAACCCCCATGGGTTTCTCTCCTCGCAAGGTCCTTTTGTCTTACTGTTGTTTATTTATTCATTCTTCTTTCGTTATTTTACTTATGACACAAAGCAATGTTATTTAAGTTCCATGTCTGTCTTGTTTCGTTTATTGTATGTATATTGTGTTAACTAATAAAGATGATAGTTTAAAAAAAAAAATAGAACCTAACAAATATATTATCATGCTATTGCTTGGACATTTCACTGTAATTGTTATATCCATATTCTTTCACTTTGTTAATTAAATTCTCTTTCCTACAGCTTCTTTTCCATGCAGATAATGGCGCTGGTCGATTTACTGCCACTTATGAACCAGAGACTCCAGGTAGCTTATGTAATGGGCAGTGGCATAGAGTGGTGGCAAACAAGATTAGATACCGCCTAGAGTTGATAGTTGATGACAACAAAGTTGAAGCATCGAGCACAAATGCTGCATCAACATCTGCAGATACTAATGATCCAGTTTACGTAGGAGGATATCCTGGTGAGTACAATTTTGCTAGCGGGAGATTAAACTTGGTAGCTATATATTTTTATGACTCATTTTTGCGTTGACACACTGATAGTTTAAAGGACTTTATGATAATGTCATCGAGACAATGTTTAATATGGATTGTTAAATATAAATGAAATTGGAAATCAAGCCTTGCATAACCCTTAAAGAAATTATAACAGAAAATGTATCCTCTATATCCATAAATAATAGTTATTAATTAATATTTGTTAAGAGCTAATGTCTTCTATAGTGAAATGCCGTATCATTAACTACTGATATAATCACTTCTAGACTATTTAAAGTAAAGCATTTGATACCTTAATTGAAATACATAATGTTATTCTGTATGACTTGTTTGATAAAAATTATTAAGCATAAGATTATTAATGCTAAATTAGTAATTAGAAAAATCTAAACTATTGAAAATATGTAGTTAGAATCTACATAATTAAATGAATGCAAGCAAATTCAATTAAATTCATTATTTACTTTTCTGTTTTCTTTGCAGAAGGGGTGGAGCAATTTGGCCTGACGACCAATGTGAGCTTTAAGGGTTGTATTAAAAATCTCAAACTTACAAAAGGCACAGTCAAACCTTTGGAAATCAACTTCAGCAAATCGTTGGAGATAAAAGGAGTCCAGCCTTTAACATGCCCAGGGGAATGATACTAGTTATTTTGACCAATAACAAATGAATGGCATACTTTTGATGTCTTTTGACAAACACACACATTTAAATCTGCCGTGTTTGCATGGCAACCCCATACAGAATTAAAAAATAAATAAAGGTGTTATATCCTATATTTTATTGTAGTTCACATAATTCTTTTTCCCATATGTTAAATAAAATAAGCATTTCTGCAAACTAAATGTGTGAGAGATTTTTTTCATTTTCAATTTGCAATGGGTGGAGGTAAATGAAAGTTATATCATTACATTTAACAAAATCCCAAATCACTCTCTAATATGTTCTAGGTTATTCAAATGATTGTTTTACAAACAATATAAATGAATGTATAAATATAATATTACTGCCATCAGTGACAAGTCTAGAGCCTTGCGTAGAAAGACGCAAGCTCCACAGCGTACAAGGCAAATTTATTGTGGAATGCACTACAAAACAAGGATACAACGTTTCAGCCTTGTTCACCCGACTCCGTACAGACAGTGGCTCTTCACTTGTTGATATACTTGGAAGTTAGCGGACCTCTACCACAGACCTCCAGTACTACTGATACCAGTGTGCAACACTCTACTACTTATCTAGATTTAGTTCCTTATCTTGGGAAGAACAAATATATTTTCCCTGGCAGGCAATTTTCCTTTTGTTTCATCTCCATACCTCATGTAACCTACCATCTGTGTAACATTTTCTCTATGCAGAAAAATAAAATAAAACCCCCTCCCCCAAACAAATAAATTAATTAATGAGCCTTACAAGTACAATGCACATGTGCAAGCTACCTACTTGCCACTACATTAACACTTTGAGTACTTAAAAGTGCAGTAGACAGAGATGCACAAAATCATAGAAGAAGAAGAAAAGTGAACAGTTATTTTTAAACTCGTGGGGGTCACCAGGATAAACATATAAGTTGAAGAGCCTAGAATTTCTTTAATTTAAAAAAATGAGTCCATGGTCAAACTGAATTAGACCTGTTAGTAGCACATATTGACATCAATATGGCAGCATGAGTTGATTTAAATAATTAGTAGTGTAGCAAAACAATTAGGTAGATTTTAATAGTTTTTATTTGTCACATAATATACAGTTAGATCCAGAAATAACTGGACACTGATACAAGTTTTGTTATTTTGGCTGTTTACTAAAATAAAATCAAGTTACAGTTTAAAAATGAATATTAAAGCCTTAAGGTTTTAAAGTGCAGTCTATCAGATTTAATTTGAGGGTATTCACATCAAGATTGTTAGAAGAGTTTAGGAAATAGAGCTCTTTTTAAATGTGTAGCCCCTTCTTTTTCAGGGGACCAAAAGTAATTAGAAAATGAACTCAATAGCTGTTCCATGGACAGGTGTGGGTTATTCCTTCATTTTTTTCTTCATCAATCAAGTGGGTTAAAGGTCTGGACTTAATTCCATGTGTAGCATTTACATTTGGAAGCTGTTACTGTGAACCCACAACATGCGGTCAAGGGAGCTCACAATGCAAGTGAAACAGGCCATTCTAAAGCTGCAAACAAAACAAATATCCATCAGAGAGGAACGTTAGGAGTAGCCAAATCAACAGTTTGGTACATTCTGAGAGAAAAAAAAGCACAAGTGAGCTCTGCAACACAAAAAGATCTGAATGAGCCATCTGATTTAATAATTTTCTTTTTTTATTTTATAGCAGTGTGTAGTCAAATTAGTCACATTAAAAAGTTCCCCTGGCTTCTGCACATCATTTGACAGTTTGTGTAGTGGACTCATAAATTGTCACAGCTGATTGCAGTAGGCCTTCTACGATTGCCATGTTCTCTGTCACACATAAAACATTCACATTTTAGTTTGGCAGCAAAACATTTAAATAGAGAGAACTACAGATCAGTGGTGTCAAACAGTGTCCCTCCCACATTTTACTGATTTACAACTAACCTGTCTGCCAAACTGCGGAAAATAATGTAAATTAGAGCAATTTGTTTTAATGCTATCCTATGGTATCAAGCATGGCTTAAATAATAACCTTATTTGTTGGAAACACACTACACCTGTTTGCAGCAAAAGAAGAACATGGAATTATGGGAGATAGTTGACTTTTTCTAGTAGAGGAATATAGAAGAGGACACCATTCTTATTAGCATTCACATCTGTCTAGTTCATTAAAAGGAAATTCTACCAGGCCAATCGGTCGGCAATAGTAAGTTAATGCTTTAAATCTCTGTTCCTGGGGTTCACCACAGAGTGGGTTAGGGTCAGTGTCATCTGTCTCGAATGAGAAGAGCTCACTTGTTCTTAGTGAAAGTTGTGAATCTTGCCATGATAAATCCTTGACATGATAAAGAAAAATCCCTTCACAATATACATCCAGCCAAGTGAAGAACACTCTCCAGTAGGTAGGCATATCATTATCCAAGTATACCATAAACAGAAGACTTCACAAGAGCAAATACAGAGGGTTCACCACAAGGTGCAAACTACCAATAAGCCAAGGTGCAAACTACCAATAAACTACCATAAGAAAGGCCAAATTAGAAATTGCCAAAAACATCTAAAAAAAAAAAAAAAAGCCAGCCCAGTTCTGAGCTGGACAGATGAAACTAAGATCAACCTGTGCTAGAATGATGGGAAGAAAAAAATATGGAGAAGGCTTGGAATGGCTCATGGTTCTACGCATAACACATCATCTGTTAAACACGGTGGAGGCAGTGTGATGGCATAGGTATGCATGGCTACCAGTGGCACTGGGTCACTAGTGTTTATTGATGATGTTACAAAAGACTGAAGCAGCTGGATGAATTATAGTGTATAGGGATATATTATCTGCTTGGTAGCTCCAAGGTAGCTGTAGTACTTCATCAGTTTTTAGCTAGTTGTAGATTAATTTTATCATTTGTATCATTTTATAAACGTATTGTTTTATTAGTATTTAAAATTTGTAATACTTTTTTTTAGCATACTGCATCTTTGCTTGTGTACATGCAGGGTGCACATCAGTTTTGTGCTGCCACAGAAAGCAGTGCAGAGAATAAATCTTTTTTTTTTTTTTTTAAATAAATGTTTTTGGACTGTGTTTGCAAGAGAGTTATAGTCTAGTCTGCCAGATTTATTTCCAAATTACAACTTCTGTTTACTAAAACAACTTGGCTCTAAGATATAGTTCCAACTTACAACTTCTAAAACAAGTGTTTCAAGTGACACTCCCATTGGTTGTTTAGCTAGCAATCCTTTCTCTATTCTCATTTCTTCTTTCTTCTGAAATCTGGTAATCCCACATAAAGGTACCAAAATAGGGAGCTATATACTAACCAGCTAAATGACTTAAATTAAAACCACAAAGCATTTGGACCAACCAAAAGTTAATTTTAACAAAAGGACAAATTCCCGCTTTGCCCAAATCTAGATTCTATGTCACAAGAGTGCAACATCATTACAGCACCATTCATACTAAAGCCACAAAAGTGAAACCTTAGAGAGCAACCACAGATCGCAAGAAGTAAGGGAGGGCATAGTGCACATGGGTATATTACAGGTATTTACATGTGAACACCACAGGTATTCTTTGCAGGCAGAGTTTACAGCCCTGTAGAGAACATATTTTACAAAATAATTTACAAAACTGTGAATTGTAAATTAACCATTAAATTCAAAATTATAGGCCAAAATAGCTGAGCTGGATAATTTTCCTGTTTAGCCCCATTGCCCCAAATTTTAAATTCACTGTTCATTTCTCAAAAATGTACAAATATCTGTACTTACAAATTGAGCTATTATCCATACACATATATGAATAAACAGACTGATGGGTACCATTCCAAACTGCCACCAGTTTCAATATAAATTTAAACAAGGTATTTGACCATTTTAATTTTATATTTTTTGTTAAGAGTCATGCATACATGTTTTATTTTTCTATGCAGTAGACATTTGTAAAAAGGGGTGTTCTAAAAAGTGTCATCAGTTACACACGGACACATAAGCAACTATTTTAATGATAGGCTTTTGCTATACTCGCTTTAGGTTTTAAAATGTTTCTATTATAATGTTCCAGACTCAAATTACTATTGCTATTATAATTATTTAGAAAAGACCAACAAATTTTCAGCAATGTACAATAAGTGGACTGACAGGTAAGTATTTGCAACAAGATAAGTTGGACACACAGAGTGTGTTGAGAGCCCTTCTCAAACCACTTACATTCTAGAGTATTCGGGATAATGACTGCTATATATTATTTAAAACATTTCATCCCTCAAGTATGTTTATAGAGCGTAAACAAATAAATTACAAATTGAATGTGCAAATTCTAAAATATGAATTATTTTATATGCTAGCTTTGCAACTCGTATTTCAAATAAATGCTTTTCTAAAACAAATTTACCAGAGAAGTTATCCAATAAGAAATCATGGATTGGCTTACGATCATAATTATTTCTCTTATAATTTTCTCAATAAAATTTGTCTTTTGCATAAAGTATAACATTTTAGAAGCTGAAATGTAAAAATATACCTTAAAACCTTAGAAAACAATTCCAACTAAGCCCCTTAAGCAGACACCATTGGGATTTTAGTGTAAAACTGTAAACTAAATTACAATTTTTATTTCTACAATGTTGAAATTAAATGCTACTCGTTTTTAAAGTGCTATTATAACTTTTTCTCAATTTAGGTTAACATACCATCTAAATAATCAAATGGTCTTGCTGACCAATCAGTTTATTTTCTTTATCTCCTGTGTTTTATTGTTACTGTCTACTTTTCCCAAAGTGTATTTTGTTTGCACTGCATTGTCTAATGATGATAAGTATTGTTAATCCACTTTGGTAATTAGACATCCATCCTTCAGAAAAGATTATGAACTGGAATTAGCTGCCCTTTCTTCTATTACCATTGTAATTAGAATTTATTTGACTTTATTGCAGTAAAGCTTGAAAACAAATAATTAAACTGAATCACACAGAAAGCTTGTGCTTAGTTAGTAGAATTACAATTATTTCAGTCATTCCCCTGATTACAGATGTTGACATTAATTACCAATGAATAAAGCCATCTGATAATTTTCTTTTTTTTTATTTTATAGCAGTGTGTAGTCAAATTAGTCACAGGAAAAAAGTTCCCCTGGCTTCTACACATCATTTGACAGTGTGTGTAATGGACTCATAAATTGTCACAGCTGATTGTAGTAGACCTTTTACGATTGCCATGTTCTCTGTCACACATAAAATGTTCACATTTTAGTTTGGCAGCAAAAAAATTATTTAAATAGAGAGAACTACAGATCAGTGGTGTCAAACAGTGTCCCTCCCACATTTTATTGATTTACAACTTGTCTGCCAAACTGCAGAAAATAATGTAAATTAGAGAAATTTGTTTTAATGCTATCCTATGGTATCAAGCATGGTTTAAATAATAACCTGATTTGTTGGAAACACACTACACCTGTTTGCAGCAAAAGAAGAACATGGAATTATGGGAGATAGTTGACTTTTTCTAGTAGAGGAATATAGAAGAGGACACCATTCTTATTAGCATTCACATCTGTCTAGTTCATTAAAAGGAAATTCTACCAGGCCAATCGGTCGGCAATAGTAAGTTAATGCTTTAAATCTCTGTTCCTGGGGTTCACCACAGAGTGGGTTAGGGTCAATGTCATCTGTCTCGAATGAGAAGAGCTCACTTGTTCTTAGTGAAAGTTGTGAATTTTGAGTTAGTTGTGTGATGCATGGATGTGTGTAACAGGCTGAACAGGAAAGATACAAGAGGAGTATCCACTCTCTATTTTTGTAGTGGCTTTTGTGGTTGTTACCTTTCCAGCTGTTAAACACATCTTGATTAACTATGGAATAGCAGGATGCAATTTGAGGCTTTGAGCAACAGAAAAGGGAAAATGTATCCATACTTACCGTAATTTTCTTTTCCTGCTCATATGCCATGGAAGCACAACAATGGGTAGATCCTCCATATACCTAATTAGACAGGAACTAATTAAAATAAATGTATAAGTACCACATCCTATCCCGTCCTCCCTCAGTCTTGTTACTAGAAATATCCCAGGGCAGCTCCTTTTGTGCTGCCATGGCATATGACCACGAAAAGAAAATTACGGTAAGTATGGATACATTTTCCCTTTTCCTGGCCATATCCATGGCAGCACAACAATGGGTAATACCTAAGCAATAACCAAGGGAGGGAAGAAAAAATAAAGAAACCACAGACTCAGAAATATTATATGCAAAGTGTATTGGTACCACAAACCATGTGACAAACACCAAACTGCAGGAATCAAGGGTTTCATACAGAAAGGACACTTTAAGCAAATTGGTCAGAATGACCAGCTCTGACATTCACTCAGTAATGTCTGATGAAAGTATTGGCTGAGGACCAAGTGGCAGCTCTACAAATCAGCTCAGGAGAGAAATTTGCAGAGGAGGCCCAAGAGGAAGAAAGGGATCTCGTGGAATGAGCTTTGAGCCAGTGCGTGACCTGAGCTTTCGAGGCCTGATAAGCTTGGATGATGGCTGATACAATCCATCTGCTAATGGTAGATTTGGGAGCCTGCCTGCCCTTTTTACATCCATTATAAAGGACAAAGAGGCCCGGAGATGAATGCCTAGGGGCGGCTCTGTCAACATAGATTCTGAGGCATCTCACCAAATCCAAGGAGGAAAGATCTCTGTCTTCACCATCTACTTGTGGAACCCGATGCAGAGTTGGAACCCGAGACCCTTCTGTCTGAGGCCAAAGCCACCAGTAAGGCTGGAGAGAAAATGGAAAGGCTCAAAGGAAAAGGAAAAACGCATGTCCTACAGGGATAGGACAGGAAGAAAAAGACTAAGGGACGAGGGGATAGGAGGTGGTACTTATACATTTCTTTTAATTAGTTCCTGTCTAATTAGGGATAGGGAGGAGCTACCCATTGTTGTGCTGCCATGGATATGGCCAGGAAAGTATTTTTATATAAACATACAAGTTTTTCAAAAATGTTTTCATATATGCCATCATTTTTAGATGGTCTAAATAAATAGATACATTTGTCTGAACCCCTTAACAGTTGTAATTATAGATTCATACATAAATATATTCCAGCATATATAATACAATATATACATCCCATGATTTTAATGGGTTATCTCCATCAGTAAATCTTTATTAGCAAAACATTTATTTGGTGTACCAAATTAATGTTTTGCAAATACAGATATATATAAGTATAAAGCCTTAATTTGTGGGAGGAGTTTTCCCTATAACAACGCAATTCCAATGATCTGGTCTCCATAGGAACCAGCACTTTTTTTTATTTAGTAGATATATAAAATGATAAAATTGCAGTGAACACTAATTAAAACTAAAAAGATCGAACTCTACATTCAGGCCTTAATGTAGGGTTTGATCTTTTTAATTTTATTTAGTGTTCACTGCAATTTTATCATTTTATATATCTATGCATGTAATTTTCTCTCTCTATAATACCGGCTTATAGATATATCCCTTTTATCCATATATATTTTTCTCTTTTTTACATATATATGTAATTTTTATATTTCTTTTTATTTTTTTGTTTTTTTATTTCTATATATTAAAAAAGTTGTTTATACATATATATTAATCTTCATATATCGTATTTTTCCTTTTTTATCTTTCCCATTCCTATTCACAAAGGCTGATAAATTTTTATCCATGTTTTAAGCCGATATTTTTTTTTCACTAAATATTTTGCCCACACTATTATATCGATTCACAAGCCACTCTCTTCCAATATGATGGTTTGACTACTTCCTGCCAACATCACTTCCTGTGACATCAGCAACACAATATAGCACACTAGGGTACAGAATAGTTTGGCCACCCTCTTCCAATATGGCGGCTAGCTGTTCTTTCCCCTGCTGACGTCACTTCCTATGAGACGTTCGGCAACATAATGACTTGGGATAGATAATGGGAGCCTATGGAGATCGCGTTGTAACTGCAGGTGGTTCCCTTATTTACCACTATAATGTCTTAAAGCATAGAACTTAGTAGGGCTAACCATACAGATATCTTAGCCATAATTTTATATAGTTAGTAAGAGATGCTCTATTTAACATATATAAATAATTGAGAATATAATATAAAATAAGGATTGTCTTGGAAGCAATAGTTTTGTCTTTTAGATATTTATTATATAAAAATATAAATATAGACATGTAAAATCCATTATAGCAGAGTTTATAAGATTAAACTAAATGCTTGCAAATATCATTAATAGGTTAACATACCCTTCTGAACATGTCATCATGTCAGCCTCTCTGTCATTTTAAGATGGAGCAGCGTCTGTCTCCAAGTCTCTCCTCTGTGTCTTAACATTTTAAAAGTATACCTATTTATACCTTAGGTGTCTTCATTTTAGGGTCACCGTAGTTCAAATATGAAAAAGCAACACTTCTTTTACTTTATTCATTTTAGGACCTCCCTTAATTTGGCAAACATACAAGGCCATAACTAAAGGGTGCATACGTCATGGAAATTTTCCTGACTTAGTTCAAGATGGCATCTTAAAGTCCGAATAGCTTATCTGTTGTTTATACTAAGACATAAGTGCACAGTCGTGTGAGATTCATGGATTTGGGGAAGTTCCAATAACTTGGGTTTACCACAGTATATTGTGTACTGAAAGAGTCGTAGTATAGCCTTGAAGCTTGTTTATGCATTATTGTTATTGTAATTCGTCTGGGACAAAATGGCGCAAACATATTATGCACTGTAGGTAGGTAAGAGGTTATTGCTTAAAGAAACAGTTATGAAAAACAATATGTTCCATTTCTAACACCTTGTCAGTTTGCAATATCTCTTAAAGACAAAGTACACAGTTTAAGAAATACAACATTTCATTCTAAAACGTGTAATATTTGCATTTGCCCATAACAGCGTGATATGTCACTTCCTGTGCAATGTAGTCCCGCCCACTCGGAAGTGACTTCACCACACAGCTGATCGCAACTACATTGATGGAAGACCATATAAAAACAGAACTTTTGAAGCTGGCCATTATTCACTTTTGAGAAATCTAACACGAAACTCTCAAGTGAGGTTTCTGGAATTTCAGTTCCACTGTGGACTGGTATACATTTATAGTTTATTCTGTTAGTACCCATTTTTTTTATCACTTTTATTGTTTTAATAAAGTACTTTTTTTTTTTTAAGTAAGTATTCAGCCCTGTTTTATTCTCACCTAGCTCCCTGGATATACATCAACCCAAGTTCTCCATACCAGAGCAAGTTCACGCTCTGGAAATTGTAAGTAGAATACTTACCTGTATAATATGTTCATTTTATAATTGTACTACACCATTGGTTTTCCTATCTGTGCTTCCCTCCACATACAGTCAGGTCCATAAATATTGGGACATCGACACAATTCTAATCTTTTTGGCTCTATACACCACCACAATGGATTTGAAATGAAATGAACAAGATGTGCTTTAACTGCAGACTTTCAGCTTTAATTTGAGGGTATTTACATCCAAATCAGGTGAACAGTGTAGGAATTAGAACAGTTTGTATATGTGCCTCCCACTTTTCAAGGGACCAACTGATTAGAATTGTGTCGATGTTCCAATATTTATAGACTTGACTGTATATTACTCACTGCTGCTAAAGATATCTGACATCATATCCTTGGATGGGTATTGTTCCGTCCTGGCATGCAATATTAGATCTAATTGAAGATCTGGAAAGTGTGAGTGTTCTATTTGCACTATCTTTATATCTACTGCATTTCTTACAGCATTATAGTATTGTACATTTCTTTGTTAAAGATACGTCTCACAATTATCCTCCCCCATTGATTGTATGTATAATCCTTTTTAATTACCAAGCACGGCTCACCACTTGTTTGTATTTATCCACAAATTATTTCGCCTGAGCAACAGTCTGCAAGCCTTCTGCGTTCTCGGCCTTCGACTCCATTTCCGAGAGTTCCCGTCTTCCAGCCGCTAGACCCAGCATGCATACCTATGTACACGTCGGGAATAACCATTTGGGTTATTCCCATGTTCGGGCCTAAAAACGCGGGGATTGGCTCCCTTCTCTCATATTAGCTTGTTACATTTGTACGCTTTAAACATGACATTCAGTTGTTTTCATTTAAATATTCTTATGTTTACATAAAATTTGTGTCTGTTTGGCTTGTTTTATTCTCATAACTATTAGGTCGGTTCAGTTCATACATTTATTCGTGCTATTTCATACGCTTGTATTTCTCATTTGGCATTTCGTGGATTTTTCTACTGTTCGTTAAACTTTTCATACTTTTGTGAGGTTCGGACATCCTATGTCCTTCATATGCATAAATTACTGTTCATCAAGTTTGTCCATTCATTTGTGGGTTTTAATTCGTTATTTTAAAATATTAACCTGCTCACCTGTATACTAATCATTTGTGGGCTCACTATTCGGTACTTTTGTCAATTTTCACCTGGTGTGATGTTATGATTAGTTTTATTTTGTCTATCCATTTGTGGGGTTTACTGTTAACTATTGTCAAGCCATTCATGTGTTTCTGTACAAATAGGTTGAGGGTTCACGCTCTTACTCTATCCTTGTTGCATAGTATGTACAGTTCCTATATTACACCACTATTTTGTTAGCAATTTCACGCTTCTATATACATACTAAGTAAACCTTTAGGTTCTTAATAACATCAGAAATTTTCTACGTTCCTATAGTTCCATTTACGTTAATAAGTATCTAAGCTATAATATTAATTATAGTCATGTCCAAGGTTACTGCACTGGTTGTTTATACATGCAAATTAATAATAGCTGTCTGTATAAACAACATTTTTTTACTTTGTTCTCCTACTGTGTCACGGTTCTAGGTACCTCAAAATCAAACCAGTAACAGGTCGACAAAGGACTGTAGACATTTGTTTCTGAGAACATTTGTGTCTCAGGTATTTAACATTACGCTTTGCTACATTAATCTCAATATTATAAGGCCTCACTTAGCCTTTCACGTTACGTTTGTACAATTTTACGTTAAATAGGGGCTTGTCTCGCATATATTTCGACCCTCGTAAGGTCTTCAATACGCATATGATAATACATTACCTATTTCTACAACACGCTCGTGCTACGTTTTATTCTTTTTCAAGACATTCAGCAGGGTGTTGACTTTCCATTGAACTACAAATACTACTGTATTTGTCTTTTCCACCTAGAAGTGTTCACCAATAGCCGGATATGGATACAGAAGTTGATCTCTATGCCTACTGGTACATATATTTTCCCTCTCTTTTCTCCCCCCTTTTGGTTGATATTACTCTAAATTGTACCTACACATATCATCTTTCCTTTTAGGCCACAATCAGATCCATACTTTTAACAAACTGCAGTCTCATCCACTCAATTAGGGGAATGTTTTAGTTATTTCTGTCAAACATCATTCCACCTTTTTATATATATATATATATATCAAGAGTCATAGTATAATTGGTGGTTTTCTTCTTCTTAGGTGCATTATATAACGCTTTTGTTCCTACTTTTCAGTTCTCCTAGGTACGTACCTTTACGCTTACGCAAAATTATGAAATAGACAAGCCCCGGCTAGGAAAAGAGAACTGGATTTTAGGGCTAGGTGCTGGTCCTAGTGTATTATAACTTAGTTCATGGTCCCACGAGGCCAACTCCCCACCTCACCACGGAGGTTTCACTCAACAGCCCAACTCATAGTTAGTAGCCTCACATACCTTTCTGTAGGGTTTATAGTTAGGGTCTCACAAGTCACGGCCACACACAGGCTTGCCTGCAACTAGACATGGTGTCGTTGCAGGCAAGCCTCCTTGATGAGAAATTGCTACACATCAGGGAAGAGTTGGATCTAGTCCTTCAAAATGGTTCATGTAAGTGGATGGAGCTTCAGTCTTTACCGTGATCCCTCAATTTCGCTATGTGGATCATTCCACATGATAGATCATTTATCTCCAGGTTACTCTGCCTCTTACTTAGTGTGACTGACGATGGCATCATAGTTCTCTACCCCCCCAGCTAGGGCCGATTTTCTCATGTGGAAGAGCTTCCTCTCAAAATGGAACGGTATCTCTATGTTCATTCCCCCACTATCCAAACAATCCCCTATAATTTGGACTGAGGCAGTGGTTCACACTGGATTCCCTGGATTTGATAACCACTGGTTTAGGGATGTATAGCCTAAAGACACAGTTGCCTTAAGAAACCTCTGTCTTTTTTTAAATCTACCCAATTATGGCAGCGGACCATATTTGATGTGATCTTTGGTCCGGCAAGGAAGTTAAGTGTTTTACGAATAATTCGGCACCATGCGAGATAGTCAATAAAGGGTGCTCCTCCTCTTTTACCATTATGCGGTTGGTCCGAAAACTGACTTGGCTTGCCGCCAAATTACAATTTTTCTTGGTATGTGAACACATCCTGGGAGTAGATAACACCACAGCTAACGCTTTATCCCGATCTAATTTTCAGGAGTTTTTCAAGTTAAATCCCTCAGCCAACGAACACCCATCCAGAATCCCGGCATTTCAAAAGCTAATCATGGATTAACGGAATTGATGAGTCACGCACAGTCACTAATACATAACACTCTCTCAGCAAACACCAAGACTGCATACGATAGGGCATTGACCAGTTTTCGTAAATTTGTGATAGAATTCCACATACAGGAGAATTATTCCATATGAGGAAAGGGATTTAGGGGTGATTATTTCTGATGACTTAAAGGTAGGCAGACAATGTAATAGAGCAGCAGGAAATGCTAGCAGAATGCTTGGTTGTATAGAGAGAGGTATTAGCAGTAGAAAGAGGGAAGTGCTCATGTCATTGTACAGAACACTGGTGAGACCTCACTTGGAGTATTGTACACAGTACTGGAGACCGTATCTTCAGAAGGATATTGATACCTTAGAGAGGGTTCAGAGAAGGGCTACTAAACTGGTTCATGGATTGCGAGATAAAACTTACCAGGAAAGATTAAAGGATCTTAACATGTATAGCTTGGAGGAAAGACGAGACAGGGGGGATATGATAGAAATATTTAAATATATAAAGGGAATCAACACAGTAAAGGAGGAGACTATATTTAAAAGAAGAAAAACTACCACAACAAGAGGACATAGTTTTAAATTAGAGGGACAAAGGTTTAAAAATAATATCAGGAAGTATTACTTTACTGAGAGGGTTGTGGATGCATGGAATAGCCTTCCAGCTGAAGTGGTAGAGGTTAACACAGTAAAGGAGTTTAAGGAGATAGGCATAAGGCTATCCTAACTATAAGATAAGGCTAGGGACTAATGAAAGTATTTAGAAAATTGGGAAGACTAGATGGGCCAAATGGTTCTTATCTGCCGTCACATTCTATGTTTCTATGTTTCTATTCCATCGAGACTATGGTGGCTTTTGCCTCTTTCTGTCACCTACATCTTAAATTAGCACATAACATCATTAAATTATATCTTACAGGCCTACAACATCACCTACTCACCACTTTTCCCAATCACCCTCCTTTTCTTTCTTCATACCCCATCAAAATCATCCTTAAAGGAATCAATAAAACAGACTGCCATCCCACTAAACTACAACCTTTTGGATACAATCCCCTTCGATACCCATATTAATTTGGTTATTAAAGTAGCAATTTACATTTCTTTCTATGGCTTCCTTAGGCCTAGATAATTCACTGTGGTACAACAATCCGAAGTCAGTGCAAGCCTTAAACTATCCAACCTGGTCAAACACGACGACTACTACATTCTCTCATTACAAACTTCAAAAACTAACCAGACCAATCATCCTTCTACAATCCCTCTTTTCCATACTGACAACAACTGGTGCCCTGTTAAAATATTAGACTCATTTCTACCCACACGTAGCAATTACCCACCAAGCTCCCCCCCAAATTACTTCTCCACCGACATCCACTTACCACCTCCAAGTTTATATTTTACGTTAGAACGTTGCTGCTAAGATTGGGTCATAACCCTTTTCCGGACATTCCTTCAGAATAGGAGCATCCTCTTCAGTCTCTAGTACGGACACATCAGTATATATTATTAAAAGATTGGGTAGATGGTCCTCTATCTACAATACTTGCATTCCACAACCCGAGAAAGAGATCAGAAAAGCATTTAAAGTATGCAATTAAGCATGTTTTTAAAGCAATACCTTTTTCCCTCTTTTATTACAGGCCTACCCGTATGTTGGTTTCAGCACAACACCACCAACTCTCACCCCCTACACTATTACATATACTATTAAGTTCCGACCACAAATATATATATACACCAAATAATTGTTTTGCCAATACAGATTTACTGATGGAGTTAACCCATTAAAAATCATAGGTTGGCTTACAATTATAATTATTTCTGTATCATTTCCACAAGAAAATGGGTCTCTTACTTAAAGTATAACATTTTAGAAGATGAAATGTAAAAGTAAGAATCCTCTAATAGGGCTATTAATAGTGATAATTATGTGATTAACAAAATAAATAAATGAAAAAAATAAACCAACAGCCCATTGTAAAACTCACCAAAAATCAAATTTTTCCTTCTTTTTTCACTCTATGTCTTTATATCTTAAAGGGACACTCCACTGCCCAAATACAAAATAAATAAATATCACTGTTTACTAGATATACCCCAAATGAAAATGTGCATGCACTTAATTATGCATTATTTTCATTGGAGTTATATCTAAAAACAGCTTGTAAAACCTGCATTTCTCTTGTCTGCTGCCTTTGCAAGCCCTCCTACTATAACCCCTCCCAGACTTTATCTGACTGTTAAATCACAGATTGTCCAATGCAGCTCAATAAAAAGTATTTGCAAGCCAAGTGCTCAGGGCAATTGCTGCCTCTTGAGTTCAGTGCAACTAAGCTAACCAAACCAGGAAGTAACAGGACCTGTTGTCTGCTTGAAAAGCCAGGGGGTGTAAGCAGGTTAATTTATTAAAGTGTGAAATCCTATTCAGATCTGCACGTTTTGCAAAATGATAAAATACTCTTCACAAATAAAACTTTTCATAAGTGCTTTAGGGGTCCCTCTAATTGTGTAGACCGTCATCAGTTTATCCAAATTTTTCTAAATAATTTTCTGTGTTATAAATGCTCTCTCACTATCCCTATGTCATAAAAAAGGAAAACAGAAAGAACATTGATCATTTCAAACTGTTTGGAATAGTATCTTTTTATGATTTTGCTTAGGCATTTCAAGGAAACCCGGTGTTACAGTATATAGCTATTGGCTTATCAAGTTTATGTGTAAGAAGCTCATTATTTCAAATGCAATCTATTTTTGGCATACTTTTTTAAAAGATGGTCTCTCTGTTAAATTCCAGTTAGACTTGTTTTGATGTTGTGAATATAAATATACAAAGGTCACTCTGATTCCAGTGTAGACAGGGTGGTGGAAAATTTAGTAAAATTTTCAAGGGTGGTCTGGAAATTCTGAGCCTAAACAGACGATGCAAGTGATAAAAAAATCTGTTCCACAAAGATTGTACTCTTGGATAACTCTACCACATGAGAATCATGCTTCCCTTGCAATTTCTCCAGCTCTAATATGGGATAACAGGTATTACATGAGCCATACCTACTAGTACCATGTACCACCACATAAGGACTTTTCAAAATCGAATTTCCATTGAAAAGTTGAACACATTTTTTAAATAAATTGTAAAAATTAGAGTGTGATCTAGTAAAAAAATTCAATTAGCATCAAAGTCTAAGGCTGCTATCTTTTGGTCACATGAAGGTACCTTCTGAGCAATGCTGTAGACTGCTACTGTCCCAACGTTTGGGAATGTGAGGTGTGCACGGGCCCCCTTCTCAAAACACCATGTGTGCAGGAAGTCATCTAGGTAGGACTTGTAATCAAGGTCCTCGGCAGACAGTAGGGTATAAATGCACATTTACCCGTCCATTCACCTGAATGTTCTAAAAGAAAACAGGATTCATCAGAAAAGGCAACCTGCTTCCATTGCTTCTGATGCTAAATCCCCATTGAAGGCACTCTGACTTGTCTGCGGCTACAAAGCCGCATATAGCAAACTACAATGCACAATGCCTTTTTTTTAGAGTTTAGAGTTTTTTTTAGCAATTTTATCTACAGTTGCTCTTCTGTGTGATCGGACCAGATAGGGTAGCCTTCGCTCCCCACATGCTTTAATGAGTCTTGGGCCCAGGACCTTGACGTTGGTTTACTGATTGTCCATCCTTGCACCACTCTTGGTAGGCACTAATCACTGAACACTGTGAACACCCCACAAGATTTGCTGTTTTGAAGATGCTCTGACCCAGTCATCTAGCTATCACTATTTGGCCCTTGTCAAAGTCAGTTTACTTCAGAGAACCACAATGTTCGCTATTCTGCAAAGGACTTCCTTCTATAACATCTACAGCAATTAAGCTAAGTTCTCCAGTTTACTGGGATTTTCAATTGGTTGCTACTTAGAGTTAATTGGAAGGATAAAGGGAATTACTAAGTCTGCCCTCTGGGATCCTATATTACTACTAATACCAATTGCTTTATTGAGAGTACCCTTCTCAGCTGATTAATGTTTACTAAGTTAATTTCCTATATTGCTACTGGAGTCTAAAGGACTGTGTTATACTTTCCTAACCAGGAGTTGCTTTATTGCTACTGAAGTCTAAAGATTGTGTTATACATTTCTAATCAGGAATTACTTTAAGAAACTCGTGTTCCTGATACTTTACAACTCTTAGGTCCCGTCCCCCCCCACCCTCAGGGCCACCCTCCCTTGGCAGTGAAGGGGTTAAAACCCCTTCAGTTACTTACTTTAATCCAGCTCTGAACACCCTCGGCGCTGGTGACCTCTCCTCCCAATCCGACGTCAGCTTCCGAGTGGAGCGGAATGCGCATGCGCATCAAGAGCCACGTGCGCATTCAAACAGTCCATAGGAAAGCATTTCTCAATGCTTTCCTATGGACGTTCTGCACGCTGAATGCGATTTTCGCATCCAACGTCGTAGAAGTGCCTCTAGCGGCTGTCAGGAAGACAGCCACTAGAGGCTGGATTAACCCTGCAATGTAAACATAGCAGTTTTTCTGAAACTGCTATGTTTACATCTGAAGGGTTAAAACCTGAGGGACCTGGCACCTAGACCATTTCATTGAGCTAAAGTGGTCTGGGTGACTATAGTGTCCCTTTAAGCAATCCTAAACAGAATCTACCTTTGCTTTATGGAATATTATTTACAATTTATATTGCTACAGAAGATTGTTAAATTGAAAATACCTAAAATCAATAAATGAAACATTCTTACAGTGACAGTGTTAAATGTATTCTTTCATCTGCAGTTGAGTTCCAAATTAAGTTTGTCTAAGTATTACAAATGCTCTTACCCTAATAGCAAAAAAGTAGACAAAATGAGTGTATGAAGTTCTCCAATCCCTCAAACATGAGCCAAAACTTTATGAAGGGGTAAACGAATCTCAGTTTAATGGAAGCCACACTTGGCTTTATATGACAATCCTCATGCAAGGGGACGCCCACAGAGACCTTGTGGCGAACTGATTTGCAACTTCACAGACCAATAGCAATAGGGTTACAAGGCACACCACTCCAACACACAGCACACAATCCCTCCACTCTGCCTAGGAGATAGTTGGATCAGATACTGTAATAACCCAATTATCTCCAGGCAGAAAAAAACACACATTTCTATTAAGTCCCCAAAGTACCCCAAAACACATAATATCCCCACAAATGTTACATCCTCTGATAGCCTTGATCTGAGTGACCAACATATCCAAAAATCAACCAGATCCGCTAAGGGGTTCAGAAATTCTATGGAAGTCATTTATTTGACCGACTGCAGGCATGCCCAAAACAGGTCTAGTTCGGTAGTTTGTAAATGAACAAACTACCGAACAGAGTCAATAGTCTTACCCTGGAGATTTTTCCCTTCATCCAGATGAACGATTTCACCAAACAGTGCCCTTCTAAGTTGAATATAACCGAACACAGGTGATATGGAAGTCCAGTGGTGTTTTGGAATTTCTGTATCCTATTTTAGTTCCAGGAGATTCATGCCCAAACACCGCTGTCTGCGTTCATGCGAAAAAGATGGCCGCCACCTTGTGGTTGTCCATAGGAATGGCGGCCACCCAGATGAACAATTAGAACACCGTGGAGAGAAACGTTCCAAGTTGTTAATAGGTGTTATCAAGCTCCAGGGTGGTCTCTGGTTCGTTCGGTAAATGAACCATATAGTCCGCATTGCACGAACAGAGTCTGTTTAAAGTTTTTTAGCAAGGCCATAGTCACACGGTAAGAGGCTGGCAAACAGGTCCCTCCAAAGACCAGTGGCGAAGTTACTTTTGCCACGTTATCTATGGGAGTTTTTCACCATATAGAATTTTCTGCATCAGTGTAATCGATTAGATACGGACACTAGTAAATGCCAGTTTGGTATAACTTTGATCCGTTTTTAAACAAAAAAATGAAAGACGAGCCTTTCATAAATTAACCACACTTTAAACATCACATTATCTTAGTAAAGTAAGCTTACTGAATAGCAATTTTTCCAAAGGCTTGTATTGAGGAACTGCTATCCAGAGAAAGAGTAAATCTTTACTCTGCCAAGAAAACCCAGCCCTATATGTTGCCAAGTGATATGAATCATGCTGATTGGTAGTAATATGGTTGGGTGAGAACATGCTAGTTATTTGAATTGAATTATATATATAAAATCTGCAAAACTATATATATATATATATATATATATACACACACACACACACACATTTACACAGATATTTTCATCTTTTACTTCATTATACATTTTTTGTCAGCAGCATGTCACAGACTTTCAATAATTTTCCTTACTCGTTCCCTATGTATGAGTTGCATTTTCTTATATCTATCCCAATTCTCTAGTAAAATATGTTTTCTGTCACTTTCCTCATTCCGAAGATGGCTCTTTTCTTATGCATTTTTCATCTTTTTCTTCACATCTATCTCTCTAGTTTAAGTCTCCCTTACTCGTCAATATACTGTATGAACAATATATAAGACACTGTGTATTACAAGATTTTTATTTAGCTGAGAGGTTTTGGTGTTGACATGAATCTCAAGAGGGAGCCTAAATAAAATATAGAATGTCAAAACATTGCTTGGTTATGCAATATAATTCAATTTAAGTGTACGCTCCTGTAGTATACTTGTAAATTACATACTTTAATATTGAGATAGTAAAAAAATATGTTTACTTCAAGCATTTTTTTTACCTGTAGGTCAGACAAAGGTTAGTAGTTGATCAAATTTATGGAGTCTCAATCAAGACAAAAGATGAGTTGAAACACAAAGCTCAAAATTTTGCAGATTGTAAAACCAAGTTCAATATATTTACACACCATTACAGAATATAATTATTGGAGAGGATTAAGATAGATGAGATCTGGTCAGTGGAATTCTAATATGCGTTGGTGAAACTGAAGACTAACGATTTGCACCTCGCTCAAACGTGTGAAGTGACACATGAAAGATGTCTATATGCTTGTCAAGATCATGAGTCATAACTATATTTTTCCATAATGTAGTATTTGACCCTACCACAGCTCCTCAATGTTGGAAGTAATCTTCCCTCTCTATTTGGCACTTTCTCTCTAACTCTCAGTTTCACTCTCCCATCTTGTCTCTCTCTTTGTTGCTCTCCCAATGTGTCACTCACTGCATTTCTCTCATTGTCACCCGTTCCCTGAGCAGAACAGGCACATGTAAAACTATCTCAACATGCGTGTATTTTCATTTTTTAATATTCTTTCTTTTTGGGGGTTCAGCATTATAATTATGAACACATATGAACAGCATAAGTACATGAGTATAGCCGAGATTATATCAACAATATTAAGACATAAATGGAAGCAACCCAATTTTAAGTATTATATAGCGATTCAACCCACTCTCACTGGATCTAGGGAGATATCAATTAGTAACTAGAGGGCGCATAAACTAAGCTGCATCTTGGGGTGCTGTAGTTTCCCTGCTGAGTCGAGAGCAAGAATCAGTCATCACCTGCTTAGCTTGCCGCAGTGTCAATAAGGTGACGATGAGTCTCTGGCAGTAATGAGGCAGTTCAGCACCAGAGATTGTCTCGGGCACTCCTCAGACTCTTATATTCTGTGCTTTGTCCCTGTCTTCCATGCTGGCTAGTTGTGGTTGCTGGTCAGCACACTGCTCTTGTAGGAATCCCAGTGCAGCATCAGTGACAGTTTGCACTAGCCTGGTGTCCCCCATGCCTTCCTCTATCGCTACCACATGATTGGTGGGCGTGGCAACATCATCTCACACCAGTGCCATATCCAGCTGGAACATGGATCCTGCATTAGTGTCTTGATATCAGCCTTAGTGTAAGGTGCAGAGTCTCCTAGTTCCAGAGACACCTGGGGGACAGGTCGTGCATTGAGTCTGGGTTGTAGGCTTGGCAGAAATGCTGTCTTTATCTGATGATGGCGAGGTATAGGCGCCATCTTGGGGACTTCAAGCCGTGGGGCTGTGCGTAGAAATGACACAATATCGCTGGAGCCCGATTCCAGATTATTTTTCTTTTCCATGATGCAGGATACCCTAGAATTCTCTCTGGAACCTAGTGGGGTAGCTGGTTGTGGCTTAAAACTGGGTAAATCAGGGTTAGTTCAGATGCTAGCTCTGCCTCCCCCAACATTAGTTCCTAATTAATGTATGGTGTGTTTTAGTTTATGTGTATTTGAATGTGTTGTGTGCAGGGCCGGTGCAAAGTTTATTGCTGCCCTAGGCAACAATTCATTTTGCCGCCCCCTCATGAATGAAACTACATTCCCTCAAATGTTTATTCACTAAACTCTGAATTACAGTGAAGAGACATTTAGGGAAAGAGACACACTGAGTAGGCATTAAAGGGAAATTATAGTGCCAGGAAAACAAGCTTGTTATCCTGGCACTATAGCTCCCACCTCTGTCAAGTGCACCTCCCTTGTATTAAAACCCCTTCTGTCACTTACCTGGGTCCAGCACCAATGTGCTGGCATGGGTCCGCCTTCGCTCCTCAATGGCCGCGCTCGCAGTGGTATTTCCATGATGCTAGGTTTTGCGTGACACTGGACGTCTCCATGCATAGTGACTACAGGAGTTAACCCTGAACGGTAATTATTGCAGTTTCTTTACACAATCTCACTAATACACACACTCTCTCACTGGCATACACACTAACACATTCTAACTAACTTACACACTCTAACACATACACATTCTCACTGACCTACACATTGTCAATTGCACACTCACTGACATACACAGTGTCACTTACACACTCACACCCAGAGTCACTTGCACATTCTCACAAATACATACACGCACCCAGAGTCACTTGCACACTCTTACTAATACACACACAAACACCCAGAGTCACTTGCACATTCTCACTAATACACACACACCCACAAAGTCACTGGCACACTCTCACTAACACACACACACCCAGAGTCACTTGCACACTCTCACTAACACACACACACATACACACACACACAGTCACTTGCACACATTTACCAACACACATGTATACACACACTTGCACACACTCATTAACACACACACTGTCAGTCAAACACAAACTCACACCACTTTACATAAAGTCACACTATTTAAACACACAAACACAGTAATTTAACACACACCAATTTAGAAACATGCACACAATATGCAATCCCCCTGAGCCTACCTGGGTGCTGTGAAGAGAAGAGGTCCAGGCAGTGGGATCCAGGATGTTGCTCTTCTTTCTCCTGAGGGAGCAGGAGAGCCGGGCACTGTAAGCAGAGGCTGCTTCCTGTTCCTCTCAGAGTGCTTCCTGTGTTCACAGTCAGGGGCAGCCAGGATACCAGTTCACAACCTGGCTTCCCCCTGTCTGCAGGAAGCAGAGTGCTCTGCTCGGGTGCTAGGGATACAGCACATTCAGCTCCCCAAGCAGGTAGTTTACAGTAGAGGGAGCCCAGCAGCTGAATGGCTGCACTAGGGGTGGGGGGGGGGCTAAGGAGCCACTTGCCCAGCACAGCATCCCCAGACAGCATCAGGGCACCTCCCCCCCGGGACACCACCCGGTGGGCGCTCCCCAGGCGAATGCCTTATTTGCCTTAATGGTAGAGCCGGCCCTGGTTGTGTGGTATACATTTGTGTGTTTCTACATTAACCCATGTGTGCATATCTCTGTGTTTAGTGTGTGGATTCTTGGTGTGGGTGTGTGAAAAAAATGGTCTGGGTGTGCAATATATTATACAAATCAGAGAGGTTATTGTAGTACATCACTACTTAAAAGTGTAAATCATGGGTCGTCAACCTGGTCCCTACCGCCCATTAGTGGGCATTTCAGGATTCCGGAGGCTAAATCTTCCATTTGAGACAGTGCATGCGAACAAGCAAACGCGTGCATGGGCGCGCAAACGTGTAACACGTGGGAAGAGGAAGGGGAGGAGTGGGAGCTGATGCCTGATAGCAGGGACAGGCAGAAGCAGGCAGAAGTGGAGCAGAGCAGTTGTAAAATAGGAGAAAGAAAAGTTATAGGCAGGGTAAAGAGAGAATTGTTGTTGGCTAATAATAATAAGTGGGCTAACTAGCTCAGCCTTACTTTTGTACATTGCAATAAGGCAGGTAAAAGAAAAGCATAAAAAAGGGGATAAAAAGGAAACAGTCAAAAAAAGGGAAGAAAAATAGAAACAGGGGATAAAATAAAGGAGGAGAATACTTGTAAAAAAGGAGAAAGAAGGAGCAGAGTACTTGTAGAATAGAAGAAAGAAGGAGCAGTGTATTTGTAGAATAGGAGAAAGAAGGAGTAGAGTACTTGTAAAAAGGAGAAAGAAGGAGCAGAGTACTTGTAGAATAGGAGAAAGAAGGAGTAGAGTACTTGTAAAAAGGAGAAAGAAGGAAAATAAAAAATATAAAAAGGAAAAGGAGAGAATTGTTGTTGGCTAATAATAAGTGGGCTACCTAGCTCAGCCTTCCTGCTAGCCATTGCTATAAGGAAGGTAAAAAAATAGAAAAAAGGAAAAAAAAGGTGGGGGGTAATTGAGGACGGAGAGGAGGGGAGCTGATGCACGAATGAGAAATCATATTATGAGCAAACAGAGAAGTCGTCTGAATATCACCGAAAGAGGAGACCTTCGTTTGTTCCTTACGAAAATTGAACTAAATTTCAAATATTTAGTCTCACAGCATCAACCTCAAGGATCTCATTAATCACTAGTAAAGGTCATTTTAATTTACATTATAAACATGCATAAAGTAGAAATAAAAAGATAAATGTACGCACACCCTCATTTCTAAAAAATATTCTGCACTTGCGGGAAGACTGGTGGGCGGTAAGGAAATTTTTCCATCAAGAAAGACGCATTAGTGGGCGGTAGGTAGAAAAATGTTGACTACCCCTGGTGTAAATAGTTAAAATGATTTAGAATGGTTTGACTTCTTAACTTGGTCTACCGGGTGCTGCTGCTCACCTTCACACCATCCTATAAGAGAGACAGAGTTCTCCGTCTGAGATAAGTCCAACAGTGCAGGACTACGATAAATGGCTTAGAGTGATCCGCTGGTACTCTCAGCCAATGAAGATGCCAATAAACTACAAGTTTTAGCTCAGGAGATTTAAGTCATACCATTGGAAAGCTAGATTACTAACAGTGGGGACAGGCTGGGGCACTCTTAAACTGTAGTGAGCTGAAGTGGTTATGGTGTTTGGCATGTTCTTTAAAAAACAAAAATACTAATTTCAATAAAATGTTTGATGCAGGTTTTTCTCTGAATTTGAAATTGCTCAATTTTAACATAAAGGGGAAAAAACATAGATGACAAAACTTTAAAACTGCAACAGTTAAGTACTATTTAATTTTAGAGAGCAAAGCCTGTAGAGTTTATACCCCAATGAGTACTTGTGATAGTCATTAAATTATATAAATGTAACTTCAGAAATTAATACCATTTAAAGAGGAGCATCATCAAAATGGTGAACTGTTATGTTACCAGAGGTATTGCTTTACAAAACAAAGCTAATAAATACTCGTAAAAGCTTAATTCTTTTTAAAATGTTTAGTTATTTTAAAAAAATACACAGTATTTCATTGAGTAAATTAAGGAAAAGCAAGCATGCATATAATGGCTACAAAAGCATACATGTTCAAATTGCAATACTATAAATTAAGACAGTGTTTGCACGGAATTCTTACCTGACCCTAAGCTTAAAGACCACCACAGAGAGAATAACATCTTAAAGTACTGTATTTTGCGTAAATCGAAGACTTAAACCACAGGGTGGATTTTATTGAATAAAAAAGTTAGGAATGAACTCTATTTTAAGAACATATAACCATTTTAGTCAATGGTACATTTCTTGTTAATGCAGGGAAAGCAAATACATTTAGGATGAAGTAGTGGTTGAAAGAAACAGCAGATGCATTCTCTGTGATTTCAAGACTGTTCTTGTAGAAGTCACGCTGAGATCTTCAATTTCACAAGAAGGCTAATTTAGCACCCTAGAAGACTACCCTTTAAATATAAAATTGTTGTATTTGCTTTCACTTAACAGGAACTTACTTATATACCATTCACATTTAATCTTTGCAAACCTTTCTTTCTTGGTATTCAAAAGGAGCTATTACATGCCTACCTACTTGATTCCAGAAATTGACTTTAGAATTTTTTCCAGATTTGTTTCTTTGCTGAATTTACAAATATAGACTTGCAAAAGAAAAATAACCCTAGGGCAGAAATGTCCAGGATGCACAGATAGGATATATCAGAGTTTTCTGTTACTAATAAAAACCATAAGTTTATTAATCATCATAAACAAAGACATAAATAATAATAAAAACACACACTACCCCAAAAATAAACACCTAAAGAGGAGATAATGAAGCTCAGTAGGCTATGAAGGGGAGGCCAAATGAAGTCGTAATATCAGAGGTTAGATACTCCTATATGGCATGTAAGCCACCTATAGAATAAATATGAATAGAATAAGAATAGAATAGAATAAATATAAAACAAATTAAATGACTGAATGAGTCCCAAAAATCAAGTAATGATTTTAAAAGGACAGTGGGTATAATATAGTTGATACAGTATGCTGTGTTATCCTTTCGTGGTTCACCTCCCAATCTGTGTATCCATCTTTGAGATAGGAAAAAACACAGATATAGTGTAACACTGTTTTATTAGAAAAAATACCCTGTGTTCTCCTCTTACACAAAATAGTGGTGGTGCTTATTTTTAAGGACCACAAATAAGCTTTTTATGTAGTACAGGGTGTCAGTCTTTAAAGGTCACCACTCCGCTGGTGTGATGCTGCGAGCTGCTCCTGTGCACCGAAGCCGACAGGGACTCCTCACCACTCGCAATGACACCAACTTGAACTGCAGTTGTGTATGCTCCAAAGCTGTTAGACTTGAACTGCCGCCAGGCACGATCTACGCATTTCGCCTGGAAAATCAGGCTAATTTATGTCCTCTCCTCCGCAGGGCGACCACGACACTAGGATGAGTGACACGCCACCACAAACCCAGGACTTTCAGTCCATGATTAATGCTGAAGAGGCAGCATTGGTGTAGAAAGCCATATCTAAAATACTCACCCAACCTCCTCCAAAGGTATCTGCTCGAAACAGAAGCATGTCCCCACCACAGGAAGAGGATGTAGGGTTTCGGAGAGGTCCACTAAGGAGCCACCTTCCTTACCGAAACGCCACAGAACAGGCGCACAGACCTCGGTCAGGTCAGGTCTAAAGGAGAGGAACCAGTCAAATGAAACAAATGGTTGGTGAGAACTGAACCCCCTCCCCCAATGCTCTCCACCGGGGAAGACGATGACTACCCTCATACACTAGATGAGTGGAAGGCGGATGACTCCGCATCTGATGACAGGGACGATTGGCAAGACTTACCACCACATGACTCCAAATATGTGAGTCTTTTGCAGGCGACCCCTTACCACAGCGGATATTACACGACCTCTCCAAACAGAAGGCAGACGGCCTGTTTCTGGCCACCCACGGTTGTCCTTTGTTCGACCCTCGAACCATAAAGCATCCGAGGTCCTCAGACTGGAGCCTACCAAACCACCTAGCACAATTTGTGCATTTCTGGATGCGTAAACCTCTAGACAGAGAGGTCAGGGTGGAATGCCCATGGCTCATCCGGCCCGACAAGATGGCAGTGACACCGGA
The DNA here is from genome assembly GCA_933207985.1 of Pelobates cultripes. NCBI lineage: Eukaryota > Metazoa > Chordata > Amphibia > Anura > Pelobatidae > Pelobates > Pelobates cultripes. The sequence continues at coordinate 183,867,531 of OW240913.1, read as the reverse complement.
ATTCGATCAAACAGTGGTTATTTTCATGGGATCCCAGAAAAGGGTCCAAAAGAGGGCTGAAAGCCATGTAGGACAAGCTGCTGACATCCTGGGACCTCTGGCAAAGATTCTATTTTTCGCTGACATGGTGCTGGCTCAAGGCATGCAGCTTGACCCTCACACCATGCCTGAATAGGCACAGCGATGCATATGCCTCCTAGGCAACTCAAATGCAGCCCTCTGCATGGAGAGATGTAGAGTGACATTGGTACGGATGGATACTATGCTCATGAACATGGCCACCAAGGAATTGGGGGCTTCAGCCAACGACCTCTTGTTTGCTGACGCATTAATTGCAGAATGAAACAAACACGTGTCCCTCTTCACAACACTCAAAAAAGCCCAGACATCTTTACGACAGCCCTTCCGGGCCACACCACCCGTGGTGTTTTTGGAAGGGCTGGTCGGCAGAGAGGCAGTGCCACCAGCCAAATTTTGTCTTCTGGACCCAGGCATAACCCTCCCTCAACTTCATTCTACCCAAGTTCTGCTTACCGGCAACCCTCACACTACCAAGGTGTGACCATGTCTAGAGGCTCATGTGGATGTGGACGTGGCCAATTCCTCTCAGGTGGGTCCTGATTTATGTTCCCCTTACATTCTAGGTGCTCCCTGCCTTAACTGCTGGGAGGTTGTCTCTTTTCTACCAGAACTGGAGGGACATTTCGACAGATGCCTGGATCCTCCAAATGGTGTGGGGATACGTCATAGAATTTTCCTCCAACCCCGTTCAAACATGATCGCCATACCCTCTTTGTGTGTCCGAGGCTCAGGAACTCCACATAGATGAAGAAATACAAGCACTTTTCACCAAAGGCGCAGTTCAGTTTGCCCCCGACGATGCAGGTTTTTTTTAGCAACATCTTTCTGGTACAAAAGAAGACAGGCAATTATCAGCTAGTCATCAACCTATGTCAACTAAATACTTTTGCAATCTACCATCATATCACAATGGAGTGCATCTATTTACTATGCGACCCTTTGCTAAAATACGATTGGTTCACACATCTAGATCTCAAGGACGCTTACCTATCAGTACCAATAGCACCATCTTGCCGAAGATTCCTATGGTTCCGCTGGAGAAACTCCACCTGCCAGTTCACCTGCCTACCGTTTGGCCTGAGTTCGGCCCCGTAGTGTTTCACAAAACTACTGAAACCCGTCATGGTGCATCTACTCTGGGGGTATGGTGCTTGATTTACCTAGACGATTTGCTAATCTTCTGCAACTTGGTGTCACAACTAGTATCTCAGAAGAGATTTATCATGGACTTTTTCGAATCGCTGGGATTCGTGGTGAATTGGGAGAAGTTGGCTCTCAAACCAGCTCAAGTTGTTCAATTCCGGGGGTTCAAGATCAACTCCATGACATGTCTCCTACTTCTCCCTTTGTCGAAGATTGCTTCCATCCGAAAGGAAATTTGGAAAATCCTGCGACTAGCACATGTCTAATTGTTGTATACTACTGTGCATGGACAACGTTTCAGTGGTGCAGTATATCAATCACTTGGGTGGAGCTTGATGTCAGGCACTCTCAGAGGCAACCAAAGACATTTACACCTTTTGCCTCTACAGGATTACTAAGAGCGGAATACCTTCCAGGGACCACCAACCTTACGGCGAATTGGTACTCCTGCCACTGGAGGGACAACAGCGATTGGTGACTGAATGTAGAGGTCTTCGAGACTTTGGCACTGCACAAGGGTCCTCTACGAATAGACCTTCAAGGATGAACCGTCAACTTCCCAGATTCTTTAGCTGTCACCTGGACCTGGAATGTGAGGCAGTGGATGCATTTCTTCAGAAGTGGTCGAAAGAAGTTTCTTCTCGGCAAGGGTCCTGCACAAGATACGGACACACCAAACATCACTCCTGCTAAAAACTCTGCTCTGGCCGAGCCAGGATTGGTTCCTGGACCTATTAGAAATCTCATACGATCATCCGCTGATGCTACCAGACTTCCCGCTCTTCTTATCCATCCCACAAGGGTCGCATCCACTCATTCTGCAAGACCGGCTCCATCTCTTGGCCTGGACAATTTCAGGGGACCTTGGGTTGTCGATGGACTATTGCAGACGACTAAGGGCCTCCTATGGGATTTGTGGGCTCCAGGCACTAGATGATGCTACCTGGCAGCCTGAAATAAATGGTCTAGCTGGTGTATGGAGAGGGATTCAGATCCCTTTACAGCCCCTATCTCCGTCATATTGAATTTCCTCTCTTCTATTTTTTCATCGGATTGGTCTTACCGTTTGGTTAATGTTAAGCGGTCGGTGATATCGGCAGCCCACATCCCTACCCAAGCCCAGTTGGACAGGATCCGTTGGTTTGCCACCTCATGAGAGGTATGCGTTTATCTTGTCCCCCTGGTCCGATGTATTCACATCTCTGGGACGTTGAGTTGGTTTTCAATTTCCTTTCCATTGCTATCTTTGTGTCAACTGTTGGCAAAGCTCACTTTGCTACTATGTCTGTTTTTTTTCCATAGGAAATCGGATGTTAGGGAGTTCGACGTGGACGGTTTATCTTTTTCACTGGAGGGTGTTTCTCTTTCGATTTTGCGTCGTACAAAAACAAATTATTCTAACTGCTTCACTTCAACGTTCCCCTTCGGAACAATTACTAGATGGGTTTGATGGCTGTTATCACTGGTGGACGTTGAATCGACGTTCGGAGCGTACTCCATATGTGGTGCAGTGGCTATGCAAGCTTTTTCGTCGGGTGCTTCACTGGCGGACATTATGCTTTCTGCTGACTGGTCTCGCGAAGATTTGTTTTGGATTTTCTATTTCCGTCCTGCTTCTTTTGCTCTTCTTTCATAAGTGTTAAAAATGCAAATATGAAGCCTCCTGTCATGTGGTAAAATTGTAGATTATGTTACCGTAGTGTACCTATAATCTTAATTTTAGTAATGACAGGAGGCAAATATTTCCCTCCCTTTTTCCTCTCCCTATACTGGTTTTATCTCATGTTGTGTTTGTTTACATGTCCTTCTACTGCTTATGCTAAATTTTCTAGCTGGTTGATATCTATTATTATACAATTTCTGGTTCAGATATGAATACGTTATTTTATACTTAATAATAGTATTGATAAACTACAGTCATTTTGCTACCTTTAACTTCTTTATGTTCTTTTCAGTGTGAGAATTGGCATTATACATTGGATCTAACCATTGCATCCTTACTGTTCAAGCTGTCCTTGGGGTTACATTGGATCCACATCGTTATTTGAGTTTTCATTGTTGGACTTGTTCATTGGACTATTAGTTTGCTTCAAAGAAAGAGGAAGAGGCAAGCACCACAGAGCTATATGTAAAAATGATTCTTGATTCTGATTGATTTAACTTTTTGATTGATCTGTGCTGCTGGAATTTAAAGTAGAGAAAGTTTATGCAAATATTCACCTCCTGTCATTACTAAAATTAAGATTATAGGTACACTATGTTAGCATAATCTAAAATTTCTTGCTGACCAGTCTTGATTACTAGTTACATAAGAGCAAATTTCTATGGTTGCCAAAAGTTCAACTCTATTCTTTAAAGGTCAATCTCTTATTTCACTAGGAATCCAAACTACATTTATAAATATGAAAATTTAGATTTATTCATAACTATTTTTATAATGTGTCTTGCTTGGAGCAGTTTATGAAATTGTATATTTAGGACACATCAAAACAAGACATCAAACATGGAAGCCGCTAAGCAGCTGTGTTTAAACAAAATAAAATTATCATGCATTTAGAAAAACTCTTTTATTGTCAATCAGTTATTAAATTTCCAATGTAAATTATGTCAACATAGTTGATTTAAACATTGCATGGAAAAACAAAGTGAGAAATGAAATTTCATTAAACAGATGCACAATAAGGAACATTTAACCTATGATGTTCACAAGTGTTTATTGAACAAATAGCAATACATGATTGCTAACAGATTACATTTCTTTAAACTTCTTTCTCTTAATTTGAGTTTTTGTATGTTTGTTTTCTTCATTTCATGTTCCATTGAATTGAATATTTTGCTTCTATTGCCTCTTAATATTATAAAGGGACTGACAATGTTCCTTCTTTGTATTATTAACATTGTGTTGCTGTCACTTAAAAGTAAAAATTTTCATGATGTGCCTTGAATCATTTTGATCTCATCTAACATTTGGATGTCATCCAACTACAGTTTGTTTAAGATATAAGATAAGTAGCTATTTTGTTAAAGTGCGTGTTTCAAAGATACTTTGTGTTTTTTAGATTTAGGTCCCCGCATGTTTAAAGGAACACTATAGGTCCTTTATGTTTAACAAACATGCATTCTTGATCCTAGAGTGTTAAAAACATATACAGAGTCCCTGCCCCTCCCCCTTACCATTCTTAAATAAGTAAAAAAAAAAAAAAACACCGTTTTACAGTTCTGTGCTGGCCCGCCCCTATCTGCTTTTTTGGCTGACATCATCACAATTGATGATCTCAGCCAATCACAATGTTTTCCATAGTATGGCTGAGGTTGTTAATTTTGATTATATCAGTCAAGGAGGCAAGGTGGGGGTTGGGGCAAAAAAACACTTGATTCAATGTATCTCTATGGGGAGCATTCAACATTGTGCAGCACTTCCTCAGGAAGCACCTCTAGTGGCCATCTAAGGAGAGGCCAGTGCACTGAATATACTCACCAGAACAACTACATTACGCTGTAGTGGCAACATTATTGGCCCCCATATCATATCCTGTGCCAGGGCTGCAATCAGAAATCAAAAAATCAGAGTCTGTCCAAAAGGCCTACCCATGAGGCCACCAACAGAGCCCACCCATTAGTCGGGAAGTGGAGTGTAAGTGTGTAGGTGATGTGTTTTGTGTTATTGTAAAGGATGTAATGTGTGAGCTTATGTAATGTAGTGAATAGAAAATCCAGTTTGTGTAGGGGATGTAGAGTGTGTATATAAGGGATGCAGTGTTTGTCTGTGTAAGGGAGTAAGTGTGTGCCTATAGAGGATGCACTGTGTATATAGTGGATGTAGTGTTTTTGTGTGTAAGGGGTACAGGAAATGTGTGTGTGTGTGTGTGTGTGTGTGTAAGGGATGCACTGTATGTGTGTGCATGTTTGCATTGTGTGTTTCTGTGTGTGTGAGTATGAGATGCATTTTGTGTGTGTGTTTAATTATTTTCTGGCCATGGAGGGCCATGGAGAGTATTGTCTGGTGGTATTGTAGAGGGTCTCAGCCTTCACCTCTGCTAGGTGAAGGCGTTTCTCATGAGTCACGCACCATTGGGGTGTTGCCATGATAACCTGTGGCAATGCTGTGAAATCCAGGGCTCGTCAGAATGAAAGGGTCTTCCACAATAGCGCTTGAAGTATACTGGTGGAGTTGAGAAGGCAGCCCAATCCAGTTTCAAAGATAGGATATATATACATAAAGGTGGAAGTAGAGCTTAGACAAGATGTAGGCAATATGCAATGAGAGGAAGGAACATAGGCTATAGAAAAAGAAATACACTTAAAGTGTATAGAGCTATCAGTTAACTCTAATTCTGTGCGTCTGGGTTGTATAATAACCACCTAAGGATATGTGGTGTATGAAAAGTGAACAGAATAGATGCCAATAAAGTGTAATATGTACAGTACCATAGTCTTGATAGGTGGTTAAAGGAACACTATAGCATCAGAACCCAAACATGTATAACTGACCTTATACCGTTAAAACCACCATCAAGCCACCCTGGTCCTCCCTAAATATAGTAAAATCTTACTTGGCAGAGCCAGCCCAAGCCAAACACAATCCTGGCCAATCAGCATCTCCTCATAGAGATGCATTGAATCAATGCATCTCTATTAGTAAAGTTCAGTGTCTCCATGCAGAGGGTGGAGACACTGAATGGCAGTGCTGCACAGTGTATTTGACTAGTTTTGAAAGAAGTTCGTAAAAGAAATAGGGGATATGGCAACTTGAAATTAAATGTAATCCAGTGTTTTCTCCTTATGTGCATCAAGAGCACAAAACAAGTTGAAAAAAAATGATATACTGGAGAAAGCTCTAGCCAAAGCCAGAGCTCCCTAGCTGGTAGATAAAAAAATAGAGATAGTACTCTAAGTGGTGTCTAAACGTAGTGTGATTAGATACGAGTATAGAGGAGATTCACAGAAATGGCTGCAATGTACTATACAGACTTTATTAAATGCGGTCAAAAAGGTAACAATGGCAATATAACGTAAGGTGGTTGTAAAATCTGGTTGGAACGATCGGCAACGTTAAATCTTCTTAATTTCTTCTCGTCTTCAGTTGATTGCTATATATATATGTCTTTTGTATATATAGTCTTGGGCCAAATGCTCACCCCAATAATATATGTCTATATTATTGAAAAGTACTAATATGCACTCTGACTTACGGTTTCTTCGGGTTTATTCTTAGTTACGGATACATAATAAAACAACAAAGGATGTTACAGGATAATTGATTTCAACAGCAGATGGTAATTGCTGTACTTCTGATGGGAGAGTTACATCGTTGTACAGAGCCAAGAGCCAAGAGAGAGCAACCTCGTGTCCCTCTGTTACTATATAGAAGTGCCATAATGACGTCAGACTATAACTCTAGCCATATTAGGACAAGACCCCCAAATCCACATTCCAGAGCTTTCGGACAAAGAAAGCCTTGTGACTTAGACATCTGTTACTTATGTAAATCCACACATCCATATATAATCAATAGAAACATAGAATATGCAATATTCTACATTCCCTCTGTTTATGGTTTGTCTTAAAACCATAACACAATGTCACTAACCTGTCCATTCATACATCACTCGTATCACAGTCATTGAACATAGAACAAGATGTAGTCACAACTTTCTATTATATGAGAGTTCTTAGAAGGTAGAGTTTCTATCCCTCATACTGCTTACTTTACTTCAAAACTCCCTCTGTTTCAGCTATGTATTGATATCCATATCCATGTTACATCATATATATATATATATATAACAATAATAAATGAATAAAATAAAATATTTACAAATGATGATCCAATAAACAATAAAGCAATCAGAAAGATCAACCTGCTCAGCTACAGTCATGTCTTTGTAGATAACAAAATCAAGATTATAACTTTCTAGAAAATAACTGTGTATCACTATCATATTCCTACAGACATAAATAGTATAGTATTTTCATTCTCAATACCTGATATTACTTAAGTACTGATACATGTATTAATATAATATCCTGTCCAATTATACTTTCATGAATCATATGTTTTCTAGTAACTTAAAATCTTTAGATCATTTGTATTCATGAATTACATTCCTATACCATTAATACCACCTAGTGATGATTGTATCAATACTTTACAATCATAGTATTTAATTTGTATATTCAGTAGGCTCTCACTAACTGAAATATATCATATATAAGACTCATAATAGTTTTCAAACCTTCAAAGGTTTTGTTGTTATCAACCATGAAGTTTTATAATTCTCCACCCAGAAATCATAGATTTGTTTTTGTTTACATAATTATAATTTTGACTAAAATTCCACCTTGTAGTAACAAACTTTTCAGTCAATAGAAACATAGTTTACTTTATAATAACTTGGAAAGAATAATATAAATTAATTATCATCACTCTCCTCATTAGACCTTAATTGTGATGACTTATTAATGTAATACATATTAAAAGCAGGATTGTCCTAATATTCTGACCAATCCGTATTCCTTAGTACACTTCAACTGACTAAAATAAAATAAACAAAACTTGGGGTCATACTGCCCAGAAACTCTTAGTCTGTGTCTTACAAACTCAGGGAAATCATAAAACAACTTATAACAACATATTAATTGGATACCGTCATATCCAGAAACCTATTCTCCCTAGTCCATACCTTTGTAGACTTATATAAACTATAATTGTGTACTATACTCTTTCAATTCCTCTTGGATCTCCGAACTCTTATATCCAAGGCATTCTTAATGTATACCATTACTTAATATTAATCAATATAAATTATCCTTCCTTAGTTTTCTTCCTTATGTTACCATTGTTTGTTTTACTTCACCTCAATTATAAACAAAATATTTATTCTAGTGAATCTATGAAATACTATTGCACTCAATCTTTGTAGTATTAAGTAACCATGATCCTTATTTTAGCAACTTCATATTTTATCTACCTCTGATACTTCTCATCCTATGTATAAGTTATAATATAATAGTTATTTTCATAATACTATCCTATCATAATTTTACTCCATGTATTATATAGTTATAAGTACTCTCTTTTGGTATTAATACACTCATAACTGTTAAATAACTTTTCATTGTCTCTTTTCTTCTTCGTTAAGATTTAGGAATTAATATGTATGTTAGTGTCAATCTTTTATTTCTTTGTAAATCTGTTAATCTTCTGTATCGAATTAACTCTGTAGAATCTTCCATCACAGTTTGCAGATCAGATGAAAAGTCTCTTTCCAACAGTCGATGTCCAGTTGTCTGAAGGAATGCTTTCCTGATTTACTGCCACAAGGATCTGTCACGCTTTACCAGATCAGTTATTTCTGTCTATTTTGTTGCTTCATCCACACAGCTGCGCAGTTCTAGGCCTGATTCTGGATGCTTGCCAATCTCTGCCACATGCTTGCTTCTAGAATTCACGTTGTATCTTGCGCTTTTTGTTTTGTAGAAAATAGTCTTTTACAGTCTTTCTAGTTTGAAAACTCTTTTTCTTACAAACCACAGTTCTTCTTTTTTTTCTCTTCAAGTTTGTTTTCCCAGTTCCAAAAAAGCTTTGTAACTCGATTCTTCTCTCTCCCCCCTTGAAGTGGGAACAAAACTTGAATAGAAGACTGGCTGGCCAATGTAAAATCTGGTTTGGATCGTTAATGTTGATTGCTATATATATATACGTCTTTTGTATATATAGTCTTGGGCCAAATGCTCACCACAATAATATATGTCTATATTATTGAAAAGTACTAATACGCACTCTGACTTACGGTTTCTTCGGGTTTATTCTTAGTTACGGATACATAATAAAACAACAAAGGATGTTACAGGATAATGGACTTCAACAGCAGATGGTAATTGCTGTACTTCTGATGGGAGAGTTACATCGTTGTACAGAGCCAAGAGCCAAGAGAGAGCGACCTCGTGTCCCTCTGTTACTATATAGAAGTGCCATAATGACGTCAGACTATAACTCTAGCCACATAAGGACAAGACCCCCAAATCCACATTCCAGAGCTCTCGGACAAAGAAAGCCATCTGTTACTTATGTCAATTCACACATCCATATATAATCAATAGAAACATAGAATATGCAATATTCTACAGTGGTAGAGACCTATATTTTAAATAATTACGTAGTACACAGGAACTTAAGAATAAAAGTAGATGGATAACAGTTTCCTCAGATAATCCTATAAATAGAGGAGGGGGTCAGTAAATGTGAACCTTCCTCAATTAAATTAGGGTTCCCAAGCAATGGTGATCAAAAAGGAACCATGAATTTCAAGGTTCTGCAAGGGTAGGAAAAACAGGGAGATGAGGAGAGATAAATGAAAGTAGATAAATAAGTAAAGCTACTGAAGTGACAGCAACCTACCACCATCCATAGCAAAACTGAGCTAAGAGAATTACACTACCACTAAACTAGAGGACTAAATAGGTGCCGTGTTAAGAGTGCTCAAAATGCCCAGGGAAAAATAAACAATTGATAAATCAAAATTCCTGATGCCGTTTCAGTGCATAGCTGCACCTTTGTCAGGGGAAAAAAGTATACGAACAAGAGAGCTGGTATAAATAAAGGATCAAAATTCAAGCAATTCAATAACCAATCAGCAATGCATAATGGATTGAGTAGGAATCCACCTTATCTGTGTACTCTTATACAGTAAGACCAACCCACTCAGACTCCACAATCAGACAAGGAACACTCCCAAAGGTGTGGGTATGTGAGAAAAAAAAGAGGCTTGGGAATTGCCTAAACTTAAGTACACATTTCCAATTCCACTATGTATTCAATGGGGAATCAAATGGTATCAAATGTTTGATTGTTCTTGTATAATCAAAAGTCGAACTGGAAGATATCAGTCGAGATGTGGGTAACAGAACAATCAAACATGATTTTAGCCACTGATATATAATGCTGAGTGAGTGAATAAGAACTGGGACTGGAATTCTTACTACTCCCAGCCAGCCCAAAAGTCTATCTAAGTAGGGAGAGGCTGTGTGTATTTAAGTGTATATAGATAATAGCTAGCCAAATATTCCCAAATATAGTGAATATAGTGAATGTGGGAATAAGAACTCTGAATTAAATACTCACTAGTACAAGGCTGTGTATGTAAGTTTATATATATAAGATGAGAACTGCTCCCAACTATTAGCCAGTCAGTTACTTCCATGTATAGTAGTGAGTGAGTGGGAGCTAGGACTGGAATGCTCACTATTCCCAACAAGCCCAATAAACTCTCTAAAAAGAAAAAAAAGCACAAAAGGAAAGTGATTTATTAATAAGACCCAGATGACAAAAATATTTAAATTTGATGATGTGTTTCTTCAATTTTGGATATTGCATGCAATTCTGTTCTCGAGGGAATTGAACAACTGAAATTTCATACCATATCATTTTAGTTTTTGTATGACATCAAGAAGTTAAAGGATGTCCAAGAAGAACAACTCATTAATTGATGTATCCAGTAACAGGATGATTCCATAGAGTGGGGTGTTTGAGTATGGCTTGCCATAATTTCCAGATTCAAAAGTAGTTATCCCTTTATATAGTTGTAGTTTCATTCATTACCTCTTTCTCTTTTTTCTGCAGATACTTATGTGAGTAAATGAGCAGAGGGACATAGGGATAAGGCTATTGAACATTCTGCAAAGTTAAATGAACGAACTACTTGCTGGGACAAAATGCACCATTGGATGGATTATCTTTCAAAAACTGTTTTGTTTTTTTAAATGAAATGTATTTCTTTAATATTTTTAAAAAGCAGTGATTGCAATCTGACCAAGTACAAAGCTTCACAAAGCCCCATTCCTCCGCAGAGCTTGAATTGTTTGCACCGTAATCCACTTTTCTCTATGCACATGCTGTTTTAGCACAGGGAGATCTTTACATTCAGATGATAAAACAAAATGTCATTATTTATGTACATGTTGATACACATGGGACTTTATTCTAACACTATATAGACTCATACTCTGATAATCCCCTAGCTCTAAATTAGGCTTCAGGTGCCCCTTTTGAGGTGACCACAGGAAAGTATAAATGTAAGGAGGTTTTGGATAGTAATGCCACTTTATAATTTTTACTCGATATAGAGCAGATATAGGATATACTTTGTGAAGCACTATCACTTTAATTGTTCAGTTTTGGCACTGCTATGTTTATATTGTGTTTTTATCACATTAATTGTGTATTACATATATTTACAATTCTCTTACAACAGATAATTTTAATACACTTAAGCTCATTTAGCACTAGCACTATTTAATTTGTCTTCCCTGTTGGAATTAGTGTAGGACCTATCAATATTGGGGTACTGTGGAGTAGTGGGGGGCTTAACCCGATATGGCCATATGGTGGAACTGAATCTCCATCTTTCTTTGCTGAGATAGATTTTAAGTTGCCTTATAAAATGTAAAACTGTATTTTTATGCATGCACTGTGTTAGCTAGAAGTATTAGACACCTAGTCATAAATAAAGTCCCTTCCTGCTAAGCCACTATTCCTTTGTGGTGAGATGTGAAACGTTGCCTCCACAGGTCATTCGTGTTCTCTCTTACCAAGACACTTTTTGGTTGTTTTTATTTTACAGACCTTTGATCTTTTGATATGCTAATGACAATTAACAGTCAAGAGACATTTTTGTGCTATGGTTAATTAAAAGACAATAATAATAATCTTGAGGTGAGTAATCATGCATTCTGTTATACATAGTAAGAATGGCAAGAACATGATGTACAAAAAATGTCCAAACATGACTAGAGTAAATTAACTAATTTGGGTCAGGTCGACTATATTAAGCCATAGACTGGTTTTGTAAGATGTCTATGCAACACATAAATTGCAGCCAATTTACAGATAATAATAATAATAATAAAAATGTATGTCTTCCTATACTCATAAACATTTGTTTCCTTGTTTGATACTAATTTCTACACATTTAATGTCTTATACTATGTGTATAAATTGTTTGCTCCCCCTCCTGTTTTTTCCCTCTATAGATTACTTTTGATATGTGAACCAGTATATTATGCACATAATTTGCAGTACACCAATTGGTCCAGTTTTATGCTCTTTTGATTAATTTCCGAATTAGGTATTCGGTACTGAAATTCTGCCAAGCTAAACCAACGTATGACCCAACTACAGCATCTTTCAAATGAGCCTTTGTAAGGACTTTTATGTTATTACTAGCTTTATCAGTTTGCCAAATATGGCAAAATAATATAATAAAATACCTGCATTTGAGCATAATAAACACATTATATGTACAGATAATTCATATATTTCTAAAATCAAGGCATAAGGTGACTGAAAGTTGTACTGTACTGTATTTAGCACAGTCAAAACTAAGGTGGGGATAATAATTTCTACCATTAATCCTACTAGTAGTGATCGCAGGGGAAAAAATGCTGTGGTAGGGCAGGGGATAGAGGCTGGGGCGTGAGATAGAGGCTTGGGCAGGGGTATAGTGGCTGAAGTGGGTGCAGGGGAGCATAGTAGCTGTAGTGGGTGCAGGGGTCATAAAGACTATAATTGGTCTATAATATAAGCAAGAGGTAATAGAATATTTAGTGGGTGCAGGGGTAATAGGGCTGTACTGGGTGCAGGAGCGATGGGGTTATAGTGGTGCAGTGGGGATTAGGGCTGTAGTGGGTGCAGAGGGGATAGGAACTGTAGTGGGTGCATGAAGATAGGGGATGCTGTGGGTGCAGGGGGTGATATGTGATATAGTGGGTGCAAGGGTTAATAGAAGTATTAGTGAGTGCAGGGGGATAGAGGCTGTAGCGGATGAAGGGGGTCTAGAGGCTTTAATGGGTGGAAGGTGTAATATGGGCTTTAGTGGGTAAAGGGGGTTGTGAAATAAAAGCTGTTGTCGGGGATAGGGTAAGTAGTGAGTAGTACAAGCTGTGATCATTGATGGGGCTGTAGTGGGGGATAAAGGAGATTATATTTATATCTCTATCTCTCAATCATCTCTCTCTCTATCAATTTTAGTTCAAAAAAAAAGGAAAAAAAAGAAAAGTGTTTATTTTCCTCTCCCTGAGCTTTACCTTATGCCAGGGAAGGAGTAATTCTACATGGTGGTCCGGTGGGAAAATATGCTTGTATGCACCCTTGGTGGTTACAGACAGTTCCTTCTGCATGCGGACTTTAGCAGAGCATTGCCGTAGTAATTACAAAAGATAAAAATAAAGGACAGAAAGGTGCTTTCAAGATAAACAATCGCGTGCAGCTAAAAATTACCCAAGTGTAGCGTCACTCTTTACACTTAAACGTGATAACTTTGGAAACAAAATAAGGTGATTTGTGCACACAGAAATAGATATTTTGGTTTACCTTACACTCAATGTTTCTTTGGTAACCAATACATATGAATTTATTTCACCTATATTAAATAATTTAAAAAACACACATAGTGTAATCTGTATATGTGAGGGTATATATGCAAGAACATTTCTTCAAAATCACAATTTTAAGAGCCCATTAAAAGTAGACTCAGTACTTATGGTGCTTTTCATCTCATAAGAGAGAAAAGGTGGTGAGATTTCCAAGGATATTAAATAAGGTAAACCAAAATATCTCTTTCTGTGTGCATCCGTGGTAATGCATGGCAATAGTGATGTCCCGAACGGTTCGTCGAACGGTTTGCCGCGGACTCATCATTGAGTAAACATTGACCCTGTACCTCACAGTCAGCAGACACATTCCAGCCAATCAGCAGCAGACCCTCCCTCCCAGACCCTCCCACCTCCTGGACAGCTCACTAAGAATGCAGCTTCACAATGAATGTAAAATGAATGCTGTCCAGGAGGTGGAAGGGTCTGGGAGGGAGGGTCTGCTGCTGATTGGCTGTAATGTGTCTGCTGACTGTGAGGTACAGGGTCAAAGTTTACTCAATGATGAGTCCACGGCGAACCGTTCGTGGCGAACCGTTCGCAAACCGTTCGGGACATCACTACATGGCAATGCTCTGATATGTAGAAGGAGGCAGACCAAGTTTTTAACATTCGAGCAATGTATCTGGTGATGGAGGCTGAAAGGGCACACATGGAGAAGCAAGGCAATTGATTATGATTCAAGTTTTATAGCTATTTCTGTAAATTAAGATGCATTAAAAGCACACCTACACCTATGCCGGTGACAGCCTGACATCTACCTGCAATTTTTTACCTCTTTTTCCTCTTTTTTACCCCCTCTTTATCTCTCTTCTCCATTCGCTCTACTTGACTCATATATTTCCCTTCTCCATCATCAATTGTCACCACTTGAGGAACTTTTCATGTAAATGTATAAAATCTCTTAGAGAGTGGAGTCATAAACATTCTCACTTTGTAAATTGTATACTGATGGTTTCTGTTTATTTAAAAGTTAATCGCTTAATGTTTGTGCCTAACTTCCGCATTCATGTCTACTTTGAATTCCAATGAGTGCATTAATATGACTCATTCAAACAAAGAGTATCTAACCTTACTTTATTGCTAATTTTCGTGTTCACCAATAATATGTTGAAATGCCAAATATCTTCATTGGTCATAATCGTTGGTGCAATATATTGTTGCTCTGTTACCATATTGTGATGTGATGTTAAGACAATTCCTTTTTTTTGGTGCAACCCACTGTCTGTGATCTAAATAAAGAATTTAAAAAAAAGCACAACTACAGGATAAAGAAATGAACAATGCTGCATGAACACCTAGCTGAACACATTAACAAGCTACTAGCAACAGACTTCTCCCCTGACTGGCTAACACAAGGCAGAACAATACTGGTTATGAAGAACCCTCACAAGGAAAAAAACACCATATAACTACTAACCAATCTCCTTCCTCCCCACAACATGGAAGGTTTTGTCAGGCATCATAGCCTCCAAGATCGATGGACATCTGAGTCAGTACATGAGCAATGCTCAGAAGTGGGATTGGATACAACTCCAGTGGATCAAAACACCAACTGCAGGTAGACAATGCAGTCACACGGTTTTCTAAGAACAGAGAGCCCAATCTGTGCACAGCCTGAATGGACTACACAAAAGCCCATGACACAATGTCACAGAAATGGATACTGGAATTCTTGGCTCTATACAAGGTCAACAAGAAAATAAGAGCCTTCATCAAGAACTCGATAAGCAAGTGGAAAATAACTCTAGAAGCCAATTCCAGGACAATAACTCAGGTGAATATCAGATGTGGCAAATACCGAGATGATGCACTATCCCCAGTTGCTGTTCTGCATAGGCCTCAACCCCCTTAGCCAGATCATCATGAAGAGTGGATACAGATACAGGTTCAAGAGTGGAGATAACATCAGCCATCTACTTTGCATGGATGTGTCACGTATTCATCCGCACAATGTGGTTAATGGCATTTACTGTCCTGACAGGAAAACTTGTGCCGAGCAACATTACCATCCTAAAGAAGGAAAAGTTGTGCCGAGCAGCAATCATGCACATGAAAACCTGGTAATTTCTTTTGGGGTCAAAGACCGATCATGGCCAATCAAATCCACAGAAGGGTTTGTGCTGAGCAGCAATCATGCACAGGGAAACATGGTAATTGCCTTTAGGCTCAAAGGCCGGTTACAGCCAATCGGATCCACATAAGGGGGAATTTAAAACCAATTCTCCTCTTGCTCAATGCCCTGTCGTGTTTTCATGCCTATTGTTATCTGAGAGTGCGTTCCTGATCTTGATTTGGTATTTGACTTTGGCTTCATTTTGACTTCCCTCATATCTGCAGGGCTCGAGTCCTGCAGGAATGCGTCTGAACAGTGTTCCTGCACTTTTTTCACAGCAGGAATGCCGTTCCCCTTGCAGGCACTAACCAGGGAAGTAAAAAATTCTGCCCCGAAATGCCCTGTCCCCCCCCCCTGTCATGGGGGGGCCACCTGATGTGGTCCAGTGGGACTGCAGTGAGGCAGGCGGCTGTCTCCCTGTCGCCCGCGCCATTTGCTGATGCCGGAAGCAAGTATATGACGTCATATTCCGGCTCCTAGCATCAGCAGACAGCCCGTGCGGCAAGAGGGAACAGAGAGAACACAGATCCCTCACGGCATGTGACAGGGAGACAGCCGCCTGCCTCACCGCAGCCCCACTGGACCCCAGGGACCCATCCATGCCAGCTTTACTAAAAGGTAGGGAGGCTGGGTCGGTGGGAAATGTTAATTTTAATAATATTAATAATTTGTATATATGTCTGTTTGTGTATGTGTGTGTGTATGTATGTATGTCTGTGTGTGTGTGTCTGTTAGTGTGTGTGTTTGTGTGTGTGTATGTCTGTTAGTGTATGTATGCGTGTATGTCTGTTAGTGTATGTATGCGTGTGTGTGTGTGTGTGTGTCTGTTAGTTTGTCTGTTAGTGTATGTGTGTCTGTTAGTGTATGTGTGTGTTTGTGTCAGTGTGTGTGTGTGTATGAGTGTATTTACGTCTGTTAGCGTGTGTACATGTATATGTTTGCATGTATGTGCTTCTGTTAGTGTATGCACGTGTGTATATTTGCGTGTATATGCTTCTGTTAGTGTATGTTTGTGAGTGTCTGTCAAATCAGTGAGAGTCTGTTTGTCATTTGTGTGTGTGACCATTAGTGTGTGTCTGTCTCTGTCAATGAATGAGTTTGTGTCAGTGAATGTGTGTGTGTCTGTCAGAGGGTGTGTTTATAGGCACCCAGACAGCTCCAGCTCATTGAAGTGGTCTGGGTGCAGTGTCCCAGTCCCCCTAAACCTGCAAATGTAATTATTGCAGTTTCTCAGTAACTCCACCTCTAGAGGCTATCTACCAGACAGCCACTAGAGGGACTTTCGGGTGGTTAGGTGACCAAAAGTCGCCTAACTGATGCTGGACATCCTCAACCTGTGCATGAGGACATCCAGCGTCTGCTAAATACACATAGGATTTTAACCCCTTCAGTGTTGAGTAGGGGAGGGCAGGACACGAGGGAGGGGGGCACTATAGGGAATTACAGTGCCAGGAAAACAATTTTGTTTTCCTTGCACTATACTATTTCTTTAAAAGGAGCAGGAAAAGATGGAGTCTAAAGAGGAAGGGGTTGGTTCTTAATCAGGAAGCATTGCGCCCTGGACTGGAAGGGGTGGTAAATTTAGATTAGGGGGGTTCTCAGGTATAGTCATGCCTAGGGCAGCACAAAATTAAAATACACCACTGTGCGAGTGACTGAGTATGTGTGTGCGTCTGTGAGTGTCTGAGTGTATGTGTGTGTCTGTGGGTGTATGTGTGTGTCTGAGTGCAGGGCCGGACTGGGGATACAAAGCAGCCCTGGAAAAAAGTTTTGTGCCAGCCCCATAAGTCACTGTGCCATATATTGTCGCGTGTAATATGTAAGGCTATGTCTTGCCAGGACAGATGATTGAGTAATATATATATATATATTAGAAAAAGCAATATATATATATATATATATATATATATATATATATTGCTTTTTCTAATATAAAATATTGGTCCTTTCAGGGTAAAACATTTAATTATACAGTAAGCATACTCACATGCAGACACAGGCAATTTCACTGACATCTCAATGACACACACAAGCTCATTGATACACAGCCTCATAGACAAACAATCTTACTGATATACATCAGCTCATTGACATAAAAACACAAGCTCCCTCACTAGCAGGCACACGCATGCAAGCAAGCTCACTCACTAGCAGACGCACACACAGCTTAATGTGGTGGTACTGGTGTCTATAGCATGTCGCTACAGGCTTTTCAACGTAAACACTGACTTTTCAGAGAAAAGGCAGTGTTTACATTGCTTCAAAGTGACACTGCTAGTGACAGTCACTCAGGCGGTCACTAGAGATGCTTCCTGTGTTAGTGCACCTACATTCAGGGCCTCCACACTCTGTAGGTGCTGAACGTTCCCCATAGAGATACATTGATTCAATGCATCTCTATGAGGAGATGCTGATTGGAGTGGTGTTTTGCAGCCAATCCTATGGCAAAGCATTGGATTGGCTGAGATCATCAAGCTTGATGATCTCAGGTATAGAGGCAGGGCCAGTCGAGGGGAGACCAGCACGCTGCATGGGGAAAAAAAAAGGTGAGCAAAAACACTATTTTTAAACACTCATTTACACCATGACAGACACAGAAACACACATATACCATGACAGATACACACCCCATGACAGACACACACACACACACTATGACAGACCATGACACAGACAGACACACACCATGATGGACAGACAGACACACCATGACGGACAGACACACACACCCCCCATGAATGACAGACAGACACACACACACCCCGTGACGGACAGACACACACACACACCCCATGACGAACAGACAGACACACACACACCCCATGATGGACAGACAGACACACACACATCCCATGACGGACAGACAGACACACACACCCCATGACTGACAGAGACACACACCCCATGACGGACAGAGACACACACACACACACCATGATGGACAGACACACACACACCACACACACACACCCCATGACAGACAGACACACACACACACACACACCATACAGACAGACACCATGACACAGACAGACACACACACACCATACAGACAACACACACCATACAGACAGACATGATAACACAGACAGACACACACACCATACAGACAGACAGACATGATAACACAGACAGATAGATTACTAATAACTGCTAGGGGGAGGTCTTCTGTGGGCCGCTGGGGGACTTTTACAGCTGGGGAGGTCTTCTGGCGGCCGCAGGGGGACTTGTCCTGGCAGCCGCTGGGGGAGTTGCGCTGGCTCTGCTGTCCCGCGAAGAACTCATTCAGCTGCGCGCTGGGGAGCAGAGCCAGCGCAGCTCCCCCAGCGGCCACCAGGACAAGTCCCCCTGCGGCCGCCAGAAGACCTCCCCAGCGGCCGCCAGCAGACCCAGGTGTCTGCGCGGCCCCAGGTGCCGACGGCCCACCAGGAAATTTCCCGGTATCCCGGTGGTCCAGTCCGGCCCTGTCTGAGTGTGTGTGTGCACGCGTTTATATATGCATACAAGTGTGTGTTTTTTCTTTGGGGGGGGGATCTTGGATGAGTTCCCACACTTTTTTTCCCAGGACTTGACCCCTGGATATCTGTTATCCTTGACTTTTGGCTTTCCTTCATCTTTGTGTCTGATTCTATGTCCCTGACCTCGGCAAGTATTTTGACTATTCTTGGAGACGTTAAGTCCGGCCATTCTAAGGTCCGGTTATACGTTATCCTTAGTCCTAGGTGTGACACAGTACTGCGTGCTGGATCAACTTGTAATCCTGAAAGGATGACATCAAGCTGTATGCCAAGAATGAGCAGGACATTAACTCACTGATCCACCTAACTAGTATATACAGCAAGGACATCGGAATGTCCTTGCTGTATATATATATATATATATGGATGGATGTATCATGTGGATGGATGATAGCAAACAGAGGGAAGATGATCAGGACAGAAATAGTCCAAGTACCAGAAGGCCAAATAGAAGCTGTAGAGAACAGCTACAAGTACCTGGGGTACCATAAACAAATAGCAACCATGGAGTAGATGTAGGGAGGATAACATCATCCAAGTACCTCCAGAGAGTCAGAAAGGTCCAGAGGTCCGAACTCAATGGCAAGAACAAGTTTAAAGCCATCAACACATATGCCCTTTCAGGAATCAGGTACCCAGCTGGAATAATAACTTGGCCAAGAGAAGAACTGCTCACCAGGGATGTCATGACAAGAAACTACTCACTATGAATGGATAGAATCCACCTGAAATCCTGCACCCAGAGACTGAACACTAGCTGGAAGGTAGGAGGTAAGGGCCTGATATGTGTCAAGGCCACAGTCCTAGATGAAACTCAGAGCATCCACAAGTAAATCACAAAGATGGCTCCCAAAGATGAACTGCTGAGGGAATGCTTGAGACTTTAACAGAAATAAGATGCAGAAAAGGAGGAAGTTCCGTGGGAAGGCAAACCTCTTCATGGGGTGTACCCTGGGTAGACAGTGCATGTGCCCCACATGACAAAATCCTACCAGTGGTTGAAAAAGGCAGGACTGAAAGACAGCATTGAGAAATTAATCCTAGCAGCACAAGAACAGACACTTAGCACCAGATCAATAGCAGGGGCTACAACACCAGACAAGACCCAAGGTGCAAACTGTGCCTCTGAGACAATCCAGTACAAAGTGGCTGGTTGCAATCAAGCAGGAGCAGCATAACTGAGAGGCACAATCAAGTTGCTAGGGTTGTATACCAAAACATCTGCACAGAATATGGGTTGGATCTGATTTAGTCCAGATGGGAGATACAAAGGGTAGTTGTGATTGACAGGGATTAAATCCTATGGGACTTTCAGATCCAGATGGACAAGCAAATACTGGCCAACCAACCTGACATAGTGGTGATAGTACTGGTGGGTGTGGCAATACCCAGTGACTTTACCATCAGGAAGAAGAAACATGAGTAGATGGACAAATACTATGGGTTGAAAGAAGAGCTGGAAAGGATGTGAAAAATGAAGGCTGTGACTCCCAAGTCAGGGAAGTGTCTTTAACAAATTCCAGAAGGGAAATCAAAGATCGCTGTTCTGAAGAGCGCAGTCTTAGAAACAGCTAAGCTGCTGCCTAGGACCCTCAGGACCCGAGAATGAGGAACAAATATTTCACCCAGGAGAGTATATATATATATATATATATATATATATATATACAAAATTTGTATACATTATGATTTCCTCCATGTTAGATTTCATGGATTATATCGATCCTATGCTTTTTTCAATTACCTTTCACAATCCTCTCACACAAAGGTTTGTTGTAATCTCCTAGCAACCACGTTGAGTCACATGATTACGTCACATGGGATTCAGTTCACTTCTGGGTGTAATAACTTCGCAAGCTGTCTCCGCATGCTATTGGTATGTTTTTATGGTTTATTTCTTATATAATGCCACGTTTACACTTTATCTGTGATCTTGAAAAAGACCTTTAAAAGGTTGAAGTGTCGATTATTTTGTACACAGAAACGATGATTATTGATTGATTTTTTTTCAATAAATACACCAGTCACCTTTAACCTAAGACCTGTGAGTGTATCCTATTTTTCCTTTTATGCTACATATTTCAACATGGGATATTTGCACCCAGGCAAGCAGTACTTTATATCTATATGTTGGTGGAGTGCCAGCAGACTTCTACTATATATATATAACCCCCATTGAAAATCAGCACTCTTTTCCTGTTATAACCTGCTGCAAATGAGATACACAACTAGACACCAGCTTCTGGAAGTCTCCCTGAGGAATCTTACAAGCAATTGCATTCAGTTCAATAATATTCTTGAGTTTGCATGCTACCCTCTTCAAATCCCACCAGAGATTTCCTATTGGGTTCAAGTCAGGTGACTGTGATGGCTACTGTTGAATTTTATAGAACATCTTCTGCAATCAAGCATTGGTGGAATTTGA
The DNA here is from genome assembly GCA_933207985.1 of Pelobates cultripes. Taxonomy (NCBI): domain Eukaryota; kingdom Metazoa; phylum Chordata; class Amphibia; order Anura; family Pelobatidae; genus Pelobates; species Pelobates cultripes. Next base: position 183,845,819 of record OW240913.1, on the reverse strand, counting down.
GGTATGCATGGGATCAGTAGTGATGTACATCTTAGAGTTTTGCATGGAAACCTTCTGCGTGCCATACTGTGCTCACTGAAACATCAGTGCCTGTTGCCACCAAGCCTTGCTGCAGGTATTTTGCAATCACTCAAGAGTTCTTTACAATCTGCCTTCTCAGAAATCAGATTTTTTTCTGCCCTGTTCAGGCAGTGTAAGCACTGTTCTTTCAACTGTGAACTTGCTTCCAACAGTGTCTCTAGGAACATTCAGCGCTTTCACAATTTTTTGTATCCTGTTTCTTGCTTGTAAAGGGCGATAATCTCTTCTCTTAACTTTGTGTACCATTCTATTCCTAATATGCAGTCAAACGTGACAATTAACAAACCACTAGCCAGTTCAGGTATTTAAGTGTTCCAGTGTTCACGTGGTGCTACTAATTAAGCCCTTGATTAGAATCAGATATGATTGAGAACACCTTTTTCACATAGCTGTGCTGTTGTGAGGGATTCACTTTAGGGGGTTGAAAAATTGTCAGACTGGAGAAATCATTATAAGTTGAATTTTTGGAAACCACTTGAAGCATTTGTTGTGTTTAGCTATTTCAATTGCTTTTGTTTGATTTGTTCAATGTAATTTTGACAGTCAACCTGATTTTCAATGGAAGTTAATTACAATTGATTACAACTGCATTGTATATCTAGATTACAAATAAATAGGAAGTGATAGAACATAATGATTGATTGGAAACCTTTTTCCTTTTGCTATCTCGTATTAATGAGAAATGAAAAAGTATTTTAACAAATATAAAAAAGTTTAACAACCTTATACTGGTAAGCTAGTCTCACACTAGGATCAGGGCTGGCGCGTCCTATAGACGACTTAGAAAGTCACCTAGAGCGCACCAGCCCGGGGGGCATAAGTTTCGAGTGACCCGGCAGGAGGGAAGCTTCCTGTACCCGGCCGAACTGAAAGGAAGTGGTCTCTCAGTGAGCACTTGCTGTCAGTTGGGCCGGGTATAGGAAACAGAAGCTCCTGTACTGCAGTCCACGCCACCTGGCCACGCTACACAGAGGTAGGAGGCACAACAGGGAAGGGCCGCAACAGGGAAAGACTACTAAGGGACACTGGGGTGGAGGGAGAGGAGAAGAGACCATTAAGGGACAGGAGGGTAGTGGAGAGCAGGAAGAAGCACTAAGGGACAGGTGGGGAGGGGAGATCATTAAGGGATGGGAGAGCACTAAGGGACAGGAGGGGAGGGGAGAGCACTAAGAGACAGGAAGGAACATGAGGAGAGGGAGGAGTTCTAAGGGACAGGATGGGAGACCTCTAAGGGATAGGGGTAGAAGTGGAGTTGAGACCACTAAGGGACAGGGGAAGTGGAAGAGATCATTAAGGGATGGGGAAAGTGTAAGACATACAGAAAAACTGAGAAAGGGGTGAAAGAGAAGCACAAAAGGGCTGGTAGGGGGGACAGAGACACACAGAGTCGCTTGTGAGGGAGACACATGAAGGACCTGGGAAGAGTAAGACACAAAGGGGCTTGTGGGAGTAAGACACGCAAAGGGGTTGGGAGGCTGTATGAGACATACAAAGAGGGTGGGTGGGGGTAAGAGAGACACAAGGGGTTTGTAAGAGATACACTAGAGGGGAGTGTAAGACACAAAAAAGAGCTACTCCCCTCTTAAGCCCTATCATACCCCACAAACCTTCTCTTTCACACTACACACATACACAATGCATCCTTACACATACACAGAAACACACATGCAGAGAATGCATCCCTACTCACACACACACACTGAAACATACAATGCATCCTACACTCACACAGAAATACACCATTCTTCCCTTACACACACAGAAACACACAATGCATCAATTACACAAACACATTGCATGCCTTACACACACACACACACACGCACACCTTCTCTTAATGCATCTCTTACACACACTCAATGCACCCCTTATAGGGGCACTCATTGCATTACATTACATACACATAAACACACCTTGTATCCCTTATACATACAAACACAGATTCACACAATGCATCCCTCACACACACACACACACACCCATACACACATAATGCATTCTTCACACACAAACACACACTGCATCCCCTATGCACACCCACTACATCCCTTACACAAACTGGTATCCCTATACATTACATTCCATAAGAACACACACACATTACACATAACACATCCCCAACACACATACACTCCTCTCCCTGTGAGCAAACTCATGGCTTGTAGGCATCAGACTTATGGGCAGGCCTTGTAGGCATACTCATGGTCAGGTCCTAGGGGACCAGACCGTGATCTGTGTAAGGGGCCCCAGAAAATGGAGCTGCTTCCTGTTTGTTGTTTTTGTGAGCACTGCTTCCAGAGAGCCTGTTTTAAAACCAGACTAGTGGAGCCAGACTGCAACCTGAGCCCATCATCATCCTCTTGTCCTCATCTGGTGGTAAGTAGGCAATCCAGTATATTATTAGTGGCACTTAACCCTAATTTACCTCACATTAAAGGGCCACTAGAGTCACCAGAGCCATCTACAGCTTGATGTAGTGGTTCTGGTGTCTATAGCCTGTCCCTGCAGGCTTTTTAATGTAAACTCACTGCCTTGTCAGAAAAAAGACACTGAGTGCAGCACTGGCGTTGGCTCATATGGCAGATCATATGGGTGGGGCATTGTGATGGGGGGGAGGGGGCACATTTTTGTGCCAACCCTGACTAGGATCAATGACAAAATTCTTTCCAATCTCCTATTTCACACTCAAAGTTCTTTCAAGTGCCTCTAAATACTAACTAAACATAGTTTCACACTAGAATCAATGACCCAGGCCAGGAAATAGTAACTTTTTTTCTATTGTGGAACCCAATACATTCCTCAAAAGAAGGATTTTTTTTTCCTCCAAACAGATAACAAAAAAATAAAAGGATAAATAATTTTAAGGTACCTAGCATTGATGACAAAATGATTGCCAATCTCCTACATCATACTCAAAGTTGTTCAAGGGCCTCTGGTAGTAGCTGCAAGCTGCATACTGCAGAAAACTAAACCTAGTGTCCCACTAAAATCAATAACCCAATCCGAAACGAATCTCCAAGTCTACTGAAAAGCCTCATACAACCATTGTGGCTTATGGTTTGTAGCAACCTACGTGTCCATCAATTTATTTTGCCAGGAAGATTACATTTGTCTCCTTTTTTTTCTAGGTCACTTGAAGATTTGATGCTGGACCGGAAATATGCATTCACTGGTGTTTTGTTTTTTATTTTATAATTGTCAATTGAAGGTAAGAGTTTAACTCAAATCGCCATTCTCAATAAAGGTCACTCCTTGGGCAATGCTTGCTTTTGAATTACTATAAGGAGCGTGTCTGCTGTTCCCTGCCTTGTGTAGCCTCGTACACATGACAGCCTTCTTTTTTTTTTTCTCACATGCGACCTATGGGTCATGCCATCATATTTGAATGTGGGTTTTTTTGGCATGCATGGAGGTGATTGCTTAAAAGGCAGAATTAACTAATTACCTAGTTAATAGATTAACCAGATGAGGAATATATTTATATGTATGTGTGATTTAATGATGTTGTGACTTTAAAAAGGCTGTTTATATCCGCAGAAATATCATGTTGTGCTTATTTGAATTAAAAAAATCAGCAGTATGATGAAATCTGGGTTCCTTGTGTCTCTCTGCATTTTTATTCTGGGGTGTGTGTCATGCCCTGAGACTGAATCACCTGTATATTATTTGGATTAATTACCTTACAGGATATGGGCCGTCCACACTGGAAAGATATTTGTATTACTATATAACACATACTAAGAACTCTGTGGAACCTACAAAAATGTACGTAGCAATAATAATTTTTGTAGACTTTCTAGATTTTGAAGGCTATGGTACAGCTTGATTTCCATGCTAAAAATTCCAACATATTATAGTACTTTTACAAGCTAAACATAATATTGACTCTTTCCACCTGGCTACCCTAATCTAGGAAACTAAGACGAGAACACTTAAAGGACCACTCTAGGTACCCAGACCCCTTCAGATTAATGAAGTGGTCTGGGTGCCAGGTCCTTCTAGGGTTAACCCATTTTTTTATAAACATAGAGGAGAGAAGGAGGAGAGCTCCCCGCCCAGCGCTGGAAAAAGGTAAGTTTAAACCCCTTTCCCCCTTCCAGAGCCGGGCGGGAGGGGTCCCTGAGGGTGGGGGCACCCTCAGGGCACTATAGTGCCAGGAAAACGAGTATGTTTTCCTGGCACTATAGTGGTCCTTTAACCAACTGAGGATTCCAATGCAATGGCAATATAATCTATGCTAACTAATTATTCAATTTAGCTAAGCTTGATATTTTTCTCAGTACTATTTTGATCTGAATTGTTGGAATCCCTTTTGCAAAATAATAATAAGGATGAAATTATATTTTGAATAATAATGCTCCTTTCCTGACTGCTTGTAAAAACAGATTTTTTTTAATATGCAGTGTGAGCTTAACATTTTATAATTGCAGAAACAGGTGCTATTTACATTAGTAATTAATATTCATTCAGTCCATGATGAGGAACATGCACAAATTTGCTTTTTAAGGGATTGTAGAAACACATACTGTAATGTAATCTGCTATCTCTGCTCAGTGATTACATAGTAAGTTCCAGTAAAAGATATACACTTGCTATGAAGAAATATGTGTATCTTATATGTCACAGTTGCACAGGTCAATTCTGAAAACAAACCATAGAATTTTAATTCTAAATCATGAACTAACTTACCAAAGGTTTGGGTTGTTAGCCACATCAAGTATCAAATATGATTAATGTTTCTTCAATCGGGTTTACACATTTTATATATTTTACATTTTATAATTGAAATCATATCTTATATAGTATACTGAAGTTTCAGCTAAATCTGAATTAGGTGTCATTCTTTAAATAATATTACAGTTTGCCTTTTCATTGTTAAATGCTGCCCTCTAGAGTATACATCACAAACTGTAGCAATATCAATTCAAAACATTTATGACTTGAAAAATTGTACTAGGAATCTAGAATAAGTAGTGTTGATTTATTGATAGATCTGTAGATTTATTAGAAGATTAGTTGTCGAGTTTCACATTTAACTTGTATCATGTTACTTTTTAAGCAGAAATCCTTTTTCATTCTTTCCATGGTTTACATTCTTTCTTAGAAGCTAAAGGTAATGTGCAATATACCCTCCTCTTCACCTAAAAAATACACATAAATTCAACGAATGAAATACAAACAACACTTTACAATAATTAAACTAACAAAAAATTAAATGGAAAGAAGCAGTATTTTCTAGTACTTTTAAAGTGGATCTGAATGTTACTAGGATTTTATTAACCAGGGTATTCACTAAACACCAGATTTTATCCAAAAGGACAAAATACTCAGAGAAAATGATCGAATTCCAAACACATTGTTAATTCGCAGATTTACTAAAGCCAAATGCAATCAGAATTTGTTTGGGCCAACCAATTCTGTATCATTCCTCAGGAGGCATTCAGAAAATCAGTAATATCCAAACCAATATACAGGTGATACTCGGAAAATTAGAATATCATGCAAAAGTTCATTTATTTCAGTAATGCAACGTAAAAGGGGAAACTAATATATGAGATAGACGCATTACATGCAAAGCAAGATACTTCAAGCCGTGATTTATGTACACTCCTTGTTTTATTGATTGCATGTAATATTCTAATTTACTGAGATTGTGGATTTGGGGTTTTCATGAGCTGTAAGCCATAATCATCGCACTTATGACAAATCACGGCTTGAACTATCTTGCTTTGCATGTAATGTATCACCTCTAAATCACAGAAATCAGACATTTGTCAACAACTGCATAGTGACCAAATATAAACCGAATGTATCCAGCAGGATGCACATTCGCAATTTATCATTCACTTGCTTTTTGCAAATGAATGATAATTTAAAGTACTATTTCCCATTAGCAGTGCTAGCAGCCAGCGAGCAAATAGAAAACATTGGTGGATCAAGGATTAATTATGTGGCACATTTAAAAAAAAATGAGAACTCAGTATAAATAAATGGGCGAAATGGTGTGCTAAGGCAACCTCTCTGTGAGATAACCCACCAGCAGTAATTAAAACTCCAAGATAAACATAGCAATGTCTGAATGACCTTTAAGGCCCATTTTACACAAAAAGGTCCCTTATGATATATAATGAAAAAATATTTTGAAAAGCACAACTTTATTGCAAAACAGAAAAGAAAACCTTCATATCAAATGGGACATAAAAAAAGGAAAAAAACAACAACCTTTAACAGCCAAAATGGTTAGAAAGCTAGCAGGGGGGGGAAGGAGTAAATCTAATCCATACCTCAATACTCCTCATATAACTACCATATATGCCAAGAAAGAAAAACTACACTGAGAAATAAATTCAAATAGATCAATCCCAGCAGCACACTTGTAATTTTATTAATGACACGGAGGCTCATATTATGCTTTCTCTTTCTTTTATTATTCTCCTCAGCAGCAAGAATTTAACTTGAAAGAGAATAAAAAAACGAAATAACATAAGTAATCTGCCTAGTAACAGGGCAGCCAATCATATACACTTTTCAACATTAAGTGTCTTGAACAGTCTTCTAACTTCCTCTTTCTTGCTGCTCCTCAGATCAGATAAGTGACTTTTTTCTGTACTCTTCACTTTTTCATTACACACATAATTTTTTGTTTATATCACTTTAAATGTTTTTTGTGTTAAATGTTTCATGTTTGTTCATTTTACATGTTGTCCCTGTTTCAGGGGTCAGTATTGCAGTGCTTACACTGCTGTGCTTAGCTGCAGACATTTTCCCTCTCTCCCTGGCTTTCACTACCTGCCAGGGCTGAGAGGTGTCTGACAGGCTGTGAGACCGCACCGCCCGCACGGCTACGGTCTCACTAGTGCCCTCCCTCCGTTCTGTGTAATTGCCGGCACCCGCTTAGAAATCCCAGCGGGTGCCGAGCAGCTCTGTCTCCCTCTTTCCCCGCCAGGTTTACTTCCGCCCGGCGGTCTGGGGCCGCGGGGAGTTCTCTCCTCGCGGCCATTACTGGGGGGGGGTGGAGCAAGTTCGCCTTCGGCGCGCTTCTCTTCTCTGAAGCGCGGGAAGGCTGGACGGCTCCTAGTTGCTCCTGCTGTCCTTCGGGGGGGCAGGTTGTATGTTTATATTTCCCATATTTTGCTTCTAAGGGTTAATCAACCCTTTCTCACTATTCTTCTTCTAGCCTTGCTGTTCTCTTTACTGGTTTTGTTCCCCTGTACAAAGTTTTTTCTGCACTTTAGTCTGTAACTGACTGTGTGCTGGGGGGTTTGTTTCTGGGTTGATTTAAAGGCATATCTCCCAATTAATAAAAAATAAAAAGGGATTTTTTACTGAGAGTTACTCAAAAAAAAAACAAAAAATAAAAAAAAATAAAACAAACCCTGTGTGATTTATCCAGACCTGTTGCTCCCTGCCTAGCACACCTATCCAGTCATTCCCATTGGTGGCATTCCGTTATCAGTGACTTGGATAATAAAATGCAAAATCACGGGGATGGACATGGGGGCCCTGGATGCCCTAATATAGAGAATACCTTACCCACCCCTGGCCTAGACCCGGGTCATTTACCCTCTCAGGAATTCCAGTCTCTCCTGGAATCAACTATGGCCGGTTCGGTCCAGCGAGCCTTGGCTTCAGCCATGGGCTCTGTGTCCACCTCCCTATCCCATTCCCTGGCCCAGGCACTCATGTTGCCCCCTGAAGTGCAACCTACTATAACGGCCCAAACTGAGGTACCAGTCCCTGCGGCCCGTAAGGCAAAAGCCAAAACTAAGCATACATCAACGCTCCCACTGATGCAGGTCTCCCCTGCCATGACTGACCCGCCTATGGCGGTCCTAGATGGCGTGTTGCCACGCACAAGAGCCACTGGTCGGGCGCAAGTGGCCAGAAATTGGAAACGGGCACGTGCCCAATACGAAGAGTCAGATTCTGACAATAGTGAGGAGATGGGGTCAGATGGAACCGACGGGCCAACACAGCCATCTCGGCGGAACGCCGTAAATCAATTTTACTTAAGATTGAACCTAAGTTGATTAACTTAGCAAATAGAGAACCTGGACCCACAGCCCAGGGAATGTTATTTGGAGAGTCCTTTGTCAAGGACATCGGGGCTTTTGTCAAAACTTTTACCACTTTAGATAAGGCTCAGGCCAACCTTAAGAGAGTGTTTAACCCCAAGGTTTTGCACGGGCCGGGAGATCTAGGAGCCGTCCACCCGGCCGAGTCTATCGGGGCCCCTCCAGGGTCCATAGAGGCTCCTTCGGAACGCCCCGCCCATACCAGGAGTTCCGGCCGTCGCCCTTCTTTCCGTCCAGGGGACGCCCATGGCCTTCTAGGGGAAGCCGCATGCAATCTACTTACAGGCGACCTTACGGTAAGTGCAATGTCTCTCATTCCTCCACATCTACACATAGGGGGCAGGCTCGCGCTGTTTGCGCATGCATGGGACGAGCTCACAAAAGACGCTTGGGTGTTACAGACTGTCAGAGGTTTCTATCTCGACCTTATATCTACCCCATTCCAAATCCATGTCCCAAGAGAACTGACACTGGCCCCAGACCAAACCAAACTCATAACAAAGGAGATTACAGATCTCCATACCAAACGGGCAATCCAAGAGGTCCCATACGATACACCAGGTTTTACCAGCAACCTATTTTTGGTAGCCAAAAAAGGCGGAGGTATGCGGCCAGTCATAAACTTAAAGGAACTCAATGCGTTCCTCGCATACCAACACTTCAAAATGGAAGGCATTCATTGCCTCAGGGATTTACTACAACAGGGAGATTGGATGGTCAAATTTGACCTCAAGGACGCGTACCTCACCGTCCCTATTGCGGAGGCACACTGGGACCTCTTGCATTTCACATGGCAAGGGCGACGCTGGAGATTTACATGTCTGCCCTTCGGTCTGTCGTCAGCGCCCTGGTGCTTCACGAAACTCATGAAGCCTGTGGTAGCCTTTCTCAGAGCACGAGGAGTTCGTCTGATCATATATCTGGACGATATTTTAATCATGGCATCCTCACAAGACCAAGTACTGCTCCACCTACAGTGGACCATCACGTTACTCGAGACTCTGGGTTTTTTGATAAATTGGGAAAAATCCATAACCAATCCAGTCCAAAAGATAGAGTTCCTAGGATTCCAGATCGACGCAATCTCACAATTCCTACTCCTTCCGGAAACAAAATTGAAGGCCATCAAAAAAGAGATCAGGCGCACATTACGAGCTCAATCTCTCTCTCTTTGACAACTAGCTCGAGTATTAGGACTACTGGCTTCCTCGATACAAGCCATCTTCCCAGGGCCTCTACACTATCGTGCCCTACAACGGCTAAAAGGTTCTCACCTCAGGTCCGGCCGTTCATACGAATCCGCACTAGTACTGGATGTAGAATCACGGGAGGAGCTGAGGTGGTGGCTAGACCATATGGAGGCGTGGAACGGCCGAGCAATATTCGGAACCAGCCCGGACCTGATTATAGAATCGGATGCAAGCCTCCATGGCTGGGGCGCGCGTTGTGGCAACATCTCCACCGGTGGCAGATGGTCCATGGAGGAATCCACAATGCACATAAATTGCCTGGAACTTCTGGCAGGATCGTTCGCCATCCGCAGTCTCTCCCCTACGGTAGGGAGATGTTGTATACTGCTCCGTATGGACAACATCTCGGCAGTCCGTTGTATCAATCATCTAGGAGGCACCAAATCCAAACGACTAGCAAACCTAGCGAAAGAATTTTGGCAGTTTTGACTTCAGAATGAGATTGCGGTGACAGCGGAACACATTCCGGGCTTGGACAACGTACAAGCGGACTGGAATTCCAGATATCTGCGAGATCCGGGAGACTGGCGTCTTCTCCGCTCTACCTTTTGCCAAATAGACGAATTGTGGGGACCACTGGACGTAGACCTTTTTGCATCCAGACTGAACAGTCATCTGCCTCGATACTTCAGTTGGCGACCAGATCCAACAGCCTCGGGGACGGATGCTTTCCTGCAGACGTGGCCGAAGTCTCGGCATTACGCATTTCCCCCTTTCAATCTCATTTCCAGGACACTATCATACCTATGCACACAGGACTGTTCACTAGTGATAGTGGTTCCACTATGGCACGCTCAGCCGTGGTTTCCTCGTCTACTAGAAATGGCAATCGACTCTCCACGAGTAATACCATCAAAACCAGACTTGCTATTGGACCCAGAAGGGAATCCGCACAACCTAATCAATCAGGGCCTGCTGCAACTCACGGTCTGGTTGATTTCCGGAGTCCCTGGACATTCACAGACATTCCACAGACAGTTACAAGACTCATGGACAACTCCTGGGCTCCAGGGACCAGAGCGGCCTATAACTCTGCTTGGCGAGTGTGGGCTAGCTGGTGCATGGAACGGTCAGTGGATCCGGTTTCAGCACCTCTGAAAGAAGCACTAGAGTTTTTGACATCCCTTTTCGAAGAAGGAAGAGCGTATCGTACCATTAACGTGTACAGGTCGGCGATCTCGGCAGGACACCGAAACCTGGAGGGCTCCCCGATCGGTCAGCATCCTTTCGTTTGTTGACTCCTGAAGGGGATACGCTTTGAGAAACCTCCACAGACCCGCTATTCGTCATTCTGGGATGTCAACATTGTCTTACACTTCTTGGAAGAATGGAGGCCAAATGAGGAACTCTCCCTTAAACACCTGTCTTGGAAACTGTTGACTCTGTTATGCTTACTGTCCTGCAAGAGGATATCGGACGTACGTGCCTTGGACTGGGACGTATTATCATTCACCACAGAGGGCGTATCATTCTCCATATCGAGACGAACTAAAGGCAATACAAAATCTATCTCTTACCCGAGATACCCGGGACATCCTTCACTATGTCCGGTCAGATGCCTTCGGTCCTACCTGGATTGTACTCAGAGGTTACGCTCACCTGCATCAAGTCAATTATTTATATCCTTTCGAACTCCTTTTCTACCAGTGTCCACGCCCACGTTAGCTCGTTGGGTCAAGAACCTGTTAGCATTAACAGGAATTGACACTTCGAAATTCTCTGCACACTCGGTGAGAGGCGCGATGGCATCCAAGGCGTCAACGATTGGTTGTCGCCTCGAGGACATATTAAAGGCCGCTGATTGGTCACAAGTATCGACGTTCAGAGAATTCTATTTTCGGCCAATTGAACATATCTCTCTTCAGGTAGTGGCCAGGCTTTGAACTAGCATAATATGAGCCTCCGTGTCATTAATAAAATTCCAAGATTTTACTAGTAACATGACGTAAAGTCATGATTTTATTAATGACACGGAGGCGAGTATTATCCCCACCCACCCACCCGGTGGGCGTGAGACAGTCTATAAGGAGAGTCTTAAGACTCTCGCAAAGGTAAGTAACAAGGAATTTCAAGGGCATGTACACCATCCTTTTTATGTACACACATAACTTGTTTTATCAGTTTGTTATATCAATTGTAAGGAACATAAGGAATAAGGATAACATACAGTTCCAAAGTTTGGATTTTACCGTACATTCTCTTTGTTTCCACAGCATAACGTACTGGACACGGACTGGGTGGAATACCGGAAGTTATGGAAAGTTACGACGGCTCTTCGTCGACACAGACAAGAAAGAGGAAGTTAGAAGACTGTTCAAGACACTTAATGTTGATAAGTGTATATGATTGGCTGCCCTGTTACTAGGCAGATTACTTATGTTATTTCGTTTTTTTATTCTCTTTCAAGTTAAATTCTTGCTGCTGAGGAGAATAATAAAAAAAAGAGAAAGCATAATACTCGCCTCCGTGTCATTAATAAAATCATGACTTTACGTCATGTTACTAGTAAAATCTTGGAATTGTAGACTAAAGTAGCAGAATGTAACAGTTGTGTGAGAGGAACTAAGTAGAGATTAAGCTATATTAAAAAAAGCTGTATTAGAAAAGCTATATTGAAAAAAGCCTTACTGTCCAGAGTCTATTCTGTTTTGAAATAAAGTTGTGCGTTTCAAAATATTTTTCCATTATATATCACGAGACCTTTTTGTGTCTAATGGGCCTTAGAACTCATTCCGACATTAAAAAAAAGTTTTAAAAAGTAATAAATAAAAATGATATATAATGGAAGTATTTTACCTTCAAATGCCCCACCTGCCATGTGCCATGTGGGGACATATCTACTAAAGGTTTAAACTGAGCGACTTGACAGCCTTATCTGCCCAGTCACAAGAAAGGGCTCCATTCTATGTAGATATGGCCTTTGAGATAATGTGGAAGAGATGGGGAGGGGGAGGAGCATAGTCCCACCTATATTTCCACCCATAGGTAGGGACTAGTGTCATGTGGGAGGACCTAGTGTCCCCTCAGCCCCCTAACCTTTAGTAGCAGGTGGGTAAATGTCCCCTACCCTTGGGCACTCATTTTAATAATCAAGGGGGAGGCGTAGTGCCCACCTCTCTTTCCCCTTAATTAGAAAATGGGTGAGGTCCCCATTTAGTTATAAAATAGGGAGAATGGTCCACCCCCTACAAAAAATGCCATGGTCTGCCTGTCTCTGTGGGTGGCTATGGGTGGCCAGTCCCTTAGCCACCTCCCATTTAACAATTCAACATTCCCTACCTATCACATCTCACCCTAATATTAGTGAAGAGGGGTACAATAAATCAAAAAACCTCTTTTAATATATATATATATATATATATATATATATATCTTGTGACTTATCTTGAGACTTGGTTGTGAGAGCACTGTGGTTGGTTAGTTTACTAGCCAACCAATCAGAGTACTCTTGGTCATTTTGCAGAGTGTGGGGAAATTGTCCTATACTGTGCAATAGCTGACCCCAACAACATACACAATCCCACACACAGAACTAGAAACATCTTCCCTGCACAACACTACAAGTAACCCCTTCATAACATGCATACAACTATCTCACAATACTACAAGCATCCCCATATACAACTACAAGCTGCATTCTATACACAAACTCCTCACACAACACTATAATCAACCTCCTCCAGTAGACAAGTCACCTGACACAACCTCCCTACACAACCTCAAACAGTAAAAGTTTAAGGCTGGATACTCTTTAGGGTCCCAGAGACCCCCAAACCGCCAGGAACTTATCAACAGGTTTCTGCCTTTCTCTTATTTCTCTGCAGTGCTGAGAAGAGGCCGTGTTTAAATAACACACACAGGAAAACACAGTGTATTTCAAACAAGTCTCTCATTTTAATACTCACAGAAGAGAGAATACATAGTCATATTGGTCATGAGTGGTACGCAATATTTAGCCATTCACAGTTGGCAAAGTGTACTTTGTAAACCAAGCATTTCTAACATTTCATACAAGTCTGTATGTAAGGAGCAGATAAGCAAATCTGCTTATCAAGGGAGAAGCCCCTGATGCAAGCATTTTTAAATATTTTACTGAGAAAGCTCAAAAGTCTGTAAACAACATATAATTTGATATATGAGGCCTAAGCATTAAAACTGGTTCTTTCAACAAGCAACCCCTAAATACAGCTACAAGCGGTCCCCCTTGAAAACACACACCGCTCCCTCATAACACTAGAAAAATCCCCTATAAAACAATGAAAGTAGCTCCCTGACAACATAGAAACATAGAATGTGACGGCAGATAAGAACCATTCGGCCCATCTAGTCTGCCCAATTTTCTAAATACTTTCATTAGTCCCTGGCCTTATCTTATAGTTAGGATAGCCTTATGCCTATCCCACGCATGCTTAAACTCCTTTACTGTGTTAACCTCTACCACTTCAGCTGGAAGGCTCTTCCATGCATCCACTACCTTCTCAGTAAAGTAATACTTCCTAATATTATTTTTAAAGCTTTGCCCCTCTAATCTAAGACTATGTCCACATGTTGTGGTAATGTTTCTTCTTTTAAATATGGTCTCCTCCTTTACTGCGTTGATCCCCTTTATGTATTTAAATGTTTCTGTCACATCCCCCCTGTCTTGTCTTTCCTCCAAGTTATACATGTTAAGATCCTTTAACCTTTCCTGGTAAGTTTTATCTTGCAATCCATGAACCAGTTTAGTAGCCCTTCTCTGAACTCTCTCGAAAGTATCAATATCCTTCTGAAGATACGGTCTCCAGTACTGTGTACAATATTCCAAGTGAGGTCTCACCAATGTTCTGTACAATGGCATGAGCACTTCCCTCTTTCTACTGCTAATACCTCTCCCTATACAACCAAGCATTGAATATACTCCATTGACTACAGCCCTCTGTTGCCTGTCACTCAGCCACTGCCTTACCCATTCAACAATATTGGAATCCAAACTTAAAGATTGCAATTCATTGATAAGCCTTCTATGTGTAACAGTGTCAAAAGCCTTACTGAAATCTAGGTAAGCAATATCTACTGCACCACCCTGATCTATAATTTTAGTTACCCAATCAAAAAAATCAATACGATTAGTTTGGCATGATCAGCTTCCTCATACAATATTACAAACAAGTCCCACACTGCACACTAAGCTTCCCTGAAGTGCTACAACGTGTTCACTCACACAATTCACATGGCCCCACACAACACTATAAACAATAAAAAGCAACAAACACTACCTACCCACAAATATCACAAAGCCCCCCTACACATACAACACACACAGTATCTTCAAACATACAACATACACAATTTCCCCACAAAACACATAAAACATCCTTGTACACATAACACAGAGACACAACCCATGCAGATTCCTTATACACAAATACATACACATAATACACATACATACAAACCTCTCCACACAACCTCACACAAAACACTACAAAATACATATAGAACACACAACCTCATACAACACATATGTAATGTTGTGTATGGAGTTTATATGCGTTGTGTGTAAAACAGTTGTATGTGTTGATGCATGGATGCGTTGTGTGTGTGTTGTGTGTTTAAAGATACTTTGTGTGTAATGTATAAGGAGATGGTGCATGTTGTGTGATTAGCCACAACAGTAAAACCACAGACAGGTGAAGTGAATAGCATTGAGTATATTGTTACATTGTCAATGGGTGGGATATGTTAGGCAACATCTGTCAGTTCTGAGCTGTCAGTTCTTGAATTTCATGTGTTGGAATCAAGAAAAATGGGACTTTGACAAGGGCCAACTAGTGATGGCTAGACAAAGGGGTCAAAGCATCTCCAAAATGGCAAGTGTTGTAGGGTGTTCTCAATATGCAGTGGTTAGTACCTACAAAAAGTGGTACAACAAAAGACAATGTGTGAACGGGAAGGTTCTGAGCGCCATAGTCTTGTTAATGCATGTGGGGAGAGAAGGCTAGCCCCTCTGGTCTGACTACGCATGAGAGCTACTGTAGCTCAACTTGCTGAAAAACATAATGCTGGCCATGACAGAAAAGTGTCAGAACACACAGTGCATCACAGTTTGCTGCATATGAAACTGCAGAACCGCTGAGCAGTCAGAGTGCCCATGATGAGCCCCGCCACTGAGAAAATCTCCTTCTATGGTGCTTCAATGGATAAGAGCATCATGACTGAACCATGAAGCACTGAAAGAAGGTTGCCTGATCTGATGAATCACAGCATGATTTAGATCAGGTGAATGACCGGTACGTGAGCATCATTTACCTGCGGAAGAGATGGCAACTGGATGCACTATGGGAAGAAGACTGTCCAGTGGAGGCAGTGTTATGTTCTGGGCAATGTTTTGTTTGGAAACCTTGGTTCCTGGCATTCATGTGGATGTTACTTTGGCACATATCACCCACCTAGAGATTGTTGCAGACCACCTACACCGCTTCATGGCAATGGTGTTTTGTGATGCCAGTGGCATATTTCAGCAGGATAATGCACCCTGCCACACTGCAAACATTGTTCAGGAATAGTTTAAGGTACATGACAAAGAGTTCAAGATGGTGCATTGGCCTCCAAATTCCCCACATCTCATTCCAATAAAGCATGAGCATATGAATTGATATCTGGGCTGAAACAACAACTCAGATCCATGAAGGCCCCACCTCACAACTTGCAGAACTTCTGTTAAGGTATTGGTGCTTTTTTGGCAGTATACATTCAGAGGTCTTGTCAAATCCATGCCGTGATGCATCCATGCTGTTTTGGCAGCACGAGAGGGATCTAAACAATATCAGGCAGGTGGTTTTAATGTTGGGCTGATCAGCATAGCTAATAGACTCAGATAGACACAAAATACAAAGAACAAGCATAAGCCTTATTTTTCTGTCTCTCTAGCTCCTTGCTTTTTTATTCATACAACTGCTATACTACCTGAACTGATGCAATTAAGGGTTATGATATTATCTGAAGTAGAGAAGCAATTTAGAAGTAAATATAAAAAAACACATATCTTGTGTTCAGCCCATCTGAAGTTTGCCAATGAACATTTGAATGATTCAGAGGAGAACTGGGTGAAAGTGTTGTGGTCAGATGAGACCAAAATAAAGCACTTTGGCATCAACTCAACTCACCATGTTTGGAGGAGGAGGAATGCTGCATTTGACCTCAAGAACACCATCCCCACCATCAAACTTGGAGGTGGAAACATTATGCATTGGGGGTGTTTTACTGCTAAGGGGACAGGACAACTGCATCACATCAAATGGACGATGGATGGGTCCATGTACCATCAAATCTTGGGTGGGACCCCCTTCCCTCAGCCAGGGCATTAAAAATGGTTCGTGGATGGGTATTCCAGCATGACAATGACCCAAAACACACAGCCAAGGCAACAAAATAGTGGCTCAAGAAGAAGCACTTTAAGGTCCTGGAGTGGCCTAGCCAGTCTCCAGACCGTAATCCCAAAGAAACTCTGTGGAGGGAGTTGAAGGTTCGAGTTGCCAAACGTCAGCCTCGAAACCTTAATGACTTGGAGACGATCTGCAAAGAGGAGAGGGACAAAATACCTCCTGAGATGTGTGAAAACCTGGTGGCCAATTACAAGAAACATCTGACCTCTGTGATTGCCAACAAGCATTTTGCCACTAAGTACTAATTTGAATTGGTCAAATACTTTTTTCACTCATTGACATGCAAATCAATTTATTACATTTTTACATGCGTTTTTTTAATTTAATTATTCTGTCTCTCACTGTTAAAATACACCTACCAACATACACCTAAAAACATAGACTGATAATTTCTTTGTCACTGGGCAAATGTTCAAAATCAGCAGAGGATCAAATACTTTTTTCCTTCACTGTATTTATCATCTATTATCTTATTATAATTCTTATTAATTTCCAAAAGTCTTTTTATAGTTAATGTTCTAGAAAACTTTAAGATATCATTATATGCAGAGCAAATTTTAGACTCTTATTTAAAATCTTGATATCATCCTTAGCCAAAGAAGGCCCAGATAGAATAATTATTCCATCCATATGGATATACTTTTTCTTTTTTCTATGCTGTAAATTAACTCCTCATCTGCAACCTCTTGGTCTCTGAATCACCTTTTTAGTGGAGAGGAAAAATGTCAACCCTCTTTATTTTCCTAAAAACCTTCCTGCTTACTGTCCACATTAACCTCCGATAAGGCCTTAAAAGTTTTTTTTAAAGTGATACATCTATTCTTCTGTATTTGGGGAGGACTATACTTGCTCCTTACTTCATTTTTGTATTGTTTCTTTGTTTCCACCTTTGTCCTACCAACTCTGAATTATTCAAAATTTATTTTTATTTGTAATCAAGATTATTCAACCCCCATTGCAAATCAGGTTTATTGTCAAAATGTACAGACCATCAGCTGTTTGCAATGAACAAATCAAGCAAAAGCAATTGAAAAAGTTCAACACAATGAATGTTTAAAGTGTTCAAGTAGTTTCCCCAAATTCAACTAAAATGCAACTTATAATGACTTCTCCAGTCTCAAAATTATTCAAGCTCATTCTATTATCGCATGACGTGACAACACTGAGAGGGCGGATTGTTGGGAAGACCCGGGTGTAAGGTGATGTAGGCGTCCTAAGCTCACCTCAAGTATATCGGCTCCAGAGCTCACTGCGAGTTTAACATCTCCAGTGCTTTTCATGGGTGCTCATCGTGGGTAAAACGGTTCCAGGTTCTTCATGTTTGTCGGAAAGGGGCAGTGAGGATTATGATTCACAATTGGGAAGTGCTAGTGCTTTCCTAAAAGAAGCCGGGTTGCCCCTCTGTTTATCACTACAGGATAAGGTCGTATAATGCTTATCTCTCTACTTGGGTAGGAGGTAACGTTTTTTTTACACAATTTTCTCTTGTATCCTTCCATGTCTAAACAAACAAGTAATGGAGCTATAGAGGCCCTATTTGGTATTTATAAAGTTTGTGTTCTGCCAGGCCTCATTGTGTCACACTAAAGTGATACTATTCAAAGAAAAGAAAAAAAACCACCTCTCTATTTTCCCCTCAAAATGATTAAAAAAAAAAAAACGGTGGAAATATTATTACCCAGGCTGCCATGCTCTCTAAATTGCCACACAGGCCCAGCAAATCACTTTGTCAAATTTCCAACTTTGAAATGGACATCTAATATATTTGTCCCTGTGACTTCCCCCAAAAAACAGAAAATCTAGTACATGGGGGTACTGTTATATTCAGGAGACAATGTTAAAAAAAATAGTGAGGCTTTGTTGCAATAACTCATACCAGGAATAGAAAATGTCCTGTGAAAAGTGAGTTCATGTGTGGAAAAAAGCACAAATAAAACTATTACCGCTATCTGGGCCCTTCATTTCTGATAAAGTGGTTAAATCAAACATCTTAAAATGCACCATTTGTAATACTCTGGGTTGCCTACTTTTAGGCATGCCATAATAGTGGAAATGTTATTACCCAGGCTGCCATGCTCTCTCAAAGGCGAAATAGGCCCAGAAAATCACTTTGCCAATTTTCAATGTGTAAAACCAAAAATGGACATGCGTATATTTGTCCCTGCAACTTTCCAAAAGCCCATAAAACTGTGAGACCTCACTGAACAGAACTAGGAGTGTTTCAGGGCAGTAAACTATATACTGACAATAATATTATCAGTAAAAGTAACGATTTTCTGTGAAAAATGCAAAAAAAAAAAAAAGAATACTAACTTTGGCTAGCATTTGTGCCCAAGTGGCTACTACAAAAGACTGGCCATACCCCATTTTGAATACCCTTGGATGTCTACTTTTTCAAATGGTATGCTATTAAGGGGTAATTTTCATTATGCCCTCAAAGGCAGCCTAGACACAGCAAACTAATCTGACAAATTTCATTGTGAAACAGAATAAATGGATAAGCCATTTATATGACCCTGTAACTTAAAAAAAAACATAAAACCTATACATGGGGGGTACCATGGCGCTTGTGAGACATCACTGAATAGAACTAGGAGTGTTTCAGGGCAGTAAACTATATACTGACAATAATATCAGTAAAAGTACAGTTTTTATTTGAAAAATTAAAAAAAAAACTGAACACTAACTTTGGCTAGCGTTTATGCCCGAGTGGCTACTACAAAAGACGGGGCATACCCCATTTTGAATACCCTGGGATGTCTACTTTTTCAAATGGTATGCCATGATGGGGTAACTTACATTTCTTGGCTGCCATACAGTCTCAAAGGCAAACTAGGCACAGCAAACCAATCTGTGAAATTTCTATGTAAAAAATAAATAAATAGACAAGACATATATTTGACCCTGTAACTTTACAAAACACCATAAAACCTATACATGGGGGTTACTGTTTTACTCATGAGACATTTCTGAATACAAATATGTATGTTTTATTGCAGTAAAACCAAACAGTATTGTGACATTATCAGTTAAATTGACATGCAGAAATTGAAAAATATCAAAATTTCTTAATTTTTAAAACTTTTTTAGATTGTATTCATATAAAATGGAGTTCTATATATGAATGTTTGATATGGAATGAAAGCCCTGTTTCCCCTGAATAAACCAATATATAATAAGTTTGGGTGCATTTAATACGAAAGAGGAAAATTATAGTTGAACAGACATTGAGTCAAATTCTGTGGTTTGTTTACATTTTGTTTTGATCACAACTTGTACATTTGGCTCCGTCCTTAAGGGGTTAAACAGGGGAATTAACCCCTTCCCGACCGCAGACAGAAATTTTACGTCAACCTTGTCCTTCAGTTAAGGACCGTTGACGGAAAATTTCCGTCATTTACTAAAGATCGCTGCAATCGCGGTGATCGCGGGGTTAACGGTGCTCCGGTCTGCCTCTGTATTAGAGTCAGACTGGGAGGACCCGATCGGGCTGCCCCAGCAGCAGAGCTCGCTCTGACAGGCTGTCTTAGCGAGCACATGTGCTGTATATACTCACCTTCCGCCTCCCTGCACTTCTGGGTTCTGTGTGAAGTGCAGGGAGACGGATCAGTGCTGCTGATCTTCTCCCTGTGTAAAAAAAATAAAATAAAGTTAAATTCCACCCCCCCTTTCCCCTGCTTTAATAAAATGAACCCCTTCCCTGACAATTGATCACTGACTACAGTGATCAATTGGCAGGGTATACATTTTAATGTCATCTGATTCTTTTTTTTTTAACCCATCCCAGCTAGCTAAATATATAATTTTTAAATATTTAAATGAATTAATAAAAAAACAATTAACCCTCAAAAAAAATTATATATTTAGCTAGCTGGGGTGGGTGGAAGTTAGTGGGGAATTGGGAAATTTGGTGTTAGGCTAACTAGAGGTTAACGTTAAAAAAAGTTTTAAAATAAGCTTTAAAAAGGTAAAAAAAAGTTTTAAAAAAATGTTTTAGTAACGTTTAAGTAAAAAATAAAATACCACCCCCCTTTACCCAGTCGAAATAAAAATTAATCCCTTCCCTGCCAGTTGATCACTGCCTACAGTGATCAAAATACAGATCACAGTATTATACTGTAATCTAATTTCTTTTAACCCCTGATGATTAACTTTTATTTATTTTTTTAACCCTCAGGGGTTCAATTTATTTAATTAATTTAAATATTTTATGTAATGGATCACCTGGCACCCCGACTGGGTACCTCCGTTGAAGGATGCTCCTAGCACTTCCTGAGGACTCCAAGCACTGCAGCAGACACCAAAACCACCGAACCGTAGGAGCATATGAATGCTCTCAAGCATATGAATGTTGTATACAGCTGAATAGGAAAAACCATGCAAATAGGTTTACACTCCTAGCAGTCAAACTGGAACAGCATACAATAAATCCTCCCCCAATAATGAGACGACACTTCACTTTGAGGGTTAAGCAGGAACTGATTTACTGGGGCTAACTGCCTGGCTTTTATGCAGGTCTCCCACCTGGTGGACACTCCCCTAGGGGACCAAATGGGAGACTGGGACACAAAGGGTAAAAGGACCAATCACAGACGTACACATTTCAACCATCCCACAATGCATCACAATCCCTCCTCTCTACCCTGGAGATTATTTGGGAAGTAATTCAATTATCTCCAAAAACAGAGGCAAAACTCCATTAACCACATGGCAGAAAACAAACAGTAAAAGACGTAAAATTACCTACAGTTACATTCAGTACATAAAACATATATGTTCTACATATCCCCAGATAGCTCAGGTCTGAGCGCACATTATTAAGCAAATGGCGCTCAGACCACACGAATACAGTTTAATCGCCATGGAGCCAAAGGCTTTACACAGTCAGTTTCATGCGAATGGGCTCCATGGGATTCCTATCTGGGGCACAACACACTCAAACAAAACTACCAAACACCGGGCCGTTCGTACACTTTCACCGAACAAGAAGGAAGGTCGGCGGCTTCAGCGGTGTTCGCGCAAAACTGTGTCCGATTTCAGTTCCATGAATTAAGCGCCGAACACCACTGTGCATTCACATGTTTTAAATGGCCGCGACCTCGTGTTCGGGATACGAATGGCGGCCACCCAGCATTCGTCAATTAAGCTGCGGTTAACTGCAGCTTCAGGGAGGCTAATTGCCGGCACACTCCAGCTCCCAGGTGGTCCAGTCATTTGTGCGGTTGTTCGGTAGATTGAATCTACCGAACACCAGGCAGAAAAGCACGAATAAAGCTTTTCTGCAGGCGAAACAAAGTCTTTTAACATGGGGGCCATAGTCCAAAGGCAGCAGGCGAGCAACCAGGCTTCTCCAATGCAATGTGGCGAGATTGGTCTCGTCACATTTTATAATTATATATATTTTGCTAGCTGGAGTGGGTGGGAGTTATGGGAAAGGGGGGAATTTACTGTTAGTGCTGCTTACTGCTAGTTAGGGGTTAACGGTAAAAGAAAAGTTTAGAAAAAAATTGAAGAAAAGTGTAAAACATTTAATAAGTAAAAAAAAAGTTTAAAAACGGGTTTTACAAAGTAAAAAAGTTTTACAAAGTAAAAAAATACATAAAAAAATGCTCATTACCACTACAATTTGTACAAGCTAGCGGAAAAATGATCCCACGCTAAGGTTCAAAATATGCCTTTTGAATTACCCTGGGATGTCTTCTTTAAGAAATGGTATGCCTTTATGGTGTAATTGGATTATATAGCCTTGTAAAATACTCTAAAATGGGACATGGATGTCTCAAATGTGCCCCTTCAATGTCCACATATACCTGGCAAAGGTACATACGGGGGTATTGCTGTACTCAGCCAACATAGCTGAGCAACATATGAAGTAGTATACAGTCGTAGTACACATAAGGTTTGCAAAATATACTGTACAAACTCGCTTTGTGTGTCAAAAAGGCAGAAAAAATGCTTATTATCACTACACTTGGTACAAGCTAGCGGAAAAATGATCCCACGCTAAGGTTCAAAATAGGCCTTTTGAAATACCCTGGGATGTCTTCTTTAAGAACTGGTATGGCTTTATGGGGTATTTGGATTATATAGCCTGGTAAAATACTCTAAAATGGGACATGGACACAGCGTAAAAATTCAAAGTTTGAAAAGAACTGGAATGGCTGTGTCCCAAATGTGCCCCTCCGATGTCCACATATACCAGGCAAAGGTACATACAGAGGTATTGCTGTACTCAGCCGACATAGCTGAGCAACATATGAAGAATTATACAGTTGTAGCACACATACGATTTGCATACGATTTGCAAAATATACTGTGCAAACTCACTTTGTGTGTCAAAAAGGCAAAATTATTACCACTACACTTGGTACAAGCTAGCGGAAAATTTTAAAAGGTTCAAAATATGCCTTTTGAAATACCCTGGGATGCGTTCTTTAAGAAATGGTATGCCTTTATGGTGTAGTTGTAATATGTAGCCTGCTCAAGTGCTCCAAAGTGGGACACGGACGCATCAAAACCCTCCATGAAAATTCACACTTAAAAACCTTAACTTGTCACGTCTCTTTTACAGCAGTGTAACTTCACAAAATAATGTCTAGGTCATACATTGGGCATATTGTTTTACTTAGAAGACTTAGCTGAGCATAATTTGGGGGGTTTGAACTTAGTGGCACATATGAAATGTACAAAATGCCCAGCAAAAATGTAATCCGTCTGTAAAAAATGCCCAAAATTATTTTTTACCACATACTTTGGCATATATTGCTGAAAAAATGGGGGCATGTTAAGGCACAATATGCACCATATGAGATATCCTGGAGTGTCAACTTTTACAAATGGTAGGCCTTTCTGGGTTTTTTTTGAACAGTCAAACTGTTAAAATACCCCAAATTGAAGCATAGGCCCATTAAATTCGCCTCTCAAAATTCTACTGTAAATGTTGAAACGGACAGGTCTCCTATATGGCACTGTAGCTTCACGAAATAGTGCCAAAGACATACAATGGGGGTATCGCTGTACTAAGCAGAAGTAACTGAACACAAAATAAAACTTTGTACAGGAATAGCATATTTATGTATTATTTTTACATAATCAAGTAATTTTATTGATTGCAATTTGAGGGACCTGCCTGACAACCCAGGCCAGGTCCAGAGACTTTAATTTGCTAGCATTGTATTTAACCCTGTAACTTTCTATGACACCCTAAGACCACCTGCACTTTCACTGATATAAATGTTGTGATACGTTTTACTGTTTTGAAACACTAATATTTGTGTTCAGCAAAGTCTGCCGAGTATAGCAGTATTCCCCCATGTACAGTTTTTATAGTGTTTTTGAAAGTTGCAGGGTCAGATATAAGGGTCAAATATTTTTACATTGAAAATTTCCAGGTTGGTTATGTTGCCTCTGAGAGCCCAGGAATAAGAATTAACCCCATGATGACATACCATTTACAAAAGAAGACAACCCAAAGTGTTGCAAATGGGGTATGTTCAGTCCTTTTTAGTAAACACACTGGCCAAAGTTAGCATTCATAATTGTTTTTTGCATTTTTAACACAAAAATATAAATGCTAACTTTGGCCAGTGTTTGTGACTAAGTGGCTACTAAACAAGACTGGACATACCCCATGTTGAATACCCTGGGTTGTCTACTTTAAAAAAAATATGTACATGTGAGGTGTGATTCAGAGATTTATGACAGATAACAGTGTTACAATGTCCCCATTGATACATTTTAAAAATATATATCTTGAAACAGCAATTTCGTACTTGCACTTATAGCCCTATAACTTGCAAAAACAAAGCAAAAAAGCACATAAACACTGGGTGTTTTTAAACTCAGGACAAAATTTTTAATCTATTTAGCAGTTTTTTGTATTAGCTTTTGTAGGTAAGTAAAAGATTTTTCAAGCAAAAGTCAAAAAACATGTTTTTCAATTTTTCACCATATTTTATTATTGTTTTTTAAAGTTAATTATATAACATGATACAAATAATGGTATGTAAAAAAAAGCCCTTTTTGTCCCGAAAAAAACAATATATAACTTGTATGGGAACAGTAAATGAGAGAGAGGAAAATTACAGCTAAGTACAAACACCGCAAAAATGTTAAAACAGCCCTGGTCCTTAACGTACAACATGGCCAAAACTGTCCAGTCCTGAAAGGGTTAAATAAAACATTTTTTTATTTATTTATTTGTTTATTTTGACCCAGACGGTTTCCATATCTACATCTGTACACTTTGTTGCCAAGATGCATTATAAGAATGATATAAAACATTTTTCCAGTGCTGCTTTTAGTTCTTACTCCAGCGCTGCCGTTTGGTCCACAGTACTACGGAAAGCAGTGATTTTGCAATCCAGTGTACCCTCATTCATAATGTAGATGGTCTGTTCTCATGTCAGAAAATCATGCCAACATCTGTGTTTCTCCCAGCCAGGGGTAGACTGACCACTCAGGCCACTTCTTCCACTGCACCTGCACTACAACCCTTAACCTCCACTTCTGTTCCTAACCCACCACTACAGAGCTAACCACCAATTACAGCTTCTATTTTCTAACTATAGCCCCCAAACCCGTACTACAACCACTGCTACCCATTCACAAGAAAGGTAGTAGGGAGGAGTCGGGAAACTATAGGCCAGTAAGATTTACTTTAGTAGTGGGGAAAGTGATGGAAACCATGTAAAAGGATAGGATTGTTGAACATTTAAAATCACATGGAATTCAAGATCAGAGACAACATGAGTTTACTTTAGGGAGATCATGCCAAACTAATCTTGTTGATTAATTTTGATTGGGTAACTAATATAATAGATCAGGATGGCGCAGTAGACATTGCATACCTAGATTTCAGTAAGGCTTTTGATACTGTTCCACATAGAAGGTTCATCAATAAACTGCAATCTTTAAGTTTAGATTCCAATATTGTTAAATGGCTTAGGCAGTGGCTGAGTAACAGGCAACAGATGGTTGTAGTCAATGAAGTACATTCGAAGAAAGGTATAGTTACCAGTGGGGTACCCTAGGAATCTGTACTTGGACCCATTCTCTTTAATAATTTTATTAGTAATATTGCAGTAGGTCCTGATGGTAAGGTATGTATTTTTGCTGATGATACTAAAATTTGCAACAGGGTTGATGTTCCAGGAGGGATAAGACAAATGGCAAATGATTTAGGTAAATTGGAAAAATGTTCAGAGCTGTGGCAACTAACATTTAATGTGGATATGTGCACGATAACGCATCTTGGGTGTAAAAGCCCAATGGCAGAGTATAGAATATGTGATACCCTACTAACCTCAACAACTCAGGAAAAGGGATTTAGTAATTTTTCAGATGACTTAAAGGTAGGTAGACAATGTAATAGAGCAGCAGGAAATGCTAGCAGAATGCTTGGTTGTATAGCGAGAGGTATTAGCAGTAGAAAGAAAGAAGTGCTCATGCCATTGAACAGAACACTGGTGAGACCTCGCTTGGAGTATTGTATGCAGTTCTGGACTGCATTACATAGTTACATAGCTGAAAAGAGACTTGCATCCATCAAGTTCAGCTTTCCTCACATATTTTTTTACTGTTGATCCAAAAGAATGCAAAAAACCCAGTCTGAAGCGCTTCCAATTTTGCCTCAAACTAGGGAAAAATTCCTTCTTGACACCAAAATAGCAGTAAGATATCTCCTTGGATCAAGCAGCTATTACCCCGATAATCATAAATGATATCCCTGTATGTTATGTTTTTGCAAGTATTTATCCAATTGCTCTTTCAACATCTGTAATGACTCTGACAAAACCACCTCTTCAGACAGAGAATTCCATATCCTTATTGCTCTTACTGTAAAAAAACCTTTTCTTTGCCTTAGATTAAATCTCCTTTCTTCCAGCCTAAATGCATGACCTCGTGTCCTATGTATAGCCCTGTTTATGAATAGATTTCCAGATAATGGTTTGTACTTGCCCTTAAATATATTTTTATAATGTTATCATATCCCCTCTGAGGCACCGTTTTTCCAAACTAAAGAGTTTAACATTTTTTAACATTTCTTCATAACTCATTTGATTGATATTTCCTGTCCTAACGTGTTTTATACCCTTCCTCCTATAGACTATAAGCGTGTTTGAGCAGGTTCCTCTTCAACCTATTGTTCCTGTAAGTTTTCTTGTAATTGTCATATTTATAGTTACATCCCCCCTCTCATAATATTGTAAAGCGCTACGGAATCTGTTGGCGGTATATAAATGGCAATAATAATAATTCCTTTTATTAATTTTGTAGCTCGTCTATGCACTTCTTGTAGTGCAATGATATTTTTCTTTAGAACAGGTGCCCAAAATTGCACAGCATAGTCAAGGCGTCGTCTTACCAGCAATTTATAAAGAGGCAAAATTATATTTTCATCCCGAGAATTTATGCCTCTATTTATACATGACAAAACTTTACTGGCCTTACCAACTGCAGTTGACATTGCATATTGCTGCCTAATTTGTTTTCTGTAACAGTTCCCAAATTCTTCTCGTGTGTGGTTATCCCTAATTTACTACAATTTAGAGTGTAAGTTGCTTGTGCATTTTTGACCCCAAAGTGCATAACTTTGCAATTTTCAACATTAAATTTCATCTGCCATTTTAGTGCCCAGCCCCCCAACCTATCTAAATCCCTCTGCAGCAAAGCAATATCCTGCACACATTTTATTACTTTACAAAGTTTTGTGTCATCTACAAACTCTGAAACATGGCTTTTAATGCCTATTTCAAGATCATTTATAGATATGTTAAATAGAAGCAGTCCCAAAACAGAACCCTGAGGGACACCACTTACCACTTTTGTCCAGCCTTAAAATTTGCCATTAATGACAACTTGTTGTCCTTAAGCCAATATTCTACCCAAGAACAAGAATATTCATCTAGACCAATTTCATTTAGTTTGAAGACTAACCTATTGTGAGGAACCGTATCAAATGCCTTGGCAAAATCCAAGTAGATCAAATTCACTGCAACACTCTGATCTATACTTCTACTTACTTCTTCACAAAATGCAATTAGGTTAGTTTAACATCACATAGATTTCATAAAACCATGCTGATTATTGCTAATAATTTCTAGTAGCTTCTTCCCAATGAGTTTCTGAATATTATCCCTTAATAGCCCTTCAAATATTTTCCCAGTCACAGAAGTTAAGCTCACAGGTCTAAAATTTACAGGCAAGTATTTTGAACCCTTTTTAAATATAGGAATGACATCTGCCTTCCTCTAATCCTCCGGTACAATACCTGAAACAAAAGAATCTTGAAAGAGTAAATACAGAGGTTCACTTATTTCCCCACTTAGCTCCTTAAATACTCGTGGGTGAATATCGTAAGGCCCCATAGCTCTATTTACATTAATTTTCTTTAACTGCTGTAGCACCTTGTCTCGAGTCACCCAATCAAAAGTGATCTGCAAGCTTTTTGCAGCAATCGTTTGCATATCTCTTGCCATAGGATCCTCATTAATATATACTGAAGAAAAATAGTTATTTAAAATTTCCTGGTCTTCATTAACTAACAGACTCATCTCTGTTTCCAGTGTACCTACACTTTCATTTTTTGTTTTTTTAGAATTGATGTACTTCAAAATAATTTTGGGGTTGGTTGTGCATTGTTTGGCTACAAATTTCAAAATTCAAATAGTTTAGCCACTTTAATTGCCTTTTTGCAAGTATTATTGTCTTCCTTATATCTTATATAGGATGCCTCTGATTTGTCCGATTTAAATGCTTTAAATGCCCTTTTCTTATTTTTAAGCTCTTTTTTTACTTCTCTACTAAGCCACATTGGTTTCAATTTGTTTCTTTTATATTCATTGCCCAATGGTACATACTGAGAAATGTACCTTTCTAATATTTATTGAATAGTTTAAATTTATCCTCAGTGTTTTTTTCACTAAGGAGTTTATGCCAGTCAATATGTTAAAGAGCTGCGATAATCTTATTTAAATTGGCTTTTTTTAAATTATAAGTTTTAGTATCCCCCACGTGCTTTTGCTTTTTTGAGTTTATTTTAAAAATTACCATATTGTAATCAATATTTCCCAAATGCTCCCCTACTTGGATGTTGGTCAAAAGATCAACATTGTTTGTTATAATGAGATCCAGACAAGCATCCTTTCTAGTCGGTGCTTGAACCAGTTGTGACATGAAGGTGTCATTTAACACATTCAAAAATCTGATTCCCGTTGCTGAAGTACTAGTCGCTCTATCCCAATTTATGTCTGGGTAATTAACATCTCCAATAATTAACATGTTACCCCTCATTTGCAGCTTTTCCAATTTGCTCTAACATATGTTCTTCCTCATTACTATTTACATTAGGTGGTTTATAATATATCCCTACCAATAATTGATTTCCCTTCATTTGCCCCGAGCAGATATCTACTCATAAAGCTTCCATATTTTCCTTGTCACACTCCACATGTCTAAGATTTGACTTTAACTCATGGTTGACACACAAACATACCCCAGCACCTTTCTTGTTTTTCCTATCCTTCCTAAACAACGTGTATCCATTTAAGTTAACTGCCCAGTCATGTGTCTCATACCACCATGTTTCTGTTATGCATATTATATCATATTGTTTAGTGTATGCTATTGCCTCCAGGTCCCCCATTTTGTCATAAAGGCTCCTTGCATTAGTAAGCATACATTTAATATTATCATGAGTCATTTGTACCTTTTGTGAATGTTTATCAATATTACATACCTCCCCTGTTCTGGGCTTTCCCCTCCCCCATCTCCACCCCACTTATGCTGAGCTAAAGCCCATCTCCTTTCTATCCTATCTCTATTTTCTAGATTGCTTTGACTCTCCCCCCCACCATACTACTAGTTTAAAATCTCCTCCAACCTTCTAGCCATCCTATCCTCCAGCACAGCAGACCCTCTTCCATTTAGGTGCAATCCATCATGGTTATACAGGTTGTACCCAAGCGCAAAATCGGCCCAGTGCTCTAAAAACCCAAATGTTTAAAAATAATTTCATTATTACTTTACTTTACTTTACTGAGAGCGTAGTGGATGCATGGAAGAGCCTTCCAGCTGAAGTGGTAGAGGTTACCACAGCGAGGGACTTTAAGCATGCATGAGATCGGCATAAGGCCTAGATAAGGCCAGGGACTAATAAAAGTATTTCAAAAATTGGGCAGACTAGGTGGGCTGAATGGTTCTTATCTGTCGTCACATTCTATTTTTCTATGGTTCTATGTTTCTATGTTTTTACTACAGCCCTTATCACCCACTACTGCCCTTAACCCTTAAGGGATACTTGTTTAAGAATGGTTTGACAACTTTTCTGTGGTGTGCTTGGCTCCTGACTTTTCTGCAGCCAGAAACTCTCTCATATAGCTAAGTACAGATCTTCGCAAGTATCATTTACTAAAGTTATCACCATGTTTTAAAAAAAAAATGCTTATACGGCTTATAAATATTTCTTTAGAGTAAATATGAACCGTTATTGTCGGGTCTCCTGCCCCCTGCCTCCCGCGGCATTCTTGCTTACCCTTATCACAGCGAGCGGCGTCTTCCAGGTCTTGTCAACAGCTTGCGGCTGTCCCTGTAGCCGCTCTCCAACCTGACAGTGTTTCTGACGCTGCACGCTCCAAGGCAGCTTCCTTATATGTGTGTCACTAATCACAAGAGAGGGAAAAGACACCTCCCACGTGTTGTAATTAACACTAATTGGAAGTTGGACACACCCTGTGTGTATATAAGTTTACCTCCCCCTTACCTGAGTACCCTGTTGTGGTCTTTCCTAGCCCTATAGCGTGCTTGTATTGTGGTTCATTCTCTGGTTACTGGCTCGTTTCTTGTTTACTCTGTTTTCTGTGATCCTTGACCTCGGCTTGTACCCTGACTACTCTATCTCTTTTGCATAGCCCGGCCATTCTAAGGACCGGCATTGCAATTCTGTGTGTCTGTGACCTGTCTGTGTGTTTGGGTTCTCCTGGTAATCATGACAGTTATAGCCTTTTAAGTCCTCCGTCATTTTGAAAGGACCTATGTAATAATGCAAGTCATTCCTTATTTGGTAAGTCAATCCCTTCCTTTTGAGCAATTATCAGTCCATAAATATACATGGATGCCTCAAACTTACCTTGACTAATTATTGATACTTTTAGTTATGTACATGCAACAAATATGTTGCATTTGTTTTCCCTTTCATGTACCGTTACCATGGAAATGGGACTAGGTCATGAACAGAAGTTACGCAACACTCTGTGCCGATATCTCACTTCTGGATCATACTGAATACTAGTTGGAGCTATAAGGAGTTGCCAGGACTATACCCATAAGTAGCTCATTGGATAAATGATCAATTAATTAGACATTGGGGATTTAAAATGCCTTCGCATGTTGACTGACACATCCAAGAAAGCTGCTCTACAGTGAAACGCGTTTCATAGGGTAAAGTCCCAGGACATCCATACATTTATTGCTTTTTGTTTTATTTATTGATTTGTGTTTAATAAATTGTTTTTAACTGGATTTTGGAGTCATGTGACCTCCACTTGTCATCCTTGTAATTATTCTAGGATGCTTCCTTTAAATACACATCAGCTGTATTTACCTAGATTCTGGAAGGCTCTATGAAACGTGAGCTGCTTATTATATCCCCATAGAAGCCCCTTTTCCATTTTTTTTTTCTTAAATATTACTTATTTTTGAAATGCAGAGAAAAAGTACAGACAGACGTGCGTTACCACAATAGCAATAACAAGCGCAACAAAACATAGAAAGAAACAGGCATATGTTATACAAAATGTATGCACAATTTTGTGAGCATACCGGTCAAGGATTGTGCCAAATGTTAACTATCGCATATGAGTAGACTAGGTAAAAGTTAGCACATGTAGAGTATACTGCCCTAAACAACTCTAGAGATCGACCGCCTCTACACTACTCGGCACCTGCTAGGCCTTCGCTAGTAATCTGCACCTGGCAGGGGTCCAAAAACCCCAGGGCACTTTCCCGACCAGTCTGACTCTGCCTGCTTTACAGTGGAACTGTCTCTTCCCATGACTTTTAATGCTATGTTTAGTTATCTCTATATTTAATAATAAATCACATTTAGAAATCAAAATCTCGTTATCCTGCACCTAGCAGGTAATATAGAGAAAGCATGCAGAAAAATTGAGAAAACAAATAATGTTTTTTTCTGCTCATCTGCAGGTTTTGCCTTGTTGGAACTGGCATTGGAACTGGCATGTCATTTACTAAATCCCTAAAGTAATACTTCAAGCACTATACTGTAACCAATAATGCACACTGTGACAGAAATGCTCTATCCCCACCCCCACTCAATGTAATTAATAAAACTGGTTTGTAATGGTGTAATTTCCAGAAAAGTGGCAGTTACATAGTTACATAGCTGAAAAGAGACTTGCGTCCATCAAGTTCAGCCTACCTCACATTTGTTTTTTTGCTGTTGATCCAAAAGATGGCAAAAAAACCCAGTTTGAACCCAGTTCTTCTTTAAGTTTGGCCATTTTAAGGCCCTGTAATAAAACCTTCTATCAGTCTATATCAATATATAAAAGCCATCGTATACCACTGAATGTATAATGTATATGTATATATATTCATGCAAAACTGTAAACAGACTTAACCCGTTTCCTCTGTCATTATGTTCTGAATGACACAGGCTTTAACGATAATGACAAGTCCTAATGTCATTGCCACCGATGCCACACCCACCCAAGTAATACGGACCTTGCCATATCCGATCAGGGGGACCACCTGGCAACCCAGGCAATCCCACAGCAGCCAATTGGTTGTAATCAGAATCACGTGAACGCAGTGATAGCCACAGTGGCAGAATATTATTTTATGCTACCTAATTTTCAACATGTTAGTGAATAAGCTCCTAGACTAACAAGCTAAATTCTGTTCATCTTAGACAGGGCGTTGGCTGTACATTCCTAAATGTGGTCCTATTGAAACAGCAACATGTGTGTTGTTCAGTTGGGCTTCCCAGTACTGCAGAGGTACAAACAAAACCAGCGATTGAAATATTAATAAAAGTCCATGGCAATTAAGCACTTTTAAGGAATTCTTCACCAACCTAACACTTGGAGGCATATGTCCGGATTATCAAGGAGACAGTGATATTTGCTGGTGAGTAAACAGAATTTATTTTCTGTCTGTTTTTAAGCTCTCAGCATGACTTCTGTCTCCCTGATAGTTTGAACCTGTGGATATTGTATAATGGTGAAGTGTTGAGACTACCAGCGTGTAGTATTACCGGCAATGTAATACTGTAGGTACCTGTATAGGCTGCCAGTGTGCAGTGGTTGTGGTCACATTCTACCAGCGTGTAGAGTGCGTATTGGTCACGAACTTCTGTGGTGCTCGGTAAAGAGTGGCGAGAACCTTTGGACAGAGTCACAATCTTCTCTGGTGCTCGGTAAAGAGCGGAGAGAACCTTCGGAGAGAATTATTGTTTCCCTCTTTTATTTTACTTTTTTTTTATTGTATCTCTGGTTTCTACTCTGTCGTCTTGAATATTAGAGTATAAGATTTATATGATTTTTGTATTATAATCCATTTGAGCCTGAGTGCATGATAATTGTAATTTCATCTATGAGCCCATTCTGCTAACCTAATTGATGGGACTAGAAATATTTTGTGCATGTATGATCCGCTTGGTATGATTATTACTAAGACAATTGTCCCCTCACTAGAATCTAAATAAAGTCTGTCTTTTGGATTAGGGATTAGAAGTTACATCACTACACAACCATCACTGTGTGAATGATTTTTGTTCCGACTCATTGGATTATTGTAACTGTGTTTATTTTTATTGTTTTACATTTTCAGAAGGATGCACATATATATATATATATATATATATATATATATATATATATATATATATATATATATATATATATATATATATAAGCTTATAAGGCTATAACTATATTTTTGCTTGCTCACAGAATTATTGCATTATCTGTTTACACAAATTGTTGTTATATAATATTGAATATGGGACAAGGGGAAATAAATCTGCTACATTAAAATATAAATTAAGTTCTAA
Source organism: Pelobates cultripes (assembly GCA_933207985.1). Classification (NCBI taxonomy): domain Eukaryota; kingdom Metazoa; phylum Chordata; class Amphibia; order Anura; family Pelobatidae; genus Pelobates; species Pelobates cultripes. The sequence goes on along the minus strand of OW240913.1, from coordinate 183,811,915 downwards.
GGATAACCCCATGCCCAAACCAGGGGAAACACCTAAAGCTTTTGTAGAAATGATAGCTGGGGATTATTACTGTGAACCTTAGCCCCATACTTGCAGAAGGATGAGGAAAAGCATCACTAACTTGTGTGTCAGCACCTCTTCCTCTTCCTCCCCCTTTACTATTTGTCTACTGGAGCTCAAAATGACCCTGTAGAGGGACAAAGCACCCATGTTCACTATAAAATCAAGGCATCCAACGGGATGTATTCAAATTTGAAGGATATTGCAGGTAGTAAAGATGAGAAAGTGTTACTGACAGTAGCAAATCTTCAAAACAGAATATTATGGCCAACAGAGAGTAGGGAGAAGGAGGCTGTTCTTATTGATATGCCACCTTTGGAAGGTGAACATGGGAAGGAAGAAGTAGAGGGAGGAGTAAGAAAATATGATCTGAGAAAAAGAAATGAAAGGATTAAGATGGAGGTAGGAGTAAAAGCACAATATGCTTGTAGGGAATCAGCTAGTTGTTAAACCCCTAGACATGAATCAGATGGAAACTTGGGCTAGACGCAGGGCTGGGCTGACAGCCCTATTCATCACTGGTCAGGCTCCTGTAATCCCGGCCGACCATGTGCGAGATGTGAAAAATAATTATCCAGCAAACCAGATTATTAAAAAGTATTGGCCAATCCTACTACAAGATCCAGTCCTGAACCAAATTCTTCCTGCCAAACCCAGGATGATCTATAGAGGTGCGAAAAACCTCAGGAATACTCTAGTACGGAGCTCCCTAAAAGAACACAACCATTCCTCAACTATATTTAATAATGAAAAAGGCTTTTATAGTTGCGGTCAGTGTGCAGCCTGTAAGAAGTCAGGGTGTACTCGAAAGAGTGATAAAAGACATGACTCTTAATGAAAATAAGAAAATCCAGATAAGAAAATTTATAACTTGCTATACCAAGAATGTGGTCTATCTCCTGGTCTGCCCATGTGGATTAAGATATGCGGGTAGAACGACTAGACCCCTACATACCAGGATTAGAGAACATATATATAAGATCCAAACCGGTTTTGAACAACACAGTGTCTCAAGCCATTTTAAACAATTTCATGACCAGAAACCAGAAGGTTTAACCTTTATAGGGATTAATAAGGTTAATAGAAATTGGAGATGTGGGGATTTTATAAGAGACCTGGAAAAATGTGAGATGCAATGGATCTATAAGCTCAATACATTGATCCCCCATGGCCTCAACTCTGACTTTGAGTTGTGCCATTTTTTATAATTTTATATATTTTATATTTTTTATTGGATTTTACTTTCCTCGCATGGCAGTTAGTATTTCTGATCTTCCTTAAGATGGGTCTTTTATATTGCATGTTAGTGCACTTATTTCTCTAATGGTAGTTAGTATCCCAGATCCTCCTTTGTATGGGCTCTTTGTACTGTAATTTAATGTACATATCTCTTGCACTGTACTTTTATATTCCCCCTCCTTCTGTATTTATTTTTTCATTTACGATCTTTGATCTGGTGTATTAGCTAGACGGAGTCTGGAGCTCCTCAATATGTCATCATCACTATTAACCCCTTCAGGACGGGTGACGGACGAGGTCCGTCACACAGGGGAGACCCTTAACGACGGGTGACGGACCTCGTCCGTCACGCGGTAAAATTAACCCCGGATCGCCGCTATCGCGGCGATCGCGGGGTTAATGGTGCTCCCGGTATGCCTCTGCATTGGAGGCATACCGGGAGCACCCGGTCAAGCTGCCCAGCACATGTGCTCGCTCTGACCACAAGTCGGAGCGAGCACATGTGCTCTGTATACTTACCTACCGGCTCCCTGCACTTCCGGGTTCTGTGTGAAGTGCAGGGAGCCGGATCAGTGCTGATCCTGCCCCCTGCTGTTAAAAAAAATAAAGTTTATTTAAAGTGTCCCCCCCCTTACCCATTTTAATAAAAAATTAACCCCTTCCCTGCCAATTGATCACTGACTACAGTGATCAATTGGCAGGGATTACATTTTACTATGATCTGATTTTTTTTTTTAACCCCTGAGGGTTAATTCTTTTTTTTTTAACCCTCAGGGGTTAAATTAATTAAATTAATTAATTAAATTATTTTATAATTATATATTTAGATAGCTGGGGTGGGTGGAAGTTAGTGGGGAATTGGGGGATTTGGCGTTAGGCTAACTAGGGGTTAACGTTAAAAAAAAGTTTTAAAAGAAACTTTAAAAAGTTAAAAATTAAGCTTAAAAAAATGTTTTAATAACATTTAAGTAAAAAAAACAAAAAAAACACACTTTACCTAGTCCAAATAAAAATTAACCCCTTCCCTGCCAGTCGATCACTGCCTACAGCGATCAAATAGAGATCACAGTATTATACTGTGATCTAATTTTTTTTAACCCCTGAGGATTAACTTTTATTCATTTTTTTAACCCTCAGGGGTTCAATTTATTTAATTAATTAATTTAAATATTTTATAACTATATATTTTGCTAGCTGGGGTGGGTGGGAGTTATGGGAAAATGGGGAATTTACTGTTAGTGCTGCATACTGCTAGTTAGGGGTTAACGGTAAAAAAAAAAAGCTTAGAAAAATGTTAAATCTGTAAAAAAGTTTTAAGAAAGTTTAGGAAAGTTTAAAAAAAATTTATAAGCAAAACAAAAGTTTAAAAACTAGTTTTTAAAAGTAAAAAAGTTATAAAAAGTAAAAAAATACATTTTAAAAACGCTCATTACCACTACACCTGGAACAAACTAGAGAAAAAAATTATCCCACGCCAAGGTTCAAAATATGCCTTTTGAATTACCCCAGGGTGTATTCTTTAATAAATAGTATGTGTTTGTGGGGAAGTTTCAATAACCAGCCGTCTAAACTACTCCAAATTGGAACATGGACACAGCGTAAAACTTCAAAGTTAGAAAAAAACTGAATGGCTGCGTCTCAAATGCGCCCCTTCAACATCCACATATACCTGGCAAAGGTACATACGGGGGTATTGCTGTACTCAGCCGACATAGCTGAGCAACATATGAAGTATTATACAGTCATAGCACACATAAGGTTTGCAAAATATGCTGCGCAAACTCACTTTGTATGTCAAAAAGGCAGAAAAAATGCTTATTACCACTACACTTGGTACAAGCTAGCGGAAAAATGATCCCACGCTAAGGTTCAAAATATGCCTTTTGAAATACCCTGGGATGTCTTCTTTAAGAAATGGTATGGCTTTATGGGGAATTTGGATTATATAGCCTGGTAAAATACTCTAAAATGGGACATAGGCACAGCATAAAAATTCAAAGTTTGAAAAAAACTGGAATGGCTGTGTCCCAAATGTGCCCCTCCGATGTCCACACATACCTGGCAAAGGTACATACGGGGGTATTGCTGTACTCAGCCGACATAGCTGAGCAACATATGAAGTATTATACAGTCATAGCACACATAAGGTTTGCAAAATATGCTGCGCAAACTCACTTTGTATGTCAAAAGGCAGAAAAAATGCTTATTACCACTACACTTGGTACAAGCTAGCGGAAAAATGATCCCACGCTAAGGTTCAAAATATGCCTTTTGAAATACCCTGGGATGTCTTCTTTAAGAAATGGTATGGCTTTATGGGGAATTTGGATTATATAGCCTGGTAAAATACTCTAAATGGGACATAGGCACAGCATAAAATTTCAAAGTTTGAAAAAAACTGGAATGGCTGTGTCCCAAATGTGCCCCTCCGATGTCCACACATACCTGGCAAAGGTACATACGGGGGTATTGCTGTACTCAGCCGACATAGCTGAGCAACATATGAAGTATTATACAGTCGTAGCACACATAAGGTTTGCAAAATATACTGTGCAAACTCACTTTGTATGTCAAAAAGGCAGAAAAAACGCTTATTACCACTACATCTGGTACAAGCTAGCGGAAAAATGATCCCACACTAAGGTTCAAACTATACCTTTTGAAACACCCTGGGGTGTCTACTTTAAGAAATGGTAGGCCTTTGTGGGGTAGTTTGAATTTAAAACCTGCGAAGATGCTTGGAAATTGCACATAGGCCCAGCGTCAAAATTCAAAGTTTGGTAAAAACGGATATGGCTTGGTCTCCTATATGGCACTGTAGCTTCACAAAATAGTGACAAAGACATTCATTGGGGGTGTATTTTTACTCAAAAGACTTAGCTGAGCATAATTTGGGAGGTTTGAACTTAGTGGCACATATGAAATATACAAAACGCCCAGCAAAAATGCAATCCGTATGTAAAAAATGCACAAAATAATTTTTTTACCACATACTTTGGCATATATTGGTGAAAAAATGGGGGTATGTTAAGGCACAATATGCACCTTATGAGATACCCTGGAGTGTCTACTTTTACAAATGGTAGGCCTTTGTGGGGGTTTTTTTGAACAGTCAAACTGTTATAATACCCCAAATGGAAGCTAAGGCTCATTAAATCCATCTCTCAAAATTCTACTGTGAATACTGTAAAGGACAGGTCTCCTATATGGCACTGTAGCTTCACGAAATAGTGACAAAGACATTCATATGGGGTGTCATTTTACTCAGAAGACTTAGCTGAGCATAATTTGGGGGGTTTGAACTTAGTGGCACATATGAAATATACAAAACGCCCAGCAAAAATGCAATCCGTATGTAAAAAATGCACAAAATTATTTTTTACCACATACTTTGGCATATATTGGTGAAAAAATGGGGGCATGTTAAGGCACAATATGCACCTTATAAGATACCCTGGAGTGTCTACTTTTACAAATGGTAGGCCTTTGTGGGGGTTTTTTGAACAGTCAAACTGTTATAATACCCCAAATGGAAGCTAAGGCTCATTAAATCCATCTCTCAAAATTCTACTGTGAATACTGTAAAGGACAGGTCTCCTATATGGCACTGTAGCTTCACGAAATAGTGCCAAAGACATTCATATGGGGTGTCATTTTACTCAGAAGACTTAGCTGAGCATAATTTGGGGGTTTGAACTTAGTGGCACATATGAAATATACAAAACGCCCAGCAAAAATGCAATCCGTATGTAAAAAATGCACAAAATTATTTTTTACCACATACTTTGGCATATATTGGTGAAAAAATGGGGGCATGTTAAGGCACAATATGCACCTTATAAGATACCCTGGAGTGTCTACTTTTACAAATGGTAGGCCTTTGTGGGGATTTTTTGAACAGTCAAACTGTTATAATACCCCAAATGGAAGCTAAGGCTCATTAAATTCATCTCTCAAAATTCTACTGTGAATACTGAAAAGGACAGGTATCCTGTATGGCACTGTAACTTCACGAAATAGTGCAAAAGACATACAATGGGGGTGTCATTTTACTCAGCAGATGTAACTGAACACAAAATAAAACTTTGTACAGGAATAGCACACACCAACTTTACAAAATATACACGAGAATTTCTCTGTTATAAGTTTGTGTGCCAAAAACCAAAAAGAACACAATTTTACTCCAATATTTAGCAGAGGTTGGCGGTGAAATGGCTACGTAGAAAGTGTCAAAACAACCTTAGGTAAATAGCCCGTGATGTCTACTTTATATAAATATATACTTTTGTGTGGCAATTTTGTTTTCTTTTATGGCTATTAAGCTTACAAGACAAACATACCAAATTCTAAAATCGCTCCACATTAAAAGTTTATTTTACTCCTTGTGCTTTGTGACCTGTAACTACCAAAAACTTAAAATCCCAGACACATTATATATTCTGTAAATCAGAACAAATAAATAAATTTATTTTTAATTACTTTCCTTAACCTGCACTAATTATGCACACATTATTATTGCAAAAACTGTAAAAAAAAACAATATTTTTCATTTTTTTTGCATTTTTCTGTATTTTTTTATAATAAGTAAGCATTTATATATATATATGTTATATCAAATTAAAGCCCTTTCTGTCCTTTAAAAAACAGTATATAATATGTGTCGGTGCAATAAATGAGAGAGATGCAAATTGCAGTTGAACGCAAACAGCAAGAAAATGCAAAAATTGCTTGTGTCATTAAGCGTAAGTCAAGCTTCTGAAGCTGTGTCCTTAAGGGGTTAAGTTGCTTCATTATTTTTTTTATTTTTCATTTTTTTTTTTTTTTATTCTTTATTTTTTAGTGCATGAGTGAACAAAGCAGCTTACTCTGCCACAATAGCATTCGTAAGCATGGTCATAACACAGCAATTTTCAAATGTGGCATTTATGTAGTGCACATTTTTGGTATATAGATGTACAATCCAAGCATGGACGTCTAAAGGTTACACATTAGAGTTGAACTTAAAACATAATACCATAGACTTGAGTAATAAACAGGTGAATGTCGCTATAGTATTATAGTGCCAACGTTAATATTAAACAAGATGTAAACAAGCTAGACAACGGATTTCAGGCAGAGATTCAATATCATGTTTGAGCTTGTGCTAAGCAAGTTAATCCTGGCTAGACAGTTGAGGGAGTTAAGTGTGTGGTGCATCTAGTGACCTGCGAGGAGCCGTGTAGTGCAGCGTAGGGGAGTGCAGGAGAACTGGCCTAGTAAACTGGTAATAAAAGGTGATTTACACAGGGGCGGACTGACAGGTCGGGCAGATCGGTCATGGACCGAGGGCCCGAGTCAGTCAGGGGGCCCGGCAGCACAGTCATGCTTCTGCTGTGGAGATCAGATCAGAGATCTCCACAGCAGAAGTAAGAAAGCGCTGTAATAAGGCTGCAACCCATCAGTCTGCAAATACCCCTCCCCCCCCATTCAGTGAGAGACCTGGCAGCACACCTCTCACTGCCAGGTCTCCTCTCTCTCTCTCTCCCCCTGCTCCGTGCTCTGTGCTCTGTGTGAGGATGGGAGGCGGGGCAGGAAGTGACATCACCACCTGCTTCCCTCTCACACGGAGCACACATACAGCGTGGATGGAGGGTGAGAAGGAGCCTGTCTGCCCCACTGCTGCTGGAGGAAGAAAAACATCACATTGTACAGGTAAGCAGGCCCATACACACACTGCCCCACACACACATACACTGCCCCCCACCCATATACACACACTGCCCACCCATATACACACACTGCCCACCCATATACACACACTGCCCACCCATATACACACACTGCCCACCTATATACACACACTGCCCACCCATATACATACACTGCCCACCCACATACACACACTGCCCACCCATATATATATACACATATGCACACACAC
>OW240913.1:183789199-183804596 GCA_933207985.1 Pelobates cultripes | reverse complement strand
ACCTATATACACACACTGCCCCCACACACATATACACTGTCCCCCACCCATATACATACACTGCCCCCCACCCATATACACACACTGCCCACCCATATACATACACTGCCCCCACCCATATACATAAACTGCCCACCCATATACATACACTGCCCACCCATATACATACACTGCCCACCCATATACACACACTGCCCACCTATATACACACACTGCCCACCCATATACACACTCTGCCCACCTATATACATACACTGCCCACCCATATACACACACTGCCCACCTATATACACACACTGCCCACCCATATACACACACTGCCCACCTATATACACACACTGCCCACCTATATACACACACTGCCAACCTATATACATACACTGCCCACCTATATACACACTGCCCACCCATATACACACACTGCCCACCCATATACACACACTGCCCACACATATACACACACACTGTCACCATATACATACACTGCCCACCATATACACACACTGCCCACCTATATACACACACTTGCCTACCTATATATACACTGCCCACCTATATACACACTGCCCACCCAGGCCACGGCCACTGCTCACCTCTAGGCACATACACTGCCCACCTATATACACACACTGCCCCCCACCCATATACATACACTGCCCACCCATATACATACACTGCCCACCCATATACATACACTGCCCACCTATATACACTGCCCACCCATATACACACACTGCCCACCCATATACACACACTGCCCACCCATATACACACACTGCCCACCCATATACACACACTGCCCACCCATATACACACACTGCCCACCCATATACACACACTGCCCACCCATATACACACACTGCCCACCTATATACACACACTGCCCACCCATATACATACACTGCCCACCCACATACACACACTGCCCACCCATATATATATACACATATGCACACACACACACTGCCCCACACACACACTGCCCACCCATATATACACTGCCCACCCATATACACACACTGCCCACCTATATACACACTGCCCACCCATATACATACACTGCCCACCCATATACACACACTGCCCACCTATATACATACACTGCCCACCCATATACACACACTGCATACACTGCATACACTGCCCACACACACACACATTGCCCCACACATACATACACTGCCCCCCCATACACACACTGCCCCCACACACACCGTACACATACACACACACACTGCCCCCACACTTACATTGCCCCCACACACTGCCCTCCCCATACACACATTGCCCCGACACACATACACTGCTCTGACACCATACACATTCACACACTGCCCCCCATACACATACACTGCCCACACACACACATATACACAGCCCCACATACACACACACATTGCCCCACACACCCTACACATTCACTCACTACACCCCCCCCCACACACACACTGAACCTTTCACACACACTGCACCACTCACACACACCACTGCTCCTATGCCCTACTACAGCCTCATATCATAGCAGACCCCAGGTAAGTTGTCAAACTGTTTGACTACTTACTTTAAAATTATTTTTAACATTTACTTAGTCCTTAAAGGACCACTATAGGCACCCAGACCACTTCAGCTCAATGTAGTGGTCTGGGTGCCAGGTCCCTCTAGTTTTAACCCTGCAGCTGAAAACAAAGCAGTTTCAGAGAAACTGCTATGTTTCACTAAGGGTTAATCCAGCTTCTGTTGCTGTCTCACTGACAGCTGCTAGAGGTGCTTCCGCGATTCATACTGTGAATGCGTGCGCTGAATTCGAGAATGCGAGAATTCCCCAGAGCCGAGGGAGCCCGGCGCAGGAGAAAGGTAAGTGGTTGAAGCGGGAGGGGGGCACTATAGTGCTCCTTTAATATTTTGTCTTGAAGGACCCTGGATCTAATTTTGTCCGGGGGCCCAGGAGGCTGTCAGTCCATCCCTGGATTTACATGTGTGGTTGGTAAGGCTTGCTAGCTGGACATGAGATGACAATATCCTGCATGTAACGGTACTGCTGCCTGTGTAGGCGATTGGGAGACATGTATACACTCAGTATGACTAAGTACCGGCTAAGTATGTATTCCTAGTGCTGTTAAATAGCAAACATTTCGTGAGAGCGTAAAAGTAGTTAGAGGTAATCATACATTGCTTAGTTAGCTATTCCTCGCTGTCTAGATTACTGAAGCTGAATTTTGTAGGAGATCTTAGCTGGTAAGATGAGTGTGAAAACATAATAAAAGGAAGGAACAAATCAGTACTTGCTTAGAATAATTGCTTGGCTGCCTTTAACACCTATAGAGCATGCATGTCATGGACAAGCAGTGATACAGGAGCCGTCCCTAATACTTAGGTATTATAGTGTGGGGAAGTCCACTTTGCCGCAGTGGCGATCTGCTGGTGTGGTGTGCTGTAATCCATCAAGGCAGGAACCGGAGCAGTGTCCTGAGAGTTATGTGTCAGTACCTTGCCGAAAGAACCTCTGGGCTGCTGCGGTAGATCGGCACATGGGGTGGAGAGGTGGAGGGTTATGGCTGCTCTGTCGCGTCTTGGGTACCTTGCCTGGGTTGTAGCGGATCTGTGAGGTGTTCTCCTGAGTGCCTGGTAAGCCTTTGCTTGGGCCCTGCTGGGTGGCCTCTGCGTTGCCGGCTGGCAGAGCCCTCTGTGCTGCTTGCCTGTTGTAGCTGGTTGGGGCCGCACATGTTGTAGCTGGTTGAGGCGACCTTGTGGTGGGTTAGGTCTCCGCCGAGCCGCTTCCCGGTTTTTGCCTGCTTCCGCGGTGTTGTGGGTGCGTCTGGGTGACACAGCTGGCTGTGAGGGGGCGCAGGTTGTGGAGCCGCCAGTTTGGCCGGTGCTAGAGCAGGGAGTCGACGCTTCTCTTCCAGTTGCTCCCAGAATCGCCGGCATACGTCGTCAAATTTGCCCCGAAAGGTTGCTGCCCAGTCACTAGTGTTGTGTTGCTCCAGGTGAGCTGCACAGCTGTCGGCCATCTTGGTTAGGTCACATGCGTCCCGTTGGTTGGAGCCGCGCTCTCGAGCGACCCATAGGTGAGTGCTCCCAGTAGGCAGGCGGACAGGCATGAACCCCGCCGGTCCATGGGGGGGACAAGGGCCCGTATACTCAGAGGCTGTTGGTTGTGGCGGTGGGAGAGCGGCCGTCCCTCCCGCGCACGCCACGTAGGTAGGCCTCAAGCGCTTGTCGGGTGAGTAGGCCTCGTATTGTCGCTTAAAGGGTGTCATTTCGCTCCGTTCGATGTCCCCTCACGTTTGCTGGCCTTTATGGCATGATTAGTCACAGTTTGGGTTGTGTGAGACTGTTGGTTTTGAAGCTTGGTGCAGGAGCTCATGAGGCTAACTTCCTCTCAGCTCTGTGGTCAGGCCCCGCCCCCCAAGTTGCTTCATTATTACGTAAGCATAACTAGAAGACTTTTATTATCTGCTATGCCAGTACGGAGCATTAAAGATTTACTAAACTTGTAAAAATTAGTTGGAAGAACAGAGAACTTATTTAATTGTAGAGCTAAACTTAGGATTTGAGTGAGTTTCGATATTTTTAATTTAAGAAACACGACTTTATGAATGTATGCATTGAAAAATAAACCTAAAGGATGAGAATTCTTATACTACGTATTTTTATGTTACAAATTATAATTCCCAAACTAAACATCTATTTTACTATTCACTTCTGCATTATAAGCACTATAATTCGAATGTATCACAATGTGGAGTTTTAAAGTCAATATGTTATTTGGAGATTGCCACTTATCAGTGACTTATTATACTGATGTTCCGTTACCTAAGAATTTGTTATTATCAGATGTAACATTCTGTCTCGATTACGATTGATAATGCTGTGTTTGAAGTCTATAATTTATTTATGATTTAGAACATCCACTTTTGTTTACTTAATTATTAAAAAAAAAAAACGTATCCTACGAGACATAGTGCATCACCACACTGATAAGTAATAAATGATTGAGTTATATACTTATTACAATATTGTTATGGACTGATATTTAGTTTCTTATTTTTTGTTTTTTTATATATTTGTGGATCAATATGGACTTTTGACAATGGAATCCTCGAGGACACTCTCACAAGAGATCGGATCGAATCTGTCAGGTATAGCCTGACATACATTTCGCCGCAGGAACCCACTTCCAGGTTCACTGAGCTTAGCCCCGCCCCTTTTCTCTGACGCGGTCCTTCCACGCTACTTAGGAAGACCGCGCCAGATTCAAAGGGCTGGATTATTGCACAGGTGCCTGCAACTTATCAGCTGCTCTACCTTGATCCTGCCTGCACCGGGTAGCGTTCTGGGGCGACTACTACCTTCTCCACTCTCAGACCTCGGCTTGCTAAACGGACTTCCACCTTCTCCACTCCCTGATCTCGGCTTGTTAAAACGGACCTCTACCTTCTCCACTCTCAGACCTCGGCTTGCTTAAACGGACCTCTACCTTCTCCGCTTCCATTGGATGTAATTAACGCCTACAGTTCCAGAACGGACTCTTAAGTTAAGTAATTGTCCCTACAAACAAGCTTCCTCTGTTACTAATAATAGACTGTATCTGAAAGCTCATTACTGTGGCATATTCTCTCAAGTTGTTCTCTCTAATACATAAGGAACTGCTTTTAAAGGTTAAATTCTTCCTCCAATAATCAAATCATTCCTAGCAGCAATTCTGTATTTCCTCATTAATAATCTTGCTTGTAATTATTCCATCCTAATTAAGCTAAAAACTAACTCTGCATAATTTTCTGCATTAATTCCTAAATTGGAACTAACTTGCTTATGCAGATCATCATTGGCTTATTCTTTACTCACAATTAACATCCTGCTTAAATATTTAAAGTTACAGTAACTCTCCCCACATCAGTATAACAGGAGGTGAAACTAATAGTTGCTGCAATTAGAAAATTCTGCAGTTGAGTTCCAAATAAAATAAGTATTACAGAATCATCCAACAGCATATTTCAAAGAGTATGTGTGGATTTGTATTTCAACTGTAATATTCTGCTAAAGAACCACACATGAAATGAATGGAGCCGAAAGGATTAAGAATACAAAACACTCCCGGCTCCCTCCTGGTAGCGGCATGAGAGGGAGGCATGGACGGCACATGTGGTACCTGTGGGTGGTACCGGCGTGTGACTGCACACATGCACCGACTCTCTGCCCACCGTTTCTACGGTATTTAAACACGAAAAGGGAACCTAAGGACACAGAACTGATTTACCCGGTTGAAGAAGCCACACTATCAGTGGTGAAACGCATCCCGGATCCAGCATATTGATGCTTCTTTTATTTGTTGTTTTAAATTGTGTTAATAAATTTTTTACTTTTTTAACCGATCCTGGTTCCTAGCACTTAATCTAATGCAGTCCCAAATCTGCACAATGCTTAATAATTGAGTCATTATTATATGACTCCATATTTGTAAGTACCCACTTGAGATTCTTTACTTTACATTAGAATTACTATCAACAATACAGCGTTTGTGCCTATATCTTCTCTATAGAACAAGATCCATATCGGCAATATGGGTTGGTCGCCGATATGGACCCTGAAACGATTCAAACCAGAGCTGGGTCCATAGCTCTCCGTTTGTGAGTGTATATACATCAGAATCAAAACGCATTACCCTGTTATGTATGATCTATACTATGTTTAATTATTTTTTATAGATATCTGTCCATATTTGACATACAAGGGAAAATCTTCCAACAAACAAAACTAAAAAGGTGATTAATTCATTTTTTTTATCAAAGCGCTACATTCTTTTCTTGTTTTAGATTTTATTGATAGTTTGTAAGAAATGCCACACAAAAGCCCCAAAGGTGTTAATGTAAGTGTTGTATGCTGCATTGATATGTGAGTGTTTTATCTTTAGGCATGTTATAAGTAGGGCCTCAATGCAGTTGTCTTATCTTTGTATGAAAAAGAATAAAGAAGGTTTAAATAAAAAAGAAAAAAATACAAAACAAAGGGAATGTGTTGTTTAGGTAATTTCTCACTAGCAAAGTTTATCACTGTGAACTAAGGTCAGAAGTTAGGCTTTTGCAGTAAGAGCATAATTATTCATTGTAAAACCTAATACTGAGGATCCAAAGTAATTAAGTAGTGATCTGGTAATTTTTAGTGAATTCACATATGGTTTAATAGTGTAGAGAAAGTCTGTTTTTATGTTCTTATGTTCCCGTTTGGAGTGTTTGTGCTACCTGATCATTGGGTCATGCCTGCCTACCAACCTCTCTCTGGCTGACCCTCAATTGAGTATTTGGAATGAAATATGTTCTACCAAAACACCCGTGGGTCGAAGAAACCGAGATGTTTACTTATGAGGACATAAACTTTGTATACAAGTACCTGGAAAGTGAAGTGCAGTCTAATGCTGCAATTTTTGAAATAACCCTCTCAACAAGTGGAGTGGTGTAAGAGCATTGTGGTGAAAATCCAGCAACAAATGGACGTACTAATAACTATTTGAAACCCGACTTCCTACTATTAGCCATTATGTCGAAAACAACCTATGATGTACAAACTGATTTTATTTTTTATATTTTTCTGAAAATATCTTTTTCTGAACTATATAGCTTTTTTTTTTCTGTAGAGTTAGCCAGAGAGAGGATGTGTTAGCGGACCCACGGATGGATGTTGAATGTGTGTATTGTTGTATGCTGAGTGTAGAAAGAAAACATTAAATATGCAGCCTCGATCACTTCCTACTGGGTTGCATCTTTTTGATGGATTTGATTGGATTTTGGGAATAGGTGACTAATAAATGAATAATAATGGATGTGAAAAATTTGAGAGGATGTGCCATTTTAATTTCATACAGTTTATTCAAAACCCAATTATAAATACCTAGGCGACATAAGGTGGTAGACATAAAACAAGACGAGAGGTTCTTTCATGGGTTTGATTGAACTTTTGGTTTGGGAGGCTGATTAGATTCCCTCGAAAGGAAGAGGATATAGGTAGTTTTGCTTGCTTGTGCTGTATGTCTTTATGTCTGTATGTAAGTGTTTGTGTACTGCTCACTCAGGTTTCCAAATTTGAATAAGAAAAAAAAAAATATATATTATTACAGGTATTTTTCTGTCCTTATTCTGTTCACAAAGGAGGGAATTGATGGATTATTATTATTTTTATGCTCCTTAATTTTCAACATGTTAGTGAATAAGCCCCTAGACTAACAAGCTAAGTTCTGTTCATCTTAGACAGGGCATTTACTGTACATTCCTATACATTGGTATCTTTCTATGGCAGTGACCATCTGTTAGTATTCTATTTAGAAAAATGCAAAAATCTAATTTGAACACTGACTTTGGCCAGGATTTGTGACTAAGTGGCTACTAAAAAAGACTGAATATTATTAATACCCTGGGTTGTCTACTTTTCTAATGGTATGCCATGATGGGGGTGTCACAGGGTTGTTACCCTAATTTACAGGAAATGGTGAAACCCACAAATAGAGGTACTACATAAATGTATTACTGGGCCTTAGAGTGGTCTAACTTAACGTAATAAAGATAGAGAAAAAGTCAGAATAGCCAAGGTAAGGATAATAGAAAAATATGGATACAAGAAAATAACAAGCCCGGTCAGGATACCAGAAATACACCAGTACAAGCCAAGTTCAATATCAGAATAGGTTTCAAATTCAAGCAAAGGTTAATATCAGAATTTCAACTATAAGTACTAAACATGTTTAATTGCAGAAATTACAATAAGGCACTGAACAAGGGCCCAAATAAGATTTATATAGGCTTACACATACTCTGATTGGTCCTCATCATTCTCTGCGACTCCAAAAAGTATGCTAATGGAGTCACAGAGATGATGTGTTCTCGTTAAGGTCGTGTGTTCAATTACATAAGGACATTCGAGTGGTAAGCATCCAAGAGTCTGTAAAGGAGTAGCATCTGTCAATGCATTCGACCCTTGGGAACCAGGAGGAGGAGCTGTTTGCTGGCACTGAATTGGTAAGTAACAGCATGCAATTTTCCTTTTCAGGTCACGTGGTTGAATGAGAGGAATAACATGGCTGCATGGGACAGGTACATTTGTTACAGCAAACCAATCTCAAATTCCAATGTGTAAAAACTTAAATGGGTAAGCCCTATATTTAACATTGTAACTTTCCCAAACTCCATAAAACATGTACATGGGGGGGCATTGTTGTACTTGTGGGACAGCACAGCATACACATATGTGTATTTTATTGAAGTATTAGAACATTCAAAATTAAGATGCCATGAAGGACTTGTTAATTGCATTAATTGCAACTTGCATCAGCATCGAGTACCATTAAAGCCTGGGGTTCCCAGAAAAATTATCAGAGGCATCACATGAGCCAAAACTCTCTGCTGTGGCCTACTGGGGGAGAGGCAACCAATCTCCTTGCCTTCACGTTTCCAGTCTGGTTCCATTGCCCTCTTACCCTCTTCTCCCTTGAAGCAGTGGGGGATATCCCATTCCCCTTTGGACTCTTTTGGGCTGCTTACCTGCAACTATTTAATACTCCAGGCCACAACTAGCATTATTTCCATCATGCCAATCACACAAAATGGCATCTGGCTATCAACCTGGGGAAAAAAGCCTGAGTTCAGCGCAGCTCACTAGAGTATACTCTGCAACAGCTAGACACTATCTTTCAGAGCTTTTGGGCTAGAATCTGTGTTCGCATGCAGGTTGCTACAAAACAGCGAGCTGAAATCACAAGAAGCATGCAGCTGGAGCAGCAGGGGGCTCTTCTTATTTCAGAGAGTCAGAAGTATATTCAGTGTATTTTCACTAATAGTACATGTCAAGCAACTACTCTCCTTTAACACTACCACTTGCATAATTGACGTGTAGGCATAGATTTCTTCATGTTTGTATTTAATATACTGAGCATGCATGTGTTGCTTGAACCTACTATATGTCATGCTCACTATATTTTCCTGTTCTACCTGTCTACTGACGTTAGCCTGACTGACGTTAGCCTGACATTAACAGTCATGCTTATATTATCTGTTATGTGTTTTAATTACCTTGTTAGTGCTGTCATGTCATCTCAGGCAATGTTGTTAGCAACAAAAAAACTAAATTATATATAAAAGTGTGGGTGCACTAAATATGAAAGATGTAAATTGTAGTTTAACAAACATATAGCTTAAATTCAGTAAGCTGCTCGCAAAGGTATGTGCAGGTTGGTGCATGTTCCCAAGAGGCAAGGAGGCTGCTAGCAGCCCCGGAGAGGCATTTGGGAGCTCTAGTGGTATGGTCGGCATTGTGCACCGTGATCTGGAGCTCCACCTGAGCAGCCAAAGAATAGAGGCTGCTGCTTTGGAGGGACGGTATCAACCTAAAATTTCTCAGAATAGCTGTCAATGTTGAAAGGTATGTGTAACAAAGCCCATTACATCTGCAGTGGCAGAGGCTTTAGAATCCCAACACTTAAAACGACCACTATAGGCACCCAGACCACTTCAGCTTAATGAAGTGGTCTGGGTGCCTGGTCCAGCTAGGGTTAACCCTTTTTTTTATAAACATAGCAGTTTCAGGAATAGCCAAGGTTTATAAACTATGTTTATAAATAGGTTAATCCAGCCTCTAAAGCCTCTAGTGGCTGTCTCATTGATAGCCGCTAGAGGCGCTTGCATGCTTCTCACTGAAAATGCTTTCCTATGAGACTGGCTGAATGCGCGCGCAACTCCCCGCCTGCGCATTCAGCCGAAGAGGAGGAGAGGAGGCAGAGAGGAGGAGGAGAGCTCCCCGCCCGGCGCTGAAGAAAGAGGTAAGTTTAACCCCTTCCTCTCCCCAGAGCCCGGCGGGAGGGGGTCCCTGAGGGTGGGAGCACCCTCAGGGCACTATAGTGCCAGGAAAACAAGTATGTTTTCCTGGCACTATAGTGGTCCTTTAATAGGAATTCAGAGAAGGATTGAGTCCACATGAGTTATTATAGGTCTTTGACTCAAATCCTCTGTACATCATT
This sequence comes from Pelobates cultripes, assembly GCA_933207985.1. Classification (NCBI taxonomy): domain Eukaryota; kingdom Metazoa; phylum Chordata; class Amphibia; order Anura; family Pelobatidae; genus Pelobates; species Pelobates cultripes. The sequence goes on along the minus strand of OW240913.1, from coordinate 183,794,593 downwards.
TTTGCTTAAAGAATAAACACTGAATATAGATTCATTGACAGCACTTTAAAAAATATATATATATTGGCTCAAAGAATTAAAACGGTGTACCTGGAATAATCCTCTGAGATTCCAGTTGGAAAAATATGGGACAGTATTAGTAACGTGTTTGACAGGTTTGTCCATTTTGCAAAGTATTACAAATTGGAATATTCCCATGCAAGTCTAGTGAGAAGCGAGATTTGTTTGTCAGAGTGCTCTGATTGATTGCTTACTTGCCAACCAATCAAAACTCTCTGATATTTCAAATTATGGTAAGGCCTCTATAAAGGCTTTCTGTCTTAAAATGTCAGTGAGCTAGAAGAACATGCATTATACATTTTTTGCATCATATTTTTATTTTTTCACAACTTTTTGGGGGATTCAGGTATTTTTTTTATTTTAAAAGTAGCACCAGGCTACATATTTTATTTTATCTAGTATTATTGGAGCACAAGAAAAGATGACCTAAGAAGTAATAAGACTTCTGAAGGAAAGCATGATTTTCATACAGCTATTGGAGTTATTGCCCCCTACCCCCCCTCCCCTCCCCCACATACACACACATATTGATATTTTTTTTTATTGGGTGGGCTTTTAGACCACTAGCCACCGTGAATGGGGGCATTGGATATCACTTATTGGGTGGTGGACAATGGCATGTCCTCCACCCCCTGAGGAAAATAATACCCCCTACCAATGTGTCACAACTGTGAGTGTTGTCCAGCACACAGAACTATGAAACGTCTACATAGATAGAACAGAAAAGGATAGAATGCAAACTGGTCCTTAAAATGGCTGGACTAATACGTTAAAGACATAGAATGGTCAAGAGATAGCCGCGGTCAAGGAAGCCAGAAATACACAATATCATTTAACAAGCCAAGTCAGGGAAATCAGAATAGTCAGGAATAGCCAAGGTCTAAATACCGGGAATATCAAAAACAGGAGAAGAAAACGCATTCTCTGGAACCAAGAACGGAAACGACAGGGTAATGAACCAGGGAACTTCAGGGACTTAAATATCCCTCCTTTTGCTGTGATTGGTCAGAGGGTGACCTGACCCCAGAACGCGAGTGTGCGTCAATGTCGTGATGTCACACGCACAGTCACACGAGCCTGGGGGGCGGGCTATATATGGCCGCGACTGCGTTGTCGGCACCATATTGATTAAGGGCAGGCGGCCAGGAGAATCTGACAAAGCAGTTCCCAACTTGCCACTGAGCAGGTAAGCTCAGTTCATCGGCACGGTCGCACCAGTCGGGTGCGACGGCACCTTGCGGTGGGCCGGGGGCCGTGACACAATGCCCATACATGTGGGTAAAGGGGGGAACAGCTTTAGCATCCTTTTTGATTTACCAACTTAAGTGATTTGCCCAACATTTATTATATTACTAGTACCCACCCTCTGCCTATGGGTGGAAGCTGGGGGGACAGGTTATTATATTAGTAGACATTAGTAATACCTCTAAGTTAGTTTATAAAGCCCCCACCCACTGCCCGTGGGTTCGGCTGGGGGAATAGTACTATGTCCCCCAGGTTAATAATGAATAGCCCCTATGGGTGGCAAGGGGAATTTGGTATTTAACCCCAAGTTTTTTTAAAGCCCCAGTCTGATGGCCCTGGGTGAGGCAAGGTAGTGATCAATTAATTACTTTAAACCACCACCCAATGCCTCGGGTAGGGGCTCAGGGTGAAAAAGTGACTGGTCCAAACCCCATATTTTCCAGGCCCCACTACCACCACAGGATGAAGCCTTTCTTAGTGACTGGGCAGCAGCAGTCACTATTGTTTTCATTATAGTGAGCAGCCACTGGTAGGTGTGAGCATAAGGGAAGCTTTTTAGGTTACTTATTTATGTTTACTTTTGAAACCAAGGAGTGATCTGACTGCCATTCCGGGGTCGAAAAGGAAAGTTTTCCTAATTTGTTTCAAAATTGGAAAGCGCCTCAAACTGTTTGGGTTTTTTTTTACCTTCTTTTGGATCAAAAGTAAAAGCAGATGAAAGACTAAACTTGATGGACAAATGTCTCATTTTAACCTATGTAATGGTCCAGCTGGCTAGTAAGTGCTGGTCAGCAGTCACACAATTAACCCATCAGAGTTGTTGTTTTTATTACAATTTGCTCGCTGGCAGAATATTTAAAAGCAAGTAAAATCCAAGCATTGTTAAACAGTGTGAGCAATGCCTGGATTTTGCAGACCGAATAGCTCTGTACTGAACCAAATGTGTTTGCCCTAAGCAGACTTTAGTAAATAGACTCATTAGTATTCGCTATCTATTTCCAACAATTAACACATTCATGAAAAATCCTGTGAATGGTATGTCATGTTTGTAAAACAGATGCACGTTAACACCATTAATTTAATCTTTTAAAGGCATGTTTCTGCTTTTTTCATATATTTTTTAGATTGGAACAATAAATATAGTGGCTAAATCACCAAATAGTTATTTGTGCTGGACTAAAAAACTGAATCTGAAACTTTATGGCAAAATAGATGCAATAAAAACATTTTCTGACTCAGCGGTTTTCCACTTTGTGGCTATGTGTGGTCTACATATTGCGATTCAATGTTCAGTTCACCACAATTCACTGTTTAATGAATAAACCGTGCTAAGCAAAATTATACAATCGCATCGAGGATATCTTTATATACAAACCGTTTTTAATTTAAGACCTATATCTAGAATTTTGGAAAGCTAGGCAGAAAACCTAAATTTCCTACGTATTCTTTGTGACCTATTCACTGGAGCACTTTCAGTGAATAATTCAGAATGTGCTAAATTACATTATTTCTAACCATATTATTTATATAGGCTCTTGTAATATGTATTGTTTATTTCTGAGGTCTAAAGTAGACGAGCTGATAGAAAAGAAAAAGGTCCATTGGCACCAACCATATTATTACAAAAATACTCTGCAGGAAAAAGAAATGGCAAATCCACTTAAGATAATTCTTTGTGAGCAGGCCTCTTCTGCATCAGGTACACATTGTATAAATTGCGTTTACTGTTTCCAAGCACCCATTCAGGCTGAATTTTTTGTTAATGCTTGTCTGTTGTAATCGGCAGTGACAGTACTGAGAAATTATCAATATATAGTGCAATTTAGTACATCTCAAGCTGGTCTCTCCTTTTAGATTTTTCCTTGGGTGGCTGAAAGGCCTGAATTAGCTCTCAACTGTGTAGGCAGAATCAGTTCTGGTAATATTTCCCCTCATCTCACGTAAGTGTATCATTTATCTTTGGTAGAAATTGTATGTTTTTTTTCTACAAAACAAAACATGTACTGTGACCTGATTAACACCTGCCATGTTCTTTTTTGTTTTTGTTAGCTTGAGACATGAAAAGTGTACTTCTAAAGAAGTTTAAGCTTAGCCGTACAAACGATGGAGAGAAAAAAAAAGGTTCTCTTCCATAATCCCTATATCCCCTCCAAGGACATTTTCACTTGTTTTAGTGTTTACAAACTTGATTTAAAAAGCAAATATATATATAGCTGTGCCTGTGTCTCTGGAAGGGGAAGATCTACTAAATGGTGGTTTAACCCTTTTATGCCTGGGTGTGCCTAAAATATATATATTTTAGGCACACCCAGGCATAAAAGGGATAAACCACCATTTAGTAGATCTTCCCCTTCCAGAGACACAGGCACAGCTACTGCAGAACCCCAAACTCCCGAACAGGATACCAAGTAGCACTCCAAACTCCCAAACTGGAACCTCACGAATAGCTGCTAGCAGCTGAACAGGAAAAGCACCGAAGCGGCTTACACTCCTGGCAATCAGTCTCTACCAGCATACAGTAAATCCCCCCAAGAACGAGACAATCTCTGTGTTGAGGGTCAAGCAGTGAACAGACAGAGCTGTGGGTTTATTGTTCTTATATACACATTAGTACCACCCACAGGGTTTTGGAAAATAAAGACGTACAATACACTCAGACACTCCCACACAAAATCCTCCCCTCTGCCTGTGATACAATGGGTAATGTAATTATAACAGCCAGAGAAATACAGTTTTTCCACATTATTCATAACTTGAAAAGTATGCATCACATTCACATAAAACATTTTCAGAATCAGCATACTCCAAATACAAACATATGTCAAAATCATCCAAATTGGTCCATTGGTTCAAAAGATAGATCAAAGTCCTTTGTGACCAAATGAAGCATGGCTTTTCTGCCCAAAACCAGTTCCACAGAGTCTTCTATCCTGGAGATAATTGGGAAGTAATCCAATTATCTCCAAGGACAGAGGCAAAACTCCATTAAGCACATGGCAGTAAAAAGACAGTAAAATACAATAAAATACACTAAGTTACATTTATTACATAAAATACAGACATATCCCCAGATCGCTTAGGTCTGAGTGCACATTATTACTGAATGGCGCTAAGACCACACACATACAGTTCAATCGCCATGGAGCCAAAGTCTTTTATTACACGAATAGGCTCCATGGCATAGCTATCTGGGGTAAATGAGTTCATTCAGTAAATCCGAGAATCTACCGAACGCCAGGGCAGAAATACAGGAATAGACCTTTCTGCATTAGAAAATAAAGTATTTAAATGCCGGTCCATAGTCAAAAAAAAGGCAGCAGGCGGGCAACCAGGCTCCTCCAATGCACAGTGGCGAGATTGGTCTCGAGATTAATATATATATATATATATATATATATATATATATAGTAACACAGTCTCCCCATCTGTACTTGCCTCGGTGCAGAATACCAGCCAAGTTACACAATCCATGATAGAGATCTTTGTATGGGAATATAAATCTACTTTTATTGCCCAAACAAACAACTGCCTAACTGAGATTTAAATGTGAGTAAGAAATGAGAGTGAGGGTGACTGTGATAAAATAGATGCCTATGACGTTAGAAGTGTGATAATTCTAACACAACCCCTTTTCCAAAAATGTAAAAACCTAGAGTAGTGAAAAGCGAATCATCCTTCTTTTGCTGAAATAGATGACCAATCAAGGAACAGGACTCTCAATCAGTAGGATCAGGAACAAATATGAAACTTTAATTGGGCATAAATAAGCGTCTAATAAAAATAAAGATAACAACAATAAAATATAAATTTCCAAATCCAGCGCATTTCTTCCACAAACAGGTGGTCTTCATCAGGGATAAAATTATATTGTATTGTAAATAATCAAAAGACAGGAAGGTGTGCTATACACCAACCAAAACAGTGGAGCGTGTAAAGTGTGCTACAAAATACACCTACCCTTAATCAGATACATGGGGATGTAGTTAAAAAGAGAGAATTATACTTCTGCCTATTTGATCCGAGCCTGTTCTGGAAGGCTCATTTCCATGTGAGTTGGACCATTCTATACACAATTAATCATTTTGTCTC
>OW240913.1:183632083-183778747 GCA_933207985.1 Pelobates cultripes | reverse complement strand
AAAAAAAAAAAAAAATGAAATCTCCTTTCTTCCAGCCTAAATGCCTGACTTCGTGTCCTATGTATAGCCCTGTTTATGAATAGATTTCCAGATAATGGTTTGTACTGGCCACGAATATATTTGTATAATTGTTATGGGCAAATGTAAATATTACAAGTTTTAGAATGAAATGTTGTATTTCTTAAACTGTGTACTTTGTCTTTAAGAGATATTGCAAACTGACAAGGTGTTAGAAATGGAACATATTGTTTTTCATAGAGGTTTCTTTAAGCAATAACCTCAGTGCATAATATGTTTGTGCCATTTTGTCCCAGACGAATTACAACAACAATAATGCATAAACAAGCTTCAAGGCTATGCTACGACTCTTTCAGTACACAATATACTGTGGTAACCCCAAGTTAATGGATCTTCCCCAAATCCGGGAATCTCCCACAACTGTGCACTTACGACGTAGTATAAACAACAGATAACCTATTCAGACTTTAAGATGCCATCTTGAACTAAGTCAGGAAAATTTCCATGACGTTTGCACCCTTTAGTTATGGCCTTGTATGTTTGCCAAATTAAGGGAGGTCCTAAAATGAATAAAGTAAAAGAAGTGTTACTTTTTCACATATGAACTACGGTAACCCGAAAATGGAGACACCTAAGGTATAAATAGGTGTACTTTTAAATGTTAAGACACAGAGGAGAGACTTGGAGACAGACGCTGCTCCATCTTAAAATGACAGATAGGCTGACATGAGGACATGTTCAGAAGGGTATGTTAACCTATTAATGATATTTGCAAGCATGTAATTTAATCTTATAAACTCTGCTATAATGGATTTTATATTTTTATATAATAAATATCCAAAAAGACAAAACTATTGCTTCCAAGACAATCCTTATTTTATATTGTATTCTCAATTATTTATAAATGGTAAATAGAGGATCTCTTACTAAATATATAAAATTATGGCTAAGATATCTGTATGGTTAGCCCTACTAAGTTCTATGCTGTAAGACATTATAGTGGTAAATAAGGGAACCACATGCGGGTTACATAATGTTCTCTCTCCTCTGAAGCGCTGTTTTTCCAAACTAAAGAGATTTAAATTTTTTAACTTTTCTTCGTAACTAAAATGCTCTATTCCTTTTATCAAATTTGTAGCTCATCTTTGTACTTTTTCTAGTGCCATGATATCTTTCTTTAGAACAGGTGCCCAAAATTGCACAGCATATTCAAGGTCCGGTCTTACCAGCGATTTATAAAAAAAGGCAAAATTATATTTTCATCCCGAGAAAATATGCCCCTATTTATACATGACAAAACCTTACTGGCCTTAGCAACTGCAGATCGACATTGCATATTGCTGCTTAATTTGTTGTCTATAGCAATTCCCAAATGCTTCTCGTGTGTGGTTATCCCTAATTCACTACCATTTAGGATGTAAGTTGCTTGTGCATTCTTGACCCCGAAGTGCATAACTTTGCATTTCTCTGCATTAAATTTTATCTGCCATTTAAGTGCCCAGTCCCCCAATCTATCCAAATCCCTCTGCAGCAAAGCAATATCCTGCTCACATTTTATTACTTTACAAAGATTTGTGTCATCTGCAAACACCGAAACATGGCTTTCAATGCCCATTTCAAGATCATTTATAAATACGTTAAATAGAAGCAGTCCCAAAACAGAACCCTGAGGGACACCACTTACATCCAGACTAAAAATTTACCATTAATGACAACTCGTTGTACTCTAGCCTTAAGCCAGTGTTCTACCCAAGAACAAGAATATTCATCTAGACCAATTTCTTTTAGTTTGAAGACTAACCTGTTGTGAGGAACTGTATCAAATGCCTTGGCAAAATCCAAGTAGATCACATCCACTGCAACACCCTGATCTATACTTCAACTTACTTCTTCGTAGAATGCAATTAGGTTAGTTTGACATGACCTATGTGTGTGTGTTGGTCTGATTGTGTGTGTGTGTGATTGTGTATATAGGTCTGGGAGTGTGGGTGTATGTATGTATGTTATGGTGTATATAGGGTCTGTGATTGTGTGTGTGTCTGATTATGTGCGCATATGTATATACATGTGCATGTGTTTAATAGATAATTTGATATCCTTAAATATGCAAATCCCACCTAAGGATAACAAATAATGGAGTTATTTACTAAATTAAAATATTAAAATTAAGAAAAGGGCTTTTACAGATATATTCCTTATATGCATTATCTATATCGAGGTAGACAACCATCGACACTCCAGCATCAAGGGAGATGTAGTTCACAACATCTGGAGTGCCGAATGTTGCCTGCTTGATGTGTGGCCCAAGACAATTCCTCTTCGCTCAATGCAGCCCAGGGAAACTAAAAGGTTGAACACCCATGCCATACAATGTATAAGCCATCACTGGTTCTTACCAGTGGCAGCCACTAAACACAGCAAAACTAAACAATCAGATTGTTGAATGCTGGGCCCCCTGTCTGCAAATACTTTATTGCAAAGAGCATAAAAGAAAAGACATTTCAGGACAGAGTCCTTTCTCAATTAAAGGGCACGGACATTGAGAAATATAGTGTCCTGAAAACATGTATGCTTTCTCTTAGGCTCTTCACAATCAACTGAATTGCATCCTTGGAAAATGAATGGCTAGCAAGATTGACTTCCGGCTTCTATAGAAGCTGTGTGTAGTCACCGGCTAGAGAGAAGACCAGGATCCAGGTAAGAGGGCATAACCAGGCTGTAGTGGTTATGATGCTTGGAATAACCCTTTACTATATCAATACACATTCTGATTTTCTGAACTAACCCACAGCAATATACTCACAGCGTCTCGATGTAGGAATTTTCAGCAACATTCCACACCTTAACAGAGCGATCGTGTGATGCACTGAACAACTGATGTTTGCCCTTCTGGAAGGATAAACCCTGCAAGAGTAAAAAGAGAAGATGAAAATATGAAGCCAATAAAAAAAATAAAATAAAAACAAAATTCATTATTTTAGATCAGGGTTGTGAGGCTCATCACTCAAGTTGGCTGTTTTTTTAAGCATGCGGTACAGTTTTCTCTCTCATCTTACTAGAGTGGTTAACTGTTCGTACAAAATGAAATTGGTGAATGAATGTAAGGAAACGGAGGTCAACTCATTGTGTAAGATGCATATTAAAAAAGTTATTTACTTTGTGTTCCTACATTCATTCACCTATTGCCTCCTGTGCTCTCTACTATGGTCAATACCCCACTCCAGATACAGCCAACCTCCCTCTGAAATCGGATCTACTTTACCATTGCCAACATCCTTAAAGTCTCTCCACAACAGTTAAACAGTTTTTATCCTGCTCCCCACATCTTCTCTGGTCTATCCTTCAGAATGAATTCCATATGCTACTTTTTGAATTAGAGCGGCACTGCACAGACTCCCATCATTACCTACTTAAAGGGACACTATCAGCCTAATCAGTTTAGCTTGCTAAAAAGCTGTGAGTGAAGAGGGTGTCATTTTTTCCTTTTACAAACAAAATAAATCATATTTCAATGAAAATTGACTCAATTATAAATGAACCTGGTTACACTGCATGGTAGGCAACAGGTCATGTTACGGCCTGGATTGATTAGCTCAGTGGAGCTAAACTCAAGAGACCGCAAATGCTCAGGGAACCTGTTTTGCAAAGACTTCTCATTGAGCTGACTCAGACACCAGTAGCTGTAGCCAAATCCACTGGGAGTGTAGACATGCCTAATGCACCATTTATCTTGTGAGTGCAATTTTAATAAATCCTTGTTTTATACCTGCAATCTGCACTATTTTTGCTTCATGTGAAGTTTGGGAAGATATACATCATGTTGGAGAATATTTATTCCAGATGCCCCATTTAAGGATGAGTGACATTATTTACACTCTTGTGAGTCCTCCTAATTATATTGTGTGTCTATTTTGGTGTTACTTTATCACACCAGGTAAAGTCTGTTTTCCCTTTAGATATTCCAGGCTACTATAACTGTTCTCATATCAAGGTTGTATTACCTTTTGATTGTTTCTACTTGAGAGGGGTCACTTCTATATAATCAAAATCCTATTTATTTGTATGTTCACCAGCAGAGTTAGGTTGGCACTGACCAGAAGAATTAACAAAGTGGCACTTGGGAACTGAAAATTACATATTTGTGTAATCTGTGCATGTATTTTGTTGTTTTTGTTTTCTTGAGTTAAAGAAGCCCATCCATATGTACATTATTGTAAGATTAAGTCCTTTACAGCAAATGACTGACACGCCTGGTTTAGATAGTGGAGGAAATTCACGTACAGACACTGCATCTCGATGTCCTTGGAATTTATGAAGATTCTGGCATGTCTCAGCATTCCAAATAAAGATCAGCTTGTTTCGATCACCAGATGCCTGTATAGACGAAAGAGATTGACCATTAAAATAAAATAACTCCAAATGCATAGCATGGTTACTTAGCAACCAGCCGACTGCCTTACCAGGTATTTTCCATCTGAGGATACTGCCATACATAGAATATGTCCAGTGTGGCCAACATGCTTGTCTTCACTTCCCTTTCTACCGCCTGGGATCTTATGTACCTTCTTCCCATCACATGTAGACCCTGCCAGAGGATACACACAAAAGAGTAGTTTACAAAACATGCAGGTGCATAGGGAACTATGTGTAAAGAGCAATTGTAGGATTCCAAAAACAAACAGTTACCACTGAAACAAATATACCGTTCACTGCTACACTTTTAGAACTCTCCCCAGAAGACTGACATTCATATTTAAAGGCAGAATGACAATATGATCATCCCAGAAAACCATCCATAGTTACATAGTCATAACTTGTTCTAGCATTCCCAGTGCTCACATTTGATGATGGAACAGTCTTTAGATCCAGAGAATACATGTTGATCGTCAGGAGTTATTACAAGGCAGGTGATTGGTCCTTGGTGACCACGAAGTAGTCGAATCTCTGAAGGCTCAGGGGGAACCAACTAAAAAACAATAACATTTGCACTGAGAATCTTAAAAACTAACGGAACTGAAAACAGACATAGAAATCATAGAAAAGGAAGCAGGGAGAGAAAAACTAACTTTCAAAGAAGAGCAACATCAGTGGTGAAAAGACAGTTTAGATGAGAGGGTTAAGGGGAGTATTCAAAAAAAAATAATCTTTAATTTCAGTATAGGATTACCTCTTTTGCCAAAGGTCGTTGAAGTTTTCCACGTTGCTCCAACTACAGAAAGATAATAAGTTAATAATAAAATTCATAAACAAAATCAAAACAAAGCAAAAAGAAATACAAACATACCTATCTAGTTCATTCACTAGCATCATTAACCTGCAATCATACGGAAAACTTACCACGTCCTCCTGTAGTCTGCTACCAATGAGATCTTGGTTCTCATCGTCTTGTCTCTCCTCCTCTGAAAGGTAAGAAAAAATAATTAAAAAAATCAAACACAAAATTCCACCTGTACACACAAGGTGCTGAATCCCAGCAAAGCCATGAGATTGTCCATGTCTCACCTTGCTCTTGCAACTGCTTCAGATATTCTTTGGCAAGCCGCAGCTTTTTTTCCTGAGCTGTCTCCTCTATGTCTTCCTCATCCTCCTGGGGCTTTTGTCGAACAGGCACACTGTATGGTGAGGAAGTGCATTAACAAAAGCTGAAATGGGGATTTAGTTTACCGAAGAGCAGTGCAAACAGAAGGAATATAATATTGGTTTCCATGGCGATTGCTCCACTTTTGCAAGTTAGATGCACTATTCATAAACTCTATGTCAGCAAAAGTTGTAGGACACTTACATCTCTGTATCCGAGTCACTCTCAATCTCCTCCCTTAGGCTTGCACCTTTTCTTTGCTTTTTCTTTAATGATGTGACTTCTGCGTTTCCAGCCTGAGGGGAGAATGCACGGTCAGCATGCACATAAAGCCTTCCATATTGACATACTGATCTTCAGACCCCTTGGAAAAACATTCAACTACGCACAAAGTGAACCAACTTGCTCTGTTTATGTGATAAACTAGACCAAATACCGTACAAACTAATTAGAGAGCATAAATATATTCTGAAACACTACACAAGTCAGAGAATTCACCTTTGATCTTTCCAATAGCTATGACTGGACACATATCACACAAGCAATGCATGCACCTTCAGGGTTATTCAGGGAATGTTTAGAAATCGACCAGGAATTACATAAAATTCAAGCCACTGCATTAACTTCTAGGATGTTATTTAGGTCGTGGACATCACCACAAGGGACTAAAAATAATTTATAGTAGCCTTTCCACGGTTAATGGATTGTTGGGCTAATGTGTGGGTTTCCTGTGTGTTACAATGGAATTGCTTTAAAGAGTTACTCCAGGCAAAATGACCAATTCAGTGATTTGAAGTGTTCATGGTGCCTTGAGTCAGAAGGTGCCATGTTTTGCTATGAAACACTGCACAGTTACAAAGAGGTGTTAATTCCACTTTCGGCAGAGTCATTGTGGTGACAGCAGCCAGCCCAGAACAGGATATCCGAGGCCAGCTAATGTCAATTCTGTGCATAGCTCTATTCACAAAATGTAATTTATTGGCAGAAAGCGATCAGCCGACACTGATGGATGAATGAATGAGTGCCAGAAATGGCAGCAGGCTTCAGCAGCTCTGCAGGAGCCAGTTGTCACTGTTTTGACACTGTTGCACATAGAAGGCTGATCAATAAACTGCAATCTTTAAGTTTGGATTCCAATATTGTTGAATGGGTAAGGCAGTGGCTGAGTGACAGGCAACAGAGGGTTGTAGTCAATGGAATATATTCGAAGCTTGGACTTGTTACCAGTGGGGTACCTCAGGGATCTGTACTCGGACCCATTCTCTTTAATATTTTTATTAGTGATATTGCAGAAGGTCTTGATGGTAAGGTATGTCTTTTTGCTGATGATACTAAGATATGTAACAGGGTTGATGTTCCAGGAGGGGATAAGCCAAATGGCAAATGATTTAGGTAAACTAGAAAAATGGTTAGAATTGTGGCAACTGACATTTAATGTGGGATAAGTGCAAGATAATGCATCTTGGTCGTAAAAACCCAAGGGCAGAGTACAGAATATTTGTTAGAATCCTAACCTCAACATCTGAGGAAAGGGATTTAGGGGTGATTATTTCAGATGACATAAAAGGTAGGCAGACAATGTAATAGAGCAGCAGGAAATGCTAGCAGAATGCTTGGTTGTATAGGGAGAGGTATTAGCAGTAAAAAGAGGGAAGTGCTCATGCCATTGTACAGAACACTGGTGAGACCTCACTTGGAGTATTGTACACAGTACTGGAGACCGTATCTTCAGAAGGATATTGATACCTTAGAGAGAGGTTCAGAGAAGGGCTACTAAACTGGTTCATGGATTGCGGGATAAAACTTACCAGGAAAGGTTAAAGGATCTTAACATGTATAGCTTGGAGGAAAGACGAGACAGGGGGGATATGATAGAAACATTTAAATACATAAAGGGAATCAACACAGTAAAGGAGGAGACTATATTTAAAAGAAGAAAAACTACCACAACAATAGGACATAGTCTTAAATTAGAGGGAAAAAGGTTTAAAAATAATATCAGGAAGTATTACTTTACTGAGAGGGTAGTGGATGCATGGAATAGCCTTCCAGTTGAAGTGGTAGAGGTTAACACAGTAAAGGAGTTTAAGCATGCGTGGGATAGGCATAAGGCTATCCTAACTATAAGATAAGGCCAGGGACTAATGAAAGTATTTAGAAAATTGAGCAGACTCGATGGGCCGAATGGTTCTTATCTGCCGTCACATTCTATGTTTCCATGTGTCGCGAACACTGCTTCAGAGCAGGCTAGACACCCAGGTAAACCCAGGCAACTGTTGCAGGCTGTAGTGGTCATTGTGTGTGAATTAACCATTTAACCACCAATGCCTTAAGACACTGTTAACTACTTTGCATTAAATGAAAACTCCAAACACCCAATCAGGCTTAAAGGACCACTATAGTGCCAGGAAAACACTCGTTTTACTGGCACTATAGTGCCCTGAGGGTGCCCCCACCCTCAGGGACCCCCTCCCGCCAGGCTCTGGGGAGAAGGGGTTAAAATCTTACCTTCCTCCAGCGGCAGGCAGGGAGCTCTCCTCCTCCTCCTCTTCGGGTGAATGCGCATGCACAGCCGGAGCTGCGCGCGCATTCAGCCAGTCTCATAGGAAAGCATTCATAATGCTTTCCTATGGACGCTTGCATCTTCTCACTGTGATTTTCACAGTGAGAAGCACGCAAACGCCTCGAGCAGTTGTCAATGAGACAGCCACTAGAGGCTGGATTAAACTATTTATAAACACAGCAGTTTCTCTGAAACTGCTAAGTTTATTAAAAAAAAAAAAAAAAAAAAAAAGGGTTAACACTAGCTGGACCAGGCATCCAGACCACTTCATTAAGCTGAAGTGGTCTGGGTGCCTATAGTGGTCATTTAACTCCGCGTAGGAGCTACTGCTTGAATAAGCAACCGATAGACCCAATATAAGTTGTCAAGCTGGTCTTAAAAAGGTTGGACCACTTGCATTGGTAATGTGCCAGAGCACTCACCATAAACCCTTCAGTGAGCTACAGTGATCGAGGCTTAGAGTATTCCTTTATTTACATAGGACATGCACTCTTTGGTAAGCATGTCTGTGAGAAAGGACTCACCAGCAAAATATAGTGAAGGTTTGCAAGCAATGTAACATTTAATGGAAATAAACTCTTAACACAAAGGGGGTCCCAGGGTAAACATCCATTTCATGCAGGGTTAAAACTTCCATGAAGCTTTGCCAAGCTAAAGAAATGTCAAACTTTGTAGTTGCCCCTAAAACACTGCAGAATTCTATGGCTCACCACACTGATAAAAGGAGGAACTCTCTCCAGATACTGTGGACTACATTACCCATCATCCTCTGCCATCCATTTGTATGGCTGAACATAATTTCCAACGTGGTCCACAGGATCTAAACCATGAGTGTGGGGGACGCAGACACGGAGCCCCCATATCCCTCTAATAACAAATACAGGCAGCAGGAGCACCCAGCCTCACTGACCTCCGCCCGCCGCCTCCGCGCGGGACCTTCCGATCCCTTCTTAATAAACAGGCCAGACATGATGGCTCTCCCTGCCCCGGTCACACCGGACCCACGTGTAGGAGAAGGCAAACTTCTTCCGGTCTGACCCACTATGCACTGATTGGTTACGACACGGAAGGCCACACCCCCTCTGCACGCCTATTGGCTGCCACCCTCAGAGCTATTCCCGAGGTCGCTATAGGCCCAGTGGGATGCGGGGAGGGCGCCCTTTGCTGACGTCACGCTCTTACGTCAACATGGGGGGGGGGGAGGAAACGAGTTGGTTTCTATGGTAACAGGCAGGTACTGGAACTGACAGTCGCTAGGCAACACTGCCAGGAGTCACTGCTCCAAAAGGGGTATTCACCCATAGAGAATTCAAACTCAAGGCCAGGGTAACCGAACTGGAAACATTCCCCTGTGTTTATAGTTAACCCCTTAATGATGGAGTCAAATGTACACGTTGTGAACAAAACAAAATGTAAACAAAACCTGGCATTTGCGCTACATGTCTGTCCAACCGTAATACACCTCTTTCATAGTAAATGCATCCACCCTTATTATATATCATTTTATTCAGGGGAAACAGGGCTTTCATTTAATATCAAATATTTAGCTGTGAAACAATTTAATATGAAAAAAATGGGAGAAAATACGATTTTTTTTTTGTTCTACATGACATTTTAACTGTCAATGTCATAATACTGTTTGCTTTTACTGCAATAAAATACACATATTTGTATTCAGCAAAGTCTCACGTGTAAAACAGTACCCCTATGTACAGGTTTTATGGCATTTTGGGAAGATACAGGGTCAAATATAGCACGTTACATTTGAAATTGAAATTCGCCAGATTGGTTACGTTGCCTTTGAGACTGTATAGTAGCCCGGAAATGAAATTTACACCCATAATGGCATACCATTTGCAATAGTAGACAACCCAAGGTATTGCAAATGGGGTATGTCCAGTCTTTTTTAGTAGCTATTTGGTCACAAACACTGGCCAAAGTTAGCGTTAGTATTTGTTTGTGTGTGAAAAATGCAAAAAACGCCAATTTTGGCCAGTGTTTGTGACTAAGTGGCTACTAAAAAAGACTGGACATACCCCATTTGCAATACCTTGGGTTGTCTACTATTGCAAATGGTATGCCATTATAGGGGTAATTTTCATTCTTGGCTACCATAGGGTCTCAAAGGCAACGTAACCAATCTGGCGAATTTTAATGTGAAAAAAATGAAACACAAGCCTTATATTTGACACTGTAACTTTTGAAATAATATAGCCCCACAGGGCTAACGAACACAGTTATTTGTGTTTTCCGTGCAGTAAAAGTATCACAGCAAATAATATTGTCCGGTAATGCCGTTTCAGCGCGGAAAAATGCAAAAACGTCACTTTTACTGGCGATATCATCGTTGTAATACATTTTACCGTTTTGAAACACTAATATTTGTGTTCAGCTAAGTCTCCCGAGTAGAACAGTACCCCCTATGTACAGGTTTTATGGTGTCTTGGAAAGTTATAAGGTTAAATATAGTGCTAGCAAATTAAATTCCCTTTACTCTCGGCATGGGTTGTCAGGCAGGTCCCGCTAATTGTAATTAATTAAGATACCTAATTATGTAAAAATATTACATAAATATATATGTAGAATCAATATATGTATATATATACGTATGTGTATATATACGTATATATCTATATAATTTTTTTTAAATATTTTTATTTATATATAGGTATATATATAGTGATATATACGTATATATTTATGTATATAGATATATATATTATTTCGTTCTACGTGTATTTTGATATATATATATATATATATATTAATTTCACAATACAGTTAGAACGAAATAACACACATCTATATATTTTTTAATTATTTATTTTTAATTATTTTTTTAATTTTATTTTTTAGCGTATTTACATTTTTTTAATTATATTATATATATAAATATATATATAACAATAATTATATATATATTTAATCAGTATCAGTCTACGTGTAATTTGATATTAATATATATATATAATTATATATATATTAATAGTAAAATACACCTAGACGGTGTATGTGTGTATGTATATGTGTATATATATACTTAGATCATATATATATAATATATATATATGATCTAAGTATATATATTTTTTTTTTACACCATTAACTTATTTTATTTTTATTTTCAGCCAGCAGGGGACCACCTGTCATTACAGGCAGCCCCCCTGCCGGCAATACAGAAGCCAGCTATCCCCGGCCATGTGATTGTGGGGTCCTCGCTAGGACCCCACTCTCACATGGCCGGGGGGCTTCAACGAGGACGGATGGCCGCGGGGGGCTCCCTGGGAGTCCCCCCCACCGCGATCGCCGGCGTGGGACCGCCGGTGACCGGGTAAGTTAACAAAAACCGGAGGGCGTACAATTACGCCCGGCGGCGTTTAGAGCCGCCTATTAGAGGGCGTAATTGTACGTCCTCCGGTTTTAAGGGGTTAAACACCAAAAATGTAAACAGCAAGTCTAAATTATATATATATAAAATATATACAACAAACACACAATAGGTAATACACATGCATACGACTTTAAGAAAAACAACATTTCATAAGTATACATATATAGGGAGAGGGCAGTGTCATATACGTGGATAACAAGTAATCTGCCTCAAGTAGACTTAGAGTAATAGACAGCAACCACAGGTGAAGTCCAGACACACACAGAGGGGCTGGAAAAGGGGAACAAGAGACATATAGAGGGGCTGGGAAAGGGAAACAAGACACACAGAGGTGCTGGGGTGGAAGAAAGAGACATACAGAGGGAATCTGGGGAAAGAGACACACAGAGTTTCCGAGGAAAATAAAATAAAAAAAGAGAAACACAGAGGGGCCGGGGAAGGGGTGTCACAGCTCCCAGCTCTTCTGCAGGCATGGCAGCCACTCCGACAGAGATGTTTCAGACTTGCCTTGGTAACGGCGGGCAGATGCCCGGTCTCCTTCCGTTCCGGTCCCCAGCGGGTGCAACGTTCTTGAGAATGCTGGCCGCTGCGATTCAGGTTTTCATATTAAACTTACATTTGCCCACATTTAAGATGGCGCCAACGTGCGTACGACGTCACGTCATAGACGCGCACGCACCTTTTGGGGTCAGAGGTCAGAGACAGCCAATTACAGCCTAAAGCGGAGTATTTAAACCCAAATTACCTTTTTGTCAGTGCCCTGTCGTGGTTTCCACTAGCTGGTTATCCGAGAGTGTGTTCCTGATCGTGTTTTTTCTGATATTTGACTTTGACTTTGTTTCGACTTCCCTGATTTCTGATATCCTTCACTTCTAGCTTTCCTTATCGTGTGTCTGATTCTGTGTCCCTGACCGCGGCAAGTATTTTGACTATTCTCTGGCACGTTAAGTCCGACCATTCTAAGGTCCGGTTAGACCAGGGGTAGTCAACCTTTTTCTACCTACCGCCCACTAATGCAGCTTTCTTCATTGGAAAAATTTCCTTACCGCCCACCAGTTTTCACGCAAGTGCAGAATATTTTTTAGAAAGGAGGGTGTTTTTTAAAAAAAAAAAAAGTACGTACATTTATTTTTTAATTCTACATTATGCATGTTTATAATGTTTTTAACTTTATAAAATTTAATGAGAAAACAATAAAGTAAATTGAAATTACCTTTACTAGTGATTAATGAGATCCTTGAGGCTGATGTTGCAATACTAAATATTTGATATCTGGCTCGATTTACGTAAGGAACAAACGAAGGTCTCCTCTTTTGGTGATATTCAGATGATTTCTCTGTTTGCTCATAATATGATTTCTCATCCGTACATCAGCTCCACTCCTCTCCCTCCTCAATCCCCCCCCCCTCCCTTTTTCCTTTTTTCTGTTTTTTTTACCTTCCTTATTGCAAGGCCCAGTAGGAAGGCTGAGCTAGGTAGCTCACTTACTATTATTAGCCAACAACAATTCGCTCCTTTTCCTTTTATATTTTTTTATTTTCCTTCTTTCTCATTTTTTACAAGTACTCTGCTCCTTCTTTCTCCTATTCTACAAGTACTCTACTTCTTTCTCCTATTCTACAAATGCTCCCTTTTTCTCCTTTTATTTACAAGTACTCTGCTCCTTCTTTCTCCTTTTTTTTTTACAAGTACTCCACTCCCTGCTATTGTGTATTCCCCTACCTACTCCAACTCCTCCTCTCCCTCTACCCGCGTGTTACACTCACTCATGAGCGGACGCGTTCGCACGTGCGTACGCACGCGCGATAAGGGTGCACATGTGCGTTCAGGCACACACGCTCACGCTTTCATGCACTCACATCTGCAACCTTGCACTTCCTGCTTACCACTGAGTGAGCGAGAAATGAATAGAGCATTCATCTCTCAGGATGGAGGGAGGATTCTGTTACTACCCACCTGGAATCCTAAAAGGCCCACTGGTGGGCTGTAGGGACCAGGTTGATGACCCATGGGTTAGACATTATCTTTAGTCCTAGGTGTGATACTATTCTGCGTGCTGGATCAACTATAATCCTGACAAGTGGAGAGAGACAAAGGGGCTGGAGCTAGGAGAAACACCAAAGGGGTTTGGGGGCGAAAGACACACAAAAAGGGCTGGGTGAAAAGAGACATACAGAGGCACAGACAGGGGCTTGGAAGAGACACACAAGTCATGCAACGGGGAAAATGGTAACATACATGTATATATGCATAAACACACAGAAACGTTAATATGTAACAAATATGTAATGAGCACGTATTCTCATTGCTAAGTGCATACTTCAGCACAAGATCATATTTAAAATGAAGAGCACAGGACTTCAAAATAACCAATATAACTTTATAATTTTAAGATGTGCAACAGAACTTCTGTCTAGTGATGTCGCGAACATAACATTTTCGGTTCGCGAACGGTGAACGCGAACTTCTGCAAATGTTCGCGAACGGGCGAACCGCCATAGACTTCAATGGGCAGGCGAATTTTAAAACCCACAGGGACTCTTTCTGGCCACAATAGTGATGGAAAAGTTGTTTCAAGGGGACTAACACCTGGACTGTGGCATGCCGGAGGGGGATCCATGGCAAAACTCCCATGGAAAATTACATAGTTGATGCAGAGTCTGGTTTTAATCCATAAAGGGCATAAATCACCTAACATTCCTAAATTGTTTGGAATAACGTGCTTTAAAACATCAGGTATGATGTTGTATCGATCAGGTAGTGTAAGGGTTACGCCCGCTTCACAGTGACAGACCAAACTCCCCGTTTAACGCACCGCAAACAACCGCAAACAGTCCATTTGCACAACCGCAAACTCCCCATTTGCACAAGGTTAGATACCAAGCTAGCCATGTCCCGTTCCTTGTCCTCACTGATGTCATTGAAGGTCTCTTCCTCCACCCAGCCACGTACAACACCAAGGTTCCCCAAAAGGTGACAACAAGCCTTCTGGGACGCCTGCTGTGTTTGGTCTTCCACCTCCTCAAAGCCACCTTCCTCTTCTGACTCATCTTCTTCAGACTCCTCTCTCTGCGTTGCCTCTCTCTGCGTTATTATAAGGTGCGTTAAGTATTACTGTGACGGAACGCTGGCACTCCGACTGAGTACCTCCGCCAATCGATCACTGAGGACTCCAAGCACTCCAACCGACACCATCAGCACTGCAGACCCCACTTCCAGCGATACAGCTGCGCCAGGGTCTCGCCGTCTCCACCCACCCTGGATCCACGACCAGGATCCAGCTCCCAGTGGGTGAACCTCTCCTAAATCCAGAGAGCGTAGCAGGAACAAATCAAGCTATTGCAAGAGTTTACTCTGGGGAGTAAGTGATTATAGCAATCCCCAGAGTGTAGTTTTCCAATCCCCCAAACATGAGCCAAGGCTTAATGCTGGAACAAGACTTTACTGTAAGTAACAACAACAGGTATTCAAGCTACAGTTTATTTTATGCCCTGCTCCCATGCAGGGGAGGGACACACACGTTATCTACAGTAGCCAATAAAACAGAGGTTACAGCCCACACAAAATCCTCCCCTCTGCCTGTGATTCAATTATCTTATACAATAGAAGATTAAATTATCACAGGCAGGAAAAATACAGTTTTTACAGCATATTCATAACTTCTAAAATATACATCACATTCACATAAAAATTATATATTCACAATCAATCCATACAGGGAAACAACATATCAAAAAATGGCATGAATCAGACCAGGGGTTCAGAAGTTAGTAAAGTATCTTTTGGGGCCTGGCTGGCAGTATGGATATCTGGTCCAAACCGGTTTTACAAAGCCCTCTATCCTGGAGACAATGGGGAAAATAATCCAATTATCCAGGGAGAGAGGCAGACTCCATTGAGCACATGTTCCCAGTAAAACACAAAAGGATACAAAAATACATAACTCCTATCATACTGAATTGAACGGGCCAAATCTCCCAGGGTCCATAGTCACAGGGCAAGAGGCGGGCAAGCAGTCCTCTTCGCCACAGTAATAAATCCATGAATAAAGTAGCAGGGAGGGAAAGTACCGAATGAATGGACGTGTATATGGCATTGATTTTAGGAACCGGGAGATGGAAAAAGATGCTTGGTCGGTCCTCCTACTTCAAATTTGGGGCACTGCGCGTGCAATCTAATGTGCCACCAGATAGGAGTGATGTGTTAAGTAGTACTATTCTTATCAGTTTAATCCCTGTTACGTCCCCTATCAGGGGACGTGTATATGGCATCGATTTTAGGAACCGGGAGATGGAAAAAGATGCTTGGTCGGTCCTCCTTCTTCAAATTTGGGGCACTGCGCGTGCAATCTAATGTGCCACCAGATAGGAGTGGTGTGTTAAGTAGTACTATTCTTATCAGTTTAATCCCAATGTCACGACTACTAGTGTGGTCCAGCACGCAGAAACTATGTAAACACATATATAGGCAAGAAAAGGAAAATAAAAAGACAGAGCGTAAACCGGACCTTAGAATGGCCGGACTAATACGCTAGAGACAGAGAATGGTCAAAGGGAAAGCCGAGGTCAAGGAAGCCAGAAAATACACAATACCGTTTACACAAGCCAAGTCAGGGAAACCAGAATTCAGAATAACCAGGGAAAAGCCAAGATCAGGATACCAGGAAATCAGATTCACAATGATAAAGCACTCTCAGGAAACCATGAACAGGAAACCACGACAGGGCAAGGTACTGGGGTGAGCTAGGGATTTAAATATCACGCGGCGGGCCGGCAGCCGCGACACCCTGTTACGTCCCCCTCATCAGGCCTTTTTTAGTCGAATGTATCGCCCACTGTCAGTCCCTTCGGGATCCATCACTCATTCATCTTAATAAAGGTGAGGTAATCTAGACTTTTTTGACCTAGGCGACTTCTCTTCTCAATGACAATACCTACTGCTGCACTGAAGGTCCTTTCTGACAGGACACTTGAAGCGGGGCAAGCCAGAAGTTCTATCGCAAATTGGGATAACTCAGGCCACAGGTCAAGCCTGCACACCCAGTAGTCAAGGGGTTCATCACTCCTCAGAGTGTCGATATCTGCAGTTAAGGTGAGGTAATCTGCTACCTGTCGGTCGAGTCGTTCTCTGAGGGTGGACCCCAAAGGGCTATGGCGATGCGTAGGACTTAAAAAGCTCCGCATGTCCTCCATCAACAACACGTCTGTAAAGCATCCTGTCCTTGCCGGCGTGGTCGTGGGAGGAGGAGGATTACTTTCACCTCTTCCCCTGTTAGATTCCCGTTGTGCTGTGACATCACCCTTATACGCTGTGTAAAGCATACTTTTTCATTGATTTTGGAACTGCTGCATCCTTTCCGACTTGCCGTAACATTTCAGGCACTTTCTGCTTATACCGGAGGTCTAGTAGCGTGGACACCCAGTACAGGTCATTCTCCTTCAGCCTTTTTATACGAGGGTCCCTCAACAGACACGACAGCATGAAAGACCCCATTTGCACAAGGTTGGATGCCGAGCTACTCATGTCCTGTTCCTTTGTCCTCAGTGATCTGAAGGTATGTTCTTCCCCCCAGCCACGTACAACACCACGGGTACCAGATAGGTGACAACGAGCACCCTGGGATGCCTGTTGTGGTTGGTCTTCCTCCTCCTCCTCCTCAAAGCCACATTCCTCCTCTGACTCCTCTTCCTCACAATCCTCTTCCAGCGTTGCCGCAGGTCCAGCAAGCGATTCTGATAAGGCTGTTTCTGGTGGTGATGGTGACCACAACTCTTCCTCTTCCTCTTCACGCTCATCTACGGCCTGATCCAGCACTCTTCGCAGGGCACGCTCCAGGAAGAAAACAAATGGTATGATGTCGCTGATGGTGCCTTCGGTGCGACTGACTAGGTTTGTCACCTCCTCAAAAGGACGCAGGAGCCTACAGGCATTGTGCATGAGCGTCCGGTAACGTGGCAAAAAAATTCCCAGCTCCGCAGAGGCTGTCCTAGCACCCCGGTCATACAAATACTCGTTAACTGCCTTTTCTTGTTGGAGCAGGCGGTCGAACATTAGGAGTGTTGAATTCCAACGTGTCGGGCTGTCGCAAATCAAACGCCTCACTGGCATGTTTTTACGCCGCTGGATATCTGAAAAGTGGGCCATGGCCATGTAGGAACGCCTGAAATGGCCACACACCTTCCTAGCCTGCTTCAGGACGTCATGTAAGCCTGGGTACTTATGCACAAAGCGTTGTACGATCAGATTACACACATGTGCCATGCCCGGCACATGTGTCAACTTGCCCAAATGCAATGCCGCCAACAAATTTCTTCCGTTGTCACAAACCACTTTGCCGATCTCCAGTTTGTGCGGAGTCAGCCACTGATCCACCTGTGCGTTCAGGGTGGACAGGAGTGCTGGTCAGGTGTGACTCTCTGCTTTCAGGCAAGTCAACCCCAAGACGGCGTGACACTGCCGTATCCGGGATGTGGAATAGTACCTGGGGAGCTGGGGGGGTGCCGTTGATGTGGAGCAAGACGCAGCAGCAGAAGTGGACTCAGTCGAGGAGGTTATGGAAGAGGATGGAGTAGGAGGAGTAGAGGAGGTGGCAGCAGGCCTGCCTGCAAGTCGTGGCGGTGTCACCAACTCCTCTGCAGAGCCACGCATTCCATGCTTGGCAGCCGTGAGCAGGTTTACCCAATGTGCAGTGTAGGTGATATACCTGCCCTGACCATGCTTTGCAGACCAGGTATCAGTGGTCAGATGGACCCTTGCCCCAACACTGTGTGCCAGACATGCCATTACTTCCTTTTGCACAATCGAGTACAGGTTGGGGATTGCCTTTTGTGCAAAGAAATTTCGGCCGGGTACCTTCCACTGCGGTGTCCCAATAGCTACAAATTTTTTGAACGCCTCAGACTCCACCAGCTTGTATGGTAAAAGCTGGCTAAGAGTTCAGTCAAGCCAGCTGTCAGACGCCGGGCAAGGGGGTGACTTTGTGACATTGGCTTCTTACGCTCAAACATGTCCTTGACAGACACCTGACTGTGGGCAGATGAGCAGGAACTGCTCAAGGCGAGAGACAGAGGGGCGGATGGTTGAGAGGGGGCAAGGAGGACAGCAGTGGTTAATGTGGCTGAAGATGCTGGACCAGGAGGAGGATGGCGGCTTTGAGTTTGTGTGCTGCTTGTACTCATGTGTTGATCCCATAGGCGTTTGTGATGTGTGATCATGTGCCTTCGCAAAGCAGTTGTACCTAGGTGGGTGTTGGACTTCCCACGACTTTCTTTTGGCACAGGTTGCAAATGGCATCGCTGTTGTCAGAGGCAGACACACAAAAAAAAATGCCACACTGCTGAGCTCTGCAATGACGGCATTCTGGTGGTGGCCGATGCATGTTGTCTGACTGTGCCACTAGCTCCTTGCGACGACCTCCCCATGCTTCCAACTCGTCTCCTCCTCCTCCTCTCTGTCTCCCCATCTGAACTTTCCCCCTGTTCTTCTTATCTTCTAGCGGGCACCCACGTGACATCCACGGACGCATCGTCATCATCAACCGCTTCACTTGTATCTGACAACTCAGCAAAGGAAGCAGCAGCGGGTACAACATCATCATCATCACACCGTACGTCCATGTGTGTAATGCTGCCTGACTGAGACATATCCCTGTTATCTACATCCTCTGGCAATAATGGTTGCACATCACTCATTTCTTCCAACCGATGTGTAAATAACTCCTCTGACATACCAAGTGAAGCTGCTGTGGTGCTAGTGGTGGTGGCGGCAGGCGGGCGAGTGATAACTTGAGAGGTGCCCGAAGCTAAGCTGGAGGAGGATGGTGCGTCAAGGTTCCGAGCGGAAGCTGTAGAAGATTGGGTGTCCTGTGTTAGCCAGTCAACTATGTCCTCAGAACTTTTCGAGTTCAGGGTACGTGGCCTCTGAACACTGGGCATTATTTTAGGGCCAAAGGGAATCACAGCACCACGGCCACGACGGCCCCTGCGGGGTGGCCTGCCTCTGCCTGTCATTTTTTTTTCGATTAGTGGTACTATGCGTGCAAGCTACTGTGACAACAGATATGAGTGGCACTGTGCAGTGGCAGAAGTTGGCAGAGTAGACGCTGTAGGCCTGACACACACGCTTGCAGACAGCTAACTGCTATTCAATCTATTACAGTCAAAATTTTATTTATTTTTTTAAAATGTACACTACTGTTACACCAGATATGAGTTGCACTGGTGTGACACTGTGCCCTGGCAGGCCCTGAAACGCACACGTGTGAAGGAAACTGACTGCTATTATATTACAGTCCAAAAAGTTTTTTTTTGTTAAATGCAAGCTATTGTGACACCGGATATGAGTGGTGGCACTGGGCAAGTGGGCACAGTATACGCTGTGAGCCTGACACACACGCTGGCAGACAACTAACTGCTATTCAATCTATTACAGTCAAAATTGTATTTTTTTTTTAAAATGTACACTACTGTTACACCAGATATGAGTTGCGCTGGTGTGACAATGTGCCCTGGCAAGCCCTGAAACACACACTCGTGAAGGAAACTGACTGCTATTATATTACAGTCCAAAAAGTTTTGTTTTTTTTAAATGCAAGCTATTGGGACACCAGTGAGTGAGTGGTGGCACTGGGCAGGCCCTGAAACGCACACTAGTGAAGGAAACTGACTGCTATTATATTACAGTCAAAAAAGTTTTTTTTTTTTTTTTAAATGCAAGCTATTGTGACACCAGTGAGTGAGTGGTGGCACTGGGCAGGCCCTGAAACGCACACTAGTGAAGGAAACTGACTGCTATTATATTACAGTCAAAAAGTTTTTGTTTTTTCTAAATGCAAGCTATTGTGACACCAGTGAGTGAGTGGTGGCACTGGGCAAGTGAGCACAGTATATGCTGTGAGCCTGACACACAGGCTGGCAGGCAGGCAACTGCAATTACATTACATAGAAAAAAAAAGCAGACTGATGTTCTAGCCCTAAAAAAGGCTTTTTGGGATGCTGTCCTTACAGCAGAGATCAGATGAGTCCTTCAGGACTGTAGTGGACACTGAATACACTAGCCTAGCTATCAATTTCCCTATCAAATCAGCAGCAGCTACACTGTCCCTCCTCTCACTAAGAATGCAGCTTCACAATGAATGTAATATGGATGCTGTCCAGGAGGTGTCTGGGAGGGAGGGTCTGCTGCTGATTGGCTAGAATGTGCCTCCTGACTGTGAGGTACAGGGTCAAAGTTTACTCAATGATGATGAATAGGGGGTGGACCGAACAGCGCATATGTTCGCCAGGAACTATTCGCCAGCGAACCGTTCGGGACATCACTGGTGGTAAATATTCTAATTGTTTTGCTGCTAATCTGCTAAATAGTACATTTTGAGGCGTGCACTTCATATCTGAGAGTCAAATAGAAGCATCAAATAGTGCGCATACTGCGCAGTTGTAAACATTCTAATTGTTTTGCTGCTAATCTGCTAAATAGTACATTTTGGGGCCTGCTCTTCACATCTGAGAGTCAAATCGAAGCGTAACTTTGATTCAAATTTACTACATTGGTCACTTGTAATATTGTTTCACACCTACAACACTTGTTACACAGATTTAAGTGATAGAAAACAGATTGATATTTTCTACACTAGAAACTACCAGATAACAAGCTGTTATATTTAAACCAGTTATCAATAGCTAAGAGGTACTTAAACAATATTGTAATTCTGGGGCAATACCCTCACAAGTCAAACTGAGAGGTCAGTTTATAGGAAAAACTGTTGCCTGGATTCAATTCTAAAACAATTTCCATATTTCCTTTGCAGACTTTACATGCTGGAAAAACACAGGTGCCAACTGCTGTGTCTTTCTGCAGTGTGCATACCGGCAAGGAGGGCAGGGTTGAGGAGTGGATGGAAGATGATGTGGAGGATGATGTGGAGGATGATGAGGTCCTAGATCCCACATGGAATCAAGGTCATGCGAGTGACGTGTGCAGTTTGGAGGAAGAGGCGCTGGTCGCACAGAGGCACCAGCACAGCAAAAGAGGGAACAGGGTGCAAAAGCGGAGCGGCCGTCCCCTAGCGCTTGTCGGCATGTATTAGTTCGAGAATTACCAGTTATCCAAGTAATACATGTAGCGATCAAAGGATCCATAATAGAGTTGAGCGAACCCGAACTGCAAAGTTTGGGTTCGTACCAGATTTAACGATTCATTCGTAGTTTCACAGTCAGGTGGGCAGTCCGGTGACCAGGAGCCAGACACTGTCTGGGCGGCGGTCGGACGACCGGGACCCAGTATGCCTGATGTTGAAGTTAGGAGTCACAGTGTGGAATGGATTAGCAGGGATGTGGAGCAGGGTAACTGCACGCCCCCTGGTGTTGAGTACCAGCGTTTGTGCGGTCACATACCAGAACCCTGATTCAGCTTCAGTAAAAAGAGTACTGGATACCAGAAGCCATCACCAGACTGATCCGCAACTTGGAACAGCATGTGACATTCACTGTAGCGGCTTTGCGCGCTTTCAGCGTTCTCACCCTGCTGCTGCTCGCCTGTCAGCGCTGCAGTTTAACTTTGGCCTTCCCGCTCACTGCCTCATATGCGACGTGCCCACAAGGTGGAACTCCACCTTGCACATGCTGGAGAGACTGTTTGAGCAGCAGCAGGCGATAGAGGCTCTGCACCAGACTTCCCTCCAATTGATCAGAGTTAAAGGATTGCAAGTGGACTCATTACAATTACAGGGCCTTTAAAGAGTCCTGTATTGTTATTTGTCGTCACTACCTTCCCGCGTCGGGAGTAGGTCATTTGCGTGCCTGCTGCCTTCCTTGCATGTGGTAGCCGTTTCTCAGGGTCCCTGTACGGAATGGAACCCTGATTCACTGTTACCCATGGTCACCATGGTAGGCGCAGAAACTGGCATCGAAAGTTGATATGGATGACATCCGAATGCAAAGTCGTCATCACTGGGATGTGCGATTGGCCCGAGGTTCTCTAGAGTGAACAAAGTGCCTGCACAACTATAATGTCAACAGCTACTCTGCGGAACAGAGTTGTCTTTTTTTATGTGTCCCAATATTTTGGGGGCTACCCCAATTAAAAAAAAAAATAAAAAAAAAATAAAAATATATATATATATATATATATATATTAACAGTGTTAGCTTCCACCTACACCGCCATGGTCACCGCCTCCTCAACCTATGGGTCACTTAGTATAAACTATGTACACAATAGCAGAGGCTTGTGAAGGCCTTTTCTCCATGCATCAGGTGTTGAGCATTTCTCCATGCATCAGGACTGCAAGAAATGCACCGCAGGCCGCAAAAGTTTCTTTTTTTGTATGTCCCAATATTTTGGGGGCTATCCCAATTAAAAAATATATATATATATATATATATATAAACAGTGTTGGCTACCTTATCCTCCTCCTCCACTGCAGCTTCCACCTACACCGCCACGGTCACCGCCTCCTCCATCTATGGGTCACTTAGTATAAACTATGTACAAAATAGCAGAGGCTTGTGAAGGCCTTTTCACCATGCATCAGGAATTGAGCATTTCTCCATGCATCAGGACTGCAAGAAATGCACCGCAGGCCGCAAAAGTTTCTTTTTTTATATGTCCAAATATTTTGGGGGCTACCCCAATTAAAAAACAAAAACAAAAAAAAAACCCAGTGTTGGCTACCTCCTCCTCCTCCTCCTCCGCCGCTTCCACCTACACCGCCGCTTCCACCTACAAAAGTTTGGGTCCCAATTGACTTCAATAGGGTTTGGGTTCCGGGTCAAGTTCCAGGTCAAGTTTGAGCCCGAACGCGGACTTTTTTTCAACGTTCGACTGAACCCGCCAGACCCGAACATCCGTGTGTCCGCTCAACTCTAATTATAATATAAATTACTAAGTGAAATTGCAGAAAAGCAGAGATGAAATAGCAGAGATAGGAATGCATAGGAATTGAAATCCCTCCTTGTGCCTTGAGAGCCCCAATTTACATTGAGTAGAAATTTGTGGGTTAGTAATCCAAAGCTTGGGTGTTCCCAATCATTGGTCAGTGCTAAATACTGAATTATCCTGATCTGCACAAACTTCCCATGAATATCAGTTTGTGAAAAGGATAATATCTAAAGGAGCAAACTGCTAAAAGACACTAGCGTAAGTCCAAAGTGCCTTTTGCCCCCATTACAGATTTAGCTTAATCAGGGACCACTATTACATTGTTTGCATTGTAGCTTTCAAAGGTGGGTAAATTGAAAGGGTTAGGGGACATTACTGACCTGCCCCTTAGCCAGAGTCTCATTTGACTGGTGTTTAATGGGGAATGTCTTAAAAAGAGGTGCCCCCTAGTTACTTGAAAAACTCCAAAAAAAAGGGTATTTTTTTTATTAAATACATTTTTGAAACATTGGAGCATTAAAGGTATTTAAATATATGGGGCTTTTAAATAAACCAGAAGGAAAACAAACAAACAGAAAAATGGTACCAAACTGAAATGTGTGACAAAAAGTGGTTTGTATTGAATAGTTGTTCCATATTTGTTTGTACAAGAGAAAAAGAGGGTATATTTGGTAATATGTTCTGTTCCTTATAGAAAAAGGAGGACCTCTACAGAGAGCTGGGTAAAGAAAAACAAATTCAAAAGCAGACCTTTTCCCTGAAGTAATGAATTTTGACAAACTGAAAAACACAATGCTAAGTTTGCAGAGCTTCTAAATATGGAAATATGGAAATGCTGTACTTCTGGGTTGCATACTTGCTTTCTTCCATAAGGTCCCCTGCTGGCTGGAATTATAGGCATTCATGCATTATGACACACAATCGCATATGACTAGCTTCATTGTAGCATGCCAGAAGGCGTGTGCATGCAAGAATACTGCATTAGGAGCTGAAAGCTTAGGATCACTCTGTCTGTGTCACTTGTGTGGCCTAATGCATTCTGGTCCAGCAACTGTGAATCGACCTGGAATTACTGACTGATATCTAAGCAGGTTTCCGAAATTGTGTAGTGGTTCTGGTGTACCTGAAGACAGACCCATCGTCCAGTACACATTCGGCATCCTGAATTTGTTACTTGCCTTGCTACTTACTGGATACCAGACTCATTTTGAACCTTTTATTTCAATTCTTTGCTGTCTACTCTAATTAAAAACCAAAAACAAAAAAGTGTTAACTTCATTGCCTGCCACTAGCCTTTTTATGATCCCTATTCTCTTGTGCTTATCCTTTTGCTTCCATACTTGAGGGAGATTGTTCTGCTGCAGGCCTGTTCATCTAATGGTGATGTGCAGGGATGTATACTCTGCTAGTAGATTCCTGGACCCTCAATACTGTCACATTTGGGGGCATTCCTAGGCTTTCAAAAGGAACATTCAAATGGTGACTTGCAGTAAACCAAGCTAGCCAGACTGTCCTGTATATAATTCTAAGCAGCTTTGCTCTATGAATTGACATCTGACTTATCCTGCTAGAGAGGACCAGATGCAGTGTATAGGACACAGGTACTTGGTGAGACCCAGGTAAGTTGTATCAAAATGTTTTGAGATCTTACCGTGCGACAGCATCAGGTCTTTCCTGACACCATAACCACTAGAGTGGGCTATAATGGGTATGATGCTTGGAGTGTTCCTTTAATGCCATGTTTTATGTTTAGTGACTAGTGGGAGCATTTATTTCAAGTAAAGAACCCTTTAAGAAATAATAATACTAAAGGGATTTTATTGGTAATGTGAAATGTTTTAGGCAGGTGTGAAACAATTCTGTGATATAAGAATGCTTTAAAAAAATAGTAATGTTAATTGTTTATTTTTTATCAATTATTAAAAAACAAAATGAGTGAACATAAGAAATACAAATCAATATCTAGTGTGACCACACTTTGCCTTCGAAACAGCATTATTTCTTCAAGATACATCTGCATATAGTTTTGTAAATAACTTGGTTGGTAGATTCTTTCAAACATCTTGAAGAAATAACCACAATTCGTCTGTGGCATTGGCAGCATCTCTTGCTTCTGTCTCATCATGTAATAATAACAGACTCAATGTTGTTGAGATCCAGGCTATATCAGGGGAAATACCAAGTTTCCATGTTCTTCTGTACACCAAACATGGTTCTTAATGTATGTGTCGCGTTGTTGGCATACTGCTGAATACATTTGGGGCCAAATGTCGGTTTCCCTCATGGTAGTACATGATGGGAAAGTATCTGTATGTACTTCTCACCAGTGGTGTATCCTGGTTTTGTGCTGCCCTAGGCAGGACAAAACTCAGGCACTCTCCACCCCCGCGCCAGCCCCACCCAACCCTTCCCCCCCACCTTCTAAATACACAGACACACACATTCACCGACAGATACGCATACACACGCTAACAGACACACACTCACTAACAGACACACACACTCACTCTAACACACACACTCACTCTAACAGACACACTAACACACACACACTAACAGACACAAACTGTCAGACACACACACACACTAACAGACACACACACACTGACAGACTCACACAGTCAGACACACACATACACATTGACACACACTAACTCACTAGCAGACACACTCACACACACACACATTAACAGACACACACACACACTCACAGTAACAATTTATTTTTATTTAACCCTCCAACCCCCCTCCTTACCTTTGGGAATGCTAGGGGGGGTGGGTTCCCTCTCTCCCTGGTGGTCCAGTGGCTGCGGGCGGCGCTGGGCGGGCAGCTGGCGAGGGAGCTCTTCCTCTGAGCTGTCAGCTCAGCTCCCTCGCGCTCCGTAGAGTGAGGCTTGGAGCCGAAAGATGACGTCATCTTCCGGCTCCCAGCCTCACTCTGCGGTGCGCGAGGGAGCTGAGCGGATCGCTCAGAGGAAGAGCTCCCTCGCCAGCTGCCCGCCCAGCGCCGCCCGCCCGCTCGGCTTGTCAGTTAGCCGCGAGGCTAACAAGGCATTTGCCCTGGGCATTTGGGGGGTGGCGTTTTTTGCCGCCCCCTGAAAAATGCCGCCCAAGGCAAATGCCTTGTTTGCCTCGCGGCTAAAACGCCCCTGCTTCTCACCATTGAGGAGAGCATTAATTTTGACCAAATTCCCAACGCCATTTGCAGAAATGCAACCGAAACTTGCAAAAAAAAAACCACCTTCTACCATGATTCACTGGAGCCTGCAGACACTCATTCTTGTAATGTTTATTAGCCCTTTGGCAAAGAAACTGCATTCTGCTACAGTCACATATTTAAAATTTAGAATAATTAGTCCAAAACATATGCTGCCCTTTTTCATGCATAGTTGAGGGAACTAGCCTGGTTTCTAAATTGGAGATTCACTAATCAGCCACAACATTAAAACAAAAAAAAAGTGAATAACATGGGTCATAGAATCTCCAAAATGGCAAGTATGCAGTGGTTAGTAACTGTGGCGAAAGCTGCCTCGCCACTGGACATTGGAGAGGCCTGGCTGCCCGCCTCCTACCTGCTGACTATGGCCCCTTGTGAATTTGTACTTTTGAATGCAATATTTGGGCATGTGGTATTTTATATTGCTGCTACTGGCCCTTTAAGGGCCATCAGTGGACATATTATGATTGTTAGGAACAATGCCTTTAAGCCTGTGTAGCAGATTGCATTCAGGCTGTATTTAATATTATGTGTTCGGTAAACGGTGTTATGTGTATGCAGCATTCCCCTGATTGTTCGGTAGAATCACTCCATTCATTATATTGAGTGAAACTACCGAACAACCAGACCACCCTGGAGTAAGTGTGCCTCCAATTACCGTTTGCAACAATGTAGCAAACGGGTAATTGGCAATCTATGTAATGTGTTCTTTGTCCTCTGGGTGGCCGCCATTCGGGAAACAAACACGTGGCGGCGGCCATCTTAAACTCCCGAACAGCGGTGTTTTGCCGTCGAGTGTCTGGAACTAAAATCGGACACTCGACTAGGCAAACACCGCTGAGACCTACAGACATCCATGAGTTTGTGTGGAAACTACCGAATGACCCGCCGTTCGGTAGAAAGAACCCCATGAACAAGGGAATTCGTTTAAACCCTCTCCAGGCTCTGTAACCCAGGCAATTTGTGTGTTTCATTCCCTTTTCTGTGACCGACTGCAGGGCCAAAACACATGGAACTGTTTTCGGATACTTTTGCCATGCAGTCGGTCAAAACTTTAA
Source organism: Pelobates cultripes (assembly GCA_933207985.1). Taxonomy (NCBI): domain Eukaryota; kingdom Metazoa; phylum Chordata; class Amphibia; order Anura; family Pelobatidae; genus Pelobates; species Pelobates cultripes. The sequence continues at coordinate 183,751,046 of OW240913.1, read as the reverse complement.
CCCTCCATAATTCCCAAACCCCTGGTCCGATCTGGGTGATTTTTGGATATGTGTCTCACCCAGATCAGGGCTACCAGGGGATGTAACATTTAAATGGGGTATCCCTATGTTTAGGGGTACATCCAGTATCCCAGGTAATTTGTGTCTGGACTAATGGGATTATGTGTCACACTAAGGGGAGGAGATGTGTGGGAGGTAACTGGTACATTATTGGCTGGGGTACTAATTGTTGTGGATCCCTCCCTTGCATGGGAGAATGTCTTAAAACGAGGTTGTGTGAATAAATCTTCTGATTCTGCTTAACCCTCAAAACGAAGTGTCGTCTCGTTATTGGGGGAATTGGATTGTATGCTGACTGCCAGGAGTGTAACCCTTTCGTATGGTTTTCCTGTTCGGATATTTCCAGTGTTCATGTGTTTCCAGTTCGGGACGACGGTGCTTTCAGTAGCTGTCGGTGTAGCTGAGAAAGGGGAATATTGCCTAAACGGTTTTTAACCTATGGTGAGCAAAACGGTCCGTTACAGTAACTACCAAAAGTAGTGGAAGTAAAGACAACCAGTGTACAAATGTCAGGGTCCTTGGTGCCCAAGGCTCGTTGATGCATGAGGAGAGTGAACAGTAGTCCACCTAGCCCGATCAAACAGAAAAGCTTATGTAGCTCAAATTGCTGAAAAACAAAATGCTGGCCATGATAGAAAGGTGTCAGAAAACACATCGTTCCACATTTTACTGCATATGGGGCTGCATAACCACAGACCAGCTAGAATGCTCAGGATGACCCCTGTTCACCACCAAAAGATCCTTCAATGAAGATGTTAGTGTCAGAATTGGACCATGGAGCAATGGAAGAAGGTTACCTGGTATGGTCTGATGACTTACATTTTCTTTTAGATCAGGTAGATGGCTGGGTACATGTGAGTCATTTACCTGGAGAAGAGATGCCAGCAGGATGCACTACATGAAGAAGGCAGACTGGCAGAGGCAGTGTTATGTTCTGGTCAATGTTGGGATACCTTGGGTCCTGCACCTATGTGGATGATACTTTGACACATCACTTAGCTAGAAATTGTTAAAAACCACATCCTTCATGGCAATGGTGTTCCATTATGGCAGTGGCCTCTTTCAGTTGGATAGTGCACCCTTCCACACTGCAAAAATTGTTCAGGAATGGTTTAAGGAACATGACAAGGTGTTGCCTTGCCCTCGACATTTCCAAATCTCAATCCAATTAAGTGTGTGTGGGATGCGCTGACAGAAATAATTTGATACATGGTGGGCCCATCTGCAAGCAGGACTTAAAGGATCTGCTGCTAATATCTTGATATCATGTTCAGAGATCTTGTGGAGTCCATGTCACAACATAGAAACATAGAATGGCAGATAAGAACAATTCGGCCCAACTAGTCTACCCAATTTTCTAAATACTTTCATTAGTCCCTAACCTTATCTTATAGTTAGGATAGCCTTATGCCTATCCCATGCATGCTTAAACTCCTTTACTGTGTTAACCTCTACCACTTCAGCTGGAAGGCTATTCCATGCATCCACTACCCTCTCAGTAAAGTAATACTTCCTGATATTTTTAAACCTTTGCCCCTCTAATTTAAGACTATGTCCTCTTGTTGTGGTAGTTTTTCTTCTTTTAAATATGGTCTCCTCCTTTACTGTGTTGATTCCCTTCATGCATTTAAATGTTTCTATCATATCCCCCCTGTCTCATCTTTCCTCCAAGCTATGCATGTTAAGATCCTTTAACCTTTCCTGGTAAGTTTTATCCTGCAATCCATGAGCCAGTTTAGTAGCCCTTCTCTGAACTCTCTCTAAAGTATCAATATCCTTCTGAAGATACGGTCTCCAGTACTGCGTACAATACTCCAAGTGAGGTCTCACCAGGGTTCTGTACAATGGCATGAGCACTTCCCTCTTTCTACTGCTAATACCTTTCCATATACAACCAAGCATTCTGCTAGCATTTCCTGCTGCTCTATTACATTGTCTGCCTACCTTTAAGTCATCAGAAATAATCACCCCTAAATCCCTTTCCTCAGATGTTGAGGTTAGGACTATTAAATATTCTGTACTCTGCCTTTGGGTTCTCAGGTCCAGGATACTCTCACACAAAACAAAATAATCCCTCCCCTGTGCCTGTGAGATAATTGAGTCAGGAACTGTACTAAAGTCAATTATCTCCAGGCATAAATAGCATACATTTTAACCCCCTCCTCACTCTCCCCCCAAAACAAAAAAAAACAAAAAACACATGCAAGCCCCACAACAGTCAGATCCCCTGTTAGCCCTATCTGGGGGAACAACATTTCCATGGAAATCCCAAACCCCTGAACCGATCTGGGTGATTTTTGGATGTCATTTTGACCGACCGCACACAAAGTCTTATGTCCAAAACCAGGCCCGGACTGGCCATCGATGGGCCGCGATGGCCGTGGGGCCGAGGCCGGCAGGGAGATCACAGGATCTCCCCTGCCAGCCCGTGCAGGGCCAGCGCTATCCGAGCGCCGGCCCTGCATAGTGCCTCCACGGGCCGGTGGGGAGATCAGAGATCTCCCTCACCGGCCCAGAGGCATGGAGATGCGGCCGCCGGCTGGGTGAGGGAGGGAGGAAGGACCCGGCGGAGCTCTAACAAGCAGCTCCGCCGGGTCCTCTCGCGGGATTCTGAGCGTTGCCGCGGCAACGCTCAGCTCTCGCGAGAGTGAACTCTAACCCGCAGGTTAGAGTTCACTCTCACCACTGGACCACCAGGGAAGCATGCGAGAACGGATCTCCTCCCCCCCTCCCAGGATAAAGGTAAAAAGGGAGGGGAGGGGGAAACACATAACTTTTTTTTATTTTTTATATTAATAAATAAAAAAAAATTATTTAAAATAAATTCCCTAATAGCCCCCTCACACACACAGCACACCCCAGACACCCACAGCACACCCCAGACACCCACACAGCACACCCCAGACACCCACACAGCACCCCCCAGACACCCACAGCACACCCCAGACACCCACACAGCACCCCCCAGACACCCACACAGCACCCCCCAGACACCCACAGCACGCCCCAGACACCACAGCACCCCCCAGACACACACAGCACCCCAGACACAGCACCCCCACACAGCACCCCCCAGACACACACAGCACCCCCCAGACACACACAGCACCCTCAGACGCAGACAGCACCCTCACTACCACACACACATTATATATATATATATATATATATATATATATAAATAAAATAACCCTCAGTGAGTTAACAGACAAAGAAAATTAGAAACCTAGAATGGGACGGCAGATAAAAACACCCTCACACACAGCACCCCTCTTACACAAACACACTGCGCACCTCACACATACAATACGTCCAAATATATTCTAAATATATATACACACACACACTACAGCACCCCTCACACTGCACCACTACACACATAACGCTCCAGATACACGCTAGATCCCTTACCCTATATGCACTCTTAATCCTCTATATACACACACACACACACACACACAATCTTCTATACACACTCTGGGTCCTTTACACACACACACTACATTCCTTGTAAGCAAACACATGCAACATTCTCTAAACACACCCTCTCTACAACCCCTACACACGCTACGTCACCTATACACACACACTACTGCCCGTATGTACACACTCGCTACATCCCCTATAACACTATGCCCCTATACACGCACTCTCTACAACCCCTAGCCACATATTACACCACAAAATTGACCTATTTACACAATACCACACCACACTCTACACACACGCAATCCCACAAGCATGCGCCAAACACATGCACCATACACTTTCCTGGCCCTTTTGTCCTCTGGTATCCCACTTGTGGAGACACCAGAGACAATTTAAAAGCAAACACAGCGCAAGCATGTTATTACATTTGCTTGCGCTGCGCAGAACAAATTCAGGGCCTTTTTCTAATGCTAGAGCTCTTCAGCGGGGCTCTGGGCATTGAACCAACATGCTCACTTTGAGAGGGGGCGTGTTGTCATTAGTGATGACAAAACACACCCTCTCTGGCCCCGCCCCCTTCTTGGGGGGCCGCTCTAATTGAAAAATGCCCGGGCCTAATTTTTTTCCCAGTCCGGCCCTGTCCAAAACAGTTCCACAGTTTCAGAGGTAGCGGTCTGTTTATTTCGGGGAGCTCTAAAACTGAACAAATCCACAAACTGTTCCCCTGGCTCATGGGTAGAGTTTGCTCCCCTAGTTCATGGGAACAAACATACCGAATAGCAATCTCCTGGTTGGTCGGTGAAAAGAAGCAGGCGTTCGCAAAGTTGAACGGCGTTCGGAAAGTCGAGTGTCCAATTTTAGTTCCCGACACTCAATGACCCGCTGCCTCTTTTTGTGCAACAAGATGCCACAACGAGAAAGCACTTAATCTACAGGTCCCTTTGTAGTTAATGAACGAGGGGGGTTGTCTGTGTTCGATAGTTATGTCTACCGAACGAGAAAAATCCAAGTTAACGAACAAAACAGGGTAGTTTCTTCACACCTCCTAAGCATCTATCTGGTTGTATCTGGTGGAGGTAGTGCTGGAGGGAAACTTGCAGGATATAGCTATCAGAAAACACATACCCTATGTTAATCTCTCGCTTTTATCTTTCAAGTAAATCCATACCCAATAACAGCAGTGTCCAATAAAAAAGGATTTCAGTGGGTCAGGTAAAATGGTGAGCTACTGACGGGAATCAGGTAACCAAAACTACCCAAAGGGACAAACATGCCTGTAGCGGACTGTGTGTTATTACTTTGTATTTTATTGTTGGCTGTCCCTACCCCTAATTGTTAAAGTATTTTATTCCATCCTTCACGGTTCAGTACACTGAGAAAAGAACCAGGTAACCCTCTATTGTGTCATTCATCTGGTTGTTCGGTAAGAATTTACTTTGAACCATCTGAAGTTGTGCAATTCGACAAACGAACATATACCGAACAACCAGGCCACCCCGGAGAGGAGCGTGGCACTAATTAACCTTCCCCATTGTTATTCCCTTTACCTACATTGACAATTACCTGAACACACTATGTATTCCCTGGGTGGCCACCATTCGCATACGAACACGCAGCGGCCGCCATCTTGCCATACGAACGCACCAGCGGTTTTTGGTCGAGTGTCTGGAACCCTCTATACGTCCACCCGTTCGTGGGAAAACATACAAACGGCAGATGCATACGAACGAGGGAAATCATCTGAACCCAGGCAGAGCCCATTATATCGAATTATTTCGTGCTTTTCATCTCACAAACAGAGACTGACCACAAGGCCAAAACACATGGAACTATTTTCGGCTATCACCTCATGTGCGGTTGGTAAAACGAAGACCTCCAAGAATTTCACGAACCCCTGAACCAATCTGGGTGACTTGAGTATGTTGCTCACCCAGATCAGGGCTATCAGGGGATATGTAATTTATGGGTGTAAGTTATGGTTTTGGGGTACATCCAGAAATGGGGTAAAAATTTGTGTTTCAAATGTAGAGTTACTTATGTTATCCCCCAGGCAAAGGGGAGGAAATGTGTGGGCTGTACCCAGCTAGGGGTTGGATAATGCCTAATTTTCTGTGGGTGTCTCCCTTGCATGGGAGAATTGTATAAAAGCTAAGTATGTGGCATTAAAATAGAGTTCTGCTCCTGATACTGAATGTCGTCCAGTTATTGGGAAATGTGATGGGATATTCGTGGATTATTTTATTTACTGCTTAAGCTGTTCTTCCTATGATAACCTACTTGATCCTGAGTAACTATTGGAATACCAGTGGAGAAAGTCTATGTTAAACTAGTGTGCAAAGTCAGCTTTACCTTAACTAATTTCATGGTTAGCCAGTCCACACCACTTTTGTTCTCCTACATCACATCAGAGCATGTGTAGAGTAGTAAAATGTTTTGTTGTTGTTGTTTTTTTAAATTAATGGCATGGGCCTGGAGCTGTGGTTTAGTCATCCCCTATGTTAATCCGGCCCTGGGTGTCAGTCAGTGGAACATTCCTCCTGTAGCTTTGCTTATTCCTCAGAGATATGTACCTTTGTCAAACAGAGTATTTGACCTCCTAGTAAACTTTTGCCGTTTAACAGCATTATTGTATGCAGTAGTTACGATTTTCTTTTATAGTATGGTATTCTGTACATTCTTTTCATAGAAGTTGTCTTATTGATTTAAAGAAAAACTGTTGTGCTCTTTTGCACAATTCAGTTTCAAAATCCTCATCTATTTTCATCTATACATAGTGAACTAGTGAAATTGGCAGAAAATATATAGATAGTCCTGAAAAAAAAAAAAAAAAAGAGAAAAGCTAAAATCATGCCACCCCAACCTACCTGAGAGGTTATTGGCATAATCATCACAGTCGATGTCGGTCATGTGAGCCCACATGTAGCCATGCTTATGCCCTCCTCCAGCCATGCATCATTTTTGGCCATGTTTGTAAAGACCTGGCAAACTAAGTTTTTTGCGAGTAATTGAGGAAACGCAAAACCTTGAATTAAAGTAATTTAGTTAAGGGTTCATTTTTAAATAAAGAGACCATGATTTTTACTTCAGAAGCCATTAAAGAGCTGGCCACCCACACCCTGTCCCTGCTCACATGGCTGAGTAAGTTATATATTGTATAACTATACATATATTGGCCTTTTTGCATTCCAGGCTGGCTGAAGCTGCAGAGCCTGGTCGCTCTTTTAAAAGGCTGCAGCACCTGACTGGTCCCTGATAGTTCCGCTGCTGGTTATATGTGTTATTTTAAAATGTATTTCCAATTGTACTGCACATGGTAATATTCGGATGGACTAATGCTGTCCATACTGTTTTGCTTGAGGTGGCAGTCAATATAATTATGTGTAAAATGACATTGATGTAGAAGAAATAAAAGACAGCAGTGTTAATACAGGGGAAAAAACATCAAAGCAAAATGGTTTTAATATTTATTTTATATACAATGTCATGAAAGGAAATAATGCAACTACACAAATACATGTCAGTGTTTGTCTCCAATATGGTACAATAGGTTGCAGACTAGATGTTATCAAGTTTACGCGTTTAGATTTTTTTTGTTAGAATTTTGTATCTTTTCATTCTGCTAAATTCAGCTGCCCTGATTGTGAAGTCATTGTTCCTATTAAAACGCTGGCCCACTCGCAACGTGCTCATTATGGAAACCATTGTTTTTAGGGACTAGGATACATTTAAGCAAATGATAGCAGATTTACTAAGAACATAAGAGAAACCATTTTGAATTTATATTTACAGGAGAGATTTTAGTAACCATTCACTAAAAACAATGTACACAACCCACATATTCTCAATACTCTTGTTCTCGTTTTACATTTCATAGTTATTTGCTTCTACAGCAGTACATTCTGCAAAATTACAAATTTGCCTATTGTAGATATAAATCAGGTCTAGTCATTCACGTCATCTCAATGAAGTGATTTTGGAGCACGGATGCTCCATTACTTAATCTGTGCTTTGTGCATCGAGTACTTCTCAGCATGCACTATATCTGTTCAGAAGTACTTGACTGGACAAAATTCATCGGGGCTAATGGCTTCATGGTAGAGGTGTTCAACTTATAATAGGTGTCTGTTCTGGCGCTGGATTACAAATCTTAATAACAAAACAAAAAAAAGTGGCTCATGATCATACAGTTATAAAAGGTACAGATAGAATAGGTTCCTGTAACTAAAATATCTTTATATAAAAAAAAAAAAAAAATGCATTGTAGTTCTCCATCCATACAGCACACAGTTGCTTGTTAAATCTCAGAATTAATGAGAAAATAAAAAAAGCCTACACATAACCTCTCCAAAACGTCAGTAGTAGTTGTCCACATAATATAGACAGATGTATATACAGAGAAAAATAAATCTATACAAAAAACAAACTGCTTACAGTGTCCTTCATAAATTTAAGGCACAATTGTGCGATTTGACTTTTTTGTTTTGAAATCACCATTCGGTTTAATCAGTTAGAATTTCACAAAATAAAAAGATAAGCACAGAGGACTTCTATTTCCATCGAGTTTGACATATAGTTTGTTTAAATAATTTTCTTAAGTTTTTGAGGAATATATAAGCAATGTGAATTACATTTATTTTGCACATTCCCCATGCAATAAAACACTTAAGTACTAATATATCTGCATAATAACAGGTATACTGAAAGAGAGGTATACTTTTTAAATTGTAAGCACATTCAGGTCAAATGTAATACCCAGCAAGCCAGGCGTCAGTTGCTGCACCATTTTTTTTTTGTTTTGTTATTGGCAGTAAAATAAGGCATTTCACTAAAGGCAGTTATTACTAGGTTTACACTGAGCACTGACTTTGCATTAGGTAATGAACTATTCGGACATTACTAATGTGACCGAGTCATGCACTGCAGAGAAAATACAGCCTACTTTGTATTTGCTATGCTTTTGCTGTTCATGGTCATAATGCAGATTTTGGTTTTATAACCCAATCAGCATTGGGGTTAAGTTGCAACAGATCCTTCATATAGGTATTTTCTTCAAGGCAACGCTCCCCTGTTAAAAAAAAAAAAAAAAAAAAACGTTAGCAAGTAGGGAATGGTAAATAGTCCACAATGCTTTAGTTACCGGTACGTAGAATTGCTCATGACATAATTACTAGACGGAGATAAACAATGAGTAGGACTCAGCAAATTCATGATGAGACAGAAATGGGTCCGGAAATAGATAATCTGTCTCAATGTCAGTCAGGGGGCATTAAAAGATCCCATGAATGGACCTATGTGCAAATGGACCAAACTGTATGTGGATTATTCTTGTGAAATCCTGCCTTACAGGATTATATGATGCCTTGCAAAGGTATTCACCCCCCTTGGCATTTTTCATGTTTTGTTGCCTCACAACCTGGATTTAACATGGATTGTTTTTTCGTTTTTTTAGCTGAAAGTAATGGCTTTCTTCTGGCCACTCTGCCATAAAGCCCAACTCTATGGAGCGTACGGCTTATTGTCATCCTATGTACAGATACTCCAGTCTCTGCTGTGGAACTCTGCAGCTCCTCCATGGTTACCAGATCACTGTGCTGCCTCTCTGATTAATGCCCTCATTGCCCGGTCCGTGAGTTTTGGTGGGCGGCAGTCTCTTGGCAGGTTTGCTGTTGTGCCATGTTCTTTCCATTTGGTTATAATAGATTTGATGCTGCTCCTGGGGATCATCAAAGATTTGGATATTTATATAGCCTAACCCTGACTTGTACTTCTTAACAACATTGTCCCTTACTTGTTTGGAGAGTTCCTTGGTCTTCATGGCAGTGTTTGGTTAGTGGTGCCTCTTGCTTTGGTGTTGCAGCCTCTAGGGCCTTTAAAAAAGGTGTGTATATTTAATGACAGATCATGTGACACTTAGATTGCACACAGGTGGGAAGCATTTCACTAAATATGTGACTTCTGAAGGTAATTGGTTGCAGCAGAGCTTTTTATGGGCTTCATAACAAAGGGGGTGAATACATATGCACATGCCAGTTTTCTGTTTTCTATTTCTAAAAATGTTTGTATGTATATATTTGTCTAATTTCACTTCACCAACTTAGACTATTGTGTTCTGATCCAGCACATAAAATTCACATTGATAAACCATTGAACTTAAGGCTGTAATGTAACAAAATAGATAAAAAGTCAAGGGGGTGAATACTTTTGCAAGGCACTGTAATGACACAAACTTTTAATTCCTCTGTGCTGCCAGAGAATGCACATGCATAACCGTTTGTGAAAGACACTAAGAATGGTGCTGCCGAACCTATAATCTCCTCTTCCCAACCAACCACTGTTTAAAAGATAATCAGCACTGGGGAGGAGAGAAGGAGAATTGGAATTCAGCTGAATGTGTTTATTTGTATATGCAGCATATGAGGGGCCCCATCGGGTGGCTCATGCATAGGGCCACCAGATGGGTATTATTGAACAGGAATACTGAAATATTGGCAATGTTGGGAGGAAGTGAGAGCCTGACACTTACTCTCAACTACACAGAGGGAGAAAGGAGGAGGCACAGACAGGAGGGGAGAAGAGAACAAGGAGGGAGCCTGCTCAAGCTACACAGTCCCAAAAGCCTCAGCCAGAAGCCAGACCAAAGGGAGTCTCCATCCTGCACACAAAAATGTATGCTAACAGAAAGGTGGCTGAAAACATAAAAAGTATGATGTTTATGGGTGTATGTACCGTATATACTCGTGTATAAGTCGATCTCATGTATAAGTCAAGTGCAGTTTTGTGACCAACAATTGTGAATATGCTATGCCTCGTGGATAAGTCGAGGGTAAAACTTGGGGCTATGAAATTCTGTGATTTTTATAATTATATACACACAGACACACACTCATACAAACACACATACTGCATTATATACACACACACACGCATATACAAACACACACTCTGCATTATATACGCACACTCTGTGTATATAATGCAGAGTGTGTGTTTGTGTAGTGTGTGTGAACTGGGTGGGTGGGAGGGCATTTTTATTATTTAAAATTTTTTTTATTTTAATATTATTTTTTTATTATTTTAATTTTATTTTGTCCCCCCTCCCTGCTTGTTAACTGGTCAGGGAGGAGGGCTATCTTAATCCCTGGTGGTCCAGTGGCATGGGCTGTGAAGTGGGGGGGCCAGCAGGAAGCATTTACTTACCTTTCCTGCAGCTCCTGTCAGCTCCCTTCTCCTCCGTTACGGTCAGCTCCGCTGTAAGTCTCGCGGTCTGGTTGCCGCGTGGATCGTTGCCATGGCTCTGACGGCCGTGGCTCTCTAAGTTGCCATAATACAGACAGTGACTCGAGTATAAGTCGAGTGGGGGTTTTTAAGCACAAAAAATGTGCTGAAAAACTAGACTTATACTCGAGTATATACTGTATGTGTCCGTGTGTGTATATGTGATTCAGCGTTTGTGTATGGGTCAGTGTTAATTTATGTATGCATACATGCATGCGTCAGTGCATGTGTATATATTCCAGTAAACATTAACACTACATCGACTGGACAGACTGGATATTCTTGCAATCAAACGCAAACAATACATACAAAACACAATACAAAACGTATTGACACATCACTTAATTCAAACACTAATACAACACACAAATGTACATGTGCATTTAAAAGCTAAAACTATACACACACTCCTGCAATCAAATGCAAAAATTTAATGGAAGTACACCACTGCGTTTCAATGGTACATACAAATACACACCTAGATGTGCACACACACAAACTCCATACAAAACCACACTTACATTCATACGCACAATATGCTCACAAATACAACCCTGCAAGGATGGAGAAATGGTAGAAGCGTCATAGTTGTATGACAGATGGGGGATCTATCTTTTCCCCCTGTGCTAAAGGGGAGCACTCCCCAGGGCTCTCTCTGTATTAGTTCTGTTAATTCTGTTGTAGATTAATAGGCAAGTTGTGTGTTAATTGTTAATTAAAATAAAGTCTGCCTCTTATCGTTGCTCTGGCACTTCGATTCTATAGAAAATTGACAAAGTGCTTACACCACACGTTGTCGGTTACCATGGCAGACCTCCAAAATAAAGCAAAATATATATTACAGATTTTCGTGATTGTGACATTGTAGTCATGCAAACACCATATTACAATGCATCCTGTTCCTGTGGTCTCTAAATCTTATGCTACAAGAGTGAAATAAATAAAATATAGTATTGTTATTTTAGATGCGTAAGCAGCTAGCTGGCTTCAATGTTTGTCCCTTGCTCCCACATTTTAGAATTACTTTCACCTAAAGTAGTAGTATACATTGCAAGCACATTTTAAGAACAAGAAAAAACATCAACTGATTGAAAGACTTTATATTTGCAATACATACTTACCAATATTTCCTCCAATTTCATATAGACAAACCTCTTCTTTTTTTAAATTTCTTGCACCACTGCAACAGCAAAAATTGGGGGGGAAAAAAATAGTAAATGAAAAATATAAAACAATAAATAAAAACAAAACTACCATTTCCCCTATGTTTGTTCTTACAATGAAATGTAAAACAAATTCCCAAAAAATAATAAATAAAGCATGCAGGGCTCATGGATACTTGGGGGTTTCATTGTCAGAAGATACTTCTGAAATGTACATGTCATTAATTCCATTTGCAATTCTACTACAATAAAATGGACACTATAGGCTACCAGGCCCCTTAACCCTGCAATGGTATTTATTGAAGTTTTTGATAAACTATAATAATCCCCCTTCAGGATTAATTACACCTCTAGTGGTTGTCTGGTAGACTTCCAGGTGGTTAGGCGACTTTCGGTCGCCTAACTGGCACTGGACGTTCTCACGCTCTGCATGAGGACATCCAGTGTCACCTAAAACACCCCAAAGGAAAACATTTTATAATACTTTCCTATAGAAAGTCTTAATGTGTTTGTGGCGGAGAAGGAGGAGCAGATGCAGAGCCTAAACCATCGCAGAGGGATATTGGTGCTGGAATTAGGTAAGTGATGAAAGTTTATCCCCTTCAGCACCATGAGGGAGGGGGTCACTATAGGGAGCTAAAACAAATTTGTTTTCCTAGAGCTATAGTTTCCCTTTAAGTATTAACCTTGCACTTCACTAGAGGTATCATATTAAAGCTGTATAGATAATTACGGGAATAGTAAGGCTGGTCATGCACTTATTTTACTTCAAATACTACGATTACTTCAAATAATCTTGTTCTCTGCATGCCATTTCTGACAAAAACATTGAAACAATAAAATGTTTTATTACAAATGCAAGGAAATGTTTTGTGTGCCAATTATCTCTGCTGCAGTTCTCAATGTGCCAAACTGCTTGCACAAACAAAAGATTTAACCTGACCAGGTCTATGTCACATTTATTAGCTATTAAAGGATTGACAGAAACCATTTTGGAATACTGAAGAAATTAAGTTATTTTTCGAGTTTTATTCGCCAATGAGAATTGACATTTTACAGTTGAGATGGAGTAAAACATTCCTTGCCCAGAGGGAGATAATATATATTATTAATAAAACTAAACTATTCAAATCACGTATTTTTCTTGTATATGCAGTATTTTATAAATATCTCAGAGACAAAGACAAAATAAAACCTTCAGTAAAAAGGGTTATTCTTTATATTTAAATTTCAAATAGAAATAATGACTAATAATCAACTTCAAAATGCTGTGTTTTGGGTTTTTTTAAGATGCTGAATGCTCCCCCTCCACATCATATCTTGCCTCTGACAATTGTGTCCATTTTGATGCACATGTCCCTGTGGGCAGGTTAGGGTTGTTTTCTCTCCCAATTATAATCTCCCCGTGAACAGTATCTTGCAGTTGCATTTACCCTTTAGGTTCCATAGAGTGCACCTTACTGTTAATATTCTATGGAATTTTGACCCACCTAATTTCTTGACTGTGTATTCTGCAATCCTTGACTTGGTTTGCCTAACTATCCTGTAAACGTTTGTTTTGCTGACCTTGGCTAGTAATACAGAGATTTATTTATGCCTTTTTGTGGCATTCTGCATAAAATATTGCATTATGCCCAGCCAATTATAAGGACTACAAATATGTTCTTTCCTTTTTCTGCTATATTAATCTACCTTTATCCTGATAATAATAGCAGAAGTTAAATTATTTTAAAATGGATGCCCAAGGCATCAGAGAGTTGGATCCAGCCATGTTAATGCAAATGTTATTGGAGAATATTCTGATGATTTGCAGCACATAAGGGATATTCAAAATGGAATATACTTTCATCTAATTTTTGCTTTCTATGCATGGAGTTGCAAAATGAACTATTTTAGAAACATGGATAGATAGATCTAACAAAGAGGGCAACTCCAACCTGTAGTATTTCTTTAAAATGATAATTACAAGACTTACGCACACACCATCATCATGGATAATGATGTCCCATAAATGTTAAGTCCATTTAAAATACTACACACCTCTCTTGGTTGAGGAACCGTCCCAGGATGTCTCCAGCTTTCAGCTCTTCTGTTAGTTGAACTGCCATGGATATTTTGGAAAAGTGAGGAGCTTGTATCCGTATAAAACCCTGAGGAACGTCGTTCTAGCACATAGTGGGAGAAAAAAATAAATCATTATTACTTTTAATCTATAAAACTGCCATAGAATTAAAAACATCAATGCCTAAAATGAAAAAAAGATTTGGCTCAGAACCAAATCTAGGCAATACTCAAACATTATGCTAGTTGAAGCTCTGCATACCTTAAGTCAATTATGAGGATTTAGACCGGATGGAAACAACCACACAAGGAGCAGTAACCTCCATTGGGCAAAAAGTGATCTAGAAGGCTGTTGAGCAATTTAAAGGGACACTAGTCACCAGAACAACTACAGTATTTGTTCTGGTGAATAGAATCATTCCCTTCAGGCTTTTAGCAGTAAACACTGTTTTTTTTCAGAGAAAAGGCAGGATTTACATTACAGCCTGGGGATACCTTCACTGGCCACCCCTCACTGACAGTCAGTGTCTCCACCCTCTGCATGGAGAAACTGAACATTCCTCATAGAGAAGCATTGATTCAATGTATCTCTGGGAGGAGATGCCTATTGGCCAAGGCTGTGTTTGGCTCTGCCTCTGATCTACCTTCTTGGCAATCTCAGCCAATCCAAAGGGAGAGCATTGTGATTAGCTTAAATAATCACTTCTGATGTCAGCCAAGGAGGAAGATCAGGGGCAGAGTCAGCAGAAGATTTTACTATATTTTTGGGGAAAAGGAGGAACCAGATGGTGTTTTTAACACACGTTAGTGTTCCTGAGCCTAGTGTTCCTTTAAGAGGAATTTTAACTCGCCACATCTAACCAGATATTGGATTTATGGAAAGTATATTCTTTTACTTTTTTAATTAACAAAATCAAGCTAAAAGTAAAATGTTTTAAAAAGGTTTTCATTCTTCCTGAGCTCTTTTTGTTTGCTAACAAATTAGGATATATCTGTTTGTTGATCTGAGACTAATAAATCTATGAATTGATGCTTTGCGCTAATCATGTGGAGAAGGCGCTGCAGTGCGCGAATGCCTATGTCTAAACATAATCATGTTGAGTATTTGTTGTATATGTCATTTTACAATATACACATTATATATATATATATACACACACACACATATATACATACACACACACACACACACATACATACACACACACACACACACACATACATACATACATACACACATACACACATACACACACACACACACACACACATACACACATACACACATACACACATACACACATACACACATACACATACATACATACATACATACATACATACATACATATATATTTTATTAAAGGCTTCAGCAGGAAATGCAAGCTAGCCCCTTTGCAACATTTGATTGATTAAGAGTGACTTCAGCAATCTCACAAATCACACTGTAGGCAATGGTCAGATTTGTGCTGCCCTAGGCAGGACTATGCTCGGGCATCCCCCTCATTTAAAATTTTCCCCACCCCTTCCTGTCAAAGGCCACTTTGACTGATAGACGCACACACTCATTGACAGAGACACACTCATATACACTGACAAACACACACTAACAGACGCACTCACACTCACTGACACACACACACAATCGCTTACAGACACAAACACATACACATTTCTCCCAACACTCACAAATTATTATGTTTTTAATTTTATTTTAAATCCACCCAGCCTCCCTGGGAGAGCTGGAGTGGATTACTTACCTGTCCAGTGGGGCTGCTGGGCAGGTAGTTAGTGGGCGGACAGGCAGAGTGGGCGGACAGGCAGAGTACGCGGCGAGGGTGCTTTAATCTTCCTGCTCAGCTCCCTTGCGTGCCGCTTAGTGATACCGGGAGCCGGAGTGACGTCCTATTCCAGCTCCCGGCTTCATTAAGCGGTGGTGGGAGCTGAACAGAAATAGTTTAGGTGAGTTTTCTCCCTCGCCGCCCGCCTTGAAAGTGGCCAGCCGGCCAGCTCTCGAGCCCCCCAGGACATAAGGCAAACAAGGGATCTGCCTGGGCATTTGGGGGTGGCTTTTTTTGCCACCCTCTGCAAAGTGCCGCCCAAGGCAAATGCCTTGTTTGCCTTGAGGAATACACGTCCCTGACTGTAGGGGCATACAATTGCATTATAAGAGTGCAATAGTGTAATAAAGAGAATAGAAAGCAAATATGAGATTCTAATATAACCTAAAAAAAGTTTTTTTTGTTTTTTTTTACTCAAGTGAAAACCACCAGGAATGCAAAGTAGATTTCAACTGTAACCCTGTATTAAAAATATTAAATGCATTCTAATCAAGAAAAAATGCACACAGCTGAAACCAGGAATTATTAACATATATTTTATATTATGAGCAGTAAGTACTCATGTTTAAGAATTAGTTTAATAAATAATGATAGGCGAGTGCACGATCACACTGGCATCATTCTAGACAGTATTTCAGAAACACAGACACTCTCAGACAAGTGCTCACACACTCCACTTACAGTAACAGAGCCCCAATCCCCTTGCTTATTTCTTTTGTGGTGGTGGAGGCAAAACCATAGTGAAAGGGTCCCATAGCTCTGCTCTCTCCTTTAAGATAGCAGATATTGGAGAAGAAAATAGGCAGAGAGCCAAGTCAATAAGAATTCAGTTCCCAAGCTCCATCTCAAGTCATGGCGATAACTGCCAGGTTTTGGTGTAATGCATTGCCTGCATAGAAGACTGCCCCTGGGCTGCTAGCGGAACCGTCTTGAGCTGAGCACTTTGAGCTGTCACAGGCAGCAGTGACAACCATGGCTCTCATAACTAATCATTCCATTTTGCAGGAGGTACAATCAAACCCCATGCTCCATTTCATGGCACACGGTATTCTCCCTGGCTGCTTGGAGCTAACACACATTTGTGTTACAAAAACGTTTGAACCGGATGGAATATTTGGGCTCAGCATTTATTTTGCTATTTATACACACTGATATGTGCTTACTTTATGTGCAGAGTGACCTTTTCTTTTATAATGTTTAATGTTGGAAATGTGCATTGTTTAATAGTCTGAACCCTACTGTATTGTCAATGACTGAGGTCATGAAAACATTTCTGCGTTCCTTTGTCAACGCCCTGTATTAATAACACTCCTTAATATACTGTGGATAGCTCCATTTACCTTCAGTGTATGCTTTGGATGAATAATAGAAACTAAAAAAAGCTATTAAAAAAAAAAAGCTGGTGTACATTTACTACATTTCAAAAACCTTCCCCTTTCAAATAAATAAATAAAAATCATCTGTGGAAAGCAATGGCTGAAACATTTCTGTATTTGCGGTGTCTAAAAGAGAATAGAATGTACAAATTATGGTCTCATCAGTCATTGTTGGTAATAGGTTAAAATGTATACGTAGGAGTAATAGAATGCCTGTAATGTTAGGAGAGAAATAATGCCATGCCATACTAGTCTTAGCTCAATGTTTTTAGGTAAACTAGTTAGTAAAAGAAGTTAGAGGTAGGCACATCTTTTTCAGTCTGGAGGTGATGTATTTTGTTACAGCTGTACAACATTGAATAGTTTAAACCTCACATCAAGGAACATGTGTCTAGTGATCACACAGTTAAGATTCCTGCCAATTGTAGACTCAATATTTTGACTATGCATATTGACTGTGATGATACTGGATACATGACCAAGGATTTACTAACAAAATCTGAATCTGCTCGCCTATTCAATTTTTAACTATGTAACGCTCCATTAAGTTCCCATGGATTCGTGTCCTCTCTGCTTTGCCAAGCATGTTATTGTAGTCACACTCAATGCTCTATTTAGATCTTTATTTGGAAAAGCACGGATTGATAAAGTTGGTCTGCTACCTCCTTGTTTTTAAGAGAGCATTAAAAGTGCAATCTTTGCAGAAATTTGGGGCCGGGGTGGGGAGGTGCTGTTGCATTAAAGGGACACTATATTCACCCAGACCACTTCAGCTCATTGGGTGCAGTGTCCCAGGTATCTTAACTCTGCAATGATAAATATATTTTTTCTTTCACAAAAAAAGGATGTATTTTTTTCTATTCATAACCGACAGCCTTTGATACCAACAGAATTGTGAGACTATCTGGGTTATTTACTAAAGTGAGAATTCAAGGTGATTTCAAAGTGAATTTCAAAGTAGCCAAACTGGAAAAATTCTAGTAGTCAGCTGTGCGTTCAGATCAGCCACTCTGACTTTAGTGATTAACCCTGTAAGTGTTCAAAGGACATTGCCACGGGGCAATTAAGTTGCCAAACTAATGTAAAGTCAGAGAATGAAATGCTTTCCCATGTGCCATCTATATATCATTTGTGAAATTTGGTTGCAGCAGGTCTTGGGGTAAATTGGTCAAAACAGAAAGTCTTTAAAATACTTTATTTTTCACCAAGATTTCCCTTACAAATTTATTTTATTTTATTTTTTATTAGAAAGAATGAGCTCAATCAATCAAAAATGGAGTGCTCAAGAAAAGCAGATGCTGAGCAGAGACTCAGAGTGACAGGTTGAGTGAAGATTGTTCATCATAGTGAAATTTGACATTCTGCAAGATTTTTCCATGGTGTTTATCTGTAGATAAACTGCATGAAAAAAAAATCTTATCACAAATCAATCCCAAATTAAAAAAAAGTAGTTATCTAATTTGTGACTTTCAGAATTCACTTTCCACATATGATAGAGGACTATAAATCACCCGCCACTTGTGTTAGAACTTGTCTTAATCTTTCACAGTTTAAAAGTCAAAGTTCAATTCACATAACTTTGCAAAAGCAATACATTCTGAGTCTCTTTAAAACGTGGCTACTTCTATCTCCTCTATGTATAGGGCAGAGAGTGCAAGCCAAAGCGTTGTTCTGCAGACATGTGTGACATGTAATGTACCAAATGATGCCTAGTGAGAATAGGAGCATGTCCCATTAATGGCCTGGCGCAAACAGCATAACCACGTAAGACACAAAAAAAGTGTCATCCCAATGGAGCTTTGCACTAATAAAAAATTTTTTTCAATTACAAACAGAACAACCAAGGTGGTCACTCTGAATTAAAGACTGTATGAATATCTTAATGTGCTGCAATGTTTACTCCTAAGTTTGCTTCCATAGCAAAAACGGTCATTTAACAAATAGGAAACTTCCATAATTTTCCACAAGGTGTTTCACAATACAACAGAATTGGAGAAACTCAACTAAGAACACTAAAATCCTCTCTGCCATTTAGTAACAAAATACAAGCACTAAAGCCCAATAAAACGAAAAAAAAGTGTGCAATTAGTGTGCTAGCTCGCTTTGTGTAAAAAAAAAAAAAAAAAAAACAACTAAATGGACTGATATGTATATAACACTGCACTAGATGAATGGACTGAACCATTGAATCTTGGGGGATTTGTATTAACTGTGTAAAGCAATAAAGATGTTCCTCATTTTTACAAGACTGCTGATTGTTCTGAGTGTGCTGTGAAGCTGACAGACTTAACTTACACAGTAAAGGTACTAAGTGTAGAAGGCATGATTACACTGATCAGGCTCCCTCTTGTCTCCCTGTCAGATGATAAAAAATGTTGCAAGATGACTACTTCTTCCAACTACACATGTGTGACTAACACAGGCTTCCTAAACACTTCCTGTAAAAAGAGTCATCTCATGTTTACACTTCCTTTATTGCAAATTCTGTTTAGAATTTCTTATCTCCTTTTATGTAAATAGCTTGCTAGAACCTACAGGAGCCTCCTGTATGTGGTTAAAGTTCAATTTACAGAGCAGGAGAAACTATTTTAAGGTTACATCTGATTGGAAATGAAACCATTTTGTTTTCATGCAGGCTGTGTCAGTCACAGCCAGGGGAGGTGTGGTATGGGCTGCATAAACAGAAACAAAAGGGATTTAATTCCTGAATGACAGAATTGAGCAACGAGACTGCAGGAGCATGATCTATATACCATAACTGATTCTCTAAGCTAAAGTTGTTGTGGTGACAATTGTGTCCCTTTAATTTCTCTCAAAGAAAACAATGGCAAAGTTGCCTGAAACATTCAAGGCCATGTACTTTTCACAAAAATCTGAGCAAAAGCATGAAAAAGGCACCATAGCCAGCTTTTTCTAACCGCTTTTACAAAATGCACTTAAAACAAATCCACTGCGCTCACATAAATATTTCCCCAGAGAAGCTATGAAGTATTTAATTAACAAATAAATATTTATACATATTTTTTTAATTAGACATTCCTCCACAAGCCTTTAATACCATGCAACTTAATAAAATGACAAACATGTTTGTACAAGTAGGAAAATGAACTCACTACAGTTCTCAAGGGATTAGACTGGACAGAACCCGACACGAAAGAGAAAACACCAAAAGTCATCTCTGGTACTAGAGGAACAACAACATATTCTGTTCAACCCTGACACTAACAGAAATGTGTTAAAGGAACACTCCAAGCACCCAGACCACTTCTGCCCATTGGAGGGGTCTGGGTGCCAACTCCCACTGCCCTTAACCCTGCAAGTACAATGATTGCAGTTTTCATAAACTGCAATATTTACCTTGAAGGGCTAAGTCCTCCTCTAGTGGCTGTCTACTAAACCGCTACTAGGGGACCCTTCCGAGTTCATAGAACACGAAAAGTGTGTTATAACGACGCTGGGTGTCCTCACGCTACGTGAGGACCTCCAGCGACGCCGAAATCACCATAAGAAAGCCTTAAAAGCATTATTCAATGCTTTCCTATGGGGAGGTCTAATGCGGGGGAAGAGCGTAGGCGGAGGCTGACCCCTTCAGCAACTTGGGATGGGGGGTGGGAGGGAGAGGGGACCTGCAGTGCCAGGAAAACTGTGTTTTCCTGGCATTCGAGAGTCCCTTTAACAGACAAACTGAAGCATTATGAGAATAAGCATGAATAAAGGGTATACACATACTTAATATTGTGTAGATCAAACAAATAAAATTATTTTTAGCATAAATCGTTTTATTCACTGGACAGCAAGTTTTAGTTAAATGAAAAATTAGAAGCAAAGAGAAAGAAATATTCTTTCATGTCAGACATAATATGCCAGCGCGACATGTATATCTAGGTGGATAAGACGTTCACTTAAGTGATTTTCCAGTATGATTTCTTTGTGCATTCCAATTCATTGTTTTCGCAGTTTAGTGCAAGATACCCTAAGAGCATATTTGGAGAACATACTTTATGGGTGTTTCACATAGGATTGAATTTGTAGTTAAATGTTTAAATAACTTTTCAAAGCCAATCTACAGCAGAGGTACCAGATTTTAAATGTGTCAATGCTTTTGTTAATCTGGGGAGGGGTGGGGGGGATGGATGAGCTGCAGTGCTATAGTGCCTCTTTAAATTACTTGTATTGGAATATTTTTCCTAATTATGTGGTTTTGTTTTGTTTTATTTTAAGTGACAGCCATTATATCATGGAACAAACTGTTTATTCAAAATAGATTTTGTTTTGACAATATACTTCTGCATTTATTAAAGCCCCTAACATTTGAACTTTGTATTCCTACTTCTTTTGCTGGATTTCTACGACATGCTTGAATTAAAAAGGTTGTGGTTTATGATTTTCCATATACAAACATTAAAATGCCAGTGAGTACAGCTGTAACTTGAAAAAATATATTTAAGTTATTTTTCACACTGATTCTCATTATGTCAGCTTCGTTTTATTGGCAGTTCACTTACATCACTCCTTTCTGTCTTCTCTCGATCGTATGCCATTCTCTTTAAAAGCTTTTTCATAGCTTTTTCCTTTGTTAGCTTCTTCTGGTTGATAATGTTTTGCTGTCTTACTTGGCCAACAATAAACTTTGGAATCTGTTGATGCAAAACAGACATCAGTGACCCAAGCAAAAACGCAATGTCTAGTCAAAGAAGTTGCAATTTCTAAAATTATTTGGACAAAAATCTTTAACTTAAAATTACGTGTTACAGAAGTTGAAATAAGTACTTTTCGTTCTTCAAGAACCCCCATTATCTGAGCAAGCACAGGTAATAACAATGGCAGTGGTACAGATGTAGAATACTTAAGATATTTCAGTTCTCCATTGTATGTTGGAGAGCGATTATGTCAGCCAATCAGAAATCATCAAGCATTAAAGTCAAAGTCCCTAAACAAAAAAAACAACAACAAAAAAGCACTGATGATCCTACTTTTGTTTTTATATAAACTTAGAACACTAATTCTGAATATAATTACAGAAGTAACAGGTTTCTCACAATTTTCACTGCAAATACAACAGTATTAGAAAAAAAAAATAGATTATAGGTTTTTTTTCCTCCTTGGGAGTGGCAGAGCACTGCCACAACTCCAAATAAGTGTTTCTCTGGTGGTCTAGTGGCTGCTGTAAAAGCTGTGAGCAGTACTCTTCCCAACAATAAACAAGTTTGATAGAAAATGTGTTTTGTGATATTTCTGTTTATCATTCAAGCTCTCCTGTTAGCAGTAACTGAGAGATGTGTTCATGGGGAAGGCAGGTACACACCTCCTCTTCTGTTGGTTAGAAGAATGCTTATTGTCCGTGGTGTATATAGAGCGAGTACTGTGAGTGGACTTCGTGTGATGGCTAATTAGGCATCCTCCTTACTAATCTAAATCTGGACCCGTGATTAATAGATTGGTTTCGTATAACTGCAAAATAGCATTTTCTCTCTAAATGCACTTACAGTCCAAAGAAGCTTTTGGTATTTGATCATGAAAAGCATTACGGAAGCAGTCTGGGCAGCACTGGCCACCGCACCTTGATCCACAGTTTTTAACTGATAGTTATGCACGGAGAACAGATTTGGAGCCATTATCATTGCTACATTTTTTAAGGTCATTTTGTTGTGTTCTCTGTGATCCACAACCCTTTGCAGAAATTCAAGGAGAGCCTGAAATAAAAATATAGAAAAAGTCAGTTTTATATATTTTGCAACAAAATGCCATTATGTTTGTACAGCATTTACAGAGCTTCAAACAACAAGTATATAACCCTGTCTTTAACACAAAGTAACCAAAGTTTTGCCATGCAGCATCTCCTTGAGTGTTGCATACTCATACAAATCTGCATTTGGATTAGGAAAACTAGTTTTCTTCAAACTATGAACTCATTGAGCCAGCACTCATATTTGAGCCTGTAAGAACATATACCGAGGATAGAAGACTGACCTTTAATGTGTCCCTGTGAATATCAGGAAGCAATATGACGAGGAGATTTAGAGCCTGCAGTCTGTGTTTTTTGGTTGGAAGAACTGAATGTAAAAAATTAAAAGATATTATGTGGTTATGCAACATACATTTATCTTTCTTTACAAAGATCTGAATAAAATTAACGATGAAAGAATCAAAATAATGAGTAAAAGAACACAAAGTATGCTCATAAATAGGAAGTTCATGTATCAAGTACCAAATGTTCAGCAGGAAATGGGGTATGAAGCTTGAAATCAGGTGTGACGAAGGTGTCATGAATTTAAACAAAGGTAAATAAGAACTAGCAAGTGACACCCAAGGACTTCATTGATAATTAAGAGTGACCTATTGTCTCATTGAATTACTGACAATAAACAGATGCAATTCTTAGCAAAGTCAGAATTAATAATAAACAAGTGTAAACCTTTACTAACAAAATCATGTATATAGATCTAAAAGGTATGATTTAATAAACCGAATAGTACATACAGGATTGGCACATTAGCAAATGCAAGTTGATTTAGTTATTAAGTTCCTTTACAAAATGTGTCCTCCGTTATCCGGGCAGCTGGCAGCAGAGTGTCT
Source organism: Pelobates cultripes (assembly GCA_933207985.1). Lineage (NCBI taxonomy): Eukaryota > Metazoa > Chordata > Amphibia > Anura > Pelobatidae > Pelobates > Pelobates cultripes. The sequence goes on along the minus strand of OW240913.1, from coordinate 183,727,265 downwards.
GCCCAAGTTCTAAACAGAGACACTAAAGGGTAGATTTAGTGTTTTGAAAAAGGCTTATTTCTGTGTCTTATCTGTTCATATTTATTGAATTGTGCTAAATTGGTGTAAAATTTTTCATTTTTTTTTCTCTGCCTAAATTCCACCCTTTTTTGCATATTTTTCAATTTCAGACAGGACCGCTAAATTTAGAGTTGGGATTAAAAATTAATTTTTTTTTTTTTTATATATATATATATATATATATATATATATATAAATATATATATATATATATATATATATATATATATATATATATATATATATATATATATATATATGAGAGAGAGAGAGAGAGAGAGAGAGAGAGAGAGAGAGAGAGAGAGAGAGAGAGAGAGAGATAGATATATATATATATATATATATATATATATATATATATATATATATACATATATAAAATATTCAAGTATTTGCACTCCTGTAAAGATAGGTTAATGCCTGGTGCTAATAAAGCAAATAACATAAAAATAAAATGGTATATATATATATATATATATATATATATATATATATATAGAGATATATAGATATAGATATAGAGAGAGAGAGTTAAAACTTTTCTGTCAGTAAAAAAAAAAAAAAATAATGACAGAAAGATTGACACATACTTCCTTTGATGAAAAAGAAAAAAAAGGAAGCAGTAGATGAAACAATTAAGGGGTTAAAAAAAAAACATAATAAATAAATTGTCCCAGGCAGCATATCACCCCATCCCCCCAAAAAACATTGAGATCCAACATTTTCATACACCTCCCCTCTATGCTCCTGCATGCATTGCTCCCAGAGAGATGCAATTCACCCAAGCAGCACTGGGAGTAGAATTGTCACCATCTTTTCGGGAAGTGGACTTTAAATTAAGAATGTGGGGACATGGAGACATTGGGAAAACATAAGGGACCATTTTTATCGGGCAGTCAAAGGAGATAATGGGACTACTTGTACGGTAGTATAAATAAAGCAATTTGGCACATATGGGACTTGGGACATTATGGGTTATTCATATTGCCGGGTTGCATATTATCATAACTGATGACAGTTATTCAAGTTTTTGGGGGGGATGGAGAAAAATGAAAAATTCTTGGATGATGCTAGATGGTAGACAAACGTGTACTGCAAATGTCCATCTAATTTCTGAAAGAGAAGCTTTTTATTTGTTAGTGCTAAATTATTTTAATTTGTGTTAGATGTACAATTCAAAAATACATATTTAAAAAAAGAAAAAGAAATTGAAAAAAGTCCTACAAACTTCTGAAAACCATTAACAAAATACTAAATAATTTAGGATATCTTTATAAACCAATTTAACACAGAAGTGGCCTTGTAACTAAATCAAACCAAGTCATGTGGCTCTAACAATCGTTAAGCTTAACTTAATTTTTAACATTTAATTGCTTACATTGTACTGAATGGAAAGCTTTCATATATTCTACTGTGAGCAATGGCAGAGGTAGCTCTCGAATGAAATATTTCAGGAGACTGGCTGCATCGTTTTGTTTCACTGTGTCCCAATTGAACGTGCCTTCATAAAACTTAGCTTCAAGTTCTTGGCACAGAACCTGCAAATGAGAGGCATGGGCCATTATTAACACACTTAAAATGATTCAGCAATATATACAGTTAAACATTCGCTTGAGAATGAAACTGGCATTCAACAGTGTCCATACCTGGGAAATTTTACCAGCCAATTGCTGAGCATAGTCTTAGAGAATTTTAGATGATGCTGCTGCTATAGCCCACAATCAGAAACAAGAAATGTCTTGTTTTATTAGAGATCCCCGTATTTAGTGGAGGTGTTCCTACGGACAATGGCATGTCTACTAAACAGTGACTATACACTAGAATTCCAACCCCATGTTTGTTAATCAGTAGCCCCCATCCACTGTCTAAAGGTGGCACTCCCCATTTTTTTTTTTTATTTAATTGGATCCCCACCCATTGGCCACAGTGTCAGATGTAGAGGAGGTAGGGAATGGTTGTAAGAAGTCAAACCATTTTAAAAAGGTTTAATTACTTACAATAGAGAAGAGCGAGGGCTGCTGGCACCCTAACCATAAATGCATGCTATAGTGGTTATGGTGCATGGAGTGTTGCTTTAAAAGAGACATTATAAGCACAATAGCGAGTAGATCTGACTCAAAGTTCCCCGTGGGCCATCAATTTAAAAATAAATAAATAAATAAAATAAAAAAAGTGCAGCTCAGTCACAGAAATAAAAATTGTGAATATGTAAAACTTAATCTTCCTTGGACAAAAACCACCACCATAAAATCTATATCACTTATGATATTTGGAGTGATCTCTTAAACCTTTATTTGATTACATTTTCGACAATTTCATTCCATGTCATTTATATATTACAAAGGTTTGGGGTTTTCCTTCTTGTAGTTAAAGGAACACTCCGCTGATTAACACTTAAGTTATGCATTTAATAAAATAGTAAAACGTTTCATCACAGAAAAAAAAAAAAAACAGATGTTCAAGGCCTCATGTATTAAATGGTTATATCTACACATAGAGGTGCTGAAATACATAAATGTATGTAATCAGAGAGCATATCAGCAAAAATGAGGTTCGAAATCAGACAATCCACACTACTTTATAACTTTGTTCCAATAAAGGTGTCTCACTGGGCTCAGTGCCTGGACTTTTCTTTCCTTGGCTTTCTTTAGCTCAATTGATTGTGTGCAGTTCCATCAAAACTGGTTGGTATATATTGGTTTATAAATCCACTGGCATTATTATGTAACTCCATGTGAGACAAACCACAAACAATGTTCATTTTAGAGATGTAAAAAAAATTACACAACCACTACCACTATACTCATACAGTATTAAAAGCCTCATGGTGAGTAGAAAACTGAAATAAGCTTAAAGAAAAAAAACAAAAACAAAAAAAACACATCTACTCAATGTTACATATTAAAAATTACATAAAACTAATAAACTAATTCTTTAAGGAATATGAGAATGGATGGCATCTCCCTTAGACGTTTTAGCAGACAATTTAAAGTTGCATAAATGGTTTAAAGTTTACCTGTCATAATAGAAACCAACTTATTTTCAAAGTAAAAACGAATATTTAAAACTTTTATTGACAGCACCAAAATCATAAGAGGAATGGTGAAAGAAAAGTGAAGAAAACCATCAAGATGAGATTTTAAACGTAAGCAATTTCATCCTAATAAATAAATAAATATAGAAGAAGGAAAAAACAAACAAACAAAAAAAAAAAACAACCCAACACTACTGTGACCACAAGTGTGTCTAAATCACTGCAGGGACCCACATCCTCTCCATCACTCTGCTTAATACAATATTAACGATCCTTTACTAAGCAGCTCATAATTAAATGCAATATATTTTACTGTGTCTCTTGACTACAATCACATTTGAATGCTGAACCATACCTAATCAGCAGTTTTAACAACATTCCAGAGATATTAAATGGAGCTGTTGCTCAGAAATAACCATTCCACTAAAGCTCAGATTTACGAAATGGTCTCCACTCCACAAATACGCTTTCATTGCTCTATTTTAAAAAACACTCCCTCAATTAAGTTGTTATAAGGGCACAAATGTGCAGTCTTCCCTTATTGGGTTAAACTGCTTTTGAACTATTTGGCCTTAAATTTATTGCCACTGTGTTGGACAGTTCTGCCTCCTCTCTTCCTTCCTCCAGTTGCTGTCCACTCTAGGTTGCATTGCCTGGCAACTGACAGATTCAGCTGACGCTATCCACTTATCACTGTCCATCGGTTGAGAGTAAAACTACTATTACCATTCAACTCGTTTAACCCCGTACAACGAGACAGCACATGGACACTGTTGCTCCATAAATACATTGAGATTAAGCTTTTGTGGGGCAGGGGTGTTCTCTTAATGATTAAACAGGTGTATAAAATCAAGCACCTAGCCAGTCTACATTTACAAACATTTGTGAAAAAATGGGTAGTTCTGAGGAGCTCCGTGAATTCTAGTGTTGTACTGTGATAGGATGCCACCTTTGCAATAAGCCAGTTCATGACATTTCAAAGTGGAAGTGTTTAGGAACATCAGCAAATCATCCATGACACGGACGGCAATGAAAAGTCACAGAGCGGGGTCACCGAGTGCTGAGGCGCTTTGTGCATAAAAGTCACCAACGCTCTGCTTATTCCATAGCTGATGAGTTCCAAACTTCCACTGGCATTAATATCAACACAAAAACTGTGCAATGGGAGCTTCTTGGAATCTTAATACTTCAGCATATCAAGACATTTTGTACAATGCTTTGCTTCAAACTTTGCAAGAACAGTTTGGGAAAGGCAATTTTCTATGCACAAAGCGGGGTCCATAAAGGTATAGTTGGATGAGTTTGGTGTGGAAGAACTTTACTGGCACGCAGAGAGCCCTGACCTCAACCCATCGAACGGGAACTGATATTGCAAGCCAGTCCTTCTTGTGCATCATTTATGCCTGCACTCATAAATGCTCTACTGGGTGAATTGGCAAAAAATCCCAGAAACACTCCAGAATCTTGTGGAAAGCCTTCCCAGAAGAGTGGAAGCTGATACACATGTAAACGGAGGGACCCACTATATATATTAATGTCAATGTATTTAGAATGTTATGTCAAAAAAGTCCATGTTGGTGTAATGGTCAGGTGTCCCAATACTTTGTCCATATAGTTTATATCAAAGTGCTGTATTCAGAAAAAGTGGTGCAAAGTACTGAAAGTGATTACCTTGGATACCAGAAGAACCAGCAGGCATTCCATTAGTGAATCCTTCTCTTTACAACACTTTTAGAACATTGGGGGTTATTTATCAGATTGTATCGAACTCCAATACTACTACTGTTCCATTAATAATTTTGTTCAGCTAAAAGGATTTTTTCTATGATCATTAATGTGAAATAAAGAGAGGTGCTAAAGGTTACCTTGATCCTAGCAGAAGCTCCAGGTATTCGCAAAACGCCTTCTGTGTCCAGTCCTCCCTTTTCTATGTGAGTTATTAGCTGCAAAATAGAAAATGTTTTTACACATTATTTATGACTGTTAAACATTTCAATAAAAATTTATTTTCTCTCTACAATCTATAAATGACAACTGCTCTGAATTTAAGTATTTGGTTTTTATGTATCATATGAAACAAAAAACAAAACAAAAAAGATAAAATGCATGTATGTATGAATGAATGAATGTAACTGCAATTCCAGGGAAAGTCTAGCAGATTAAACTTCAGCTTTTGATGGACACAAACCACTTGAGAGCCCTATGATCTTTAGAACACAGCCTTGAATGCCCCAGTGTGAAGAAACTACACCTTTTATTTTGTTAACTTTGATTATCCTCATTCGGTAGATAAAACCGAACACTGACCACCCCCCGGCACATTAACTACAAAGCAAATGCAGATTAATGGCTCTCCCTGTGTGGCCGCCGTCCACATGGCCGAACGCCACATGCTGGAGAAAACGGCGGGCATCTTGACGCACAAAAAGAGGCAGCGGGACTTGGTCGTCGAGTGTCTGGAACTAAAATCGGACACTCTATTTCCCCAACGACGGTCAATTTCACAGAAGGTTTGTTCCCACAAACTAGGGGAACAAACAATACCATGAGCCAGGGGAACAGTTTGTGGATTTGTTCGGTTTTAGAACTCCCCGAAATAGACCGACCGCTACCTCTGAAACTGTGGAACCGTATTGAGCATAAGACTGTGTGCGGTCAGTCAAGTTATGACTTCCATCGAAATCCCAAACCCCTGAACTAATCTGGGTGATTTTTGGATATCTTGGTCCCCCAGATAGGGGCTATCAGGGGATGTGACTGTTGTTGGGTTTCAATGTGTTTTGGGGGTACTTTTGGGGTGTTATTAAAATGTATGTTTTTTTGTGCCTGGAAATAATAGAATTTAGTACGGTTCCTGACTCAATTATCTCACAGGCACAGGGGAGGGGTTATTTTGTTTTGTGTGGGAGTATCCTTGACCTGAGAGCCAATGTAGTTACAGTGTGTATTTTGTCATAGTCCCCTCTCAGATCCAGTGGGGAATGCCCCTGGAATATGTCACAGTAAACCCCTTGCATGGGGACTTGCATATAAACCGGCCAGTTGGCTTGAATAAATTCATTCCTGTTGTACCCTTCATCTAGTTCAGGCTGAGGTTTGGGTATACGTCCGAGTGCTTGGGGAATTTACTTGGATACTGCATTTTCTTCTGGAGAACATTTGAATCAACACCCGAACTGCAAGCTATAATCACTCAGCGTTTAGCAGTTCGGGAGGAACCGAAATCGAACGGATCTGAAATACCAGCGTTCCTAACACCCAATTATAGTATGCCTATTTACAGTGCTAAATATAACATATTTACACTATAGGACAAATATAAACAAAGTGATCATAACATTGTAAGTATATCTGGAAATACAATTTTAATTGGAGTCCCAGTAATAAATATATCAAAGCAATGTGGGGCCATTGGTTCATATTTAGACTGAGCATTCCCTGGTCAACTAGTTAATGACCATTTGAGTTTTTCTTGAATTGATTGCAGAAGGCCTGTGGAATCACTCTTAAAGGGACACTCCAGGCACCCAGAACACTTCTGCCCATTGGAGTGGTCTGGGTGCCATCTCCCACTACTCTTAACCCTGCAACTGTAATTACTGCAGTTTTTTTATAAACAGCAATAATTACCTTGTAGGGTTAACTCCACCTCTAGTGGCTGTCTACTAGACAGCCACTAGAGGTCACTTCCTGTATCGTAGCACAGAAAATTTGTGCTAGAGCATCGCTGGGCGTCCTCATGCTGTGTGAGGACCTCCAGCATCGCTCATTTCCCCATAGGAAAGCTTTGAAAAGCATGCGCGGCATTGCCCACCGGCCGACGCAGTCACTGGGAGGAGCAGCAGCGGAGGGAGGAGCAGCAACATGGACATGTCGCTGCCTCTGGTAAGTAACTGAAGGGGTTTTCACCCCTTCAGCTACCGTGGATTGGGGGGATGGGAGGGAGAGGCACTGGAGTTTCCCTTTAAGACAAGAAAACTGGGCACTCTTTGGCCCTCTATTAGGCTAGGCAGAATGGACACCCCCTAAACCAACATTATTACCCCACATACCAGAGGGCCAAAAAAGTGGTAGGGACAACTGTTCCCTGCTCTGTGTTTTATTCTTTCCAACCCTACTCATCAAGCCCAATTGGGTTTGTGTGTATCCCCATTTGTTTTACATTTGGTTTCCCCATCCTCCCCACCCCCCAAAGGTGACTGACTGTGTTTTATTGTTATTCATTTAAAATTTAAAATATACCTTTCTATTGTTTTCTTTCAGTGCTGCATTTGCTTTGTTCCTCTCAACTGCAGCACTGAAATTGGTATTCGTGTTTTATAGCATAGCTGTACTTGCATAGGGAGGGTTCGAAATGTCTGAAATGTATTGGAATTTCAACTTGGACTCTCTCATACCAAGATGTCCTATTTAATTAAGCAATGCTAGAATGCACTGATGAAAAGGTCAGAACATCCTGTATAATTCTAAATTTGCAATGCTAAAATATGAACAATTATTGTTCTTTTAGATTTGTTGATTTTGGTTTTACGTCCGTGCACCACTTTTAGAATGGTTTATATTTTACCTTAGAGAAACGCAAATAAGTCTAAATATATTCCAGTCCCATAATCTCTTTCTATCCTCATATGATGCAACAGGCTTGGGAATAAACATGAAGTGCACTAAGTAATGCAACAAACAAACAATAATTAGAAGTCATTAAGAGCTTCTGTTTTTTTCCACTTCAGAGTGCTACTAATTACCAACAGTAACTAGTAGGAGATCTTCCATTGTGAGAATGTACACATATATACACACAGGTCAAACATAAGCAGACTTTACACTAGGATGTTTCAAGTCTTAGCAGTTATATATATATAGTAACCAGACAGGTAAAGGTACGTAAAGGTAGGAGTGCATAATATTACTATGCAACTGATTATTATTTATATAAAGAAAGAAATAATAATACAAAAAAATAAATGATATAGATATATATATACACACACATATATATACACACACACACACACACACACACACACACACACACACACACACACATATATATATATATATATATATACACACATACACACATAAACACACACACACACGCATCACAGGGCTATGTGCCAGGGATTTCGTAAGACCTATGACATAAGCCTTTTGATATTTTGAAAGGAAAAAAAATGATTGCCCACTGGAGACTACCAGATGACAAATGGAAACTAACAATTATATGCCATGCTATTTATGTGATGTTGTACTACACAATATAGCAGTGTCACAGCTGGCACAGGAGGGGGTGATATTTTGTCTCCCTACCAAAAGGTGAATTGTGGTTGCCTTGACAGAATGCCACTCTCTTTCTGGCTCCACTTGGCACCCCCACACTGTAAAGCGTTTTCTGAACAGCTGCAGAAATCACTGAACTGAGTGAACAGCACACACAGGGAGAGAGTAAGTGGGGAGTAACTCTACACCAGTTATTGTAGAGTTATAACCAGTGCACTGGTACGCTCCCCTGAGCCAAGGGATGACTTACTGGCCGAGAGTGGACGCAAAATGCTCTGAACCAATGAGCAGCTCCCTACGCCCCCAGCCAGCCAGACAGACCCCAGGGAGGTTATCAAACTGCAGAGTTTATGGTACAGCGTTTATGGTGGGCACTTCCCCAAAGATTCAGTATTACAGGCACACTATATGCAGGCCTAGTCTCTCTCCAGCTTCTCTTGCTCCTCATCTTACACATGACAAATGTGAAATTAGTTTATGTGGGAACGTCACATTTAAATGCCTCATACTGTGATCTCACGTAAAAAAAAAATATATATATTTTCTACCTAATAACTGATATAAATAGCCATTAAAATAATCGTCCACAGGGCCAGCGATTGGCAGCTGCCTGAATAAGAAGTAGGCTGAAAGAGCTCCTCACGAGAAAGCCTGAGTGAAGTGTATATTTCATACATCAGTGTTTTACTGCAATATAAATGTTACTATTGTTAGGGAACACTTTAATCCTCAGACGGTTCTATTTTAGACTTTTTGAAACATCTTTAGATCAGTCCTCTACTTTGCAACATGGCAAATGACAGGCCCAGAGAGTGGCGAAATCCAGCAGCTGCTTACTTAGGCTGCTCATACCCCAGGAGAACCAGCCTTGATGGACTCCTCTGGAATGCATATTTGCACACAAAGCTTGCACTGTGTGCGCTGGCTTATGTTGTGGCCTCGGGCCTGTGGAGCACACTATCCTCAGGTTTTTAAGATGCTTGAAAGCACCCCCTGGGTCTGGGGTGTAGGACACTGGCCAGTGTGAAAGAGCAGTTTCCCAGTGTTTGGAGTTGGGTGAATAATGTTTTTTAGGAGTCTGTGATGACCGCGACTACTTCCCAAGATTGCCTTAATGTTTTATTTAATTATGGTTCATATTGATATTTCTATTTTTTACTATTGTCTCTTGGCCTTCCATGTGCAGCCGCTAATGCTATCTGCCTGCTCCAGTGGTTTCCCACTTTTTCTACATTTAATTCTGTTCTTGATGCCTATGCATATTTTGTTTTAATATTTCCAATTTTATTGTGTATAGCCATAATGCATTAAAAAGTGGAGATTAATATATCATAAAGTCACCTAGCAATATTATAGCCCTAATGTTTAACCATATCCCCTCCTAGAAGACAACGGTCTCTCTTTTGCCATGTGAAGTACAGGGGTGTACGACACATTATAATGATGGCTGTGCATTGTATATAAAGCTAAATTAATAAAAGCTGGGATAACGTACATCTTGAAAGATCATTGGCACTTTGGTCCCTGGAAATTTCTTTTGATCCTGCTCCAGTAAGACAGACAAGGCCACTTTAAACACTCCAGATTCTAGAGAAGACAAAAATATGTAGAAATACTTTGTGTGAATCAACAGTACTTGTCATATCCTGTTATAAGTCAGCTGAGAAACCATGTAACCTAAGCTGATACGAGGTGGTTTCCTTAAACATGCTACCCACCCCAAAAGGTGGATATTCTTTACATCTCCATAGTTTACATATTGTGCCAAAAGTAAAATATCAATATAGCTTGGTATATGTAAAACAAATACATTTGAAAAACACAAAAACATATGCACATACACTGTAATAATTAGCAATTTACCTCTAACTTTTATTTTTGCAGCCCTTTGTAGTTTAAGTTCTGAACCTAAGACATCAAATAGTGCAGTTAGCTCGATCAGTGCTAAAGAGATCACCTTCTTCATGTCCTGTGGTGCCAAGTCACCAATCTTTGTGGTACCGGTTTTGTCTTGCTGTAGGCTAAAGTTCTAGAGGAATAGACAAGAATTAAATTACAACGTGTTTGGCACAAATCAAAATTTTCACTCCTTTAACAATGCAAAAATAAAGTAAAAAAGTAATCAAACAGCTCTACGTCTGCTGTTTTTCGAATATTGTTTTGCTTAAATATCTTTTTTTTATATATACAAATATACAAAGATGAACAAGAAATGTAAAATGGTCTCTGGAGGAATTTATTTTTCTAAAACATTAATAAAAGATTAGTGGAATATGACATGTTTGTGTGTGAACCGTTTGATAGGTTTGTCAACTTGCCACTAACTGCATACAAAGGCCTCAGGGGTTCATTGTTTCATGCAGTTCGTTCCATGTAAATAAAGGATTTACAACACATTAAAGAAATAGTCCTTATCTGTCACAATCAACTTTAAAAGGGAAGTGTTACTTCCCTGACCACCAAACAAATATTGTATATACAACTTAAAAATATATACCACATTAATAGATACTTTTTTCAAGGCTATTCACCTTTTTACATCTAAGGGAAGATTATACTGCAAAAACACGTTTATATGTGTGCAGCGTTAAATTAGTTGCTGCATGCTGGACTGAGGCCACTGCAGCCTTGGTGGTCAAGCCTGGGTAAGCCACTAAAAACAATACTTTTTTTTCCCCCCAAAAAAAATCTGGGAAGTAGAAATAGTATACTAAAAAAAAAAAAAAAGAAATACTATTAAGAAAGAGGTTTTATAAGTCATGCACTGTTTCTCTTGAATTATATAAATTATAATTGCACAATATAGTAAAAAAAAATATGCTGATTACATTATATCATGTTCTAATCTAGACATATTCATATCAGTCAGATTTTAGATTTTGCTAAACCTAATTGCTATTGTAAGTGATTAGACTACATGACTCTTTGTCAAGTGTACACTGGCATCCTGTATCCTATAAGTGTCAACTGAAATACTAACCCTTACCCACAAAGCTTTAAACAACTCAAGCCGTTACATTTCTTCACTGATTCATAGGTATGCCGCTTCTCAATCTCTCTGCTCTGCCGGTGACCTTCGACTGTCCGCTACTCGCACGCTTACTGCTAACTCGCGCTTGCAGGACTTCTTGCGAGCTGCTCCCTTCCTTTGGAAAAGCTAGCCTACTCCCATCAGACTCTCAAAACACATCTGTTCAGAAATGCCTATAGACTCAGAGTAATTTTTATGACATATCGGTCTCTTGCTTTCTCCTAAAGAGCCCCACTCCACTCTCACCTTCAGTTCTGCTAATTTTCCACCTTGTTTGTTTGCTGACCCCCTTGCTGCCCTACTGTGTTTTTGTACCCCACTTCCACTAGATTGTAAGCTCATTTGAGAAGGGTCCTCATTTATCTTTTGTCCCCATATCGAGTTGTGTTGTGTAATGGTCTAATTTATTGTAAAATTTGCCCCCCTTTCATAATATTGTAATGAACTGCGGAATTAATTGGCACTATATAAATACTACTACTACTACTACTACTACTACTACTACTACTAATATTATAGACTTGTGGTTTTTTTTCCCTTTATGTCTTTTAAATAGTGATATTTACTTACAGGCAGCAAAGAATCATCTTCCTTCTCATTCTTTTTGGTTGTAAATTCTTTGAGATTTGAAGCTTGCTCAGCAAATGAAATTTCTAGATTAATAGGGGTTTCTGGGGTAGGAATATCCTCCAATAAAATTTGCTTCTTACTTGTATCATCAATGGGTGAAGAACCTAAAGTATAATAATGAGTTTTATTTTTTTTATCTCAACACTGTAGAATATTCTGCTGCCTTCTAAATATTAATTTTCCAAGCTCATAGCTGACCCCTTTCACTTTGCTATTTCATTAGGAAAGACATATAAAGGTAATAGATAAGACACTTGAAGTCAAAAAATACCCAGGTAATTTTGACAATGACATCAACTGTAGAAAAGAGATTTGTTTCACTCTGCAGAAATAGAGATCCCAAATACGGTTTAAAGGTCCACCCAGATCTATTCACCTTAATTAAGTTCTCTGGGTGCAGCGGTCCTTTAGTTTCAACCCTGTAGTGTTAAACCGGCACCTATGCATTGAGAACCAAGGCAAGAACGGCAGCACGGAGGGCAGCACAGTTGGGTAAGAAAGTAAGTTTTTTCTTAAAAATACCACTCCGGACTCCCCAAAGCATTTTAGCTGGCACATTTTTCATTTTAGAAGAAATTGGCACATTTGAAATTAACCTTGTTACACCGGGGTGTTACTTCCTGTTTGTTTAGCTCAGTGGAACTCAACTCAAAAGGCCTTTACATGTTACTCCCTTAATGCCAAGTTCTGAAAAGGTGACAAACAATAAAAATGAAATATATTTTATACATACTAGCAGAGTCTTCATTTTTTGTTTCTGCAGCTTGAAATCCATTCACAGTTTCATTCTAGAAGATAATAAAAAAGGGATGAATATTGTTATGATAAACTATATATTTAGCATTCACAAAACATTTTAAAATACAATTAAGTGTAAAATACAAAGAGGTCCCATCTTAACCTGTGGTTCGGACTCAAAAATGTCACTAGTACCAATGATGGTCAACCTATGCTATGATAACTATCTGGTCACTGATCCCATTCATAATCGAATGGCCCATTTAGTTAATGACTGCACAGAGCTTCTTTATGAATAAATAGCAACCAAACAAAACAACAGATATTCTTTCAGGGATTTCAAGTTTTAATTTTTTTTTTTTTTACTTTGTAGCTCTACAGGGCCCCATTGAACCTACCCTGCCTCGTTATTCCATGCTCATACATACCAATGTATATTTTGGTTATATTATATAATTTGGTGGAGTTAAGTAAAATTAGTTAGAAAGTAAAAATGGCAAGGGAGCCGTGACAAGGAGGTGATGTAAATATCTGCTCTTACTCCAAACGTTCACAAGGAGATATATTCAAGCTGGAGTGGAGATGGAAAGTGGATTATAGAAACACAGGGTACAAGTGGAAGGTAAACATGGTTTGACAAAAATATGAAAGTTTAACAAATCAGCAGAGCAACATACTTAATAATTGAAAACCATGATTGCATACTTTTAACTTTGAATCTTCAGGCGGCTTGAAAACATCCCTGACATCAGGTATTTGATTGTGCTTGTTTTTCTTCCTTAAGGTCTGTGAAAAGGTGTCAATCCTTTTTTGGACTGCAGCAGACTGAGTCCTTGTCAAAGTGGACAAAAACACCATGCTTTCCTGAGAATCGGCAGCACTTTCCATAAACAGATTGGACAGTCCAGCTTCCTTGAGCCATTCCTCTTCAAGTTCACCCTCTACAATCACAAACCAAAACAATTTGAAATGCAATAAAATATTATGCAGTGCTCGTGTCAAGCAATGATAATGTTGTGATGAAAATAATAAATAGAAATACAATAATTGATTAAATGATTGAATCACCAAAATTTTAATATAAATCCTCACTGGGCAGTAGAGCTGGGTCAAGAGAAGCGTTGATTGCAGCATAATTGTAAATGGGAGGAGGGAGGGTAGTGTCTGTCTGTAGGTAAAGGTAAACCCATGGAATAATGCAGGAACATCAAAAGATAAATAAAAAAAAGTTATTTGAGTTTTTCTTGATGCATGATCTATATACATTAAAATGATGGTGTTATTTGCTTTTTTATAGTTTCCCACTAAAAGGTATAGTAGGTATTTAAAACATGGTGAAACCCCAGTGAGAACCAAGAAGCTCTACATAGTGCACAGGGGATTTGTTTCAATTAAAAAAATACATCCCCCAAAAATAAACACTGGGAAAGCTTTGCAAGAACACACTTTGTAGACACTGTACATTCAAATTCTTAATATATATAAAAAAAATTTAAAAAAAAACTCTGGACCTTACTCCTTTGGGCAGCAATTTTTTTCCTAATCCACAAAGTATCATTAAAGGTTTGCTCCAAGAACCATGACCACTTCAGTGATTTTAAATGGTCATGGTGTCTGGAGTTTATGTGCAGCGTTTTGCTTTGAAATGCTACTGGGCTGGCTAAAAGAAAATTTGGCGCAAATTCCTACACAGAATTGCTTTCATTGGCTAAGAGCAGTCAGATGCGCTCAGATGTAGAATGGCCAGCGGGATCAACTTCCATCTTCTGCAGGTGACATATCGTCACTGGCTACAGGAGGACAGTTGGCGCCCGGTAGAAGCCAAGATAAGAAGGCAAACCACTGCATAAGGATTTTCACCAATAACAAGAAATGGGCCAGAGCACGGCTTGCTTTTTTACCACTTAATCTAGCTGTAATGGTTATCATGCTTGGAGTAACTTTTTAAATGATCAAAATTTACTGAATTGAATAATGTAATACATATTTACATATGATGAACACCAATTACATAGGTCTCTATAGGGAAATGGTTTTCTTAAATAAACAAGTGCCTTAAAACAATAGGCAATGGTGAATAGAAAAATATTACCATAATGTGTAGGTTTTACAGCCATAACCTATACATGGAAACTTCCTGTACTGTACCATTCTGAAAGTGTGACAGTGAATATCAGAGGTTTTTTTATTAAAGTGAACTGAAAGTGAATTTCAAATTTGAAGTCAAAATAGCCAAACTGTAAATATTCTCATTCAGCTATACTTCAGTTCGGCTACTTTGGCCTTACATTTAAAACTCACTTTGAATTCACTTTGAATACTTACTTTAGTAAATACCGTTTTTTGGAATAATTTTGCTTGCATTTTATGAAAAATAAATAAATTAAAAAAAAATACATATAGCCACAAGATGTATCTGAAAAAAATCTCAGGCAAGTTTAGGCAATGGTCAGTAAAGCATACATAATAGCAGTTGTGTGCAAAAAGGAAATGAAACAAAGTTGAAATGTCTGTCTTAAAGATAACTAACCATTCTTCATGGAACCTAAATGCTATGAAACAAACATTTCTACTAATGAGCCTGCAATGTTTGCCATCAACCACTGACATATGAAATAAATCATTAAAAGGAAAAATGAGTTTGTGTCTCAATCAATCTTCTTTGCATTCTATAAAATCTGTACACCGTCGGTCTTCATGATACAACAGAACCATATGTATAATAATAATAATGAATGTTTGTATGCTGGAATATTCCAATTGCATTAGCAATCCCACAAGATCCTCCCTAGAAGCCATATTGTTTTCTTGTCATTACAGGGTAATGTGATCAAGATAAGGGATAACCATTTTAGCAGAGTCGTGAAGACAAAGTGGTGGTGTTCACATCAATAAAAAGGAATTAACTATGGTATGCTGGTTTTAAGATATATTTAGACATGTATTTATATCCATTTTCTTCAGGAAAATAAATATATAAAATAAGACTAAGTAACAGGTTACCTGGTTACTATATTTCACTTCACTTTGACATACCATACATTGGCCAAAAAAACTCAATACTGGTAGATTCTTACCATCTGGTTCTTTAACCACATCTTGTTCCTCCTGGCTGACATCTGTGTTCTTCTTAATATTTTCTACTTCCAACCAATAGTCATCCAGTGAGAGATCATCTAAGGAGTCCTGGGAGCCAGAGCGATTAAATGACACTTTGTCCAGGCTAGGATTTGCGTTTCCATGATTCATTGTATACTGTCCAGATTTACGACTGGAAAAAGGAAAACAATTGGCAGAGAAATAGTTAGAAACAGAATATTGCAAAGCAAGGGCCATAAGTTATAAATACATATTAACTTTCAATTATCACTATAAAAATCTGGCACCATTTCCCATACCTCTCAATGGTCCAGATTTAAGACAGATCGTGCCTGTTTTGGGCACAAATCCCTCTCTACCTCTTTACCCGAATATCCCTCTATTTTAGGAGTTCCATATTGTTGGTGTTTCTGAGTTATTACCAGTAGAACAGCAATCATTTGTAACTAATGCATCTTAATTATAATTTGGTTACATAAATTGTTTTTACTAAGTCACCTAAAATTACTCAGAACAGCCCCAACCCTCATCAAACCCCTGTTAACATCTCTTAAATTAAAAGCGCCCCTCTGTGTACATATGAATTGCTGGGAGAAATATATATATATATATATATACATATACACACACACACACACACACTGTAGTTATGGTACTTGGACTACACCTTTATTTGTGGGGTCTGGGTGAGTTTAGTGGTCCTTTCACTCTCCAGGGCCTTGCAGTTCCCAAGAGTTGTACTGAAACTGAAATTATATGGATACTGTACGAAATAGTTCGGGGCATGCAATCCCACTACATTTTTTGCTTATTTCCCACTTTGGAGTGGGTGGACTAGGACAGTGGGAAAGTGCTACAAAAATGGAAGAGTCTTTCTGGATCTTGGAAGGGTGAAGAGGGTGTAAACGTGTTAATTATGGGTGGTTGTGGTTCAAATAAATAGTAAACAGAACCTTGCCTGTATAAGGCATTGTTATATACTGCCTTTTCCAATTACACAAGTACAATTTTTGAATGAATGTTCAAACATAAAAAAAAAAAAAAAAAAAAGAATTGCAATCATTTTGAATAATTTTGCCAATTCCTCCTGTTATTTTATTTTTGAGTACACTTTGTGCACATAATTTGATTCCCTAAAAAAACATCTAGCATAATTATCCATCTCATAAATTTAGCATATTTAAAACGCAAAAGATAATTTGTTAACAAATTACTTGCAATTTACTGTTAAGCACAGTTGGAGATACAGAATTTCAGTTCCTCTTGGTGGTAGATTCTGTCTTATTAGTTTATTTAAAGAAGCACTGTACGCAAGCTAACCAACTACAGCTTTAGCATACTGGGTACGTTGCCTGTAATCTCCAGTACGTCTTACTTTTCTGTAAATTAGTTTGGGAGCAATTTGATAAAAACCAGGACTGCATCCAAGAGGTGCATTATCAAGGTCATTTTTGTCCACTACACTAAGCTCAAGTGTTTACTGTGCTTAGAAAGAGTGGTACTGTTACGTTTGAAGTCTGCATTTCTTGCTGAGATAGAACAGTTAGAACTTTAACGTGTATAAACATAATACTTTCACAAAAAGATTAAATGCAAAAAATAAAAAAGTCTAATAAGAATAACTCCATTTATTTACTCCCCCTTGTCCCCAAATACAGCTTTAAAGAAGTAAAACTGGTAATGTACATTGAAAATACGGAAGTCATATTTGTATAGGTCAAATGAATATGAATCAAATGAAACATTTATAAGTTTTTTTTATTTACTGGTTCTGTATAAATGTTTATGTACACCAGTTTATTTGCTAAACCACACTATATAAAGATTCATTGAATGAGATTATTTCATGCCTTCTTGAATAATAAGGAAAAACAATGAAAAGAAAGTATGTATTAAAATCACAGTGCATTCTGTCTGTCAGGAAGCTAAATCACTCAAACCAACTAATACCCAAATGCAATTCAAATATACCAATTGTTTGTGCATATTAAACACAAATTTGTACTTTTATTCTTTGTAGTTTTGGTTTTGAAAATGTAGGTCATTCTGTACTTCATTAATACATATTCATATGTTTAGAACTGTTCAATAAAATGTGTACTGCCAGAATTTCAAAACAAAATTTTAAATTTTAGGGAAACTGAAAACATATCCGATGTGGAACAATTTTCCACTTATTGTGGCTTATATTTGAATTCTCAACAATTCACACCACTATTGAATAACGGTCAATGAATAATGAATAATTAAACATCTAAAATTCATCAGTTTAAAGGTTCAAATTCAGCATAAAAAGAATTTAAAAAGGCTCAAGGGAAAAAAAAGGGAATAGGAGAAAACAAAAAAAACAACCAAATACAATTTTTTTTTTTAATTGAACTTCAAATCAACCCACCTCTAACCTTTGAAGACAAACAAAAAAAAAAGCAAACAAGACATTATATTTTGCAAAGAGCGGTGTGAAAGAACAATCCTAATATAGTTGCAACACATTAACACTGAGATTAAAAGGGACACTCCAAGTACCATAACCACTACAGTGCACAGTGTATATTTTATTAAATATAAATTGTATAGTAATCCCATAGCTCCATATTAAACTAGCAACAATTAAGCACAAAGAGCAAGTTCCCAGCCCTTTTGCTTTAAATGGCCTATCATTTTTATCATTTTTTTGGTAGTAATTTAATTTCTTATTATGTTTACCAAACAGCATAAATCGATTGCGGTCCATTAGTTCTTTTCACAAATACAGCTCCTTTTAACCTTCAAGTGGGAATCTGTATTAAACCATAGATAAACTTTTCATTCAGGTGGTTATTTGAATTACAACATTAAATATACATATCAAGCACGCTCGTAAGAGTTGGCAGTTACATGGCTCGTTTGACAACTCAACAAAGTACTTGGAAAGAACCTTGTTAATAATTTGCTCCTTACTACATAGGCTAGATCAGCAATTGACAATATCTTGTGGCTCATGGATACCGTCCAATAACTTCTGGGACATGGCAGAAATACAACACCAATATCTTGATATTTTCTGGCTACCAGGTACAATGACAAAATGAAATAGATAAACCACCACAAAAGATTTTGCTTTCATATGAAAGCAACACAATTGTAATAGTACAGGTTTTGATCAATGTCTTATCAGAACATAGATCTATAACGGAGATCTTAAAGACCTTATTAAAGACATAATATAACTTGCTATTTACCGTCAAGGGATATTATTCTATTGCTGGGGAGATTCAGTTATATATTAAAGGAACACTATATGGTTTTCTATTACCAACACTATAGTATCCCTTTCTCTTTTACTAAAGGTGTCTAAAGGCAGCTGTGTGAATAGTTAAAGGGACACTATAGTCACCAGAACAACTAAAGATTATTGGATTTGTTCTGGTGAGTAGAATCATTACCTTCAGGCTTTTTGCTGTAAACACTGTCTTTTACGGAGAAAATGCAGTGTTTACATTACAGCCTAGTGATAACTTCACTTGGCCACTCCTCAGATGGCTGTTAGAGATCCTTCCTGGATCATGGCTGCCTAAAGTGCATCCAAACATTCAGTATCTCCTCCCTCTGCATGCAGACACTGAACTTTCCTCATAGAGAGATTCATTGATTCAATTCATATCTATGAAGAGATGCTGATTGGCCAGGGCTGTGTTTGAATCATGCTGGCTCTACCCCTGATCTGCCTCTTTGTCAGTTTCAGCCAATCCTACGGGGAAGCATTGTAATTGGATCAGGCTACCACTTCTGATGATGTCAGCACACTGCTTTTTTTTTTTTTAGGCAGACAGCATTCAGCTCTACAGCTTCTGGCTTGAATACAGTAAGATGTTGCTGTATTTATGGAGGCATGAGGGGCCCAGATGGTGGTTTTAACACTATAGGGTCAGGAATACATGTTTGTGCAATGGCGAGTTACATTTAAAGTGTGCAATGGCGAGTTACATTTAGGCCTGTCTAGCAGTGCACAATTAGAACTTTTGAACTCTGGTTAAAGTATGTAGGTTTTTAAACTACCCAAAGCCCAGCTATATCAGTGTGTCCTCATTTCGAAAAAAGTGTTTCCATACAGTAGATAGATGTGTAATAAAAGTATTGCTTATGATTCGTAAGCAACATGTAGGATAGGTGATGATGTTTATAAGGTAGGTTTGTGTAAGGTGGATTTTACGATCTACTGTTTCAGATGCAGTGTGCAAAACCTGCAGATGTATTAGGAGGTTATTTATTATTGTTATTTATATAGCGCCAACTAATTCTGCAGCGCTTTACAATATTATGAAAGGGGGGGACATTTAAAATAAATGAGACAATGACAAAGTGACACAGGAACAATAGGTAGATGCGGGACCTGCTCAAACAAGCTTAGAGTCTAGAGGAGGTGGGGTACAAATACACAACAGGGCAGCAAGGGTGACAACCACCAAACAAGGTGGATAGGTATAGATAAATTACTCAAGGAGTCCATAAGCATTTCAGAACGTGTGTTTTGAGGAACTTTTAAACAATTGAAGACTAGGGGAGGGTTTGATGGGGGTAGGTAGGCTGTTCCAAAGGAAGGGAGCAGACCGCGAGAAGTCCTGCAAGCGCGAGTTAACAGTAAGGGTGTGAGCAGCAAACAGGAGAAGGTCACCGGAAGAGCGAAGAGACTGAGAACGGGCATACATACGAATCAGTGAAGAAAAGTAACAGGCTAGAGTTAGTTAGAGCTTTATAGGTAAGAGTTAGCATTTTCAATTGACATCTATAGGATACAGGAAACCAGTGTAAGGATCGACCGAGGAGTGAGGTATAGGAGGAGCAGCAGGTAAGAAGTATCAGCCTGACGGCAGCATTCATTATTTATTATAGCAGGGCAGTTTGGCTTCTGGGGAGACCAACTTGGAGAGAATTACAGTAATCCGTGCGAGAGATTACCAGAGCATGAACAAGCTCCTTAGCAGCATCTTGCGTGAGAAAGGGGTTGTTTTTAAGGTGGAATCGAAAGGTCTAGCAGCATTCTGGATATGAAGTGCAAAGGTGAGGCCAGGATCAAAGATAACACCAAGACAAAGAGCTTGCAAGGACGGACTAATGCAAGTACCATCAACTTGCAGGGAAAGCGAGGGAAGACGATTAGCATTATGAGGGGGAAAAATAAGAATCTCGGTTTTAGAAAAATTGAATTTCAGAAAGCGGGAGGACATCCAATCAGAGATTGCAGAATGGCAGGCAGGGACACATTGTAGGACCAGGGGGGAGAGATCAGGGAATGAGAGATATAGCGGAGTGTCGTCGGCATACAGATGGTAGCAGAATCCAAAGGAGTTAATGAGTTTACCAAGAGAGGTGGTATAGAGAGAGAACAGAAGGGGACCAAGAACAGATCCTTGGGGGGACTCCAACTGTGACAGGGATAGAGGAGGGGGTGTCATTGCAAAAGGCAACTGAACGAACATTGAGAGAGATCAGAGAAGTACAATGAGAGTACAGTGTCAAAGAAACCGAGGGATTGAAGAGTTTGAAAGAGGAGTACATGATCAACAGTGTCAAAGGCGGCAGAGAGGTCAAGAAGAATTAGTATGGAGTAGCTTTGGATTTAGCTGTGATTAGGTCATTTGTAACTATTATAAGAGCAGTCTCAGTAGAGTGGAGGGGGCAAAAGCCAGATTGAAGAGGATCGAGTAGGGAGTTTAGGAAATGAGTCATACGAGTAAAGACATGTCTTTCTAGAAGCTTTAAGGAAAAAGGAAGCAGGGATATGGGATGATAGAAGTGGAAGACTGGTCTAGGGATTGCTTTTATAGGATGCATACAACAGTAGCATGCTTTAGGGGAGCAGGAACAACACCAGATGAAAGAGAGCAGTGTAGGATGTGTGTTAAGGATGGTACAAGACAAGGAGAGAGAGATCTGATAAGGTGGGAAGGTACTGCATCAAGCAGACAGGAGGAGGGACGAGAGGAGAGGAGACGCTCAGTTCTGGAGTGGGAGAGAAGGTATGGTAGGGCAGGGAAGGTACGGTCCTGGTGTGGTGGCAAGAGGAAGGAGCAAAGGGAGGAGAATTCTTTCCTTAGCTGTTCATTGTTGTTGGTAAAGTAGCATGCAAGGCTATATGAATTTATAATGGAGGAAGTATGACAAGGTGCGGGACTTGCTCCAGTAGCATTCAGCTGAACAGAAGCATCTCTGCAGGTAGAGGGTCGACTTAGTGTGCCAAGAGATGGAATCCCAGTGGCTTGCTTGGGTAGAGGTTGCTGCAAACCGCAGGAAAAAAATAGGCAAAAAAAAAGAAGAGAAAAATAAGAGCAAGACAGACAGACAAAGGGTAAAAATTTAACAAAGGGTAAACCACAGGTAGCAATAATATATATATATATATATATATATATATATATATATATATATATATATATATACACACACACACGCAAAAATGTGTTAGCCTATATAAAATCCAATAATAATATAATGGCATAATGGCAGTGTACAGTGACATGATATCCATTCGCAGTGGGAGTGCAATGCTAAAGACTAGCATGTGCAGTTGACAGTTGAGTTGCATATAATCCAGCGCGGAGAAAAAAATAAAAAAAAAGAGAAAGCGCGGTATAGACAAAACACCATACTTACACTTCTAAGCTTTCAGCAGGGAGAACACTGGTAAAATGAATACAGCCGCATAAACTACCTTTTGAGTTATGAAGTTCAAGGTCCACAAATGACATGTTTCCACATACAAATAGCCCAACCTACCAATTGAATCTTATCAAGTGTCAATGTTATAAAATAATAATTTAGGATACAAAATACTTTTCCATTTGCTTTGCACAGTAGAAATTTTATAAAATATTGTGATCACTGAACTGTGATATTCATTTGATTTTGTAAGTCATCAGGACACTTTGGCAAATGTTATATCACTGGCCAAATGAAGTTGCTTAAACATAAATAAGTTATGTTACATTACTTATTAACCAGGCATGATGTCATAGTTTCAATCAAAGTAAAAAGCAAAGCACAGTAAAATCTGTATTTTAGCATGTTAGACAGTGTATGTAGTTACCAGGGTTTTTATAGCATCACTGGAATGCAATGGTGATGATCCATCTTGCAGACCAATATCTGCAGGACCCAATACAATAACCTAGTAGTACTAATGTAAAGGTATATAAATAACAATAGTTAAGGATTAACTGTGATATTTCCCCACCTCAAAGCTGCATATTAAACAGATATTCTCATCTATATCCTGTGGATGAAGCTGTGTCATAAATCTCAAACTAAAACTGTTTAAAGGGATACTCCATTGCTCAAATACAAAAAATAAATATAGATCAGGTTTATTAGATAAACCCCCAATGAAAACATGTATGTCTAATTTTTTCCCCATTGGGATTATAAATAAAAAAAAAAAAAAAAACAACAACAGCTTGCAAAAGCTGCAGGTATCCACGTATAGCCCTGCCCAGACTTGATCCGACTGTCCAATCAGACTTCCCAATGCAGCTCAAAGAGAATTCTTTGAAAGGCAGGTGCTCTGGGCAATAGGAAACAAACCAAAGGAAACAAACCAAAAAACCAAGAGGTAAACAGGACTTCTTGTCTAATTGACAGTCAGGGGTGTAGCAAGGTTAATAATAAATGTTTTCCTTTAAATAGCATTAATCCCCCTTTTTTCCCACCAATTGTTTTCAACTGAAGCCAAGTTTACTGCATAAAACCCTGCCCAGTGAGTACATGCCGTACAATACTTGAAAACGAAGAGGAAAGGCCAGGTTCTACCTGTGATCTCTGCGACTGAGAGAATAGGCTTTGCTGAGAATTTCAAAAGTTGTTGCAACGCAGTTCTAAAAAGGAACTATATGCATAGATACAATAACGGGACGTCTGTGAACTTTAACCCATGCAATGAACATAGGTTGCTATGGTGCTTGGAATGTCACCATAACATTTACATGACACCATCTAGCAATATTACATAGAACTAATGCAATGAAATGCTCATGTTATGTGTAAAGTAATCCTTGGATAAGCAAGGTGCATTACAAACACACAGTGTAAGACAGGTTTAAGCAAATTATTTGTTGAATGGGAGTGGGAAAAGAAAACTGAGGCCAAAACAAAAGTTTTTAATGCATGTCTCTTTAAATAGCGCTGAGTACCACTAAAGTGGCTGACATTCATACATTTACATTGACTTTACTGAGCAATCAAGGTTATTCTTAGCTATTTGAATTCTATTTACTTTAACCTTTGGCCAATACTAACAGGTGACGAGTGTTCAAACAAAGCCTTTTTTATACTTCGTAAGTTTAGAAGGTAGTTTGTGACCTTGGTGGCAAGAGCTCTTTTCTCAGAATGAATCTGGGCAGGTACAGACATGCTAAAAAGCAAATCCTAATTTAGAGAGAAGCAGTGCTGAATTAGCTACAGAAATTCAACTCATGTTTCCAGTACCTGACCTCTGTCCAACTAGATGTTGCTGCAGCCTAATGTGGGTTAATAAAATTGAAATTTGGATGGTGTTTTGCATGATTCTGAAAAAAGCCAGATAATATATGCCTTGATAACAAAGTCAGCATTTCTTTCTGTTCAATCAAGGGGTCTGTTGTAAATGAAGCAGATTAAGAATCCTGTGCCAGAAAATTATATACCAACATGGTTATTTACGGAAATGATCAAATTCTAAAGGCAAATTGCAATCCTCAGTTTTTGGCCTGAGCGAATCGGCAGCAACCACCCATGTGGATTCGGTGTCTGGATTAAAATCAGTGCTTTGGCATCCTAAACCCAGACAAGGTATAGGATTCAGAAGATTACCTAAACACCGAAATTTAGTTGAGAAAGTGCAATTGGTTATGAATTATATTATTCACTTCCTTTTACGCAAGTGACCATTAATTTTGAGAACCAGTTTATTTTAGAATACAATTAATCACCAATTTTAATTAAGTAATGACAGTGCAAGGGTTACTCATGTGGCAGCTGGCCAGTGCTTTCTATTAAAAGAAAAAAATACAAACCCTTGAGAGTGAATAATAACCATACAATGCTTTTGAAATATTCCTATACCCCAGCTGCCATACAACTAAATGTTTAATACTAGTGACTGGGCAGCCATGGAAAGGTCCCATTACATGGGTTGGGGCCTATAAAATAACCAGAGGGGACACAGTGTCCCCCCTGTGCCACATCCTGTGGGTATTGGGTGGGAAACTTTAAAATAAATACCAAGGGTATGGACAGATCACCTGTGGTCAGCGAATGGGGGCTGTTTAATAAAACAAAAAGGGGAGACATTCCAAAGGTAGTCAACCATGTCCCCTTCGCATTGGCAACAGGTGGAGGCCCTAATTAAAATTATACAGGATAAAGAATAAATAAATTACACCCTATTTGAATTCTATGGTTTTACAAATCAGGACATAATAACAATCAGCTGTTCAGATATATACACACATATATAAAATGATCAGTCATTTTCAAAACCAATGCCAAAATTTCACAATTTCTGCCAGGGTATGCAAACTTTTGAGCACAACTATATACATAAAAACACACACCTTCGCAAAGCTGTCATTTTTAACAAATAATCACACATTTTATCCACTAAAATAATAAAGAAAAAAGAAAAAAGTGTGGTAACCAATATGAATAATGAAACGGGCAGCTACATTATTATTATTTTTTTATATAGCACCATCAGATTCCATAGCACTGTACAAAGGGTGGACTAACAGACATTTAATTGTAACCAGACAACTCGATGTACAGGAACAGAGAGGTGGAGGGCCCTGCTCAATGAGCTTACATGCTAGAGAGAGTGGGGTAAGCGACTTTGAGCAAATAGTATACTGGATTTTAAAAGGTAGTATGTGTGCTCCAAAAAAAAAAAAAAAAAATGAATAAAAAAAAAAAAAAAAGAAACATGTTTCTATAGATAAAAGATAAAATATCACAGATTGTTTTCTCCCAGCGTCCCATTTTGGGCTGCAACATGCTTCTTCTATACGAATTGATACGGTTTTCCTCATTTGGGAAGCTTATGATACTACCTTTGTTAGCAATCGACACCTTTGTATGTTTTATATCTCTACCTAGAGGTTAAATAATTTTTTTAGGGAAAGCAATTATACATTGTTCAAAAATACACAAAGATCACAACTTTATCTTTTATCTATAGAAACATCTGTTTTTTTTTCATTTATTTTTATATTTTTGGAGCACACATACTACCTTTTAAAATCCAATAAAATAATACCAACTATTGCATTTAGACCGCAGATAGGTAGAGTGTACCCTTTTATTCAAAACATTGCATTAAAATGCATCACAAAATAGCCAAAAAGGTAATCTAGCAAACATCCCCAGATAGAAAATAGATTCTCTTACCAAACTACTGGGACATTTAAAATGTACAGAGCTTGAAAATAACAAGGTTAACAATGCAAGCAAGATTTCATGTTTAATTCTATTTACATATTTCTAGCCACAATGTAGGTTATCAAAAGATACTAAATCCATCAATTGAGGTGAAACTTTTTCCGTGTCAAGGGTACTGGAAAGTAATTGGCAACAATAATAAAAATTGTCTCTAGCTGTAAAAGGTGTTACTACTAATCCTGTAATATTTCCCTTTGGACTTCTCCTATTCAGTTTGGCCAGTATAGTTGATACTTAACAGGTGCACTGCACAGGATTCTAATAAAAGGATATGCAAATAGATACTTAATCTCGTATCGCTGGCTATTCATTCATTGCATGATGGACTATGAAGTTCAATTAATATAAACCTGACACATTGAAAGCAATGAGCTACCTAATACAAGAATTACAAAAATGTATTAAATAAAATAAAAAAAGTGTGCAGATTATATGAACTATTAATTCCACAATACTTTAAAGTTTTGGGTTGAATACATAACCATGTATATGTAAACCCGATGCCCAGAATTGGAATATATATATATATATATATATATATATATATATATATATATATATATATATATATATATATATATATATATATATATATATATATATATAAAATTTCAAGGACAGTATGTCAACATTTTTCATTTACATGCACTCTCACTTTAAAAGAACTGTAATTTCTGACAAAACTACTGTGGTCTATTCAGCAATGTGAAATTTACGTCACTTGCCAGAATATCTATATGAATTTTTTTTCCCCCTTTTAGTCTGGCAGACAAGCAACATGGCTGCCTTAGAGGGGTTTGGTACTGGAGTATCTTAGCTGTTTCCAAAGAGTGCAGTTCTAGGAACAGCTAAGTTACTGTGGAGAACTCTCAAACTCCCAAACCTCTGGTAGAGAACCCGAGAATAAGGAACAAACATTGTTGGTGCTGGAGAAGCAATGTCTGCACCTCCACCGTATCTATGGTCTGGCTCTCCCTAGTTAGTCAGAGTGCACGCCAGGATTCCCAGCATGCACTCAGAGTTGCTGAATCCTGGGACTGAGGTAGCTAGGGAGAATAGAGGCATTTTAGCGTGGGTTTGCAGGAAAGCGAGAAAGCCCACAGGTCCTGAGTACAGAGGGAAGGCATGGGATCAAAGCCCCCACAATTCACTCTGCTGTGTGTGTGTGGCCACCATCTTCACTAGCAGTACATTAACATGTATTACTTTACTGCCACATGTAGACTCACTGGAATATTTCTCCATTTATTTTAACTTAAATTACACATATAAAGCACACAAAACATTACATACAGCAATCACAGTGCACACATGACACACAGCCAGTATACACCACATATACTCTATGACAAAGAGAGGCTATGAGAGTGCAGATGGTGAGAATCCCTGTGTGAGTCCCACAACTCAGATTCTTTTTGCAAAATAAATCCAAATGGCCAAACAGAAGCGTGCACAAAAGACAAAAAAAAAAAAATTAAAAATAAATAAAATAAAAAAAAACCTGGCTGCGACTACAGTGGATTTTTCCAAATCAGCTATTTTTTCACCATTCAGATTTGTAAAATAAAAAACAAAAATCCACACCCCTGCAGAGCACTAAAACACTCCAAATATGCCTTGCATAGAAACTAAAACGAACATTCTATTTAAAGCCTATTTGATTTTGGTTCCTGTTATCACTGAGAATAATCAGTTCCTATTTGAAATTCACATAATAGAGCTATTGTTTATGACCTCTGGGATCTACACTGTCACTATTTCTTCCACTTTTACCCGGTTCTCTGCTAAGTAACAAACACAAAACGCACACAAACACTATTGGAACACTCAAAAGAAATGTTAAAATTTCTATAATATCCACGCTACCCTGGGGGAGCAGCATTTTCACCAATTTAAGAATCAATTCACCTGTGCTGCACTTTTCTATGTCTGTGTTTGAAGGGCATAGTGTGTCCCAACAATTTAAGGGCAACCATAATTGTAAGCCGAAGGACTAGAGTTTCTAGGTATTCAATGAATTACTGGCAATTAGTGAGGGGGAGACACAGCTAAGCAATTAGGTATTGAGGAGATTAGGTGGATCTTTCACTTAAATACTTTACAACTTGGATTAATGAATATAGATTTTGAACTTTGTCATTTCATTTGAATCATTATTATTTTAATTTTCCATTTTTTGATCATTTTTTTTTCTATACCTAGATATTCGAGTGACGTATTTGTCAAAGAGTGTTTGATAGATCACTTTTTATGGTTTATAGACCAATTTTCTTTCTTTACGAATAAAGAAATTTTAACACTCTACCCCATTTGAAGAATAACAACAATAATAATGATTTGTATCTCAAGTTTTTTCCCGGTTTTATGTAGCCCCTTATATAAAAACTACATTATTAGAATATCTTAGATTTTTTACATATCTTCATCAACTGATTCTGCCTCCACTCCCCCCAACCCCCTGCCAATTCCGAAATGGCATTTCTGATCACCTGCACGGACTTCAAATGTTTTAACACAAGTGAAAGTGGTAGGAAGGCATCTAGCACCAGACAGAGAAATAGGAAATTAAGTTTCACAAATAGCAACATGTCATTTCCAGGCACTGCATTTGACCATATACATCATTCTCGGATGCCATGGCAAATTAGATCACTTTCAGCCATTATAATAAAAAGGAGAGAAGTAGGAGTTTGGAAGCAGCTAGTAAGGGCAGGATTTTATAGACACAAGACGAAATTTACCGTTAAGGATGCATGACAGAAAATGTTCGTCATTTACTAAAGTTAACCCCAGATCGCGTGGCTAATGCTGCTTCTGTCTGCCTCTGTATCTGTGGCAGACCAGGAGCACCCGACCTTTTAAAGCAAACTCCTGGTCCACCTCCATGCGCTTCCGCGTTCAGTGTGAAGTGCGGGGAGACGGATCAGTGCTGATCTCCTTCTCCTTGTGTAAAAAATTAAATAAAAATATAAGTATTCCTTATTAAAATTAAACCCTTCCTTGCCATTTGATCACAGACTACTGTGATCAAAAAACACTATTTTACTGTGATCTGATTTATTTATTTTTTAACCGCTGGGGGTTTAAATTTAATTAATTAGCTAGCTGTGGTGGGTGTAAGTTAGTAGGGAATTTGGTGTTAGACAAGCTAGGAGTTAATGGTAAAAAACAAGCATTAAAAAGTTTTAAAAGCTAGGAAATAAAAAAGTAAAAAAAATCCCACCCCCTCTTTACCAAGTCCTAATAAAAATGAACCCCTTCCCTGCTAGTTGATCACCACCTACAGTATTACTGTAATCTGAAACTGTTTAAATTTTTTAAGTTTTAAGAAAGTTTTAAAATATTTTTTTTAAATGTAAAAAAAATAAAAGTAAAAAAAAAAAAAAAAGTTTACAAAAAAAAAATGTTCATTACTACTTTACCTGGAATAAACTAGTTAAAAAAAAAATTATCCCATGCTAAGGTTCAAAATATGCCTTTTGAAATACCCTATGGTGTATTCATTTTTTTAAAAATGGTACACGTTTGTGGGGTAGTTTGAAAAACCAACCAGCTAAACTACTGCAAAATGGAACATGGACACAGCGTAAAACGTCAAAGTTTGAAAAAACCCTGAATGGCTGCGTCTCAAATGTGCCCTATCAACATCCACATATAACTGGCAAAGGTATATACAAGGGTATTCCTATACTCAGACGACATAGCGGAGAAACCTATAAAGTGTTATAGTGCCATAGCACACAAGGTTTGCAAAATATACAGTAGAAGCTTATTACAGACACCAAAAATGATCCAACGCCAATGTTCAAAATATGCCTTTTGAATTGCCCTGGGTAATATTCTTTAATAAATAGTATGTGTTTGTGGGGTAGTTTGAATAACCAACCAGCTAAACTACTCCAAAATGGGACATGGACACAGCGTAAAAATTTAAAGTTTGACAAAAACTGGAAAGGGGTCTCAAATGTGCCCCTTCAACATTCACATATACCTGGAAAAGGTACATACAGGGGTATTGTACTCAGACGTCATTACTGAGCAACATACAAAAGTATTATACAGCCGTAGCACACGTAAGGTTAGCAAAATATACTATACAAACTCACTCTGTGTAAAAAAAGGCAGAAAAAAATGCTTATCACTATACTTGGTACAAGCTAGCAGAAAAATGATCGCACGCAAAGGTTCTTTATGGTTTAGTTGGAATATCTTGCTAAAGTGCTCCAAAGTGGGACATGGACCCATCAAAACCCTCCATGAAAATTCACACTTAAAAACCTGAACTTGTCACGTCTCTTACAGCACTGTAACTTCACAAAATAGTGTATAGGTAATACATTGGGCATATTGTTTTACTCTGAAGATGTAACGAAGCATAATTTGGGGGATTTTCGGACAGTGGCACATATCAAGTGTAAGGAATACTGCACAAAACTGCAACATGCTTGTATCACAAACTGACATAAATTGGTGAAAAAAATGGTGACAAGTTAAGGCACAATATATGCTAATTAGGATACCCTGGGGTGCTTTATCAAATGGAAGCCCTTTGTGGGATTATTTGAATAGTCAAACTGCTATAATACCCCAAAATGAGACATACGCCCATCAAATACACATATGAAAATTCTAACTATAGAAACTGAAATAGCCTTGTCTCTTATATGGCATTGTAGCTTCACAGAATAGTGCCAAAGGCATACAATGGGGGTATCATTATACTCAGCAGATGTAGCTGAACACAATATGGGGTTCTGTGCAGGAATAGCACTCACCAGCTTTTTTGAAATACACGTTCCAAAAACCTTGTTAGATGTGTATATGCCAAAATAAAGAAAAAGCACAATTTTACTCCAATATTTAGTAGAGATTGGTGATGAAATGGCTACGTAAAAAGTGTCAAAATAACCATAGGTAAATAACCTGTGATTTCTTCTTTATATAAAATATATACTTTTGTGTGACAATATTGTTTTTTTGTGATTGCTACTAAACTTACAAGACAAACATACCAACTTTTAAAATTGTTTCACATTGAAATTTTATTTTAGTCCTTGTATTTTGTGACCTGTAACTTTCAAAATAGACTGAAATTGCATACATATTATGTGCTCTATAAATCAAGACACATAAATAAATTTATTTTGAATCACTTTTCATAAGCTGGACATATTCACATGCTATTATTGCCAAAACTGTGAAAAAGAATTGTGTTTCAGGTTCCAGACCATTGTTTGTCAAGCGTTTGTTAAGTGTCACCCTACAGTCTTACACAAAGTGCTTCTACCTTTGCGCCATGAATTACAAGGCACTAGAAAAAGGTGAGATTGTTTGTACACCACTTAATTTTCAGCATCTATATGTGCACATACTACACTATTAGTTTCCATCTAGATTTCTGTTTGCCTTGAGAGTTAACATCCTCCGATAAAGGTGGGGTGCTACTACAATAACAATTGAATATGCACAATTACTGAGCCACTTTATTTAGGCTCTAATAAATGTGAGTTTATTCACTATATCGACTCGCACACTGTACTTTTTTAGTACCATCTGCACTATATATTTTATTTTTCTTTGTTTGACTGGGTTCATGACATCGTAAGATAATTTATGATATGTAATTATTCAGTGTTCCACTTTTGTTTTACAAGTTCAGCACTTATAAATACATTTATTTTTTTTTAATGAGTTTTATTTATTTATTATTAGGTACACAGAGTGGAGGGGGATCAATTTTATATTAAAAAACAGCACTCTTCAAATGTATAGCAGCCATTCCATTACGGTGTGTTCTACTTCATGAGGTATTGCTTAGGTATAGGCATAACGACATAAGAGGAAATAATCTAGCTCCCCCCTCCCATCACCTAACATACTAGTGCTCAGAGAGCGCCCACTGCTGCACTGTACAGAAATCTGCTCTTAGCTGGCAGAGTAGGCACCTGCCTAGCAGCATGGAATGTGCCTACTCTGCCTTAATTCATGGGTGAATAGATGTGTCTAAACTCTGCATTTCCAAGCACAGCTTCCTCGAGAGAGCACACGGATTCCAGCAGCAATGACTGACCACCAGGCAGAAAATCCACGCCAGCCCTCTGAGCGTTTCACCCAATACATATGCTTTATCAAAGCCTATGTCACTTTTGATAAATCCTATGTATTAGGAAAAACGCGTTAAGAGTATTTTCATATTGTTATTTTACAATGTTACTGTGTTTTTTTAGGTTTTTTTTTTTATATTAAAGTGCTTTTTATTGGACCTATTGATGCTGCTGCTGAATCTTTTGGGCTATATCCTTGGTGGGGATAATACCACCTGTGCACTGGATTGAGCAAAACGCATTTTGCTCTAGAACATGTGAGAAGGTCTTCTCTTTTTTTTATTGTGTTTTGCACTCCATATTACGGTGTACACTATTGTGGAGAAATATATATATTATTTTTTTTCTCTCTCCTCTGAGAAAAACTATCTGCACCTATATCCTTGAGTGAGGGTCATACCACTTCATACGCTGTCATTGGAGCCATATCTACGGCTCCATAACATGTGAGTGCACATTTTTATCTATACCTACTCATGCTCCAAAGCTCAATATACTACACCATATACGTTTATCTTTTTATTTCTATAAGGATACCTCCCACAACCACGACAACACAAAGAATCAACTGAATTATATCTTCTTATGTTATTGAGCAATATATGTGTCTGCCTATAATGATACAGATACTGCCAATAATGCGGGCGGCGGTGGAGACAAAGCACCCACAGTCTTCATAGCCTCTTCAACTCTTGTGAGACCGTGCCCATCAAAACATTGCCACGGTTACCAGGGCAACACTCTGTGCGGTACACCAAGCCTGCGAAAGTTGAAGAGAGGAGGTGCGATTAAAGGAAGAGAACATGTGCTCGGTCGCATGAGCCCCCACTTCAGTGTAAAACCCTTTGCAGACTCCATAAAGCCACTGGACCACCAGGTAGTGTAATGTCCCACTCCCTGGTCACAGGTGAAAGCCAGGGATCCTCTTCCTGGCTTTCAATTATTTAAAAACCAAATAAAAATAAAGCTTTTAACCCACAGAACATGTTAGCCACACACACACTACACATACATTGCTAAATATGTTTAAAATTTGACTGGAATGTGTATTTAATGCCTTTACAATGCAAAAAAGAAATATTTAAAAAAAAAATATTCAGTTAATGGCAGATTTGTGTTTCCTTTTTTAAAAATTATAAATTGTACAGAATAGTGTTATAAGTTATCGGCCATTGGCCTGAAAGGCCACAGATCATCGGTAACAACCCTAAAAAAGCAATATAAGTTGATCCTTAGTGCACAGGTAACTTTTCTTTTTTTGTTCTATGCATTTGGGCTGATGTATACTATAGCTGTTGCTGCCGCCCAGAAGTAAGGCGAGTTTGAGCGCAGGGCTAAATTTTGTGTGTTTGTATTTGCTTTTGCATTACACAGCCATGCTACAGTGCTGTCACCCACCCAATGTTTAAGTCTCATTAGTGATTTTGCTTTTCAGACAAAAACAGCAGAGTAAATTGAATATAAGAGGTTTGCCTTGACATGACATTGGAGTGATACAAAAAAAACTAAATTTTTTCAGTTCTGCCAAACACGTGGTTATCTAATGGCTAGGCTGAGACTTGGAGAGCCCTACAAGGCTACGTATCTCACACTCGCTGTGAAATCTGGTGGATGTTCGGTGATGATCGTGGGGTGCTTCAGATAGGCTGGAATCAGGCACATTCTACTTTGTGAAGGACACATGAATTGAGCAACAAACAAGGATATCTTGGAAGAAAACTTGCTTTCTTTTGCTTTGATAATGTTCGCCAGCTCTGAGAACTGTTTTTTCCTACAGGATAATGATCCATGCCACACAGCCAAGTCAAATCAAGGTGTGGATTAAGGACCACCAGAGCAGGCCTGGTCATGGCCAGCCCGGTCTCTCTACCTGTACCACACTGAAAACCTCTGGAAAGTGACAAAGAGGAAGACGGATGGTTGCAACACATCAAACAAAGCAGAGCTGCTTGAATTTGTGTGCCAGAAGCAGCATATAGTCATCCAATAGAAATGTGGAAGAATGGTAGAGAGCATGTCAAGACGCATGAAATCTAAGATTAAGGGAATCACCCAGATTTTCAGATTTCCAGATTTCCAAACATATATAATATAGTAGATTGTTAAAAAATGAACACGAACTTGCTTTCTTTGCATTATTCAAAGTATGAAACCACTGCATTTTTGTAGTACTTTTCTGCAAATACCTGCTTAAAATAGTTTTATGTGGAAATAATGTCAATAGTTATAGTATAGAATAAAACAAAAATGCTCAATTTACTCAAACACATATCTATAAATGGAAAAACTAATATTTTTTGCAGTGGTCTCAGTTCCTGAACTATGTACATCTATACAACTAAAAAAAAACAAAAAAAAAAAAAACTCCCCACTGAGCAAATACAAAAATTACTATTATGCATCACCTGCGTGTGTTCACTTAGAGTTTGACAAGTTATTCTTTAGGCATAAATAACTATCCCAGAGTTTCCAGGTTGACATACAAATGAGTACAGACAGGCACTGTCTTTCATATTTCCACGTTGAGAAATTAGACTTTCCAACTAAATTATAATATTATATATATTTATATATTATTATTTTTTTTTCAAAGAAAGCCAGCACTCAAGGACTTTTGTGTTGCAAAAAATGAGAAACCTTTTAATCCAATAGGTCAAGAGGTCGACATTTCAGTGCATCGTTGTGGACTTTCATCAGGACATAAAATACAATGTGCAATATTCAGCTTAAATAAGGAAAAACTAACTTGCCAAACCACCTCCACCTGTGTGCTGGTGTGATCTGCTCCCCATTGCGGATGCGTGTCAATCCGGTGTGATAGTGCAGCCTATCCATCACCATGGTAACTGATAAACAGATCGCGGAAACGGCGAACCAATAGGTCAAAAATCTAAATCCCGTCAAGAGATTACTTATGGACTAATTTATCTACATATATCATGACAATTGTTTGTAGACTCACTGATCTACATATAGGCACTAAAAAGCGATTAGAGCAATGAACCCTCAAATGGATCATATTGATTTTATTTGATTTCTGCACATATACTTACAGTATATATTCCCAGTGGATCTCATATGGACCATACTATAGGCGTCTTTATTATAAGTATATAGATCCATTTGAGGGATCATTGCTCTAATCGCTTTTTAGTGCCTATATGTAGATCAGTGAGTCTACAAACAATTGTCATGATATATGTAGATAAATTAGTCCATAAGTAATCTCTTGACGGATTTTGATTTTAACTCCTAAACCTGGGAACTATACTGTTGTGCAGCAGATTATTATATTTTATAATATATTTAGTATTGTTTAGGTAGTGATTGTATATTATGTCACACTGCAACCCCATATTAGCAAAGTGTCTTTCCTTTTAATGTTATCCTTAAGAGCTAGATAGTGTATGTAAATATATGCACTTGTCACTTTAAGAGATTATCACAGCACTGCACGGTTTTCATGCATACTAGAGCACTTGCACTTTTTTGGTAAATTAATATTTACCCTTTTTTTCCCCACTACACACTTTATTTATACACTGTGATGTGTACTTATATAGAAGTAGATAAAGTAGATTTTTGCACATAGCACTTTAGAAATATTGATTTACAGACATATTCACATGCCTATGTTGCTGAGTTTTCGATCTACATAGTAGATCTTAAGCAGATTTACTGTTTTTTTTGACAGCTCGACATTAGGATCGAGCTAAGCAATCAGCACTAATCACTTGTCACTTTATATAGGAGCATTTATACACGGTTCGCCGTTTCCGCGATCTGTTTATCAGTTACCATGGTGATGGATAGGCTGCACTATCACACCGGAAGGGGTTGAGCGGATTGACACGCATGCGCAATGGGGAGCAGATCACGCCAGCACACAGGTGGAGGTGGTTTGGCAAGTTAGTTTTTCCTTATTTAAGCTGAATATTGCACATTGTATTTTATGTCCTGATGAAAGTCCACAACGATGGACTGAAACGTCGACCTCTTGACCTATTGGATTAAAAGGTTTCTCATTTTTTGCAACACAAAAGTCCTTGAGTGCTGACTCTCTTCGAACTCTATACATTTGTGCAGCTGAGCACCGGGCAGAAACTGAAGGAGAGCTGGAGTGCAACTCCCATCAAGGAGAGCTGGAGTGCAACTCCCATCATTTTTGTAATATTTTTTTTTTTTTTGATTTCATGTCCCATGTGGTTCATTAACATTGGTAGTGCTTCTAATGCAAAATACTTCTAGACCTTCTAGCAATATTTAACAATTCTCCAGAGCACTTTACACCATTTCACATTTACAAGAAAGGTAAAAACAGATGGCTATATCTATAGATATCTTGGAATGCAGTACACCCCAATGTTGTGCTTCAAGCTAACATTGGTAGTACTTTCATACAAAGTGCTGTGGAAGACAGCAGATGAACTTGGATTCCAAGAAGAATAAATAAAAAAAGTCATAATCTCATATCTGATATTTGCCGACATGTTAACAGCGGTCAGTAAGCCATCAGAAATGTGCAAGTGGTCACAATCCCACTAATCTAGTATGTTACACAACTTTTACCACGTTTGGTTCAATGAAAGAGCGTAATAACAAGAGTTTAGAACACTTGTGTTTTGTAGTTAACAAATCATGCATAAATACATTACTAAGAGGGGGCGTGTCCTGCAGCCGACCTGAATGGCCGCTCACTGATCCGGCTCTGAGCGAAACGGGCAGAGATCGCAAAAAAAACGGAGGATAACACCCGA
The DNA here is from genome assembly GCA_933207985.1 of Pelobates cultripes. Classification (NCBI taxonomy): domain Eukaryota; kingdom Metazoa; phylum Chordata; class Amphibia; order Anura; family Pelobatidae; genus Pelobates; species Pelobates cultripes. Next base: position 183,690,086 of record OW240913.1, on the reverse strand, counting down.
GATGGGGAACAAAAAGCAAAACCAAACTCCCCACCAACCTCTGGAGAAGCCACCAGCGGGTAAACCGGGCTCGGTCACCCGCCTGTTTAAAGATTATGCCGACCGCGCGGCGGTCACGGGGGATCCCAACATGGCGCCGGCGGCAACACACGCAGACGCCGAACCACTGAGCCCAGCTCAGTCAGAAATCTCATCAGCCTCTGCAGACCTGGACATTAAAGAAATCCTGAAAACGCTGCCTTCCAGGTTAGATCTAGCACAAATGCTGGGAAAACTGGAAACTGCCTTCCAACTTAAAATGGAGGGCCTGGGCTCAGAACTCACACAGGTGGGCAGAAGGGTACAGGATTTAGAAGATGACAGGGGCTCCTGTCAGGCACAAATCCAGGATCTCTCCCAAGCACTCACAATACAAGAAAGGCACTTATCCATGATGCAGAGATCACTAGATGATATAGATAACAGGGGCAGAAGGAACAATTTACGCATAAGGGGGATCCCAGAGGCAGAAAAAGAAAACTTAAAGGTACAGTTAACCACCTTATTCAACCTCATACTGAACCGCCCCCCGGACACCCCAGTGATACTAGACAGGGCACATAGATCCCTACGACCCAAAAACGGCACGAATGAGGCTCCACGTGACGTGATTTGCCGCATCCACTACTATACCCTTAAGGAGGACATCCTAAGGGCACTGAGAGACTCTACTAGGCCACTATTATACCAAGGACACGAAATCCAGATATACCCTGATTTATCCTGGCACACCCTCCAGGCAAGAAGAGCACTACGGCTGATTACAGACCAACTGAGGGCACGTGGCATACGCTACAGATGGGGATTCCCCTTTGCCTTGATTGTAAACCTAAAAGGGGTGACCTACACCATCGCCACACACCAGGACGCTATCCCTTTCACCGAAGCGTTGAACCTGACAAGGGTTAATATAGAAAACTGGTATGCCCCAGATCCGGCAGCCACGCTTGACACACAACCTAATGTAAACACTTGGCGTACACCGTCGAAGAGACAAAGAATGGGACAGCAAGGCCTTCCCCAGAGAGAAGACAGGCGAACCAGAGGACCAAGGAATGAATAAGTCACACACCTGAGCAACCCCCAGATGGATGGATTAGAACTTACAAGACACAGAAAGGTGGGACTGATACGGGACTGAACAAACCAATGAGGTCCAAGGGACACAAATTGCCCGGGGCAAGCAACGCGTCCAGAATGAGAAGTTAAAAGCCGAACAACTGGAACACAGGACTTAGAGACTAAACCACAAAAAAAAAAAAAAAAAAAAGATCCGGTGCAGGTCGTATAATTTCTAATACTATTTTCATACTTGTGTTAAAAATACTTAAGAGGCGATACCATGTTGGGTCTCAAGCACAGATAGTAAGAAAGCAAGACACACACCCTGAGAAGACACACATTTATCTGTATGATAGTGACCTAGACATCACACACGACCCACGCTCTCATGACTGGAATTTCGAGATACTCGGCAATACTAAGCCGGCCCCCACAGACGGCACCCAGACACACAAACCAAAATATCTACTACGACAGATAACCCAGCAGAGTTGATAGGCCCACATAAACGGTAGGCGAAATGTAACCATATAACACAACCAACACCAATCAAACAACATGAAATCCATCTGGGAAGGCACACTGAAAGCACAGGTGACCACACGCTCCCCACGCACCACTACAGCCAAACGCTTCCACACCAATATCCTCCTCCAAACAAATAAACGAAACGAGCGATCTCACCCGCGCGCTCTACCCGACTACTCAATAACTTCACCACAAAAAGTAGACAATAACAAAAATCATACAAACCACGAAGCCGTCTCACCAATAGATGACAACTAACCAATATCTACACTATATATCAAATCAGACACACCACCCCTGACACGAGACACGGTGCCGCTACAACACAGCCCACTGCAGATACAGGGACATCTCAGGGGCAGACGCCAGTGACTTTCACCCACCGGAGAGGGTCACCCCCCTGACCGAGGAGGGCCCACTATCTTGGGTACACACTTATATCTTATCATTGTATATAGTTGACCGACAATCCATAGGAAAACCAGAAGGGTAACCCGGACGGTCTCAAGGGTTATACGTAACTGTTGTTTTAACTCAAATTGTATTAACAACTGTTCTATAATTATTGTTTTACAAGGATTAATTCTGTACAGCTGTGTATTGTATATGTCTGTATGAACTTGCTGAACATAAGGTTGGAAAGTGCAGAACACGAACTCTAGTCGGATCAGACCACAATACAAACCCCAGCACACAATCCAGGGACTACACGAATATCACAACACCACACGTCCTACTGCAAAGCAATGACGACCATAACAATGCTAACACACAATGCAAGGGGCCTTAATATGCCCGAGAAACGTCACAAAGCACTCGCGGACTACCGCAGGCAAAAAGCAGACATAATCTATTTACAAGAAACACACTTTCGTAAAGACTCAGCACCTAGTCTCAAATCAAAACACTACACCAAAGGCTACTTCAGCAACTATAGAGGCTCTAAATCAAGGGGAGTCGCGATCCTACTCTCCTCGCAATTACCCTTCACATACAAAGATCTCTGCTCAGATGAGGGAGGTAGATTCATCTTCTTAAAAGGGCAAATAGGGAATACTACAATAACCCTAGCCAACATATACCTCCCAAATAGGAAACAAACTTCCACGCTCCGCAAAATACTCCATAAGTTAGAAAAGTTTACAGAGGGTTTACTAATATTGGGTGGGGACTTCAACATCTCATTAGATGGGACACTGGATACCACCTCACAAGCCCGATCATATCAGACCTCAACGAGGCACCAAATTCAAAAACTCCTGGACACGCACCAACCCTACGACACTTGGCGTATAACTCACCCCAATAGCAGAAACTACTCATTTTACTCGCACTCATCGAAAACATACTCTAGAATAGATATGCTCTTTACTCCGCATAGGTTCTTGAACCTGATCAAGACCTGTGAATACGCCCCTATAACATGGTCAGACCATGCCCCACTGTCAATGTCGATAACAATCCCTACCCTCCACCCTACTAGGGCACAGTGGAAACTAAACGACAACCTACTCAACGATCAAGCAATACGAACTCAAATAGATGAACACTTAACTCATTACTTCGAAATAAATAAATACAAAAGCAGACACACCATACCCCACCATTTGGGAAGCTCATAAAAGTGCTATTAGAGGAACAATCATACAAATAGCCTCTAGACACAAGAAACAACGCGAGACACAAGTCACACAACTGACCAAAGATAGAGAACTAGAGGAAGCACATGCCCGAAACGACACGCTACCCCTATACAAGAGACTTTTAGAGAAACGCACAGAACTCAACACCATTTTAAACATCCGCACCAAATACGCCATCGCAAAAACACGTAGCCTATACTATGCACAAGGAGGGAAAAGCGGGCGTTTACTAGCCAACGCCCTTAAAAAACAGAGAGAAAACACTTTCATACCATCCATAAAGGATAAAACAGGGAAAACATCCCACCTGGTAACAGACATAGCCACAGCTTTCCAGGACTACTATCATTCCTTATACAACCTAAGACAAACCCCCCCATCAACCCTGGACATCCAAAGCTTCCTAGCAAACAGGATACATGCCACACTACCGGTCAATCTGAGCGAAACACTAGAACACCCAATCACGATGGAAGAATGCCGCAACACGATCAAACTCCTCCCGGTAGGGAAAAGCCCAGGCCCGGACGGATTCACAACAAAATACTACAAGACATACGCTACAACCCTCATCCCACACTTTACAAAATCTTTTAACTCTCTTCTTCAAGACACCTCACTCCCCCCTCAAGCACTAAACGCTACAATCACACTTATCCCAAAACCAGGCAAAGACTTATCCCAGTGTGGTAGTTATAGACCGATCTCCTTAATAAACGTAGATCTCAAACTCTTTACAAAAATTCTGGCCAACAGGCTCCGCCCCCTATTGCCGGGGATTATACACGCAGACCAAGCAGGCTTCGTACCCGGACGGGAGGCAAAAAATAATACCATGAAAATCATAAACTTAGTGCACCAAGCCACACGCATGGAAGAGTCCAGCCTGCTTTTATCTATTGACGCGGAAAAAGCGTTTGATAGAGTTGACTGGACTCTAATGCTATACACGCTCCAATACCTAGGCTTTGGACCTAACTGGCTAAAATGGATCAAAGCAATTTACTCAAACCCCACAGCCAATATCAGGGTAAATGGTCAGCTTTCAGATAGTGTGCCAATCTCAAATGGAACTAGGCAGGGGTGTCCCCTCTCCCCCCTCCTTTTTGTGGTGGTCCTGGAACCATTCCTCCAAGGTATACGAGACATCATCAACATTAGAGGCATCCACACGGGACAACAAAACCATAAAATAGCAGCATTTGCAGATGACATGCTTTTTTCTATCACACACCCGCTGGAATCACTCCCACACCTGATGGAAGAAATGAACACATACAGTAATGTATCCAACTTTAAGTCAAACCTCACAAAATGTGAAATCCTCCCAATAAAAGTGCAGGTACACACCACAACAATATTGAAACATAAATATCAATTTGCGTGGGCCCCCTCTAGCATTAAATATCTCGGGGTACACATCACTAGAGATACCACACGCCTATTCGAAAGCAACTTCCCTAACTTACAAAAAGCAATCCAATCAGATCTAACAGCCTGGAACAAGCCACAATTTGGATGGTTCTGCAGGTTAAACATCCTAAAAATGAATATCCTACCCAGGATCCTATACATGCTCCAAGTCCTTCCCATAACAATACCAAAGGCATGGTTCAGCACGATACGCAAATTATTCACACATTTCATCTGGTCCCACAAAACCCCGCGATTGGCACATACACTACTCACATGGCCGAAAGACGAGGGGGGCCTAGGCCTATCAGATATAAGCAGATACTACAAAGCGGTCCACCTGACCAGACTATGACTGGTCATGCACAAACGCTGTGAAACAATGGGTAGCCATTGAAAATACTTTTTTCCGAGCGCCCATATTCACAATACCATGGCACAAAACAGGACAACCATTACTGATAAAAGGCCCACACCCCACGATCACACCCACTCTGCGCATTTGGGAGACCCTCAAGCCCAACGACCAAATATCACCTCATCCATCTCCACTATACCCGATCTCACATAACCCACTCTTCCAACCGGGGGTAGATGGCAAGGCTCTAAAACACCTTCACACAAGCGCATACCTTACGCTGAAAGACATACTTATCGAATCTGGGGAACAACAGATCAAACCAATACAAGACCTTATCGAATCCCCAACGGAAATACAAAAGTTCCAATACAACCAACTAAAACACTTTATACACTCAGGACCACTAACACTGGGACAGAGCAGACCACATACGGCATTTGAACTCCACTGCTCCAAACAAGATATCAAAAAGAAACACATCTCAATACTGTATTCTACTATCCAAGCAACAGCCACCCATAACCTACCAACGTTCACCACCACTTGGGAAAAGGAGCTGCAGCTAGAGATACCCAAAACTAAATGGAAACAGATTTTCAGACAAATACACAAAACATCGAGAAATACGATAGCACAGGAGAGCAACTATAAACGAATAGCCCGGTGGCACTACACACCGTCGAAACTCCATCATCTCTTCCCCACTACCTTAGACAGATGCTGGAGATGCCAGCAAACTGAGGGCACAACCACACACATATGGTGGACCTGTCCCGAGATCCGCAAATACTGGACACGCATTTCAGGGGTACTGTATAAGATCTTCAGGACGCACATCCCATTGAACCCAGATACATACCTCTTTCTCCTCCCACCACCAAAAATGCATAAACACGAGAAAACTCTCTTAATACACCTCATCACAGCAGCCAACCAACTCATCCCCGCCCACTGGAAACGGCCACATGTACCCACTACACGGGAATGGTTACAAAAGGTAGAAACTATCAGAAACCTAGAAGAGACATGCTACTCACTCACACATAAATACCAGGAATACACACATATATGGGACCCCTGGATCCATTTCCTACGAAATAACTATCTGACAACTGAAACACGAAGTGCACACCATCCACAGTCCACACCAAAAACCAGCCCGAACATAGTCCATACAGAACGCTGATATGTACAATATATAACTGAAATTGTCTAATATCCAGTTATGTTGACTGAATGAATAACTTTGTCTAAATATTACTTTTATACATCTGACAAAACTGTAATAAATGAAAATAAAAAATAAATAAATACATTACTAAAAACATGAAGGGGATTACATCAGTAAATTCTTGCAAGTCAATTACAACAACTATATACCAAATGGGCACTGTAACTAAAACATAATTAGCTGAATTGGTAAACTAAAACATAAGCATGCACAATAACTGAAATGTCCGTACAGAGAACACAACCTCAATGTCCATATGAAACATAATAGGCTAACAACACACCTTTAAAAAAATAAACAAAAATAAAATAAATAAATACCACTTGGCTGTCTAACGTTCAACCTGTGATGTTATTTAAAACCCTGTAAAGGCATTTTTCTTCCCCCAACCTTGCAAAATTAGCCTGTAGACAAAAGATTATCCACAGACAAAGATTGCATGGTAGTGGCGAATATAAGAAAGCAAAATTATATATAGTTTGTTGAATGATACATATATTTCAGGCTTTCCCAAACTCCCGCCCATTTCATATATAGAATCATGGGAGTTGTAGTTCAGCAACATCTGGAGGGCTGGAGTTTAGGGAAGCCTGATTATAATTAAAAGGAACACTATAGCATTAGAAATACAAACATATATTCCCAACGTTAGAGTATCATTCTTAATAATTAGATTATTAAATTGCTGGTTGATGCAGAGGAAGAGCATCTAGAGACTGTCGGGAAGACAGCAACTACAGGTGTGTTAAGCCTTGTAATGTAAGCAACTAAAGATTGACATTACAGGGTTAAAACTACATGATGAAGTAGTCCTGGTGCTTTAAGTGGTCCTCCTATGCACTTATCTGGCATGGTATTGCTCTAAAATAAACAGCAGTACAATGAGAAGAAAACACTGCATACAACAGCAACCCACAAACCAGTATATCAAGATGTGGTTGTTGACACGCATGCAAAAAAGACCTGGAAAAACAAACTAATTATAGAATTCAACAGCAGAATTGTATATATAATATAGAAAAATAGACCCATTACTACATCTATTCAAATCAGGCCCTTTGGGTAAGCCACCCCCTCACCAGGCTGGGCCAAATTTGATTATAGTCTAGTATCATTATGAAAGTGCATTAAGTCAGATCAATGAATCTCATCCCAATATATTTCACCCCCCCCCCCCACAGTAAATTGCATCACACTCATTAACCTTGGCCACAATTTCCCAGTCCTGCCATTAGCAGTAACTCCAGTTCCAAAAGCATTAGACAAGAAAAACAGGAACTAGCCAGAGGTAAATCATAATAAAATCATAAGAAGTTCATTTTAAAGCGGATTGCAGTTGGCATCCACTATTCAATATAAAATTGGATAACATGAACCTACCAGAATGTGTATTTATAGAAAAGTATGTTAATGCTTTACCGAAAATGAAAAACAGGAGTATAGATGCTCTTTACAATAGATTCACTTTTTCAAGAAGCCGATAATAGGGCTTTCAATAGGTTTGTGTGACTTGATGCTTCCCATTAATTGAAAATGTACTTTGGAATAAATAAAATATATTATAAGGAATATACTTTGACAGTAGAACATTGTGCACCAAAGCAAGAAAAAAAATAAAATAAAAATTGCTTTTTCAAAAAAATAAATAAATCCATTAATGTACATAAAAATAAAAAAAATAGTCTTATAAGAGATAATTTGGGTAAGAACAATATTTTATTGAATTAGATTTTGTCTGGTGCTGTCTAAGGTCAGATATTCCAGTTATGTCTAGTTGATTTTAGGAGGCCAATGATAATATGAATGGATATGCTTAACCCCATTTCTTGTAGTGGTTAGGTTGGCAGGGGTGCTTCTTCACTCATGACCTCTTAATGCATTTAGTTCCTGTAAAATCGTGAACATAAAATCCCTTTAAAAGCAATGAAAAAGCCGATAATCTTAAAAGATCATTAGCAAGCAGAAACAAGAGTGCTAATAACTTCTTTCAACAAAGTGCACATCCATTACCGTTAGTGAACATCCAATTATTCACAGTTCAGTCATCAGCAATTATTCCACTTCATCTTGCAGTAGCTCAATATCACCCCTCCCCCCCCCCGCCGTCCCCACAGACTACTACTACAAAAAAAAAAAACACATTTTCAAATTTAAATGGGAGGAATACAAAATAATAGTAATAAAAGTTATATACTTTGTGATATTATAAACTATCCATTAAATGCAGAAATGGGAATTGGAGATGTAATTTTCTCTTCTGGCTCAGGGAACAACTTGTTTTAAATAATCTGTTATCTATTTTTTGGTCAAATTAGTTTTTAGTACATCAGAAATGGGCTATTTTACCTGCAAATTGTGTAACTAAGAGGGGCCAATTAGGTGGGTAAATAATTTATAAATAAAGCAGTATAAGCTGGTCAATAGGGACATGTAGGGAGCAAAAAGCAAAAAAAAAAAATTTGGCATTGTAAGAACTACAGTGTGTTTAACCTCTTAAGGGCACTTGACATGTGTGACACGTCATGATTCCCTTTTATTCCAGAAGTTTGGTCCTTAAGGGGTTAAAAAAAAAAAGTAATTATATCTGTAGTTTCAATGGTCTTCTTTACTAGTGACTGGAGATGCAGCTAGTTTTGAACTGGGCTTGGAAACTCATTTAAGCTCATTACCATCGTTAAACTTGACCAGCCGCCACTGATAATAAGCAGACTATATCACCAAATGCATATAGAGAGCAGAGAAATTATGTTATGTTTCTCTATTTCACAGGCACAGGGTTTCATTTATTGATGCAAATATAGATGTATTTGGTATAGAAGTCAAAAAAATATATGGTGTTAATGGTTCTATAAAAGGTTAGATAAATGGTAAATATACCTGGCTTTACTGCACAGTACTGTAAATCTTCTCTACACTGTCAGATATTTCAAGGGGTACTATACACACCCAGAGCACTTCATCTTATTAAAGTGGTCTGGGTGCAGTGACCTTGTCCCCTTAACCTGAGAAGCCTACCAGCCAGCTTCCCAGAGTTTCATTGAGTTGGTTGTTCGGACGATATGCATGAGGAGGTCTAGCATGTTGAAATCCCCCATAGGAGAGCATTGAATCAATGCTTTCCTATGGGAAAGTCCTAATGCATTGAGGTACTCGGTACCTCCGAATTGCCATCATTGGAGTAGCCAAGTCCAGACATCAGTACTGGAATCAGGAAAGTGTTCACAGGGTTATTAACTCTTTACTTTGCAGGGGGGCCTGGACAATCATTATAGTGCATAGGGACAGTATAGCATTAGGAGTACACTTTTGCATTCCTATTGCAATAGTGTTCCTTTTAAGAAACACTATAGGGTCAGGAACACAAATGTGTTCCTGACCCTATAGTGTTAAACAAAATCTAGCCCCCTGGACTCCACTTGCCCTCCTTCCACGCCCCCCAAAAAATATTGTAAAATCTTACCTTTATTCCAGTCTACTAGTGGAGGCTCTGTCCCTGATGTGCTTCCTTTGCGGATATCATCAAAAGTGGTGATCTGAGCCAATTAGCATGCTTTCCCATTGTAAAACAGTAGATTGGCTGATTATCAAGGAGGCAGATCAGGGGCAGGGCCATCACAAGCCAAACACCACCCTGGCCAACCTGCATCTCCTCATAGGAGATGCACTGAATCAATGCATCTCTATGAGGAAAGTTACAGGTCTTCATGCTGAGGGTGGAAACACTGAATGGCAGTCACACAGCGCAGCACTGCCCCAGGAGGCATCTCTAGTAGCAATCTGAAGAGTGGCCAGTAGAAGTATCCCTAGGGTGAAATGTAAACACTGCCTTTTCTCTGAAAAATCTGCAGAAAGCCTTATTATGCTCACCAGAACAAATACAATAAGCTGTAGTGGTTCTGGTGACTCTAGAGTCCGTGTTAACATAAGAATTGTACAAAAGAGAAGGAGAAAAAAAAATTCCACACTTACTAGACCTCCCATAATCCTCTTGTTACAGCTGCCCTTTCACCTCCTGGGATCTTTACATATTATGCAAAAAAAAAATTTTTTTTAAAAAATGGAGACATCGCCGCTCTGGTGTGGTGGCATGGAAGTGCAGCATGTCCTGTCCTCCACCCTCTCTAATGTAGACGCCACCATTGTCATGTGCTGTACCCTTACGCATGGAGGTTCTAGAGACAGCTCTTTTCTCACAATGAGCTAGAGCTATGCAACCTTTGGCACTCCTGATATTGTGGACTACATTTCTTGTAATGTTGGCAAAGCATCAGGGGAGATGTAGTCCACAACATGTAGAGAACCCCTGAGCTAGACAATGCTTTATTTCAATAACGTAATAAAAACTGACAACTGCTGTGGGAATTGTTAGAACATGGCTTTTGTCAACTTGAATCTTGATAAGAAAATAGTCCCTACTTTGTTTTGTATCTTTTGACTGCATTGGAAATTCACACAACACCCACACATTGTGCTTTATTGTAAATTACGTTCGAGAGTGAGTGAGTGTGTATATACACATACAACTATAAATATATATATACACACACACACACACACACACACACACACACACACACATATATACACACACGGTCCTTGTTTTGCAACGTACCTGTTTTACCTCGGCTCACACTAATGACCAGCTCTCTCGTGGGGTGGTAGGCGCGAGCCGTCGTTGTAATTAGAGGGATTCCCTGCTCTGCTGCATTTGTCTATGTTTGGGGGAAATGCCCCTAAACATAGAAATACGCATCAGAGCAGAGAAACCCTTAAATCTATATTCAGGGAAATTTCCCCAAGCATAGATCAGAGGGATTCCCCTGTTCTTGTGCGTTCGTCTATGTTCAGGGAAATTTCCCCGAACATAGACAAGAGCACTAGAGCAGGGAATCCCTTAACTCCACAATTACCGACCGGTTCGTTCTATGACCGGGTCGTAGGAACGGAACCCGGTCGGTAAGTGAGGAGTATGTGTGTAATTATATATCTCAATGTTAAACAAAAATCTGCACACCAGTCAAGCCTATATATATATATATATATATATATATATATATATATATATATATATATATATATATATATATATATATATATATATATATATATATATATACATATATACATATACATATACATACATACATACACATATATACATACATACACACACACACACACACACACACACTACATTGTAAATACAATTATAACAAACACTGGTGCATTTTACAACAGCTTGTTTTTACTTCCAATAAAACCCAAGGTCAAACTTCAGCATGTACTAAAGCTCGGATAACCTCATTTCCAATTCAGTAAGGATAAGCTTTTATTTTGCACTAAGTATCACTGGAAAAGGATCTCAGTTTGCCAATTTCTCTGTAAAATCAAAGGTTACAAAAGCTAAATTGTTGCAGTTGCCGAATTGTGAACACAGACCAGTGGTGCATGTGTAATGTTTTAAGGTTATTCCTGTGGATTTCTTTCCCTTATTATCAATTATATTTAAGTAGAGAAAGGAATCTTCTCTACTTATGATAGGCAAAATCTCACACATGCCACAACAGCTGAACGCCGTTTGCCAGGTCAGCTGTTTTGACGTACCACCTGCTGGTTTAGCAAATAATCTCATTTGTGATTAACTTGTCACTTTGAAAAATGTCTGTCTGGTTAAGGCCAGCTCCTGATGCACTAAAGAGGTTGGAAAGTAAAAGATTCTCTCCTTTTAAAACTTTCCTGCATGCGTTTGGTTGTATATTATGTTTTAACTTTCTAAATTACAAGAGAGAATGTTTGTGTGATTACTGATGGTGTCAACAGACTCATGTAAATTCTGATGAAAACCAACCTTTTTTCTTACAATTTGCAATAATATAATATATAGTTTAGGAACGTATAAGAAAGATATGCAATGGTCTTCAATAGGAACTGTAAACACTCACATTCCTTCTGGGTAACCATTTTGAAGTCTGTTAGTCCAGCAGTTGCAGCTTATCACTCTGGCCCAAAGATGGATGTATTTGCACTTAATAATGTGGAAACACAATTAAACACTCTCAGTGTGGCTGCAGAGAGGTCAGGCAATGCAGGCCTAGGAACTCCTCAGTTTTCGTCAAACTGCTACATGAGTTCTAATTCCTGTTCTCCATATTGCTGAAGGTCACATGTTTGGTACATCTGCAGTAGTTCTTGTGTGTTGGGACTTTATGTAATTTTTCACTGGGACACCACCACACCCAAGACATTATAAAAGTTATAACATTAAAAAATGTAAATTAAAAAAATAAAAATAAAAAACACATCCTTCCCTTCATGGTCATCTCAAGATGCTCCAGCGGTGCTTACATGCTTGGACTTCTACACTGAAATGTATATTATAATATATATATATATATATATATATATATATATATATATATATATATATATATATATATATATATATATATATATATATATATATATATACACACACACATACATACACACACACACACACACACATATATATATATATACACATACACACACACATATATACACACACAGTGTGCAAAAATAATGAAGGGAGGAAGGACAGAGAGTGCACGCATAAGAGTGTTATAATTAAAGGTTTCCTGGCTAAGCCTAGTTGTGACTTTTGCACTATTTATATATTAAATATTTTATTTTTGGGTTTATTAGTGGAGTTGTTGAAACTTGAATGGTAACTGCAGTCTTTTATATGGTGTATATAACTACCTAGGTGCCACATGGTGAAAAACATACTCCATCATTCATTCAAACACAGCCATACAAATGCATGCTCGAGTATACTGAACTGCAGAGGTTACTTTAATATACCTGATATGGGAACAGGCATTTGATGCAAAATTGTATATAGATTTTATTATTTAAAGAAAAAAGAACAGCACCCAACATCCTTTTTTTTTTTTTTTTTTTTAATGAATAAAAATATTTTTAAATAGTTATATGTTTATACATTAATTGTGCATTCCAGTACTACTAGATTTTAAAGTTAAATGTAAAATAAGTACCTTATAGATTTGTTTACATTTTGTACATGATTTGGGCTCTACAGCACTGGGTATGGTTTTCTTTTCCATGGCTATACTAAACAACAAATTATCTAAAGTGAATTATTATTTTCCCCAAGAGACAATGACAGAACAGGAATAACATGTTTGCCATTCAGATTTCCTCATGTCACGGAAGACAGAAGTGTTCGGCAGAATAAAAAGTGTAAATAGGAAGTTTGCTGCACATTAGACTTGTGTATTATTGCCTTTCAGCTTGTACAAATTAATCAAATTTCCTTTACTCTATGACTGAACAAATCGTTCAGGCCAGGATTTCCCTGTTGAGTCCTATTCGCAGAATACAGCACAAGTCTACTGTACACAGAATATATGCACACTATAGATTCTAATCAATTTGAACCAATTTGCTTCTAGTACACAAAAATAGATTATATAAAATTACCTATATCACAGACACCTTGTTTAGCCTTACAATGTTATTAGTAAACGCTAACACAGTAAGGGCATTCAGAAACACTTGAGGTAGGTATTAGACTATCCTGAAGAACAAATAAGGAAGAAACAGAAAAGATTTTATAGTTGCCAAATTATACTGACCAATGCTTTAGCTCGGCTATCATTATTTAAAGGACCACTATAGTGTCAGGAAAACACACTCATTTTCCTGGCACTATAGTGCCCTGAGGGTGCCCCCACCCTCAGGGTCCCGCTCCCGCCGGGCTAGATGGTGAGGAAAGGGGTTAAACTTGAAAAACAAAAATGAACTAAATAGGAGGAAAAAACCCTTAGAGGGTCCTCCTAATAGCTGGTATAGAGGATGTGTACACCATTGATACAATATATCTCTAGGCTTCTTGGAAAAATATATGAAGTGTAAACATGGAAGCTCTGGCTCCTCTGGTATAACGAAATATCTTTAGGCAATAGTAGATATGTGGACAAAAAAAGCTTTATTAACCTTATAATGCCCAGAAGATACTATAGTGACAATGTAGCCAGTGGCTAATAAGACTAAGTCTATATTCCCCCCATGTGTACTAAACTTGGTATAATATGATAGCAATCCACAATAGTGTGAAGGCGGGAATAATAAAAAGGGGGACACACCGGGAATAGAGCCTTCTAATAGGAAAAAAAATGGCAAGATGTCTGTATGTAGGTAACTCCTAAAAAGAAATAATAAATGATGGTAGCGGAGCCATGCAGCAGCTTCTAGTTGGTAAGCAGCCAGTAAGTATCGAAATCTAAGAGTCCAACGACTAGAAGCTACTGCTGCTAACAGGAGAGATGGCTACTGTAGACACCACTAAGCTAGTTCCCTATAAACTCCTATAAACACCTTCGTGGGTGTTCTATGCTGAGGATAATGCTTGACCAACCCTCGGAAAGGACTTAATCATGCTTCAACTGTATACACGAACAAAACTAGCAACCAAAAGAAAGTGAGCAATAAAAAGCAAATCCCTTCATGTGCACCTACAATTCCTAGCAAACATATAGATGAAGAAGAATTTATCAAAGAATGGGAGGAAGCTGCAGGCCAGTGCTCAGCACGCTTTATGCAAATTATATGCAAGTTTGAGAATAAAAAAAACTAATAGAGATCGAAAAAAAAGATTGAGAGTGAAGTAGAAAAGATTCAACAACACAAAACAGATCCTACCTTTGGTCCCAACGAAAATAAATTACAAACTAGTCTGGAAAAATATCAAACTATAATAAAAAATCTAAAATTTCTAAGGGACCATAAGGATTTCAAAACGGGAAATGTTTATAAAAAGGTTCCAAAGAAAAAGACAGGTAGACAAAGATCAGGTCTCAACCTCTGAGTATGAGTCAAGTGAATCAGAGACAGATGTACAAGGGACTCCCTTTATTTCTAATGAACATAATAGAGGGATCCTTAAAAAGGGTGTCACTTTTTTAGACCATGCCCAGGGGGACAATCGTCCCTTCTTGAGACCAAGACCCAAAAGACCGTTCAACAAAAGGAACCGACTGTAAAGGATAGACAAATTATAAATTTATCTACCTACATCCCTACTCAATCAGAATTAGATCTACTATCAAAAGGCCTTTCTTATATCCCAGTACTGCGCTTTGATAAATTTACATGGGTTAAAGACATTCATCTTTTTGCACGCAAACTCATTCTACACAAAAACCACATTCTAAATGAAGAGGAAAAAAAGCAAAAAATCTGGGCATGGAACTTAGAGACTATCGTCTAACCAAGATTCTGGCAGACTTACAGGAGGAAAATGATAGCATTCAGGGAGTTCAATATCCCTTAACTAATCTTAAGAACAAGAGCCATTATTGCCCAAAATTAGGAGATTCTAAGTATGTAGAAACCTTTGTTGAGTTGGTTTGTGAAGAGATCGAAAAAATGTCACCCAATGAGATGAGTTATAAACCAAATTCAAATTTAACGGCAAATGAATGTAAGTCTTTGAGTAACTTAAAAGCAAATCAGACAACAACAATAAAACCCACCGACAAAGGAGGGAACATTGTCATAATGGATACCCCTAAATATGTAGAAATTAATAAACGAATTCTTATGGATCAGACCACCTACAAAGCCTTAAAGCAAGATCCCACGAAAAGATTCATGGAAGAGTTAACAAGTATTTTACAACAAGGTTTCGATAATAAAATAATTTCAAAAGATTAATATAATTTCATGCTAATTAGGAGCCCTCGGATCTCTACTTTCTATAGTCTACCTAAGATCCACAAAAAATACGATGTTTTGACCGGGAGACCCATTGTCTCAGGTAATGACAACATGACCCAGAATGTAAGTATCTATTTAGATCACATTCTGAAACCCTTGGTGACCCAATTGCCTTCATATCTGAGGGACACTAAGCAAACCTTATCGGTCTTAACCCCAAATTGCCAGATAATTCTATAATTTGTAGCCTTGATGTCGAATCCTTATTTAGCTGAATCCCACATTGTTTGGGGATCAAACATACTGATTATTATCTGAGGAAGAGAGGAACACATCTGGACAAACACAGTGATTTAGTAATAAACCTTTTAAGGTTTATATTAACACACAATTTTTTCCTGTTTGACGGAGTACACTATCACCAGGCGCAGGGGACGTCTTGTGCACCCTCATATGCCAACCTGCACCTTGGTTGGTGGGAGGAACAAGTGGTGTTTACATCCTCCTCTAAAAATCCCCTGACCTAGTTTATTTACCTTTGGAAAAGGTATATCGACGATATTAAAATCAGGGGATCAATTCCTCCAATTTGTACAGGGTCTGAATGTCAATGACCTAAATCTCAAATTTACGGCAGAAATTGGAACAACAGGGCACAATCAAAACAAACCTGTTCAGGAAGCACACAGCGACGAACAGTTTTTTGAATTGGAAAAGCCACCATCCAATTCAACAGAAAAGGGGGATCCCTATGGGCCAATATTTACGTTTAAGGCGAAATTGCTCAGATATAGAGGATTTTAAGATTCAAGCAAGATAATTACGCCTTATAGAAACATAGAAACATAGAAACATAGAATGTGACGGCAGATAAGAACCATTCGGCCCATCTAGTCTGCCCAATTTTCTAAAAACTTTCATTAGTCCCTAGCCTTATCTTATGGTTAGGATAGCCTTATGCCTATCCCACGCATGCTTAAACTCCTTTACTGTGTTAACCTCTACCACTTCAGCTGGAAGGCTATTCCATGCATCCACTACCCTCTCAGTAAAGTAATACTTCCTGATATTATTTTTAAACCTTTGTCCCTCTAATTTAAGACTATGTCCTCTTGTTGTGGTAGTTTTTCTTCTTTTAAATATAGTCTCCTCCTTTATGTTTAGGTCCAAGGGATCCCCCAACAAGTGCCTTAAGAGGGCCTATCATAGGGCGCTCTTAACTGAGCAGGAAACTCTGCTCAGTGAAAACACGACCACATCTTCATCGCCGAAGGAAGGTGGTCTGAAACAGCTTAGATGTGTTGCCACTTTTGATGCCGGTTGGGATCAGGTTAAGACCATCATGAATCGTTTTTGGCCCTTGTTAAAACAAGATGCACAATTGAGGGATGGTCTTCCATCACATGCATCCCTAACATCGAGGAGGGGGAGGAATCTGAGGGATTCTTTAGTACACAGTCATTTTCAACCTAACAAACCTCCCACATTGACTGTCAGATAAAATCAAAGGCACCTATAGATGTGGAAGGTGCAAAGCGTGCAGCTTTATAAGTTCCAACTCAAAAAAATTTCAGCAATAGCTTACAGACGGAACATTTTAAACCCCTTTCATTTTTTTATTGCAACTCTAAAGGGGTGGTTTATCTAATTATTTGCCAATGTCAGCTCATGTATGTAGGCAAAACCTTTCGCCCCTTCAAAAGGCGAATACTTGAACTTATAAACTCTGTAAAGTCAGCAAGAAACCTGGAGATGTCTGTCTCCAGACATGTCAAGACAGTCCATAATGGGGATCCTACAGTCTTAAAGTTTCTGGGCATTGAATTAATCAAACCAGATCAAAGGAAGGGCAATTGGGACCAACGTCTAAGAAGACTAAGAAGACGTGAATGTTATTGGATATATCGCCTGAAAAAATTATCCCGAGGGGTCTTAATGAGGGTTTTTTTATACTCCCCATTCATTTAGAAGTCTCTTCAATATATTTATTTTGTACACCTCTACGTAATTACCCTTCATAACTTAGCTAGTCTTTTTGGGAGCGGACATTAAATTTTCCGGTCAACCATCTATAGTTATTCAGTTTTTATTCACTGATTTTGATATCATATCAAGATGAAACCAGTCGTCCCCCTTCCTTTTTATACACTATACAGCCATCGCTGGTACACACTTACTGTGGAGGATATTCCTCCTCTCTCCAAGTGAATTAATCATGTTGTTCTAATTATATACCTGTACTTGTACATTTAATAATTATTGCTACTTATGAATCAATTATGCTGTTCTAATATACATCTTTATATATTATAGATACTTCTTTCATCGACACTTTAGTCATATTTAATAACCATGACTATTGATATAATTTAAGATTTATCGGTTGATGTATCCTTGGAAGTATTTGCAGCGCTCAAATATAAGTCAGGATGGCTTATGATAGTGGGATTTTGCTCTGCTTAACTTTTCCCACGGTTTATCATTAGCCGATACTATGTTTCGGCTTTTCTTTGTTATTGTCAGGGAGAGAGAGATCCTAATTGGTGATTCAAACTGTCACTCGCTCTATGTTAAGAGCAGTTAACATCCCACGTGGTGGATTTTCCAAACGTTATCTATGACGTATTATGGCCCGGGTATTGATTGGCCATTGTGACAGTCCCACGTGGGCACAATTGAAACGTCATTCGACGATACATCACTATCTTAATGCTGATTGGCTATCGGTGTATTTAAATACGGGGGACTTCTGGGCGGGAGTTTTTATTCCCTGACGAAGGAGTCCTCGCACTCCAAAACGTGTGTCGGGCGTTTCAGCTCACTATCCCTTCACTTCACTTTAGCACTCCACAGTGCACATGAAGGGATTTGCTTTTTATTGCTCACTTTCTTTTGGTTGCTAGTTTTGTTCGTGTATACAGTTGAAGCATGATTAAGTCCTTTCCGAGGGTTGATTTACTTTATTTAGTGGTGTTAAAAATAGTAGTATACTTTGCTTTTGCTCAGATTAAGTTTGTACTGACTTATAAGACTTTTGCCTGTGAACTGATTAGGAGTGAAAATGCTTATGCTAAATGTCCCAATCATTTTTAAACATAGTTTACATTTTAAATACAGTTTACATTTTTTTTAGTCACAGAGGCCTAAAACTCTATTTACAACAGTCTGATATCTACTGGTTTTCTATGAGTAAATGTAAGTAGATAGCTGTCCTCTCATACCCCTCCCCCAAATTGGTGCTGGGTTCTACCTCGGTTTTGTTAAACCAAGATAAATGAAGCAGATATATTTAAAGGGACACTATAGTCACCTGAACAACTTTAGCTTAATGAAGCAGTTTTGGTGTATAGAACATGCCCCTGCAGCCTCACTGTTCAATCCTCTGCCATTTAGGAGTTAAATCCCTTTGTTTATGAACCCTAGTCACACCTCACTGCATGTGACTTGCACAGCCTTCCATAAACACTTCCTGTATAGAGAGCCCTATTTAGGCTTTCTTTATTGCAAGTTCTGTTTAATTAAGATTTTCTTATCCCCTGCTAGACCCTCCTGTATGTGATTTAAGTTCAATTTAGAGATTGAGATACAATTATTTAAGGTAAATTACATCTGTTTGAAAGTGAAACCAGTTTTTTTTGTTTTTTTCATGCAAGCTCTGTCAATCATAGCCAGGGGAGGTGTGGCTAGGGCTGCATAAACAGAAACAAAGTGATTTAACTCCTAAATGGCAGTGAATTGAGCAGTGAAATTGCATGTGAATGAGCTATACACTAAAACTGTTTCATTTAGCTAAAGTAATTTAGGTGACTATAGTGTTCCTTTAAAAAAAAAAAAAAAAAACATTTTGTGGATGTTTTGTGTGGGGACGACGACTGGATGACACCTTCGTGGACTGTTAACTCACTGCACAGTTGTAATATTGCACCTTTATCCTGAGACATTTAGAGAATCCTTTTTTTAGGTTTAAGGTACCTCTTGACAACAAGACTTTGCTTCAGTACAAGTCACTGACACAAAGCTATACGTTCCTAAAGCTTTTCAAATTATAACTTTGTAGGAGTGTGAAGCTGCATATACATTGAGGTAATCAGGAGATTTGCTGTTGCTCTAAGTTCCAGAGAGGATCTCAGTGACATTCCATAAATAGATGATAAACGTTTATTTTTAAGCAATTATCCCCTGACTGGATAGATAGCTTACCTTTCTGCCAGACCTGACTTTTTCTTCCAATAAATATAGGGCTAAGTTTAAAAATATTTTTATAAAATGAATACGGTCTACCTATCCTCAAGGATACACAACCATGTCCCATCCAGGCTTCTATGCTCTGCCGAAGACCTGTGTATCTTCTGTTCGTGTTTGTGATCGCAACTCTAACCCCCACCTTCAAGACTTCTCTAGGGCTGCATCGGTCAAATAAAATAAATTCCTTTTCCTGCTTTATTAGACTCTCACCCAGTCTCCATTTCTCAATCACTAAGAAAACACATTTCTTCAAAAATGCACATCAATTAAACGGTCACTTTCAATCCCCACACTTCACTAAGCAACCTTCAGTGTCATCTGAAAAAACTAAAAAGTTACCATTAAAAAGGAACACTATAGGGTTATGAATATGAAAATATATACCCAACACTAGTGTTCCTCACTATCCCCAAAAAGGTTAAAAAAAAAAATAATAAAAAAAAAAAAAAAACACACCTCTCTTTCACTTACCTGATGCCAGCAATGATGTAACTCTGTGCCTAGTCACGTTCTCCTCTGCCCACGCCAGCTGATGTGGTGCAACTAATGTGCATTCCAGGCACGCATTAGGCTTCCCCATAGGCAAGAATTGACTAAATGCTTTCCTAGGGTTTCAGGAATACAAACATGCATTCCTGACCCTATAGTGTTAAAACCAGCGGCAAGCCCTCCTGCCCTCCCCCCTCCTCACTTGTGCAGAGACAGCACAAGTCAAACACAGCCCTGGCCAATCAGTATCTCCTGATAGAGATTAATTGAATCAATGCATCTCTATGAGGAAAGTTCAGGATCTGCATGAAGAGGGTGGAGATACTGAAAGGCAGCACTGCACAGTGTGCATCACTGCCCCAGGAAGCACATCTAGTAGCAGTCTGATAAGTGGCCAGTGGAGGTATTCCTATGCTGTATTTTAAACACTGCACTTTCCCTAAAAAGACAGTGTTTACTGCAAAAAGCCTGAAGAGAATGGCTATACTCACCAGCACAATTACAATAAGCTGTTCTGGTGACAATAGTGTCCCTTTAACGTTTGTCTCTTTTATCCCACTCCGCTTAAAATGCAAGCTTGAGCAGGGCCCTCAGCACCATCTGTTACAGTCTGTGCAATAATAAAATAGCGCTACGGAATTTGTTGGCGCTTTATAAATAATAATAATAATAATAATAATAATAAATAACGATAGATGTGTTTAACCATGATTAAATTTAGAAACTATGAATACAGAGTTAATTTATGATATGTAGGAACACATTTATAAGATTGCCTACAGAAGGTAACCAGCACTTTTAAGTAAAAATAAATATATAAATCTTGCTCATATGCATTTTACAGATGTTTATTAAAAGTTAGCCATTGTAACGGCCACTTCCTTTGTTCTGATGAAATATGACCTCTTTCCCTGACATACTGTAGGCACTAGTTCCAGAGCTCCCATTGAAATAATTGGACACAATTATAAACAGTTCTTATCCTTAAAAGGCAATTCTGTTGCTATTTTTCAACAGGATGTTTACCAGTGCATATCATCTCAGCCAAATTATTTTTCCCTTTAAAAAGTCTCAATTTCCCCATTGTTTTACATAAGTTTGCACACGTGGCAGAACTAGAACCTATACAGTAAAGGATACATCTCATGTGGTGCTAGCCAACACTAAAAAGGAAAACTGGTATTCTGCTGAAACCAAATCCGATTAACACAGACCAGCTTAATGGGAAAGAGAGCTTTGTTTTCCTAGGCTCTTAATTCAGAGTGACTTGTAGATTTATGACAAATGATGATTGAGCATTGACATGACTGTATGGCATTAGTACCCAAAACGCGACGGTAATAGATTATCTGGTATTAAAAAGGTTTGTTTTAGTACCAATCTGGACTGATTTCATGACCAATCCAGTGACTTGAAAAAAAAAAAAAAAGTATTTTTTTTGCCTTTCTAGATCATTACAAAAAAGAAACCTACCCTACACACACAAGCCAGCCATATTGCACAAATCTTACAAGATGCCAATATTCAGGGGCAGGGGACTGGGCAGCTGAAGGGTTCCTAACCATTTGTATTCCAGAGTAAGCTATATGTCCAAACACGGATTATGGTAAATAAAGCAGTGCTCACTCTTGCATACAAGAGCTTGTGCAACAACATCTCTAACAAAGGCTTTCTACGAAATTGTGAATATTAACTAAAGCCTGTCTGGCTCTAAAATTGGCCTCACAGGTGAAACTATCAGGGTCACAATTGCAACCAGATCCTATTACCCTGTAGAGGAGGGCCCATGCTGGGAGTGAACCCACCTCCTTGCAAAACTTATTTAATGTACATGCTCCCACACATCCCACTCAGCCAGTGTTACATAACACTTGGGGCAAAGAGGTGGAGGTGTCCGTAGTTTTAAGTTGCATCCGTAACATGCCTCATTGTCTTTAGCCTCTAATAGATTACACATTTACCTACAGAAAGGAACAACTAGAATAAGGACCCAAAAGTGGCATGTTTACCATCGCCATAAACAATCATGGGATTTCATTTCTGGCAATTACAAAAACAATGTACAGTTAGGTCTGGACATATTTGGTATACGGACACAATAAATTCAAGGTACAGTTAAAGAATGAATACTGGCTTAAAGTGCATTCTCTCCACTTTAATTGGAGGATATTCACATCCAGGGAGGGTTAAAGAATTATAGTGCTTTAACATGCAATTTCCTCTTTATCAAGGGACCAAAATTAATTGGACAATTGCCTCAAAAGCTGTTTCATGGACAGGTGTGGGGTAGTTCATCAATTAAGCAGGTAAAAATCCATACAAAAAAAAAAAAAAATGCACTGGTGAGCTCTGCAACACAAAAAGGCCTTGACATCCACAGAAAATAGTGATGGATGATAGTAGAATCCTTTCCATAGTAACGAAAAATCCCTTCACAACATCCAGCCAAGTGACTAACACTCTCCAAGAGGTAGGAAATTCAGTATCCAATTATACCAGACAGAAAATACTTCATGAGAGCAAACACATAGGGTTTACCTCAAAGTGCAAACCATTCATAAGCCTCAAAAATAGAAAAGGTCAAATTAGACTTTGCCACAAAAACACCTAAAAGAATATAGCCCAATTGTGCAACAGCATTCTTTAGACAGATGAAAATGAAGATCAAACTCTACTGGAATGATGCGAAGAAAAAAAAATATGGCGAAGGAATGGCTCATGACAAGGCATACCACATTATCTGTTAAAGAACCACTATAGGCACCCAGACCACTTCAGCTTAACCCCTTAAGGACACATGACATGTGTGACATGTCATGATTCCCTTTTATTCCAGAAGTTTGGTCCTTAAGGGGTTAATGAAGTGGTCTGGGTGCCAGGTCCATCTAGGGTTAACCCTGCAGCTGTAAACATAGTTTCAGAGAAACTGCTATTTTTACAATAGAGTTAATCCAGCCTCTAGTGGCTGTCTCATTGACAGCCGCTAGAGGCGCTTCCGACTGTGATTTTCACAGTGAGAAGACGCCAGCGTCCATAGGAAAGCATTGAGAAATGCTTTCCTATGGACTGATTGAATGCGCGCGCGGCTCTTGCCGTGCATTCGGCGGATGACATCAGAAGAGGGAGGAGAGTAAGAATTTAACCTTCCTCCCTCTAGAGCACAGCAGGAGGGGAGCCATGAGGGTGGGGGGGACCCAAAGACCCTATAGTGCCAGTGACAGTGTTTTCCTGGCACTATAGTGGTCCTTTTAAGCACTGGGTCACTAGTGTTTGTTGATGCTATGACAGAATCAGCTGGATGAATTCTGAAGTGTATAGGGATATACTGTTTGCTCAGATTCCTGTTTCACTTTACAGATAGACACGGACCCAAAACATACTGCAAAAGCAACCCAGGAGTTTTTTTTAAGGCAAAGAAGCAGAATATTCTGCAATGGCAGATTCAATCACCTGATCTCAACTTGATCGAGAATGCATTTCACTTGCTGAAGATAAAACTTAGGGCAGAAAGACCCATGAACAAACAACAACTGAAGACAGCTGCAGTAGAGGCCTGGCAAAGCATCACAAAAGGAGGAAGTACAGCGTTTGGAGATGTCCATGCGTTCCAGACTTCAAGTATTCATTGCCTTCAGGATTCTTGACAATTTATTTAAAAAAAGAAAACATTTATCATTGTGTTAATTTGTCCAATTACATTTGAGCCCCTGAAAGGGGGCTGTGTAGGAAAATAGTTGCAATTCCTATACGTTTCAGATGATATTTTTGTTCAACCCCTTGAATTAAAGATGAACGTCTGCACTTCAATTGCATCTTTGTGGCCTCATTTCAAATCTATTGTGGTGGTGTAGAGAGCCAAAATTATGAAAATCGTGTCAGTGTCGAACCTAGAGTATTTGGCACCCCCACCCTTAAAAAGTAAACAAAAAAAACAAACAAACAAAAAAAAAAAACGCAGTTTATGGTTTCAAAATAATTATACACACACACACACACACACACACAAAGAATGAAAAAGCATAATTTTTTTTATTTAGTTCTAATTAAGAATGATACCTCCCTATGCACAATCTGCAGCCCCCATCTATTAAACCAGCCCACCTCTACAAACCCCTGCCCCCACTCTCTACATACCCCTTTTCCCCCCAGAAAACCCCTGACACCCTCTACAAACCCCTGACACCCCTCACCCCCACACAAAACCCCTGCCACCCCATACAAAACCTTACCCATTAATTTAAAAAATAAAAAATAAAATAAAACAGGAGACTCACAATTAATGACAGGCACTGCTGCCATCCGCACCCAATTTCTGATGCGATGTGAGGAATGTGAAGGCATACTGGGCGGATTACGGCCGCATGGTGCAGTGTTGCGTGCCTCAGCCACTCTCCTCCTTCATGTGATTATGTTGTGCTGATTGATACGGCTGAATGGCACCCCTGAGCACCCCCCCCCAAATATTTCCAGACCTAACTGTATATGGAAGAACAGTCTATAGCAAAAGTTAAAGGGTTACTCCAACCATCATAACCACTACAGCCTGCTATAGTAGTTATGATGATAGACGTACCCTATTCTTGTGTCCCTGATAATGGGAAATTACAACTGTTAGCCCTCTTACATTGATCCTGCCAGGCCCCAAGACAGCTGTTCAGCAGAATAACGATATCTACTTTGCCTCTGCAGAAGTCAGATGCTGATCCTGTCATTCATTGTTTGGTTGAGCATGTGGTTTGACCACTGTCAGCCAAAGAATAAGAGTTCCTTAAATATGCACATAATTGACATTAGCCAGCCCAGAACTCTTGTTCTGAGCTGGATAATGACACCTCAGTGACGCTACTGGGAATGTCCTTAACTTCAACTCTGGAGAAAGTCTCACTTTGCATCTGACTTCCTCCACTATACATTTATGCTCCGCTCCGCCCCTACAGCCTGGCTCTCTCCGCTGCAAAAGTATACTACTTTAACATCCTCATAAGTACACTCTCATATCAACCCAAACACCTATTTCACACTTTTGATGCTCTTCTTTGCCCTTTTACTCCCCCCTCCTTCTACCACCTTGTCCACCACAAATTTTGCATCTCACTTCACTGAGAAGATCTCTACAATCAGAGAAGAGATCGCTAATCTCTCTCCTTCCCCTACCAATACATCACCCAACCCCACCCCCTCCCACCATTCTCGTACCGGCTACAGCAGAAGAGGTTCGTGCTCTTATACCCCACTCCCTCTAGAATATAAGCTCATTGAGCAGAGCCCTCCACCTCTCCCAATTGTCTGGTTAAAATTACATGTCTGTTAGTCCACCCAATGTACAGTGCTACGGAATGTGATGGCGCTATATAAATAAATAATAGTAAGTGCAGCGTTGCACAGCGAAATATGGCACATACAGACATCAGGCACCATGACCACTTCAAATCACTCTACTGCAAGCACATTTACAAATAGTACGACTACTTTTTTGATTATATTTATAGAATTACTGCAGACAGAACAACATGCAACAATCTTATACACTGCATTAATGGTATGTATACAAATTACTTTGTTAAGTACTCCATTGTAAGTAAAGTGTCATACAGACTGAACAAGTTTTTAGAGCTGCATCAGTGTCCTGTGAACCCAAACTAAAAAGCAATATAAAAAAAAAAAAAAAAAAAAAAAAAAAAAAAAAAAAAAAAAAAAAGGGACAAAATGGAGACATTCAGTAAATACAAAAACGCTCACATATTGTATTATGGATCAAAGCCAGGTGCCTTTAACACTTTCATTCCAGCACTTTCCCAAGGTATGTGGTATTTCTGTGATCAAAAGACAAGATGCTGCAGTAAGTCATCCATAGTTTTAAATCTAGTCGCAGCAGGAAATAGACTCCAAGTACCAAGAAAAATATCATGACATTTAATAAACTCATAACTAGTTAACCAGTAATGGCACTTTTAGGTCTTGCTAGATTTTTGTTTTGACATACAAAGAATGATTGCCTCAGATGACCCTCCCTGGAATCATAATGCAAATCGAGGAGAAGCATTAAATTGCACAGCACGGCTTTGATTGTATCCATTAAAATCAGTAAAGCATTTATGGTTGTTCTGGTCAAACAGGAAGGTTTTTCATTCAATTATGTAATTTTAACACTAGATTATGTCAATCTTATAGACTTTGAATATTAAGTCAGTGTTTTGTCCAATTTGCTAATATTTGTTTCATCACTACTGTGAGTTACGGTCTCAACGGTGATCATGGCAGTCAGTTCTACCAGTTCTGCCATTGTTATGCGCTTATTTAAACATGAGTTTAGTTCAACATTTGAGGGTGTAGGCCATTTTTATACATGACCCCATGTTTGTAGAACGTGGGCGAGACCTTTCCAATTCAGAAAATCTAGTTGGGGGATGACATGTGCAAAATCCCCCCCAGTCATGATGGTGTAGATTTTAGAAAGATAAGAAAGCCCAAACACATTTTAAATGAGTTGGTTACCTTTTTACATAGCTTTTAAAATAATTACCTTTCAACATGCAAAAATATTGTAAAGACCTGTATTGAAGAACTGATTTTTGTACATCACATATTTAAGTAAAATACCTGAGTTATCTTTAATAGGTTTATATCCTATTTTGCAAGTTGTCTCACCATTGACAGTGTACACTTTTATTATTATCAATTACAATTGTTTATTACACGCTCCCTTCGGGTTGTATATTTGTTATGCAAAGCTGTTCACTCCAAATTTTATTTGGTTTCTATGCCAATGGAGGACAACCCGCACGGGAGGTAAAAGGCAGTAATCGAATGGCAGGAAACCAGTTAAATTTTATTAGCAAAAAAATCCCTACCCTGTTACCCCTTTCTAACACTTTTTCTTTTACAGATAGAAACAGATTAGCACTGATCAGTCTCTCTCCACTTCACAATGCACATGGAGGTGGAGGGAGATGGTTCAGACGTCAGCGGCAGCAAATGTGATCGCTGTGACTGGCTATTACGTGCTGGGACAGCGTGATTGGCTATTGCCAATCTGCCGTGGAATTTAAGGCAGACTGCAGCAGTATTAATCCCATGACTGCGATGCTCTGGCGTTAATTTTAGTAAATGACAGCAATTTTCCATAATGCGTCCTTAAGTGTGGGCATACAGCGTAATGTAGTAGTTCTGGTGTCTCTAGCATTTCCCTGCAGTGTTAGCACGAAACTCTGCCTTTTCAGAGAAACAACAGTGTTCAAAATTACCAAATGATACTGCACTCAAATAAACAATGTAGTTAAAAAAAATATATTAAATGTATTCGCATAACATTGCCACTTTTGGTCAAGTCTGCAAGAAGACAAGGGTGTATTATATACACATATATGACTCTATACCCTACAAGTAAAAGGTATAAAACCCATTATAAAGTGCCTTATACCAAGTCCATATATCGTGCATAAAGAGCTACATCAAATAAAAATAAAATATACAGACTGTCAACATTCCTGTAAGACTAGGATATATTTGTCAAAATAAGACAAAAAAAAAAAAAATCAGAAGTCCTATTGGTTCAGATGTAATTCATGCAGGATAGTACCCAAGAGTCTAAATAACAGATTGTCCGCTAGGTATTCCACAGCGGAGTAGGATAAGCAGTTCAAAAAATGGTTTTATACCTTCACTTGTAGGGTACTGAGTCATATATGTATATTTACACACACTTGTCTTCTACTTGCAGACTTGACCAATAGTGGCAATGTTATGCGAATAAACATATTTGTTCTACTACATTATTTCTTATTTGAGTGCGGTATCATCGTTCACCTTGCTGCCTAGGAACACTTCGAGTGGCAGTCACTCAGATGACCGCTAGAGGTGCTTCCTTGTCCAGTGCTGAACGATCCCCATAGAGCTTCATTAATTCATTTAATCTCTGTGAGGAGATGCTGAATGGTGCAGAACTTTGCCACATATGTGCAATAGTTCCCCAATGCTTTCATATAGGAATGCATTGGATTGGCTGAGATCATCAAGACTGAGAAGAGGTAAGTCAACTAAACTTTCCCATGTAATCTGAGGTGGGCTTGTCACCTAACTAGTTGTTTTTAACGGTAGTGTCTGGAATACAGGTTTGTATTCCTGACCCTATAGTGTTCCTTTAAGATCATATGTGAGGTTTTGAATTTACTTCTGAATCAGCATATTGAAATCTCTCCCAATTGTGTTTTATATAAATTTACACAATCAGAAGAAGGGTGGGTCATGCTATCTATATCAAATATAGAAATGTAAAGAGAAAGCACAGTATATACTAAAATACACAGATGTACTCACAAAACTAAGTTTCTGCTACCTGACTCCACCGGAGTATGTGTTTTTATTGAACACTATAATTATATATCCAAAATAAGAAGCTAAACATTATTAATAAGATATAATTAGTGACATGTGCTCACACCCCATCCACCTCTACATAAGTGTTCCCTATTTTCATTCATGAGAAAAAAAAGAA
This sequence comes from Pelobates cultripes, assembly GCA_933207985.1. Taxonomy (NCBI): domain Eukaryota; kingdom Metazoa; phylum Chordata; class Amphibia; order Anura; family Pelobatidae; genus Pelobates; species Pelobates cultripes. The sequence continues at coordinate 183,660,861 of OW240913.1, read as the reverse complement.
AAAATGAAAATGAAAAAAAAAAACAAATCCATCTATAAATAGAATCTTACATGTAATTTCATGAAGGATTATAACAGAATACCATTTCATAGATCTTCTCCAGTGAATTTAAGACATAGACTGATATTCTACTCACTTTGGGGTTTCGTTCAAATGACATTGCATAGCAAATGCATAAAGTAATGGGGGAGAGGAGTTCTGATAATACAAAACTGAAACAGAATATTAGTTTGCACATCTGGACAAAGTGTGTAATTACACAGACTTGTCTCCCAAGTACACATAATGGTATAGTCTCTGAAAAACTAAACCACCAAGATGTTGATTTTCTACAAATGTTTCATTTTTATTTATTGAGTGACAACTGTTTGTGTCTGCATGTGTGGCAGTGTTTATCGGTGTTATGAATACAAGGGATACAATTTATGGAAATGGGCTGCCAAAGAGTACATAAGTGAAAAAAAAAGGTTGGGAACCACTGTCCTAGACAATCACACAGCTGGTTCTCCAGCAAGCTTAAATGAATACCTGAAAGCTTTACCATATTACAAAATGGAGCGGAAAATTGGACATACAAAAAGGGACTCATTCCCTGTTTTGAGTAAGCCCCACGGACATCAACATTTGAAGGGTCAGAACTGAATTTAAAGAGTTGCCAAAGTCCGTTGTCCGCAAACAAAAAACAGCTTTTTTTTTTAAGTCAAATCGCTATTAAACCATGCCAGTCAAGAAATAATAGAACTTGTCAAGAATTGACATCAAACAGCAAGTTATGTGCCAAATAACCAACTTCTTTAAAATGCACATTCCAATCACCATAACCACTACAGCTTGGTATAATTATTGTGCCAGGAATACCTAGTCACCATCCCGGTAGTCACACCAGTTTCAAGCAGGGTACTCCTCTTTATAATCTCCTCCAGGAGAACAGGAAAACCTATTTACTGCAATGCCAGGCTAGCTTAGCCTATATGCCAAGCGGGCTCTCAGCTCATGCTTTCAGTCAATAAACCATTAGCTCTAGACCAACAGGCACTACATGTATGAAAAGCTCAAGGGCAACCACTTTCATAACTACCACAGTGCGTTACAGTAGTTATGGTGCTTATTATTATACTTTACTTGTAAAGCACAAACACATTCTGCAATGCTGTACATGGGTACAATTGGTAGTCGTAAAAACACAGAGGTGCAATACATTGGAGACAAATATAGTTGAGGGCCCTATTCCCATGGGAACTTACAAACTAGATGGATAGCAGAGGTGAGAAACAGGAGGCGTGGAATGCAAACGAGAGAAAGATATTGATGGTATTTATTGGTTAAGTGGAAGGTGTTCGCTACAGAGTTGAATGGTAGGCTTTCATGAACAAGGAGTGCTTTAGGGAGCCCTTGAAACAAGAGGAAAGTCTGAGAGCATGCTTAGCGTGTTCCTTCAATGAAATGGACACTCCATGCATGTAGAAACTAAACAAAATACAAAAACTTGGCCCATACAAACCATTGTATGGAAATCTATTTACAAACAGGCTTATACATAAGACATATGGTCACCCTTTTAGTCTAAGGCAAAGGAAAGAGTTCTTTGCAGTAAGACAATAAGGATGTGGAATTATCTGCCTGAATAGGTGGCTTTATCACAGTCTATACATATACATATTTAAACAGCAACTTGATAAATACTTGTAAAAACATAATATTCAGAGATATCATTTTTAATAGGTGAGGTAACAGTTTCTTGATCCAAGAGATCTAACTGCCATTCTAGGGTTGAGAAGGAATTATTTTAGTAGTTTGCTGCAACTATGTGTTGTTTTTTTGCCTTCTTTTGCATCAACAGTAAAAAAAAGTGAGAGACTGAACTTGTTGAAGTCTTTTTTTGTCCATTTCATGTGACTATGCAACTTCTCATGCATCACGATAGACATTTTCTGCAGAAACAAAGAAGAAAAAAAAAAGGCAGCACCACTGATTTGTATTGGTTTTCCATTCTATCTGGACCTGTCTAGGGATTGGCCAGGTCATCAGCCGCATTCTGGTTGCTGTGAACATTATCATAGAACAGAACATGAAAAAAGCTTTCTTCTAGAATATATCTGTCTTTTTTTCTGTTAACTCGTGAAAGATGTGGAATATTCCATCATGCAATGTCACTTTAATTGCATTAGCTCTCAGTCAGACTCTTTCCACATGGTACATGTGGCACTAACAAAAGCACTGTTAAAACTAAACATAAACCTCACAAACGTATGTATTTTATAACAGGCTTTAAACATGATAAAGACAGTAAAAAGGGGCAAAGGATATTTACTTACAGAAAAAGGAATGAAGTATATGAATAATACACATGCCAAGTTCAGCCGCAAACATTTCCCATACAGGCCACTGTCACCATCCCAAGCTGAGATTTTCCATAAATGATAGTAAAATAATGTGCATTCATTGACTGGAAATTCATTGTACCTTCCTGTCACGTGCTGGATGAGAATGATGGAATTTGTAGTACACCACCTAGCAAATGTTAGGTTGCCTACACTTTAACTTGTTACAATAATACTAGTCTATTAATCTCTTCCTCTGCATTATTCACCAAAGTGAGAATTCAAAGTGAATTTAAAATTGGAGGCCAAAGTAGCTGAACTGGAAGCATAGCGGACTTAGAAAATGTTTCCAGGTAGGTCACTTTATTGAATAATCAGAATAGCTTTTAGGATGGAATGGAACACAACAATAAGCGGGGTTACATAAATGAAATAAATGGGATTTACATCACATGTGCCTTGATCTCCACTGAAGGAATCGTGGAGTATTCATTGTAAGCTCTGGAAGAAGATGTGTGCTGGAAGAACAGTGGAGGTAAGTGTGTTTTATACCTATTGCTGCTGTATTTCTCAGAGAGGGAAGGGAGAACTGCAACTAGCACAAGACTGACAGTTCCCCAATAATGTCACACACTGGAAGCCATGCTTTCAGTTTGGTTACTCTGGAATTCACTTTGAATACTCACTGAATAACCATCTAAGTATAATTGGGAGGAATACACAAGCAGATTTGACATGAAATGAGCCCAATCGGAGGTATTAGTCTAGAATTGCCATTTTTTCCAACATAAAACTGGCAATCCCTTAATCAGTACATAAAACTTCTGATTCAGTTTATTTCAATATAATTTAATCATTAGAGAGACTTTAGAGGAGATTTATCAAGACAAAAAAAAAAAAAACACAGGTTGTATTTTGGGACAGTAAATGAGATGTGATTACGGTTTAGCATCACTAACAAAGTTATTCAGTAAAGTGAGATTGGCTAGGAATTCTAAGTGCATTAAAAGTTATTTTAAAAATGTAGGATACCCAAATAAGAAGTCAGTTTTTTTTTTTTTTTTATATTGGTTATTTTGGCCTTAAAGGAGCACTCCATACACATTAAAGGACCACTATAGTGCCAGGAAAACACACTCTTTTTCCTGGCACTATAGTGCCCTGAGGGTGCCTCCACCCTCAGGGACCCCCTCCCGCCCGGCTCTGGAAAGGGGAAAGGGGTTTAAACTTACCTTTTTCCAGCGCTGGGCGGGGAGCTCTCCTCCTCCGATCCTCCTCAGATCCTCCTCCTGGGCTGAATGCGCACGCGCGGCCAGAGCTGCGTGCGCATTCAGCCGGTCACATAGGAAAGCATGCATAATGCTTTCCTATAGACGCTTGCGTGCTCTGTGAAAATCACAGTGAGAAGCACGCAAGCACCTCTAGTGGCTGTCAATGAAACAGCCACTAGAGGATTAGGGGGAAGGCTTAACCCATTCATAAATATAGCAGTTTCTCTGAAACTGCTATGTTTATGAAAAAATGGGTTAACCCTAGCTGGACCAGGCACCCAGACCACTTAATTACGCTGAAGTGGTCTGGGTGCCTAGAGTGGTCCTTTAAGCTCTTCAGGCTGGAGCTTGTCATATTTGTGACAGTTTACAAAAAGTATAGCTTTAAATAGGTCTGTATTTTTCAAATTGGGAGTTTTCTCCCACTTCTGTTAGCTCTACAGAGCTAGTGGAATAGGCAGACACACTTATCTAGATTGAGCATGCCTTCCCCATCTCAATAAGCTATTTTACAAAGGAAGCAGACAAGAGATCTGCAGCTTTTGTCAAATGCTTTTCGATATATCCCCAAAGAAATAATATGCACGTAGGTATATCTACAAATTAAAAAAAAAAAAAAAAAAATTCCAGTGAAGTGTTCCTTTCAGATTATAAATTCACTTTAAACTACGAGTAATTCTCCCTTTAGTGAATAACGCTGTCAAGGTCTCAATATTTAGCACCTTTCACAAAAAATATCACCTTTTTGGCTTCATAAATTTCCCACATTATGTTTAGTCATTAAATATAGAAGCATCTAATAAAAAATGCAAGTATCGCTCACACATCCAATTACACAGACCTTTCTAAATTATTGTTTACACTACTAGGTTAAGTCATCAGATGAGATAACAAGTGACTCCCAGAAAGAATGGATGAATCCCACTGTTAGTTCTCGTGAGAATGTTTATTCAACCTAGAAACATGTTTTAATATCCAAATAAGTATTTCTAAAGCTTTTAGATAGTCTTAGAACACAGTTTATACATTGGCCCCTCCTTAACTCCAATAAACACCCTCACATCCCTTGTCAAGGCGACTATACTTATAACCTGGTGCCCTGTGCACTCTTATCCAACAACTGCCGCCCTAGCACTCTCAGCCAAGTGGTCACTCTTCAGACTACCAATCTTTAGCACATAAAATAACCACCTCATACAATACTTACTGCTTTAAATTATGCAAAATATATATAAGTATATTCAGTGTAGTTTACACAATGACATTATAGACTTTACTATGGGAAACGCTGACATGTAAAGCAATTTCAGGTATGTTACCGTATTGAGAAAAAAAAAAAAAAAAGGCATGTAACAATACTTTACAAGGTCACAGATTCGGGTTAAAACTGCTCCAGGGTGCAGTGGAAGTAACGGATATCAGAGCTACAAAACAGAATTATTTGTATCTGCCCGCACAATCTTTCAATCAGCAAATGATAAACACACATTTGCACTCAGCTCAGTGAGACTATTCCTGTCCTGGCAGGTGTTGGCTGTTTATTAGCTCTGCTCCAGCCTTCCCCTGCCTGGGAAAGAACACACAGCCCACACACCTGCACAATGCCCCCACTCACCTTCTAGGGGATACCTGCCCACCGTCCTTGGCATTGCCTGCAGCGGCTTTCTTATTAGCATGGTAAGCTGTCAGGACTACTCCCTGAGTGCTATTAGGCCGCCAGCTCATGGTGTGCCCAGCATAATTCAACAGCTACTTGAAATGATAGTGCTTTTCCTGTCTTGCCTCCTGGCAACTCTATACTAAGGCAGCTCCTCCTCCATTAGCAGGAGATAATGAGCAGAGGAGGAGGAGGAGAGCTTTTTGCTTCCTCATGCAAAACAATGGCTCAGTCATGATCAATGTCACCGGCTACAATGCTCACTGCTGTTTTCTCTTTATAACAGCATGGGTGTATTCTTCTATAAACCTTGAAATAGGGGATAAAGCAGGAGGGTGCCAAGAAGAATAAAATCCTGGTTTCTGATTTCTAAAATAATGTTCAGCAATAATGTGGAATGCCTTATGCATTATTATTTGGTTTACTTGCAAAATCAGCTCATAATTATCTGACCTGTACTCTGTGTCTGTTGCTTTAATTAGGAACGCTTATAAAATATACATTCTGCAGGGTAATATTGAATCGAATGGAGTCAGTCTTGCAGCAGTACATTTTCTAGGAGCAGCACTAGCAAGATGTGAGGTCATCCTAAAATATTCATATAGTTAACAGTAGCAATTATGCTTTGTTCTTTTTCGGTATGAAGATTAATAAATAAGGCTTATGCAATTCTTGGCACACCATGGAAATGTATTTTAAAACTTGTATTTATTAATGTTTTTATCCGGAGAATTTTGCCTATCACAAATTGTTTCCCAGTTATTATTAATGTGCACCATTCTGAAAATGTGTTTACTTTAGTATTTAACTTCTTCATAAAATTTGAATAACCATTAACTAAAAATATAAAATTTTATATATATATATATATATATATATATATATATATATATGTATTTATTTTTATTGCATTTTATAGTTTTTTGTATTATTGGTTTTGTATTTCATATGGAACCATCACTTGTACACACATGCAGACTGACAGACAAAAACACACAACCTGAGTCCCTTACACAAACTCCCTTACACACTGCCAAACACACACTTTCACAAATATTGAAAAATACACCAATTATTTTTAGCTGCCCTCTCATCTACCATTGCTGTAGTAGGTGAGATTAAATGGTGGCGTAGAGGGTGTTTTCGCAGTGCAATAGCTCACTTCACAATAGAGCAGCATTTAATTGCTTAATGCACTGGTAGAAATTGATAGGCCATTACATCTTTCCAGCACCGCCTGTCAGGAGGAGAAATAGAGCATTCAAATAGAGCGTAAGAATGAAAACACAATAAGCACTGTTAAAACAGAACTACATGGAGCGCCGCCCATTGTAATCAACTATTCTGTAGAGTGTGGGAACTTGAGCTTGGTGTTAGGAGGACGACTAAATCCCCAAGGGCCATGTATAAAAACATAACTTCATGTCAGTGAACAAGTGTTTGCTTACAAAATGCATGTGGAAGTTTAACCATGTGACACAATCAGTTTTACCACGTCTTTTTGTGTGAGCTTCGATGCTTTTATAATGGCTTTTCCAACAAATGTATTTTTTTGTATTTTTTTTACCTGAAGCTACTTGAGTACATTATTTGGTGGGGTTTAGTCTGTTCTCTAGCTTCAGTTCTGGTTTCATGCAGTAATGCAAGGACTGGTTCTGTTGCTTACAGGATAGGTGCAAGAATGTTGGTTACATAGCCCATGATGCTTTTTGCCACCCTCGCACTGTGACTCACACTCGACTGCCAGAGTACGACATTTTCTCATAGATATCACAAGCCCACTGCCCAGCACCTAGTTTGTGAAAGCTACACAGTTATGACTCCCATCCCCAAACATGGCCAGATTTACTCTTAATGCAAATGTAATTTTAATTTTTAGGCCCAGAATTTGTGAAACACCCTTTAACTTCTCGAAATAACACACATGCACACATTATAACTCCCAACTCCCTACCCTTGCCTGAGAGAGCTGGAGTGGATACAATCCCTGCTGGCTAGTGGGGGAGCTTCTGTGGTCAGGATCTACTGATCTCCTGTGTGCTACCTTATTTAAGAAACAAAAATATTTGGAACTTTATGTATTTATATTGATTTAAAAAAAAATTAAATAGAATAAACAATTGTTATCATAGTCAGAAAAACAATCCCATAACATGTATCTATAATGCTATGCAGGGCCATATTAAGAGCCCATTGGGCCTGGTACTGACAATTATAATAGGCCTAATTATAGAATTGTATTGACAAAATACTAAAACAGTCATACCTGCCAATCGTCATGTATCTGGTGGAGGTGGTGCTGGAGGGAAACTCACAGGATATAGCTTTAAGAAAACACATACCCTATGCTAATGCATCGCTTTCAACTTTTAAGTAAATCCATACCCCCTGGGTACTTTCTGAACTTTGTGAAAATGTGTTTTTTCTGCCTGTAGATAATTGAGTTACTTACAGGACTTGACTCAATTTTCTCCCAAGCAGAGGGGAGGGATTGTGTGCTGTATATAGGCGTGTCACAGACTGTATGTTTGTTCTGATTAGTTTGTGTCCTTTGTGTGCCTGTGCTCCACCAGGTCCAGGGGGTGTGCCTCTGGCCTTAGGAATTGTATATAAGCCAACCTGTACCAATAAAGCCTCAGACTTGTTCTACCCTTCATGAAGTTTCGGCTCATGTTTGGGGGATTGGAGAACTACTTACACTCTGGGGATTGCTATAATCACTATACTCCCCAGAGTATAATCACTAAGCTCTTGTAAGAGCTGTTACTGCTCTCTGGACTAAGAGAGGTCTAACTACTGGAAGCTGGATCCTGGTCTTGGCTCCAGAGTGGGTGGAAGACGGCGAGACCCCAACCAAGCTGCGGCGGTTCGTGGGGTCTGCGGTGGTTATGGTGTCTAGTGGAGTGCTTGGAGCCCTCGGAAAGCATTAGGAGCATCCATCGGCAGAGGTACCCTACCGGGGTACAGGAAGCTCTGTTACACCCCGTAACAGCAGTGCCCGGTAAAGCAGGATTTTGTTGGGCGGGGTAAAAGAGTGGGCCACTGATGCAAATCACATAACCAAAACTGCCCAAAGGGGCAATCAGCAAAATATGCCCAAGGAATTAGAAGGTCAGCTTGGCGTCAATGCATATCAGGCTGCTTGTCAATTATGCATGCTGGCCAACCAGTGGCGTACACATGACCCATGGGGCCCTCGTGCGAAAAGTGATCCGTGGGCCCCCCCCGCGCGCGGGCCGGGCCGCAACACATGGCGGTGGGAACCTGGTCGCAGGGGTTACAGGGCTGCGACCCCTGCGACCGCGGTATGTACGCCAGTGCATGCAGATGCACACACACTTAAAGGACCACTACAGACACCCAGATCACTTTAGCTCAATGAAGTTGTCTGGGTGTCAGGTCCCTCTAGTTTTAACCCTGCGGCTGAAAACATAGCAGTTTCAGAGAAACTGCTATGTTTCACTGAGGGTTAATCCAGCCTCTAGTGGCTGTCTCACTGACAGCCGCTAGAGGAGCACACTGAACGTCCATAGGAAAGCATTGAGTAATGCTTTCCTATGGGCGGTTTGAATGCGTGCGCGGTCTCATTCGGAGCTGTGAGGCTGAGGGATCCCCAGCGCCAAGGGAGTCCGGCGCTGGAGAAAGGTAAGTGCTGAAGATACACACTAGCTAACAGACACACACATTTACTGACAGAGACACACTCAGCGACAGACATACATACACACTCACTTACAAAACATACACTCTCATTGACAAACACACACTCACTAACAGACATCAAACAGACTCACTAACACACACACTCAGTAAGACACACACAGTAACACACTCACTAGCAGACACATACACTAACACTCACTCTAACACTCAATCACACTAACACTCACTCTAACACTCACACACTCTAACACTAACACGTTTTTTTTTATTTAATCCCCCCAGCCTCCTTACCTTTTGGAGTGCTGGAGGGATTCCCTGGGGTCCAGTGGTACTGCTGGGCTCCTGGGCGGGTGGCTGGTCGGGCAGGCGCGCGCGCGAGGGAGCACTCAGTGCTTCCTCTTCAGCTCCCTGGCGCGCCGCGTAGGGATGCCGGCACCGGAAGATGACGTCATCTTCCGGCTCCAGTATCAGTGCGGTGTGCTAGGGAGCTGAAGAGGAAGCACTGAGTGCTCCCTCGCGTGCCCGCCTGCCGGGTGTCAGCAGGGCCAGCCTCGGGGGGCCCTGGGGTGGTCCGCTCCTGGGCCCCCCAGGAGAAGAGGCTGGCCCTGTGGGTACATACCGGGTCGCAGGGGTGGCCGGGCCCCCTGGTGGGCCGGGCCCGGTCACAGCCGCGACCTCTGCGACCCTGGTATGTACACCACTGTGGCCAACTAAGGGCATACTATGCAGACAGCACTCACATAAATGCGTCTAATTAAGCGCTCGCTCAACGCTTTCTATGAACTGTCCCCTAGCACTCACTTGTACACTTCTCTCCTTACTAGCAGGCAGAAGCTCCTGTTATACAATCTTGGACAGAGAAAAAGTTTATGTAGTGAGTGTAGAAGAAAGGGAGCATGCCACACAGTTAGAGAGACTGAAGGAGCAAGAGCATTTGCATAGTGCACGAAGTCAGCTTTACATTAACTAATTTCATTGTCAGCCAGTCCACACAAGTTTTGTTTCCCTACATCCACATATGAAGAGTATATGTAGGGAGAAATGGGCCGGTTCCATGGGCATGTGCCTGAAGCTGCAGCTCCATCAGCCCCTATGTTAATCCGGCCCTGATGCTATGCAATAATCAAGTAGTTGGGATTATAGGGAACCTACATACAATCAAGGCTGTCAGAGAATTCCTGGCAATTCTCACTTTATTGAATAACTCTGTATATTTAGCCATGCTATAGTTTTTGGTCTAAAGAATTAATTGTAATTATGTATGCTCAATTTATGTTTTGTAGCATACTTCATCACTGTATGGTTGATCCCTTCTTAAATTACTATACTTCCTTCTTGCTGGTTACTGTATTAGCATACAGATCCCTTTCTGTTCCTATTTTCTAACCTGCAGTGTCTACTAGTACTTTACTCAGGTCTCCATGAAAACAGCATGTAGATGACATGCCAGTGTTGGAGCAGATAACCTGATAACAAATCCCATGGAACCGAAAATTATAGTAACCACAGCAGTCAGGATTGGAAATGATTGACACATGCCATGCGCATAGTCATCCTTTAAGACATAGTCTGCTAACACCCTATAACCCTCCCCAGTAAAACACAGACAATGAGATTTTGGGGGGATTCATTTTCATCAGCTTTTAATTATTTCTTGAAAATATTAATGCAAAGAAAGTCATTGTCGAACATACTTTTTAACACTGGCACTTATCCGCCATCCCGCCTTCCAGCAAAGACCTCTGACAATGTCCCACAAACAAAAATAATATAACAAACATATATAACATGTAGCATATATCAAAGCCAACAGGCACCATTTTCTACTGATACAAACTATAGAGGTAAAGCGAGATAACACCCCCCCTCCCCCCCTAAAACATGTTAGTATAGCTTGGCAGCTGCTTCCAAGTGCTGCTACAAAGTGTATTTGGAGGTATTCTGGAGAGTTTTATTGATTCTTCAACTGTCCAAGATTTTTCTAAGATTTTTCTTTTTACTTTTACAGGTAAGAGTCATCTAGGAAAAGGTTTTAATTTTAACAAGGTTTGATTTCCTGTTGATAATTGGTAAATCATTTTATTTAATTAGTTAGGTGTTTGCTATTATTTGGAAATAAGCACAGGCCCACTCTGTCTGTGTCTTTAAATAATTCATTTACTGCACTTTCAGATTGTAATGGTGTTACAGAGAAAGGCTTAGGCACCGAGTTTGTGGAACCACCATCCTCTATGCCTAAGGTGAGCAAGAGCGCAGCCAATGACAAAAAGGACAAGGTGAGGCCTGAAAGCAGTTGTTGTTGGGGGATTCTATCTTAAGAGGTGTGGAGTTGAACAACAGTGGCTTTGTGAGATGTCTTCCTGGAGCTACTGCTCACAGATATGGGAGATGTATTTGTAATATTGTTAAGCAAGCAAAGCAGGAAGGGGAATTGCCAATGATATACGGCAGGTTGTGTCCACATTGTCATTCTCTGAAGTTCTGCTTGTGCATAACATTCAGAATGACAAGCGGATGCATATTAGGGACTTTAACTTGTGGCTTGGTGAATGGTGCTGGTAGCAAGGACTTTGCTTTATTTCTCATGGTAGCTCTGTTTGAAATAGAAATGAACTGCATAAAAAAGATGGTATACATCTTTCTCAAAAGGGAACAGATGTTCTCAGTGAGCAGTTCAGAGGTTTTGCAATATGTATTTAAACTAGGAGGGGGCGACAAATGCCCACAGTTTAGGGAATAAGATCCATGAACTTGTGGCAATAATGGCAACTGATAATGTAGATTTAGTGGATGTTATTGAGACATGCTATAATGAGAAAATTCACTGGGATATAGCAATACCAGGGTACTCTTTATATAGAAAAGACAGAGAAGGCAAAAAAAAAGGAGGGGTGGTCCTGTATGTGAAGGATATCATAAAATCTAGCCTAATAAAAGTTAGTGAGGTGAACATAGAGTCTGCTTGGGTTATGTTAGAATTTGGAAAAAACACAGTAGCTCGTGTAGGTGTGATTTCCCCTTCCCCCTGGACAAATAGAAGAGTTATATAATCTACTAGTTGAGAAAATAGCTAAAATGACAATGAAGGGGGAAGTTATCATCATGGCTGACTTTAATCTTCCCGATATGAACTGGAAAACCAAAACAGCTGCTTGTGCCAGGAGCACACATATTCTAACCTCTCTACTGGGATTATCTCTAAAATAAGTCATTGAGGAACCAACTCGTAAGGAGGCCATAATAGATTTAGTGTTAACAAATGGAGATTTAGTATCAGATATTACTGTAGGTGAAAGTTTAGGATCTAATGATCACCAGTCAGTGTGGTTTAATATAAGAAAAGTGACTGAGTCACACCACACAAAAACAAAAGTTTTAGATTTTAGAAAAACAGACTTTTCTAAAATTAGATTGTGTAAAGGAGTCCTTATCAGACTGGAGCAGTTTGAATGGAGCCCAGGAGAAATGGGATTATTTAAAAGTTGCACTATTGAAATCAAAATTCTGTTAGGCTTGTCAGGAAGAGCAGAAAAGTTTAAGAGACTAGTCTGTGGTACTCCGCAGAAGTAGCCAAAATAGTAAAAAAAAGTTAGCATTTAGTAATTATAAAAAAAAAACAGAGTGAGGAAGACAGACAGATCTATGAGATTAGGCAGAGAGTGGAAATGCAAGAACCTCCAAAGCACACACAAACAAGAGAATAGCACAGTCAGTAGAAAAGATAGATAAAACATTTTTTAGATACATAAATGAGAAAATAAAAGTAAAACAAGGATTAGTTAGATTAAAAACAAAAGAAGGAAGGTATGTAGAAGAGGATAAAGGTCTTGCTTACTGCCTCAATAAATATTTTTCTGTTCAGTATTTACAGATGAAAATGAAGGAAATGGACCTCAGTTAGGAAAAAGAACAAATGAGTTATTTATTACATGTGAGTTTACAGAGGAAGAGGTTCTATTTCAACTGTCAAAAGTAAAGACAAATAAGTTGATGGGGCCTGATGGGATACAACCAAAGTTATTAAAATAACTCAGTGGTGTACTAGCAAAACCATTTACGGATTTATTTAACCAATCATTTTTAACAGGAGTAGTCCCAGAAGATTGGAAATTAGCAACTATAGGCCAGTAAGCCTTAGTTCAGTAGTGGGGAAAGTGATGAAAACTATGTTAAAGGATAGGACTGTTGAACATCTAAAATCATGTGGCTTTTAAGATCAGAGACAACATTGTGATTGGCTCAGATCACCACTTGATGATGTCAGCAAAGGAGGCAGATCAGGGGGAAAGCCACAAAATAACCGAGGCAAAATACACTATATAACTGGGGGAAGATACGGACAGCCAATATGGGATAAAAAGTTGCTTGCACATGTCCATTCTGCTACAATAGGTAAGATTTTACTATATTTAGGGGGTAAGGAACAACCAGAGGGGTTAGAGTGTGTCTTTTAACACTATAGGTTCAGGAATTCATGTTTATGACCCTATAGTGTTCCTTTAACCATCCCAAATACCAACTAAGGTTAAAATGCCCTATGGGACACACAGGACCAGAATACCTCTCAGCAGTCCTGGATCTAGCAGAGCAGCCCTGATTTGAAAAGAACAATAGATTAATGTCCACAGGGAAAATGCTACAGCATCATTAAAGGACCACTCTAGGCACCCAGACCACTTCAGCTTAATGAAGTGGTCTGGGTGCCTGGTCCTTCTAGGGTTAACCCATTTTTTAATAAACATAGCAGTTTCAGAGAAACTGCTATGTTTATTAATGGGTTAAGCCTTCCCCCAAAGCCTCTAGTGGCTGTCTTATTGACAGCCACTAGAGGCGCTTGCGTGCTTCTCACTGTGATTTTCACAGTGAGAGCACGCAAGCGTCCATAGGAAAGCATTGTAAATGCTTTCCTATGCGACGAGCTGAATGCGCGCGCAGCTCTTGCCGCGCGTGCGCATTCAGCCGGCGGGGCGTAACGGAGGAGGAGAGGAGGCAGAGAGCTCTCCGCCCAGCGCTGGAAAAAGGTAAGTTTTAACGCCTTTCCCCCTTCCAGCGCCGGGCGGGAGGGGGACCCTGAGGGTGGGGGCACCCTCAGGGCACTATAGTGCCAGGAAAATGAGTATGTTTTCCTGGCACTATAGTGGTTCTTTAAGTACAGAGCATGAAAAACCATACCGCTGTAGTGGGGTTCTGTTACTACAACACTTACCAGCAGAAAGGGCATTCCTATTCATTGATATGATTGTCAAATCATGACATTTTTATGAAAACCCACAGTTAAGAACTGTACTGATTAAGGTGTCAGTGAATCAATGTATCCAGCATTTGATTTATATCCAAATTGCTATACGCTGCATGGAATGTGGAACTATTTTAGAGCATATTTGTATCTGGTTAATAGCCTCATAAAAGTTAAATGTTGGTGTGCATTTACAGTGTGCATGATCCCTGGTTAGGAAACATAGCAAGAATTATGTGAATGATTTTTCGGTGAAGGTGTTCATAAACTATACACGTGTGCTGTAAAACCAAAGTAAATAGAGCCATTTCAAAAATAAATCAATTTCCCTATGAAAACAAAGTTAAATTATATATTAACTTCAACTAAAAAGAATAAGTGGTAATTTGACATCAGCCTGATACACCACAGTCATGTTAGTGATATACGCCTGTTTTAGCTTAGAGAAAATTATCTGCATGGATGTCACATTCTGGGTTTATTCTCTAAACAGTGAGTTGTGATTAATTGGCAATTGAATACATATCCACTTTAGACTATTTTAGAATATATATATATATATATATATATATATATATATATTTTTTTTTTATTTTTTATTTTCTTTTTTAAATCAATTTTCTTTAGTGTAGGCAGAATTTAGGAAATGTTATAATTAATAAAAACTGAGAACATATTTTCTTTTTTAGTCATACATCTGGTTTCAGGCAATATGCACATTAACCCCTCTGTGTCCCTTTTATGTCAAGATTATCACATTACAAGACTATATCTAGCTCTGTTCCTAGAAGAGCTAAACCATTTCCTAGTGCTTTATTTTATTTATTTTAATTTAATGTAATAGCAGACCTGTACACAAAGATGTACTAATAATCATAACTATAGAAAGCCTCATTACCTCCCAGGCCTTTTCCATGTTATGTTCTAAATCTAGACTAATCCCCAAATTAAAGTAACACTACAAGTACCATCAGTGGTGTGTCCTGGTTTTGTGCTGCCCTAGGCAATACAAAACTCAGGCGCCACCCCACCCCCTCAACAGCCCCACCCAACCCTTCCCCCCCGCCCCGCCTTCTAAATACACACACACATTCACTGACAGATATGCATACATACACTAACAGACACACACACACTCACTAACAGACACACACACACTCACTAACAGACACACACTAACAGACAGACACACACACAGTCAGACACACGCACACTTACAGACACAAACTGTCAGATACACACACACACACACACACACACTAACAGACACACAGGCACAAACACACTAACAGACACACACACATACACTAACAGACACACACACACACACACACTAACAGACACACACACACACACACACTAACAGACACACATACACACAGTCAGACACACACATACACACTAACAGACACAAACTGTCAGACACACATACACACTAACAGACACACACTAACTCACTAGCAGACACACACACACACACACACACACACTCACATTAACACCTTTTTTTTTTATTTACCCCCCCCCCCTCTTTACCTTTGGAAATGCTGGGGGGGAAGGGGGTTCTCTATCTCCCTGGTCCAGTGGCTGCGGGCGGCGCTGGGCTGGGCGGGCGGCTGGCGAGGGAGCTCTTCCTCTGAGATGTCCGCTCAGCTCCCTCGCGTGCCGCTGGGAGCCGGAAGATGACGTCATATTCCGGCTCCCAGCCTCACTGTGCGGCGCACGAGGGAGCTGAGCGGACAGCTCAGAGGAAGAGCTCCCTCGCCAGCCGCCCGCTCAGCATGTCTGTTAGCCGCAAGGCTAACAAGGCATTTGCCCTGGGCATTTGGGGGTGGCATTTTTTGCCGCCCCCTGAAAAATGCCGCCCAAGGCAAATGCCTTGTTTGCCTCACGGCTAAAACGCCCCTGAGTACCATAACCCAATAACAACCTATTATGATAGGTATGGTACCCTGCCATTCTCCAAAGGTAGTCAAGCTGCTTAAGAAAGGTTTGACAACTGGCCAGTGGCCTTCTCCACTGGAGCCCAGATGCTGCTAGGAGCTTCCATTAACTTATTTGACCTAAAACAAGGATTAGTTTGATTAAAGTAAAGGTTCGTTGACTGAGAGCATCTCAGACAATGAGCTAAACCCTGCTTCACTGGCCACTCTAGGTACCATAGCCACTGCAGCACCATGTATTGGTAATGGTACTTGGAGTGTTCTTTAAATGCAGACATAAATCCTTCATCATTTCAAGGGATGCATCAGCCTAAATGTGCAAGAATGTGATGACAAGGCATCAAAACATATCCAAGTTGCGTACTCAGCTCATATCCACCTTCTAAGAGGAAGTGGAATATAGCTAGCATGGAAATTAAATCTTTGCCTATATCAGTTTTCAGGCCCTTAGTGTTTCATTCACATGAGTGTAAAGTACATATTGTACGTAAAAACCCAAGGGCAGAGTATAGGATATTTGGAGTTTTTTGGAGTTTGAGGACTCTAGAAAGAGTTCAAAGTAGGGCTACAATACTGGTTCATGGATTGCAGGATAAAATTTACAAGGAAAAGTTAAAGGAACTTAACATGATTAGCTTGGAGGAAAGACAATACAGGGGGATATGATAGCAACATTTAAATACATAAAGGGAATCAACATATTTAAAAGAAAAAAAACTACCACAACAAGAGGACATAGTCTTAAATTAGAGAGGCAAAGGTTTAAAAATAATATCAGGAAGTATTACTTTACTCAGAGGGTAGTGGATGCATGGAATAGCATTCCAGCTGAAGTGGTAGAGGTTTAAGCATGCGTAAGATAGGCATAAGGCTATCCTAGACTTAAGATAAGGCCAGAGACTAAATAAAAGTATTTTGACATATTGGGCAGACTAGATGGGCCGAATGGTTCTTATCTGCCGTCACATTCTATGTTTCTGTGTTACATGCATGAATAATACAAGTTTTCTTGTATTCACGTAAAAAAACAGAAAAAAAAAACACTTGCATCAGCAGTTTCATTCATTTTCAAGTGAATGAGAATTTGCTTGCTGCTGAATCCCATTTCCATGTACACCATGCTTTTGGATAAAAGTAAAGACTTTTTTCTTTAAACTCTTCCAAACAACTTGTGCTGATGCAGGTGACGTTAAATCGTAGTTTTGGAGATTTTCTGACACCAAAACAAATTAACTTCTGAAATTCTACAGCTGTTGTAGATTTGTTGGCCACTCGAACCATCCTTTTCACAGTGCATTAAGACAATATAGACACATCCTCTTCCTGATTCATAATATTTCAAGTTGACTGGAACTTCGTAATTATTGCCCTGATGGTGGAAATGGGCATTTTTAAAGCTTTTGCTATTTTCTTATAGCCACTTACCAATTTGTGAAGCTCAACAACCTCTCTTCATGGTATTTTAACTGTGAATGTGATAATACTGTTCACTTTTACTTCAATAAAATACACATTTGTGTTCAGCGACGTCTCACAAGTACAGTTACCTCCATGTGCAGGCTTTATGGGGTTTTGGAAAGTTTCAGGGTCTGTAAATGTAGGGCTTACCATTTAAGTTTTTACACATTGAATTTTGCCAGATTGGTTTGCTGGGCCTATGTTGCATTTGAGACGGTATGGCAGCCCAGGAATGAGAATAACCCTCCATCTTAGCATACCATTTGCAAAAGTAGACAATCAAGGATATTCAAAATGAGTATGTCCAGTCTTTTTTAGTAAACACTTAGTCAGAAATCCTTCCCGAATTTGGCGTTCATATTTGTTATTTTGCATTTCACACACAAACTGCCCTTTTACCAATCCTATTGTCATTATACATTTTCCTGCTCAAAAATCCTCCTATTTGTGATCAGCGATGTCTCACAAGTACAACAGTACCACTCTCATGTACAGGTTGATATACATTTAAATAAATATACAAATATAGAGTTTGCAAATTAAATTTTCTGGGTGTTATGCATGGGTTGTCAATTCATTTTAATCCCTTAAGGGGGGGGTTTTAAACTCCGCCGGGCGTAATAGTACGCCCTCCGGTCTTTCTGTATTTACCCGGTCGCCGGCGATCCCACGCCGGCGATCGCGGTTGGGGGGACTCCCAGGGAGCCCATCGCGGCACGTCCGACCCCCTGGAAGCCCCCCCGGCCATGTGAGAGTGAGGTCCTTGCGAGGACCCCACAATCACACGGCCGGGATAGCTGCCTCCTGCATTGCCAGCAGGGGGGCTGCCTGTAATGACAGGTGGTCCCCCTGCTGGCTGAAAATAAAAATAAAATTTAAAAAAGTTAAAAGTGTAAAAAAAATAATAATATATACTTAGATCATATATATTATATATATATATATATATATGATCTAAGTATATATATATATATACATACACACACGTACACTGTATAGGTGTATTTTACTATTAATATATATATAATTATATATATATTTATATATATATATATATATATATATATATATAGTAATATCAAATTACACGTAGACTGATACTGATTAAATATATATATAATTATTGTTATATATATACTTATATATAATATAAAAAATTAAAAAAGTAAATACGTTAAAAAATTAAATAAAAAAATAATTTAAAAATATATAGATGTGTGTTATTTCGTTCTGTTTTGTGATATTAATATATATATATATCAAAATACACGTAGAACGAAATAATATATATATATATATCTATATACATCAATATATACGTATATATCACTATATATATATATATATACCTATATTTAAAAAAAAATTATTTATATATATATATATATATATATATATATATTCACATATTATAAAATATAAATAATAAGTTAATAAAAAAAATAAAAAGTGTGTGTGTATATGTATATGTGTGTGTGTGTGTGTATATATATATATATATATATATATATATTTATATTTGTGTGTGTGTGTAATTCCATTCTAACTCTATTTTGATATATATATATATATATATATATATATATATATAACAAAATACGAAATATATCCATATACATAATTACATAAATAATTTCATAAATATACATGTAGACTTCAAATATATTAATATGTGTGTATATATATATATATATATATATATATATATATATTCAAGTTCTACGTGCATATTTATATAATATTTTTACATAATTAAGCAATTTTATTGATTGCAATTTGAGGGACCTGCCTGACAACCCAGGCAGAAAGTCCAGAGAATTTATTTAACCCTGTTACTTTTCAAGACACCCTAAAACATGTACATAGGGGGTACTGTTTTACTCGGGAGACTTCACTAAACACAAATATTAGTGTTTCAAAAGAGTAAAACATATCACAACAATGATATTGTCAGTGAAAGTGAAATGTTTTGCATTTTTCACACACATACGGCACTTTCATTAAAGATATCATTGTTGTGATACGTTTTACTATTTTGAAACATTAATATTTGTGTTCAGCGAAGTCTCCCGAGTATAACAGTTCCCCTCATGTACTGGTTTCATAGTGTTTTTGAAATTAACAGGGTCAAATATAAAGCTTGCCCATTTCATTTTTTTCATTAAAATTTGCCAAATTGATTATGTCGCCTTTGAGAGCGTATGGTACCCTAGGAATGATAATTACACCCTTGATTTTTCACACACAAACAAATGCTAACTTTGGCTAGTGTTTGTGACTAAGCGGCTACTAAAAAAGACTGGACATACTCCATACCCTGGGCTGTCTACTTTTGCAAATGGTTTGCTATCATGCGGGTAATTCTAATTCCTGGGCTACGATACAGTGTCAAAGGCAACATAACCAATCTGGCAAATTTCAATGTGTATCAACTGAAAAATCAACCGTGCTATAGTTGGCCCTGTAACTTTCAAAAACACTATAAAACCTGTACATGGGAGATACTGTTGTACTCGTGAAACATCGCTGAACCCAAAAACAAAAAACTAACAGTATTATGACAGTTAAAATGCCACGCAGAACTAAAAAAAAATAAAAATCTTAATTTCTCACACTTTTTTTTTATTCATAATAAATTATGTTTCATATATGAATAGTTCATGTGAAATTAAAGCCCTGTTTTTCCTGAACAAAATTATATATAATAAGTGTGGGTGCACTTAATGTGAAAGAGGTGAATCACGGTTGAACAGACATATACTTGTACAATTGGTTCCGTGCTTAAGTGGTTAATATACAGTTTTTTTGTACAGTTTTTTGCACAAAAAAATGTTTTGCATGATATGCACCATAAGCGTGCCTCTTTATCCGCGCTCATCATGCCAAAAAGACTTCAATTTCAAAGGTCTAACACACAGTCTCAGCCCAACAACACTGAGTGAGCAGCTTTTAATTTACAACCTGGCTGCAGACAGTCAGAGAATCTATAAACAGGAAGTGATATCCTTACTATATGTCTACCTGCGTGTCATCTACAGGTTGTTTTGTTGTTCAGATCATTCAGTACAGTCAGTGGCTGAGCTGTGTGCATATCTGTAATAAGGAAGTCTTTTTTTCTGGAGTGAGAGGTAGCTAAAATGGCAGGTTTATGGTGCACAATTCTGCAGAAAATGTATTTTATGCAAAACCTATAATGATTTAAGCATGCAAAAATAAAACATATCAATGAGGCAAAAACCTATCAAATGCATTAAAATTGTGTTGGGGTCCCTTAAACCTCATCCATTTAAAACGAGCCTGGCTGTGTAAGTAATACATAACTCAGACTGCAATAAAGTTTTGGCAAAGTTCTGCTAATATAATCATATGTTTTCTATCTAAACTTCCTATATTGCCAAATGCATTTGTGCAAACATTTCCTCAATATGTCAACCTCCTTTTTTCTTTTTCTATCTTTGTACTTAAAGGAATATGGTCATCACACTTATTTTTCTCATATTTAATTCATGTGAGACACACAATTTAGTTTTTCAATTTATTTACACTGCATATGTAGTTATTTTGACTGATCTTGGGTTTGAATCAGACTTAATCTGACCCAAGATCACACTAGTTCTTTCACATCACCTGCCTTTTACCTATAAGCGAAGTATTCTGGTTTTGTGCTGCCCTAGGCTTGACAAAACTTGGACACCCCCCCTTTCCAAATTTCTCTTCCTGACAGACACACACCCTCACCGATCAGTGGTGTACACACGATCCATGGTGCAAAAATTGATCCGTGGCCTCCCCCGGCGCTAACTCTGCGTGGGCCGGGACCACAACACATGGCGGCGGGCACCTGGTGGCAGGGGTCACATGGCTGTGACCCCTGCGACCGGGGTATGTATGCCAGTGCATGCAGATACACATACACTTAAAGGACCACTATAGGCACTCAAATCACTTCAGCTCAATTAGGTGGTCTGGGTGCCAGGTCCCTCTAGTTTTAACCCTGCAGCTGAAAACATAGTAGTTTCATAGCAGTTTCCATCGGGTGGCCCATGCACTTAAGGCCACCCGATGGGCCCTATATCTTCAGGGGCCCAGTCAGCACTGTGGCCGTGGTATAACGCGACCGGGCCCCTTTAAAAAAAAAAGCAGCCGCAGCAAGTGCTGCTGGGAGGAAGTGGTCACTTCCAGCTTAATCCGCCCGGGAGGAGCGCGCACCCTGCAGTGAGGGAGAGCGGTGCTGACTCCCATCAGCCCCAGCCATCCTCCTGCAAAGGCAAAGTAAGAGACAGGAGAGTGGCTGAAAAATGAGCTGTGTGTGTATGTATTTCTATGTATATATGTATATGTATGTATGTATGTATGTATGTATGTATGTCTGCATGTATGTCTATTTATGTCTATGTATGTATGTCTGTCTGTATGTATGTCTATGTATGTATGTATATATGTATGTCTGTATGTCATTATATATGTATGTATGTGTGTATAGATGTCTGTATGCATTTATGTCAGTATGTATGTCTGTATATATGCATGTATGTCAGTCTGAATGTATGTATGTATGTCTGTATGCCATTATGAATGTATGTGTGTATGGATGTCAGTGTCTGTATGTCTGTCTGCATGCATGTATGTATGTCTGTATGCATGTATGTCTGTCTGTGTGCATGCATGCATGTCTGTGTATGTATATCTGTCTATGTATGTCTGTCTATGTATGTCTGTATGCATGCATGCATGTATGTCAGTCTGAATGTATGTATGTATGTCTGTATGCCATTATGAATGTATGTCTCTATGCCATTATGAATGTATGTGTGTATGGATGTCAGTGTCTGTAGTATATATTGGTGCGGTGTAAGTGACAAGGACCTACACCTATAAGTGGAACGCTCAAACACAGATAAATCTTACCAAAACGTAGTCTCATTCAATGGTAAAATATGGGGTACATGTCAAAATAAAATACAGAAAATACAATATAGTGTAGACGGTACTAAAAAATGGCTTCACAGTGATTATAACAGCTGACTGAAGAAGCTCTATTTGAGAGTGAAACGCGTATTGCCCATTTTTAAAGGACTTTTATTTGAGGACTTTTATCATCTTTGTTTTTATGTTTATTTTAAACTAATAAATTCACCATTTTCATTCAATACCTCATCCAAGTTCTTTTTGGAGCCTCCAAGGAATCCTCACAGGGGTAGTGCCATCCCCATTCAAACTGGCACAAAATCCACATACCTAGAGCCGGGATTCGTAGGCTCAGGACCAGGTGAGCACCCCATTTATTGAACACATATCTGTGTCATTTATCACCATAAGTCTACACATTGGTTTGCTTTCTTCTCTTTTTTTCGTGTTCCCAAGAAATTCTTCAAGCCGAAGTAGGAGGGTGGTGCTACCATAACAGCACACAAGCCTTTATACGGAGCTAGTGTTTTCTATATACAGGCTCCTTGAAATGTGAGTGTAATATTCAACACGATATTATTATAATCACTGTGAAGCCATTTTTTAGTACCGTCTACACTATATTGTATTATCTGTATTTTATTTTGACATGTACCCCATATTTTACCATTGAATGAGACTACGTTTTGGTAAGATTTATCTGTGTTTGAGCACTCCACTTATAGGTGTAGGTCCTTGTCACTTACACCGCACCAATTTCTACTAAATTTATTCAGTGGAATAGAGGATATTTCCACACTAGTGTATTGAGCTGCCTGTAAATCACTTTTTGACTCTTTTGAGCACTTTTGTTATACACACTCCTCTGTAAAAAGAGGCAACATTTGATTGGTATTCATAGTGTCTGTAGTATGTCTGTATGTATGAATGTATGAATGTATGTATGTCAATTTGTATGTATGTATTTCAGTGTGTATGTATGTATGTATGTATGTGCCTTTTTATGTCCTCATGCATGTGTGTCTGTATGAATGTTAGTATGTGTCTGTCTGTCACTATGTATGCCTGTGTGTCTGTATATGTGTGTATGTCTCAGTATGTGTGTGTCAGTATGAATGCCTGTATGCGTGTATGTCTGTTTCAGTATGTGTGTCTGTTAGTATGTATCTGTGTCCTTTTGTATCAGTGTGTGTGTTTGTGTCTGTGTGTGTATTCCTGTGGGCAGTATTTGGAGGCGGTATTTGGAGGCGGGCCCCAGACGCTGAGCTGAGTTAGGGGCCCCAAAATTTCTGGTGGTGGCCCTGACACAAGGTATATGTGGACAGTGTTAAACACACATTCCAAGTCTCCCGGTAGTTCCAGGGGTGTCCCACATTTTAAATCATATACAAAATCCCTGAAAACACACAATCTAACATACAATAAATGTCAGATTTTGTGTGTGATTTCAAGGACACTGTATATTATTTGCAGTGCCCACCCCAATACTTGCTAAACAGGGGCCCGGTTGGGTGCCGCAGACTTTTAAGGGCCTGACTCGGCCCCTGTGATATCAGTCATCAGGGAGGAAGAGACAGCCTGTCCCTTTCTCCAGATTCACAGAGAGCCGCTGGAGGAATGGAGGGAGGAGGCTGGAGGCAGCACAAAGGCAGAGGTGAGGCTGGAGTGAGTTGCTGCAGCATGTTCACTCTCATCAGCCTCAGCCATCACCAGAACATCAAGCAAGCCACCCTCCTGGACACAACGGTACGCTAACAGGAGGGTTGCTGCAAATATATGAACTATAACATACTTTTGTGTCAGATAGTTTTTTTTTTTTGTTTTTTTTACATTGTTAAATGTAAAAGGCTGAAAAGAGATATGCGTCCATCAAGTTCAGCCTTCCTCACATCTGTTCTTTGTTGTTGATCAAAAAGTAGGCAAAAAATAAAAAAAATTGAATGTATTTCCAATTTTGCAACAAACTAGGGAATACAATTCCTGTTTGACCCCAGAATGGCAGTAAGGTTTATCATTGGAGCAAGAAGCTATTACCCTACAGTTGAAAAATGATATAATTGAATATTATGTTTTTCCAAGTATGCATCTAGTTGCTGTACAGACTTTGATAAAACCACTTCTTCAGGCAGAGAATGTCACATCCTTACTGTTCTTACGGTAAAAAAAACCCCTTTCCTTTGTTTTAGACTAAATCTTCTTTCTTCCAGTCTAAACGCATGGCCTCGTGTCCTATGTAAAGTCCGGTTTGTGAATAGATTTCCACACAGTGGTTTGTATTGGTCCCGGATATATTTGTATAATGTTATCATATCCCCTCTGAGGCAATGTTTTTCTCAACTAAAAAGGTTTAAATTTGTTAACCTTTCTTCATAGATAAAATGTTATTTTCCTTTTATTAATGTGTGTGTGTGTGTGTATGTATGTACCAGAGTGTGTATCTAAGTGTATGCATATGTCTGTCAGTGTGTATCTGAGTGTGTGCATGTATGTACCAGAGTATATATATCTGTGTCAGTGTGTATTTAAGTGTGTGTCTAAGTGTCAATGCATGTATCTGTGTGTCAAGGTGTTCATATATGTTTGATGGCTGTGTGTGTGTGTCTGGGTGCCGCAGTAGCTGATGAATCCTCCAAACTGAATGCATTTTTGCTTGTTAGGATGTCTGGAGTTAGATGAAGTTTATAAAACAATCTTATGAGAAGCTTTGTTCTTGAAATTTTTCAATAATGCTTCTCTGTGAGAATTATTTAATTGGACTATGCTCAACATGGATCTTTATTAGCTGTACGAGCTAGACCTAGAGCTAATGAAATAAATAATAAGGGCTTCAGAAATATTGGAAAAAATAGGTATTTACTAACATTTGCAAAATTAAATACATACATTTTTTTTGGATATAGTTTCATCTTAAAATCATTTATATTTTATTCATTTATTTTTAATTCATTTTGTACTTTATTCTTTATCATGCCTTTCTGCAAATGAAATTAATTTACTAATGTTGACTGGTTTATGGTAAAAAAAATCTTGGTTACATCATCCCTTGTTTGTTACTAGTTAATTTGTTGTGTCTGTTGCTCTGAGCAGTGTTTTAGAGAACCATCTGTTATGAATCAGTTGATTTGGTTTATTTAATTCTTAGATGTTGTTAACTGCATTTATGGTAAATTGTATTTTAATGATTGTAGATTGTTGTGATACCTTGAGTTATGTGCAACTTAAAGGACAAGTTTGGGCACCATACCAACTTCGCAAAAATGAAGTTGTTATGATACCAGGAGTCCCCTGGCGCTGGCTCACATTTAAGGTTTCAACCATTCGCGAATGGGTTAACCCCAAACTCTGTGTTTCTGTGTTGGCTCTCCCTGACCATTTCTCTTTCTGTTTACTGAAATTCTGGAAACCAGAACACTCTGGCAGCATTAGGCAGCAGCACTACTTGTTCTCTGCTAGTAGTTAGCAGATGCGATCAGCCAGCCAGTGATTCCTCATTCATAAAACCGTCTTGAAAAGGAATTAACCTTTTTCAAGCCAGTTTTAGGAGTAGGGAGTTTTGGCTGAGAGCATCAGTTGACCACTCTGCAAAGTCGCTGGCCTGTGCTGCCTAAGCCTTCAGTTTATAAATTAACCTTGTTACACTCCCCTGGCTGTCAATCAGACAACAGGTCCTGTTACTACCAGGTTGTCCAGCTCAGTGGAGCTAAACTCAATAGGAAGGCAATATGCCTTATCATTGAGCTGCATTGGAAAGTCTGTGATTAGACATAATCAGAAAGCCTTGGCTGGGTTAGAAGCGAAGGGCTTGCAAATGATTTAGACAAGAGATCTGCAACTTGTACAAGCTGTTTTAGATATACTCAAAATGAAAAAAAAAATACATTATTAAAAGCATGCATGGTTTATTGGGGAATATGTCTACTAAACTGTCATTGGCAGGAGAGTGTCCCTTTAAAAGAACACTTGAACAACTATAGCTTAATGTATTTGTTCTGGTGAGTATAGACAATACCTGCCAGTATTTTCATGTAAACACTGCCTTTTCAGAGAATGATCCTTTAAGGTTAGAATTCCAAAAATCATAATTAACTAATGTACACATCAGATTAGATATTTGGCATTAATTAGTAGGTTTTTTGAACAAGGGCTACCCCCCAAAATTGAATGGATGTCCCTCCTAACAGTGGGTGCTGACTTGTAGGCGGGTGGACTGACCGGTCGGGCACTTCCGACATGGTCCGAGGGCCCGACCATGAGGGGGGGCGATGCCAGGGCCGCCATCAGGGGGCCCAGCGGCAGGGCTGGATTGGCCCACCGGGGCCGCGGCATCTTGGGACTGCGGAAGTAGGTGCCACTTTGAGGGGGCCGGTCGCGTTCCACGCTGGAGCCGCCGGGCCGGGTGGCAGCCTCGCTGGTCCGGCAGCACTCCTGTCACTAATGCTGAGGACGGAAGGAGGGAGGAGCATGTCTCTCTCTCATGCTCCCTTGCGGTTCCCACAATTCCCAGCATAGGATGTGGGAACCGCAAGGGAGCATGAGAGAGAGACATGCTCCTCCCTCCTTCCTTCCTCAGCATTAGTGACAGGACAGGAGTGCCGCTGGACCGGCGAGGCTGCCACCCGGCCCGGCAGCTCCAGCATGGAACGCGGCTGGCCTCCTCTGTCTTCTCTTGGTAAATGGGAGGGGGGGAAATAAAACAGAGAGGGGGAATAGATAGAGGCAGGGGAAGAGGGAAGAAACAGACAGTGGGAGAATAGAGAGAGACAGAGGGGGAGAGAGAGTGACACAGGGAAAGGACGGAGAAGGAGACAGAGGGGGAAGAGTGAAACCCAGGGGGAGAAAGAGGGGGAATAGAGAGATGGTGGAGGGGGGAGAAAGAGACAGAGGGTAAGAGAGATGTGCGGTAGAGACAGACACAGGGAAAGGGGGAAGAAAGAGACAGTGGAAGAGAGACACAGGGAGAAAGGAGAGAGACACACAAGGGGAGGGGGAGAAAGAGGCAGAGGGGGAAGAGAGACTGGGAAGTAGAGGGGAGAAATGGACACAGAGGAGCAGTGAGGGGGAGAAAAAACATACAGAGGGACTGGGGGAGACAAAAAGGCACACAGAGGGGCTATATATATCACTGGTGAATCCCCCCCCCCCCTGGCCGATCTCTCTTCCAGGGAGGAAGAGAGGACCGGGGAGCTCAGCCTGCAGCTCCTCTGGTTCCTTCCCGCGCGAGCACAGAGCGTTGCCGCGATTACCACGGCAACGCTTCTGCTCTCGTGAGAGTGACCTCTAGCCCTGGAGCTACGGGCTAAAGTTCACTCTCAACACACCATACACATTCACACACTGCCCCACACACACACACTGCCCCCACACACACATACACTCACACACACACATACACTGCCCACCATACACACACAGACCCCCATACACAGCCCCCATACTAACATTGCCACACACACATACACAGCCCCCCCATACACATATTGCTCCAGACACCCTAAACATTTACACTACACCCCCACACACACTGAACCTTTCACACACACGGCACCCCTCACTCATTGCACCACTGTTCCTATACCCTACTACAGCCCCATATCCCAGCAGACCCCAGGTAAGTTTTCAAACCGTACTTAAATGGTTTGACTACTTACTCTGGGAGGGGATCCCGGCCCTCCAGGCACCATATCCACTACACAGAGCAGCAATGGGTATTGTGCATGGATTATTTCTTTAAATAATCTACAAGTGCCCCAGTAGCCAGCCAGCCCACAGGCTAGCAAGCCAGCCAGCCCACAGGCCACCAGCCAGCCCACAGGCCAACCAGGCCAACCAGGCCACCAGCCAGCCCACAGGCCAACCAAGCCACCAGCCAGCCCACAGGCCAGTAGCCAGCCAGCCAGCCAGCCAACAGGCCAGCCAGGCCAGCAGCCAGCCCACAGGCTTACAGCCAGCAAGCTCATAGCCAGCAAGCCACAGCCTGCCAGCCGCAGCCAGCAAGCCACAGCCTGCCAGCCGCAGCCAGGAAGCCCACAGCCTTCCAGCAAGCCCACAGACTGCCAGCCAGCAACAGTAATTAAGGTAAGAGGAGCCAACTTGGCCTAGGTAT
Source organism: Pelobates cultripes (assembly GCA_933207985.1). Classification (NCBI taxonomy): domain Eukaryota; kingdom Metazoa; phylum Chordata; class Amphibia; order Anura; family Pelobatidae; genus Pelobates; species Pelobates cultripes. The sequence goes on along the minus strand of OW240913.1, from coordinate 183,632,301 downwards.
CAGCGAGCTATGTTGTGTTGCTATATTGTGAATAGGAACCAGAGTGTTGGAGAGACCATCCTCCAGGCCCCATTAGACTCCATTGTAGTCTCTAATGGGGCCTGGAGGAGATTCTTTCTAACACACTCTCTAAAGGACACTGAGATGGCCTCTGCTAGAAATCCCCTCCATGCCCTATTAGCCCTCAATTGTAGTCTCTACTGGGGCCTGGAGGTGAC